>CM056169.1:15062653-15139852 GCA_029691765.1 Entomobrya proxima
TCTATGATAGGTGATAAATGTCGTACTATACAAAGAATTTCCCACGAAATTCAAAATCCATCCTCGTTGCATGCGGCTGTGTCCATAGCCCATGCTGCTCGCGAAACTCCTATTCAATGTTCTTTGGTACGTGATAAATGTTAGTGCAATTTATTAAATTTTTAATTTGGAAGATATTACAACGATCCAAGTGATTAAAAATGCCTGCTGGTGGAAGGAAACGGTAAGTAAACTTGTGATTTACATTTTAAACCATGAATATCTTAAATATTTAGGGCGTATGTTGGGTAGTTCATTAAGCGTTTAGAGGTCATGCCGTGGTAATGACTGAATTGCCTTTGGGTTTCGATGACTCCCAGATCAACGGCAAATGTGGGTTTCGATGATTCCCAATTAAATAACGATCTTTGGGTCTCGATGATTCCCAATTTTTGAAAAAGATCGACGGGTTTCGCTGATTCCCAAATTAATGAATGAACTATTGGGTTTCGATGATTCCCATAAGATAAAGTTCCTTGTGGTTTTCGATGATTTCCACATAATAATTAACATTTTTTGGGTTTCGATGATTCCCATAGGAAGGCAAAAGAACCTTCAACGGAAGCAGCACCTGGTGCAGAAGTGGTACCACCCCCTCCAAGGGAGAAACGGCGCAGAGCACCGCCGGCAAACAACTCCAACGCCAAACTGGAGGAGCTGGCTAAACAGGTTCAGCCATTGTTGGGTCTTCCGTCGATTGTTCAACAACAATCCAAGTCCATAAGTGACATTGCATCTTCAATTAGTGAATTGAAAGCGTTATTCACGGACGATGAAAGCAGCCGTTTGGACGGAGACAGTGGTCACAATGAACTGCTTGAAAGTGAAAACTGGGAACAATTGCAGGGTAACGATTTTTATACAGAAAACCCGATAAGGCTATTCAAGTTATAGTAAAAGCTAGTAACTGGTATTTTCTCCAAAAGATGAAACCGGCGAGAGTGACAATGCTGAGGCACTAGTAGATGATCTATTAAAGGGCCCCGAAGAGTCAGAGTATGGTCAGGACCTCTCCGAGGCCGTTGCAAACGCTTTTACGAAGATGGCTGCAAATTCGATGTCAAAGGACGAACTTGACAAGCGGTTTAAGGCTTATCGTGCGCCGGGAAATGCCAAAATGTTGTCGGTGCCTAGAGTCAACCCGCAGATCTGGAACGCATTGCCAAAATCGGTGCAATCTGTTGACGCTTCAAGTCAACACACTCAGCTGATGGTTTCCAAGAGTATGACCGCATTGGCAAGAGCTGCTGACATCGTCAAGAGTAAAGCGAATGACTTACCAAAAGAAACGGTCACCTCATTGATCGGATGCCTTATGGACAGTGGGTCCCTTTTGGGAATGGTGCACAGAGAAATGAGCATGAAACGCCGCGCTGCTATTAAACCATCATTGTCACCGGAATGTTCCAGCTTGTGTTCCAGCCACATTCCCATCACTGAATTCTTGTTCGGGGACAATTTTGAGAAGGAGATTACCTCAGCAAAAGCAACACAGCGTCTTGTGAAATATCAAGTCCCTGTAAGAAAGCCACTGAGGGGAAAATTCTTTCCCAATCGCAACACAGTTCAAGTGAGGAAGAATTTAAACTTCAGGGGCAGGCAGTACTTCAGGGGAGGGACAATCCCTCGAGGGACATTCCGGCCGCCGAGGAACAACCCCCAACAATAAAACAAGTGAGTGTGTATGGTGGTAGGCTTACTAAGTTTGTAAAAGTTTGGGAAACCATTACCTCTGACGACTTCGTCCTTAATACAATTAAAGGATATAAAATACCTTTTACTCATAAACCGATCCTAATATCTAAGCCAAAGCAAATTGAAATGTCAAATAGGGAAGAAGAGTACATTAGCAATGAAGTCACCCGTCTACTTAACATAGGAGCGATAGAAAGAACTACATTACAATCCGATAGCTTTATTTCTCCAATCTTCACAGTCCCTAAAAGAAATGGTGCGTATCGGCTAATCCTTAATTTGAAGAAACTTAATACATTTATTAATGCAGAACATTTTAAGATGGAGGATTATAGAAACGTTTGTAACCTTATTCAGAAAAATGACTTTTTAGCAACCATTGATTTACTTGATGCTTATCTTCTTATCCCAATTCATCAGATCCATCGAAAATATCTGTGTTTTGAGTGGAACAATACAGCTTATGCGTACAAAGTTCTTCCATTTGGTCTATCAACAGCTCCGAGAGTATTTACCAAGGTACTTAAACCAGTTATTGAGCATTTAAGAGGGCTTGGTTTCTTATCAAACAGATACTTAGACGATTTGCTTTTGTTAGGCAGAAATTTAGAGGAGTGTAAAGAAAATGTATTAAGTACAACAAAAACACTAGAAAGATTTGGTTTCCTAATAAATTACGAGAAGTCTCATGTTGCCCCTTCGCAATCAGCTCAATACTTAGGATTTATTTTTAACACTCAAAAAATGACAATTTCACTTCCATTAAAAAAGGCACTTGCATACAAATCCTTGTGTGAAAAAGCTGTCACTTGGAAGAAAGTTAAGATTCGTGCAGTTTCAGAACTTGCTGGCACACTTGTGTCCGCATGCCCAGCAATTCCGTATGGAAATTTATATACACGTAATTTAGGAATGGATATTATAAATGGCCTTTCTAACGATGGAGACTATGAAAAATTAATTTCACTTAGTAAAGAAAGTAAAGACGATCTTTCATGGTGGATTACTAACATGTCTAAAGAAAAAGTTATAAGTACTCACTCGTTTATTAGTACCATTTATACAGATAGTTCCACAAGTGGCTGGGGAGCAAGTTGTGATAACAAATCTGTCCACGGTTTTTGGGACTATGAAACCAAAAAGCTCCACATTAATTCACTTGAACTTTTAGCAATAGAAAATGCACTTAAAGTACTAGCAAAAGACTTAGACTCAGTTTCCATTTTACTTCGCGTGGACAGTAAAGTCGCGATTTCATACGTGAACAGATTTGGTGGTTGTCACGCGATTCATCTTCATAAAATTGCGGAAAGGATTTGGAAATGGTGTGAAGAGCGCAACATATTTATTTTTGCATCATATATTCGCAGTAAAGACAATAAGATAGCTGATTGTGAGTCACGTAAAAAAATAACAGATAACGATTGGATGCTTAATCCGGTTGTTTTTCATTCAATTTGTAAAAAGTTTGGTAAACCAACAATAGACATGTTTGCCACACAATACAGTGCACAATGTGTACGTTTTGTATCCTGGCTACCTGATCCAAACTGTATAGGGATTGATGCATTTACATTTGATTGGGGAAAAGAATTTGCCTACATCTTTCCCCCATTCTCCTTAATACCACGAGTATTAAAGAAAATAATATCAGACAAAGCTAAATGTATATTGGTAGTACCAAATTGGCCAAGTCAAGCATGGTTTCCCAAATTTAACCAATTAAGAATATCTGATTCTTTAGTGTTAACGAGGCCAGATTTAATATTTTGTACTTATTCTAATAGGTTACATCCGCTGTTACCGACCCTAACGCTGATAGCTGCGGTGGTTCAGAGTTCTTAAGATCCTATAATTTACCGGAAAATGTAACTAGATTACTTGCTGCTTCATGTTGCACTAGCACATGGAAACAGTATAGTGTGTATATAAATAAGTGGTTGTCGTTTTGTACGAATCAAAAAATTAATGCGTATAGTTGTTCATTAAAATCTGTATTAGTTTTTCTCACTAACTTGTATGAAAGTAATGTAGGTTATAGTGGTATAAACACAGCACGATCAGCTCTTTCTTTATTACTAAATCCTATTGATGGAACTGTTGTTGGTAAACACCCTTTGGTTATTCGTTTAGTGAAGTCGGTAGGCAAAATTAAGCCACCTAAACCGAAATATGATTATGTTTGGGATGTAAACCTGGTGTTGGAGGTATTTCGCAATTGGCCTAGAAATGAAAATTTGAGCTTGGTGCAACTTTCACAGAAGTTGGCTGCCCTTATGGCGCTTGTTACCTCCCAAAGGGTTCAGACCTTGGCTTCTATTAAGACCCAAAATATAAAATTGAGCAATAATGGTAGTACAGTAGACATTTTTATTGAAAAACAGCTTAAAACCTCCAGACCTGGTGTACCTCAACCAGTCTTACACTTTGAAACTTTTGTAAATTCAAAACTCTGCATTGTCAAATGTTTGAATGAATATTTAACCAGAACAAAAGCTGTACGTGGTAGCGATTACTTATTCTTAAGCCACGTAAAGCCACATAATCGAGTTTCCACCCAGACAATATCAAGGTGGTTGAAATGTGTGGCATTAGCAAATTAGCATTAGGTGGTGTAGACGTAACAATGTTTAAAGGACACAGTTACCGTCACGCATCCACTTCAAAAGCGGCAAGTTGTGGTATCAATTCAGATATAATATATGCTAAGGCAGGGTGGTCGCAAGGTTCTAGGGTGTTTGCCAAATTTTATAAGAAGCCTCTTGTAGATAACAATCAGTATTGTAAAGCTATTTTGAATGTGTGATTAAACATATAATAAAAAAAAATGATCCCTCCATAAAATTCATACATCTTTGAACAGCTACATTAGTTAATCATCAGTGATATAGAGGACGCAAGTGGAGAAGTATAATTGAAGATTAAATGAGATCTGCGAAGCAGATCGATATTTGATCATAATTATACGATCCACTGAAGTCCGAATATATCACTGCCCGCCTTTACCCACCCCCACACTTTAATATTTGCTTATGGTTTCAGGAATATGTTTATTGTTTCTTTTAACTATTGAATAGGAGTTTCGCGAGCAGCATGGGCTATGGACACAGCCGCATGCAACGAGGATGGATTTTGAATTTCGTGGGAAATTCTTTGTATAGTACGACATTTATCACCTATCATAGAGCAGACTACATTAGTTAATCATCAGTGATATATTCGGACTTCAGTGGATCGTATAATTACGATCAAATATCGATCTGCTTCGCAGATCTCATTTAATCTTCAATTATTGAATCCTCAATGCTGGCCGTCTATATTCTATACTTTTACAACTGGTTGATCTGGTTTCCTTGCTTAATTGCTAACTTGAGAAGGTGAAAAAGAAAGAGAAGATGAGTAACAACTAGTCTGTGATGAGCTTGATTAATATTATGATGTGCAAACATGCTTTGTCTAATTAAACAATGGACCCATTATGGAAAGATGACAAGCGTCGAGTCAAGGTGCACATCGATAAATACCTGCTTTGAATCTCATTATTCATATGAATGAGGTAAATTGTAATGATTACTATGATTGCAATTTCCAAGTTTATTTTTGTTTGTTAAGCTTGCAAACACTTTTATTACGGTCATTGCTTAAAATTGTTTATAGATTGTGCGTGTAAGCATAAAAAGATAATTTATGAAATCTAGAATGTCACCACCACCATCACCATGCAATTACTCGCATTATCATAAAGTGCCATAAGTGCAGCAGTTGCAACAAATGTTTGCACCCAGCATAAATAATCATCGGGTTCATCAAATCCACATTACTAACTTTAATTGGTCATTGGTGGCAGTAGTGCCCATTTTTGTGACCGATAAGAAGAGGAGCAAGTACATCTTTACCCTTAAGGCATAAATGTATTGAGGGCGGTATGTGGAGAAGATGAGACACATAATTGCATTTACGTTATAACGACCACAGAAATAAAAACTGCAACGAATCGATTTCTCAATTTTGGAGTGGCTGAACGATAAAAACTATCACATTGCATTGCATAAATAAATATTTAAACGATATAAATTAATGGAATGCATAGAGTGTTGTGTCGCGTCGTGTGTAGTTTGTCCACTTTGTAAACACGCCGGGGAGCAGGTTCACTGTCAACCGTTACAAGTAAAAAATGCAATTCTGTCTATTTCTGACGCAATGTCATTTTGAGAAATCTGATTAAAGAAGACAGAAAAACAGTTTGTGAGAGGTAGAAGTATAATAGGTATGTTTGTATTACCTGTAGTCTTTTGAATTTTTTGGTAGTTTGAAATCGTCAAATGAGTCAGAAATATACACAAACAAATCATGTAACAAGATAAATTATGCAAAACGTTAAATAATATGGCGAACAAAACAAGTAAAGGGCACGAATTTCATGTTGTTTTTCACCACGTGCATTTTCAAGGTTGTTTTCAAACAAGCTTCTTATTTAAAAGCGAAAACACTTGGAGTGCAGGTTGTATTTTTTATGAGTTTTGACAAAGAGAATGGCCATAATACAATAATGTAATTTAGAAGTACCTTTTAAGCCAGTTTAATGATGACGATGAAAGCGTTCTTACTAAACCCGAAATAAAAAAGGTTGAGTATTTCAGCCCTTCAGATGCTATGAAAATCTTAGCAAAACATGAGCTCCGACTATACCAACTATATGAAATTCAATTTTACTCGACACCGTCCTTACCATTATGTTTTTAAAATGTATGTTTATAGTTATAAAACGGTACATAGTTTTCAGTTTAGGAGAACCCCATTTCTCACTTTGGACTGGCTTTTGATTTGTTTCATTTGCATAGCTATTACTTTGCATAAAAGCACAGCCATACTTTTAAACATGTTACGGGTAAAAACGCCAGACAAAGACCTACGAATCGCTTGAAAAATTGAATAAGGAAAAAGGGGCATAAAAGGGACAAACCAATTATTTAGCTCCTTTCGGTTTAAATACGGCTACCAATTTAAATTTAATTGAGAGTCGACATAAGATGTAAGAGGGGGAAAGCTGTAAAAATGACTAAGAATAAGCCAAAATAAAAAAGTTAAAGGCGAGCCTATATACTTTGTTACAATGAAGCGTTACACTGCAGCACCAAGCATTGTTCTTCTCCTGTGTCCCAGAATACTTTTCTTGGTCGTGAATTGTCTTTGGAAAAAGAGGACATTAGGGAATTGAATGGCGCTGTGTAATACATCTTTCCATCTGCTTACACATGGCATCATGGCAGCCTCCCATTTTTATGTGCATGTGCCTTTGTCTCCATAAAAAAGGGAAAACGTATACTATTTTTTGGAAGTTGTTATATAAAAAGTCGAACAAGAGAATAGAAAAAAGTTTTTGGTTTACTTTTATTCTCCTTACGCATAGCCCACGTTTTATTTTTTTATTCTTTAGTGGTGCTACTACTTCTATTACTGAACCAGTAATAGCTGTGACTATACAAGCATTTTTGGTGGTGGTGTGTGGTACTAGTTGTTCATCTTCTTGTTTTATTCTTCTTGGATATAAATTGTTGGAAAGAGAGATGTGATGTGATCTGTACTAGAGTACTAGATAATAATGCATAAAAAGAAATATTTGAACGGATGAGAGTAAAAGTGGTGGCGGTGGCGATATTCTGTTTTTATACAAAAACGGAATAATATGCAGCTTACTTTTTTCTCTACTAAACCATTGGTTTCTTTGCCTGACACGAGCTTCTTGGCTAACTACACCACAAAAAATAGTAGAAAAAACGGAAAAAAGAAAAGTGCTGGATTGGATGTAGGAGTGCACTTTAGTTTAATGCTTTAGCCAACGTAGTTAGTACTACTACTGGTTCTAGGTCTGAAGAAGCAGTCGCCTTTAGTGTCGTTTCAATTGCCTTATTTTTCTTCGCTTGGCGATAGCATTTGCATTTTTATCGGCACTCAAAAATTTCTTCTCATGCTAGTTTTTCTTTTTCCAAAAAAGAATGATATGCTATATAAACTAAAAGAAGAAGACGAGAAAAAAAGTTACACTTGTTCCAATAAGAATGACTGCTTGAATAGGGTAGAAAAGTGGAACAAATTTGAGGAGGAAAAGGAATAAGAGCGATGAAGGAAGAAGGAGTGAGTAATAGTCGAGTAAAATAAAATAAAAAAGTACTGATGCGATGTGTGTGTGTGCTTGCATTTGCAGGGCTTTATTTTTTTAGCGACAAGTGGAATTGGAATTTGCTCTGCTGCAGTAGCAGCAGGAAAGCAAAATCGTTTGTGTAGTTGGGTTAGATTTACATTGGAAATTGTAGTTATTCTGCGGATAGTATAATATTTTTGCCTAAAGAGTTGTAATAAGATATTGGTTGATAGCTTACAGAGAGAGAGCAATAATATTATATGCTATGCTTGTCTTGTTCTTGGATAAGCTGTTTTGATTGTGGGCTTTCATTGTAAAAATGAAGTAATGAAATGTGATCCTTAGACAAGGCAAGCATTAAATAAGTTTTCATTTATCACCGGCTTTACTACTACTGTTTCTGTTCTAATGCAACATCGAATCATTCTTCAAAGTTAACATAAGTTGCTCTAGATTAGGTATCCTAAGACAGGAATCAGGATGTTCCTGGGTAATTGCGCTGATTGAAAATTGGATATTCCTGCTATGATATTTAGTAATCTTGTAAAGAAGCTTGATAGCAGTGTACCATTGCGGATGTACTAAAATGTCCCATTTCATTGTTGTTTGTGCTGGGCTTCTAGTACGTTTTACTTATCGGCATATTTTTTTAAAAAATTATGATACTTGTTTAAATTGCAAGTAGCAAGAATCCGTTTCCTGTCTAAATCAAAGACTCTTTGATAAATGTACAAATAACTTCCTTTTTGTTGTTGTTACGAATCCAACCGATCTGCTTTTGTTCGTAGTACTTCCCTTCTCCTTCTTTTATAAAGCAATCTTTCCGGGGAAAAGATCGTCAACTGACCAAATGCAAAATGTGCATTTATAAAAATGCGTTTTAGTTAAAACATGCAAATAAAATGAAAAAAACCGATTTACCAAAATGACCAAGTCTTAATATGCCCCATGTTTTGAATTTTGTTATAGGCTGTTGGAATCTGTATCATTGGAGCAGTATCAGCCCAGTATCATCAGAATTCGGTGTACCGCGGAGAAGAAAAGGAACATGGATCCTTCCGACCATACTTTCCATCGTCTCCATATTCTCAGCAACAACGACCCACCACTACACCTGCGCCAGAGGACAAAGCCAAATTCGCCAAGATCATGAAACAAATCAACAAGGTTAATGATGACGGTTCTTACACGTTTGGATTTGAGAACGACGATGGCTCCTTCCGGTAAACTTGTTTATTTCAAATAATTTCTTTAAGTAATGAAAACGATCATCTTTATGGATAAATTTACTGTTTGATCTTGCTACAGCGTTGAAACTCGCTCGAAGGATGGCCTTGTCAAGGGAAAGTACGGCTTTATTGATGCCAACGGTCAGCTCAAAGTCACCGAATATACTGCTGGAGAAAAGTCAGACGAGCCTGAAAGGGATGATACCAATGAATCTGAAGAGGATGGTGGAGACTTCAGACGACCAGCCGGTCCCGCGTCTCGTCCCTTGCCACTTTCTGCCAGACCCCAACCACCAACTTCTCAACCTCGTCCTTATTATTCTCAACCCCAAAGTTTGGCTTCTCGTTCAGCACCTTATTCCGTTTCCCCATACCGCGTGGGTGCTCGTGCACATTCTTTTGACCAGGCTCCTGCTGCTCAAACCACCAACAGCAAAGTTTCTCGTGCTCCTCCAACTTCCGAAGCTGATTTTAACGAGTCTTCAGAGGACGAACCCAACAACTTTGCCAACCGTCAAAGTGGAGCATCTCAAGAAGATCCATTGAACAACCAGTATTTCCGACAGTCTGTCACTCCAAGTGGAGCATCCAGTGCTGGAACTAGAGGAAGATTTCCTGCTGGTGGAATCAGCGCTGCTGGACGTCCTATTGGACCATACGCTACCGGAGCACCTGGTGCATATGCCCAACAATACCCTGGAGGATTTAGCCCTGCTCAGTACAACGGATTTCAGGGAGGTCCAGGAGGACCCCAAGGTTTCCCACAAGGTGGACCTCAGGGATTCCCTGGTGCGGGTGCTCCACAGTTTGGAGGACCAGGTCAGTTCATTGGATCCCCTCAAGACTTCAGAGGTGCTGGAGGGTTCCCACAAGGCACTCCACAAGGATTTAGGAGACAAGCTCCACAAGACTTTTCCAGCATTGGGTCTCCTCAAGCCGGTGCCTCCCCACAAGGACAAAGCAGACCAATTCAACCCAGCATCCAGAACTTTGGAGGATTCGGAGGATTCAATGCAAGACAAGGTGCAGGAAAGGAACAAGATGGAAGCAACAACCAAGTCTCCGCAGATGAGAATTACGTACCAAGTGTGGAATTAGATGGCTACAGTGAAGATTTGGATGAGGTAAAGCTTTCATTGTGGCTAAATTGAGAACATATATGCTTGTGTAATTTCGGGTAGCTTTAAATGCTTGTTTTCTACTAAATTATAGGACGGTTACCCTGATGAGCCACCAAAGGACGGTAAGTTGAAATCGGGCGCTTCTGGAGCCTCATCTCCTAACTTCCGTGGAGCTCAAGGTGTTTTGCAAGGAGGAGTTCAACCTGGTGCACCCCAAAGAGGCAGTCCCCAAGTCATTCTTCAAATCGGACCCCAAGGACAAGTTCTCGGAGGTCCCACTGCCGTAGGCGGTGGAAGATTCCCCGGAGGTCAACAAGGACCCAATGGACTTCAAGGAGGTAGCATCCCTCAATATTACTCACCCCAACAAGGTTTCGGAGGATTCCCACAGGGCGGTGGACAAGGATTCCCTCAAGGTGCTCAGGGTTTCCCTCAGGGTGCTGCACAAGGCTTTCCTCAAGGATTTCCACAGGGGTTTGAAGGTCAAGGAGGCTTCCAAGGATTTCCACAGCAGTATCCACAACAAGGTGTAGGTGGTCGTGGAGCCCAGTTCCAGGGTGGTCCAACCGGTCCAACAGGATCCCCCATTCAAAGCGAAGGTTTCCCCTACGACTTTAGTCCATTTGGTGGCGCTCAAGGAGGACCGCAAGGGTTTCCAGCTAGTGGGCCCCAAGGTTTCCCCATTCAACAAGGTAGCTTCCCCGCATCCGGTGAAGGTTCAGTTCAAAACTTTGGTGGATTCCCAGGAAGCGCCGGTGGACCACAAGGATTTCCCGTAGGAGCGGGTAGATTTGCTGGAGGCAGCGGTCCCCAGGGTTCTCCAGGAGGAGCTCAGTCATTCGTTGGAGGTGGAGTGTACCCAGGCGGTCTTGGTGGCCAAGCTAGTCCCTCTTCAGGAGGAGGAGCGCAAAGTAGTTCATCCGAGCAAAAGAAAGCGTAGACATTCATTAGACCAATTATTAACGATTAATTTAATTAATTACAGTAATTAAGATCACTTGTATAAATATTTTATTACTCCCTCAAGTATATACACTTATATATACAACAGCGATGCAATTAATAATTTTGAATGGACAAAGTTTTTCGATGGACGACAATGATATCATCGTTTTGTGATTATATCGCAAGAGTGCAGTGTAATAATATGTCATGTTATCGTGCCTAACTTTTTTTACTGCTACTACTACAAAAATCCCGTGCCTTTTGTGTGTGTTGCTGGTTGCTGTCGATGAGAATCTCTTAACTTTCTGTCTCTCTATCTGCTTTTATAGTTCTACCACCTTCGTGGCACACAGCTTTCTCTTAAATACGATGATGTGATATGGCGTTTTATCTTTAATTGCCTTACACGCAATTTATGCTATCTTCCTTCTTAACTTCCCAACTATCCCGCTGCTGCTGGAACATAAACAAGAGTGCCTTTGAAGTTGGAATGGAGAGGGAAATGGAAATGAATCGCTTTCCAATCTTTTCCTCCATTCTGCTAAAATTGCTGCTGATGCACTGCAGTTCCCTTCCCCTTTCATTGCCCAGATTTTTTATAGCCAATCTTACATTTTTATAATGCAATTTCTCTTGATCTTCCCTGCTTTCTCTTGTGTAATGTACTTACAAAAACAAAAATGTTCCTACTACTACCACTATTAGCTTTTACACTTGTGCCTATTATGTTCCTGCAGTTTTACTGCTGCTCCCTATGATTTTCCCCAAAAAAGTAAGGAAAAGACAGCCAAAACACCACACTAATTTACTATAATTGTTTTTGTATGGTCTCCTATTGTTGAATTCACATAATGCTCTATATTTTATAATATAACTGAGAAGGAATGCATGAGTGAACTTTTTAAAGTACGACTAGTACGAGCAAGTTTTTATATATAGAACTTTGTTTTTTACTACAGACGCGTATATGTGCTACTGTACTTTAATTGATTATTATGTTCAGTTTTATAATATGTAAGAAGAAAACCGTACGTTTTTAATAAAAATGCGCTATTGCGTTTTTTACAACAAGAAAAATGGCTTTTTGCGTAATACCTTCCTTATATGGACTTTTTAATAAAATGACGAATGAGATTTTATTTTTTCATTGAACATTTTATTACCAGCAACTTTTTGCTATCAAGTTTCTCATAATAGCTGCAACAACCATTCCAAGTAGACATACACACAGAATGCAAATGCGACATGGCCTTGCTTGCATTTTATTTAAATGAAAACTAGCAGATTTCTCCTTTTACCCTTGGCTCATTTCATCATCAGCACTTAGCATACCGTTATTGCAGGATGCTTCTTCGACAACATTTTCGGTGTTACTAAGAATCATCTCAATCATAATGGTAAATGGTGTAGTGCTAAAATAAATGCTCGACAAAGCTGCACATGTGAAAAATTCCAATAGTCTTCCTACCTAGCTCGAGGCAGACAAAGAAGAGTGTGCATGTGATGCATACGAGGAAGAGACCAAGGGGAACAATACTAAAAAGGGTGTAAACTGTAAAATATTTCAAAGTGTAATAATTCACCAGTGGCCGCTTATACCGTTTTACCAGTTTTGTGCACAAGGGAAAATGTATAGTATTCATGATTGCTTGTTGAAGTACTTTTTTTAGACTGCTGGAAGAACGTGGAGAAGAAAAGTTTTAACTAGTATAGTGTGCAATGTCTATAACAGCGACGAATATATAAGGAGCCGGGAAAGGAGGTACATAAGGCAAGAGAGGAGGAAAGTCGCGCTATAGTTTATTGTGTGAAGTGAAAATATGATGCGGTAAATCATAAAATTTTCTCCGCCTGTTTCATTTCCTTCTCTCCTGTTTTCCACTTTTAGACTGTGCTTTGTTAGGATGATGCTGTGTCGTGTGATGATGATGTTGCACAGTAAGTGTTGAAAATACGTATGCATTCAAAAACGGTAATGTTGTTCGAGGGTTAGTTTAGAGATGCATGTATTGTGGATGTGGTTACTCCGGTTGGTTTCTCCCTGAGAGTGATCTAATAATGCTCTGCTGGTATGTTACTAGATGCTTAAAAAGATACTGCTAGATCCGTTCGTATATAGTATGCTAGTCACACTGTGAGTAATTCGGGAAGCCGGAACTTGGAATAATAACCTGGGAAAGCAAGAAGGGAAGACCAGAAAAAATAAAATTGTAAAGTGCACCCGCAGCGTGGCAGCGGGGAAAATTGTGTGGCATGTGCAGTGCCCATTTATTATCAGCAGTCTGAAAATTACAGGAGCTGTGAAGCATTCTTACACGCAGTTTTCACGTTCTAAAGTGCTGTTCTGCATTGATAATTATTAGGTTGATTATTGCATGGTTGGTTTGAGTTGAATTGGTGACTCATAGATCTTAATTTTTGTGCTTTGCAAGTCAGGAATGTACAGAAATTGTATTATTGTGTAAACTATAAACACTATGGAATACTATGACTAAATGCCATGCTGTTCCCCTAGTCTTGAGGATGAGGTAGCATTTAAGAAAAGAAATTACAGTTTTCATCCAATGCACCTCCGATTGTTAATGAACCTTGCTGTACAATTTTTGTTGTTACAATCATAACAGCAATGCATTCAACATTGCGTTAACACTGAACATTACTGACCATATTTACTGATTCAGAAAATGAAATTTCAGTTTAATACTTATGAGCAATAACTCATTTTTTACTATTATGTTAAATCAGCTAGTACATTTCTCAATGTCTGGTAATAATAATGTTGGAAGGTGAAACCCGCAGCCAATATCCTGCCTCCAGAACAAATTAAGGTGCATGTCTTCAATTTGATAAAAACCAACATGATTGTGGATAGCAACTATAACTGCAAATTATAATCAAGATCCTGTATTATTACATTTTCTTCATATCATCATGTTTTATTGGATAAAAATGTGTCTAGTCTACTAAAGTTATCCTTTCGTCTTTATCCGTTATGGCGTCTTTGTAAATGCTTGTGCCAGATATATTTTCCTAGTAATCCAACCTTATCCCCGTTTCTTCATATTACGTTTGCGCTCTTTCTAAAGCTAGAGTTGTTTTTGTGTAGAGTGCTAAGCTGGGGCAATATTCTCACAAAGTACACATATCCCATCTCAAGTGCAATTAAGACCAATCTCTTCATGATGCTATCCAATCGTCCATATCCCCTGGATTTCCTGAATCGCACATTTTGCAGAAATAAGACGCTACCCGGCCACAGCACGGAGAACAGAAGACCAAAGCCCCATCATCTCTACTCACGAAGAAGAGTACCGGAAAAGTGCATTCACATCTTTTGGCATTTTACCTTTCTTCTTAAGCTGTAGCCTAGTTGGCCGTAACAAACTTGCTTACTCATTCGTTTCTCCTTTTCTCATTCAATTCATTTTCTGCCCCTCCTTCCTTGTTTGGTATTCAAGGAATGTGTATTTCAGATTTTTTCTTGAATTGAATCAGAAGAAAAAACTGAGCCTGAAACCTAGGCTCGAATACTAAGAGCATTCTTATTGGATACGCTTAGAGACTTGTTTATCAATTTACTCAATTGAGTTAGTAAATAAAAGGAAGCTACTAAATACCTCTCTTAATAAGTATGATGTATATGGTGAAAGGAACTTCTATCAGAGTGCATAATCCATAGTATATACACTCGTTCTTCTCGGAGAACCAAGCAAGAGAACCATTAACGAAGTAAACACAACTTTCTCTGTGTTTTAAATAGAAACGCAGAAAAAATACCAATGATGTGCTTTATTCTGTTTTCTGCTGTTGACTTTTCCTTTAAGTCTTTTCCTATACTTCTCTGTTTTGACATTTGAGCACAAAAATAACGCTCAGTTGTTCAATAGCTTAGGTTTACCCTTTCTCCGCATGACTGACCTGTCAGGTAATACCAAAACCAATACAACCAAAATAGCAATACCCGACGTGAGATTTTCTAGTTCTGATTGTGTACTAAGCTGGGCAAACTCATCACTGGCAAGCTGATGGACTTGTTGTTTGTAAGTATTTCTCCTTCATGCTTTCACCCTGATTGACTCCCTCCTTCCCTGTCTTTGCATTTTTTCGTCTTCTCAGGAAGACTCACTATGGGAAATTCCAGAAAAACAGGAAATTGGTCACCGAACCGGTGAAGCAAACTAATACGAAACCAAGTCAAATGTACAAAACCACAAGAATAGAGAAAATCTCGGTAAAAAAAAGTAAACGCTATTTTTTGCAAGATTCAAACAAAGTTATATCCTTTCTAGCACTAATAACATTACCTGCCTTTTCCTTCTGCAAAATGGCAGGAAAGCGTGAACCTCTACTTCCTTTTTATTGCAAAAACCACACTTGTATATCACATGTTCATCATCTTCTATACTAACAAAGCTGTTAACCATACATACCTAGACGTTTTTCAGAAAAGGTCCAACTCAGCATTCTCTAAAAGTCATTCATCTCCATCCTGTTCATCTCTACGTTGGCCCAAGTGTAAGTCGCTAGCTGGCACCTTCATTTCTACCGTTTCAATAAACTACACCAGATTTTGTGGTTGGTGACTTGGTGAAGGTTTGATGGCCAGGATGCTCGTTGCTAAACATGTACCCAAAACCAACTCCTCCAACCCTTTGTGGATCTGTCCTGTTCAATGGTTTGGGTGAGTGTGGAGTCTCAAATCTCATTATATTGCAAGTATACATGACAGGTTCGTATATAGTACATTTATTTACTCCCTTTTTCACCTTTAACTTACCTGTCTTTTTAAAGTGATAAGCAGTTTATTTACTCCGATAAAAATTCAAACATTGGAACAATGAAAACTGAAAAAAGTATGGAAACCTATACTAGTGGACTTATATAAGTGGGGTTGCTTGAGGACTTTCAGTTTCAGAATTACAATAATATCAAGAATAAATACATCCGACTTGAGACTTGAGATTCTGAAAACATTTATTTTTGCCAATTTTTTTTTCTGAGCAAAAGCTAGCCAGCCAGGTTACGTGGTGTGCACGTTTTATGCGATGTGTGTTTGTTATTGGTTTTATGTGTCATGTGTATATGCAGGCATATATGGAATTGGTCTGATTGATGTCTACTTTCTGGAATTGGCAACGGGTAATTTATCACATGAAAGTAAATCGAGAGAGGAAACGACGGAAGGATGCTCAATGGCTGCATGGTGCTGAGTCGCTTTTTCTTCTGTCCTCGTTTTCTTGGCTGCTGCTATTAAACCACCTGAAAAGACTTTTGACTTTATAAAATATATTTATTGGCCTTGTTTATATAGGTAGGTAAGTTTGTTTAGGTAAATAAACATTATCATGATCGTGAATCGTGACTGGATACACAAAAAACTAGAGGAGGACGATTGCGTTTGTCTGCTTTTTATTATTGAGGGCTGATGTACTGTGTAGATCATGCGGAAACTTTTAATCTTCTCGATTCGATTAAAACTCTCCTTTTACGTTTGTATACTTCCTGTAGTCTCTCTGGTCTGATTATTGCAAGCAAACTTTGTTGGGACGTGGTCGACGACGATGTATGGCGAATGCTTTATTGGGAAAAGCGGTGAAGAAAAGAAAGATCTATATATTTGCAAAATAACTAACAATCTTAATGGCATAGCAGTATTAGATGGGCAAATCAAAAGGTCTTTTTGCAGCTTTTGCTATTAAACCAAAAAATATAATGTTCAGTGCCCGGTAATATGAAACAACTTGTATTACCAGTTTAAAAATAACTAAACTTCAAAGTACAAGCTTGAAAATGCTGAAAACAGTCACGATGATTAGACCGGAGAAAAGCATACTAGTATGTATGTATATAGGTATGTATATGTCAGTCGTTCGAGAGCCATTCTGTACCGACTTAAGATAGGAGCTTACTTTTTTCATAAGAATCTCCAGTTATAATGGTTAAAAAACAAGACAGTTGTTTTCCAATTAGACTTTACGCTATGGTTGATTCAACTTCCACTTCATCAATTTGCCATTTTTCGAAATGAGTCAATGGAACTGGACAGGACAGGAAAATATAAATGCTACTAAAAGATTAACAGCTTCTTATAAAGACAGGAAGTAGAACTAAATAATCCTTTTTAAACTAGCCGCAGTTGCAACAGTTTGAATTATAATATATTTTGGCAATGTATTGTATGTGTGTATGTTTTATCCCTTTGTAGCTTCCACCTTCAAAAGCCCTTTTGTGCTTACTGAAAGTAAAATGCGGTTATTGCGGTAGATTGTTCCAAGTTGCAATTATGCAATATCAAAGGTTACATCATGTTCAAGCACCAAAAGCATTCAGTTTTCTGCATTATTTCCTGTATATTGATTCCAAACTTTTTCAACTTGACCCAAATGTTTGAAGTGGGTTAACATGCGCGCAAGCCTTTCATTGTTATTGTGTATTTTATTTTTAGAATGTTAGCTTGTAATTTGTTGTTGGCAATTCTGCTCCTACACTATTCTACAAACTCCCATATTTTTCACTTAATTGAGCAAACACTCAAAAATCGGAATGGATATATTGCTTTACCGGAGCTAAAAAGTGCTGATTCTTCCAGACTTTATGTAAAACAGTGGTAGTATCAGTATCCATTTGGGGTCATGGTGTTATTAAAGCAAATTGCAAAGTATTTGCTCCTACTGAATATGTATTTTGTTTCCAGTCCGTTGGGATATTGAAAATTACTGGAAATGGGAAATGGGAGTAAATTAGAAAGTCAACATTTTGAGCGCCTGCAAAAGCCACACATTCATTCTCTCCTCCTGTATATATGTAAAAGACTCCCTTCCGCACTATTAGTGCAATGTAATAAAGTTGGTTTCGGTTTTGTAGGTGCTGTTCTTGACGCTGGTGGCGGTGTGGTGTCTGTATTATATTACACACTCAACCTAATGTAATATGCGAAATATAACATATCATTACGCTGAAGGAATTGCAAATTCCGTCAAGTGAGTCAAGTCAACAAGAGCGTTGAAACTGTAAAAGTGAAATGATCTCTTTCTCCTTCACTCACCACACACAACATATCCTATACGTTAGTGGGTACGCAAGAGGACATGATGATTATTATAGAAAAGTTGCCGCATCGGAACGCAAAGTTTTCTGTTGGGGGAAAATCGGAACTTCTAACAGCCGCTTTTAGTTTTACTATTAGGACTCATCTAATACTCTACTACTACAACAAAACTGCACAACCATTGCTTTATGTAGTTCACCGGGTTAGTCAAAACTTTTCCACTGATCTCATCTGCCTTCTTGACGTCTTTTGTGTAGTTAGCTACCTACCCAGGACATGCTCATATGTTGCCCAGTTTACTGGATTAGATTACATTGTATCTACTTTCTTCGATGCGCTTCACCACTGATGCGATACAATGTACGTTAGCAAAATACACAAACGCATTCTATTTATTTCATGTTTTACAGTTCAAAGAACTTAAAAAGCGTATTAGTGAAGCTGATGTTTTCACTCTAGTCTTTTCTCTATTACGGCGTATTGCCGTATAAAGGGAATGTCCATAAGAGGGATGATGGGTTCTAGGGAAAAACGTTCAATTCAGCAAACTACTAAAGTACCAAACCGATTTTTTATGCGCGCAGATATTCGTTCATGTGTAAACAGAACGCAGTCGACAAGCAAAATGTTCAAAAAAGTACTCCGACACTAGTAGAGAAAAGAAACAACTAAACAACATGACAAGTTTTCCTCCCACATTTTTTCAGTCATATTATCTGTTTTGAAGACATTGACTTTATTCTTGTTTGCTCTCTCTGAAGAAAAGAAACTTTTCTTTTTCACCAACAAAATAAAAAAGAAGCGAAAGGATGTGTAAGCAAAAACCACAAAAATATAAACTTAAAAATGTTTCTTTACCCCTTTCTCCAATCCATCCGCCGGAATAGGTACTACTGTGTAGATTATAGCATGGTATACTAGAAGGAACATTATATATTCATGCATGCGTGTGTGCACGCTGGAGGCGCAAACAAGAAAACTAACAAAACCTCAAAAAATTGAATGACTTTTTACGCTAAGAGTTAACTGAATGACTGATGGGCGTATACTGTGGTGAGGAAGGAGTGACTTTATATTCTACTTGTTTTCCTACTATTTTTATCATCAAACCAAATACAGCATATGTTCTTCTTTTAACTCTTCGTAATAGTGTCGCTTTTCGTTCTTGTTTACTCGGAAAGCCCCAAGGCACTTCCATTTTACTTACTTGAAGCAAAATTCCTTAAGTTTCCGTTTGAGAGACAACACAAACCAACAAAAAAGTTTCTGATTTGAGTTTTAACTGTATGCGTATGCCGCAGTAATTCAAACACATGTTCATGTACTTATTACCAGCAAAAAATGTTATCCGTCAAAATAAAGTCACTCTCATCAAGTCACTCATTCGACTCGGGCCTGCGTCTGCTAAAATTGCTTTTCTCTTTATAATCTTACAGAATAAACCAACATAAGTCGCGCGGAATGGACGCATGTCGGTAAGATATTTTACCCTTCCAGCATTTGTTCACCGCATTATTTTCTGGAAGTGGATGATGAGGGACTATAAAACGGGGCTAGGAGATGGAATGATGTATGCTGTGTTCCGTTGAACTATCTGCTGTTGTGTTGATGAGGATACAACGTACAGTGGTGTCAGTGTGTGATGATGTCATACTCCGACAAACAAGGTCTGACTAGTTCTTCGTAAACTCTTATGTCATTTTTTCCCTCTTCGTATTCGTCTATTCTTCTTCTCCTCTTGTTATTGTTGTTGTTACTTGTGTAGTAAATCTAGTATAAAAGTGAAAGTGACTTGCACTAAACTCTCCTTCTTCTTGTTTCTCCGAGCTAGCAAGCTCAGCAGCATATTTTTCAACATCAACATATCCAAAGTGACATTTCTTCTCTGCCTTTATTTTTCCGCAGAGAAAGTCTTTCAAAGGAAGAAAAAAGTGAAGGAAGAATAAAAGGAAAAATGGAGAAAGCAAAGAGGGAAAGTAAAAAATGGTAGCAACTCTTTCTGTGTGACATTCATCCGAACAATTTTTTGGGGAATAGAGAAGAACAAGCTTCTTTGTATTATTATACGATAGTGATGGGACGGTCCCAGGGTAGATTATACCATACACAGGGCAAAAATAGAAGGCCAGGCATGATGGCATGACTTACTTTCAGTAATAAATCCGAAAAGACACAATGCCGCTTTTGCTTCTGCTGTGTTTCTGCTGTTGTGATTCCATATTTAATCTGGTGAGTAGCGAAAGCAAGCCAGGGAGACAAGCAGGATAGGCCAAGTTTATCGCTGATATCGATCTAAATTAAAAGAGAATTAATGTAATGATGCCATTACTGCAGAAGGAAGTATGTACATACACGGGGATAAACGGAACACGGTACGCATATATTATGAACATTCCATTTTCCTATAGAATAAAAAGGGGCACGGACAGAAAATAAGAAAAATGTGATATTTTTTGTGGTAGTAGAAGTCGGTGATGGTGGGATTGCATATAAAAACCGTGTAACGTACCATGTGACATATTAGGAAAGCCTTGTGTTGGATAAAAAAAGGGAAAGCAACCAGAATTTTTCCCCTTGTCCCAATGACTTTTCCTGTGTGTAATATGTTATATTAGAGAAAATGACCATTGAATACTAAACGAATCTGGTGTTAGGTACGGTTCAACAAGATGCCTGTATAAACATAACTGTAGGAAAAATAATATATGTGCTATATCACAATTGTCAGTAGATTATGGTGCGGGTACAACTTGTGACTTTCACTTACTCTCACTCATCTCGTTTTGGAATGTGTTTTCTGAAATAGTTTTAAAGGTCGCCTTCTAGCTGCTGCCAGTTTATTCTTGTGAATGTTTGGTATGTAAGTTAGTACCCTCTCTCAATTTAACGTGTACAAAGGAGGGAGAGAGAAAGAGAGTTGGGGGTAGGGCGAATCGAGATAAAGTTTGTCCCGCAGCAGTGGTAATAACAAGAGAGCATTTGGCTGTCCTCAGTCAATGTATATAATGGGTATGAGAAGGTGGACGAGGAAAATTATGTGTGATGTTGATTATATTGCAGTTTCTGTAATTGTAGACACAGCAGTGTAACAGCATCGAGGAAATGGAGAGAGAAAATGGCTTGTGGCAAACAAAGGGGATCCAATGCCGGTTGGTTGCATGCAATTCCCATATTCTCAAGTCATGTATCTTATATAACTGGATTAGCAATCTTTTGTCGGGAGTTACTGGCGATTTTTATGTTCTATTCCATTTTTCATCATAATATAACTGAAACCTAGAAAGAAATGGATGAATAGGGAAGCAAGAAAGCACCATAAAATGGATGAGACTCGAGGATTGACCTTACATGTAATGCTGTATAATATAAAGTATTTTAGCTGGTAATTCAAAATCCGAACGTAATAACTAGAAATGCTGAAAAATAGAAGCTTTCAGGGCCGTACGTACTGAAAAAAGAAGTGGTTTGTAAATATTGTCATGGGCTTTCCGTCCGAGATGGTTTTTTTAGCTTTAAAACTACATACTTATGTACACCACTTGCACTATAAGAAATTGGTAAGATGGATAGGACAAACTTTTATTTACAGAATGTAGCAATTGCCCTCCCTTATAAGTACTTTGGATTAACTCGAGAATTTTTTTAAGGGAGATGGTTTTGTTTAGCACGTGCCCATGAAATGTCCATTGGAAATAATATGTAAAACCAGAGTTTTTGCAGTTTAATACTAAAATATTTTTATTACAAAATATCACTTTAATCTTAGTACATTTTTGAAGGTAGTAATGATGACAATGATTTTCGCGTTTTTTAATACTAAATTTAAAATCTAAGCTGTGAACTATTTGCAGGTAAATTGATTTAAAAGAAAATGATGAAACCTTCATGCAGATATTGTACTTATACATATAGTCTGGAATTGAGAATCGTTAATTGATCTCGGATTTACAACGTATTTTTGCTTTTCAGTTTTGTGTGACATCAACCTAATGTATATACGCACTCCGTGTCTCAGCTAAACTTTGGTTTGTTCGTGTTAACCTTGATATATAGTTTACAAACAAGCATGTATTTTTTAAAAACTAACATGCTTCTACATTATTTTATACATTACTGATTGTTTCTGCTGTGTTTACACGATGTTTTATATGCATTGATCAAGTTTTTGTGAACCTTAGCAAAACGTATAAAATTTGAATGGTTGTAATACCGATACCAGTCGGTATTTTGTTCAGAACTAATAGCTACCCTTAAATCTGTTTTCATTAGTATAGTATACGCTGTATTTCAAATTATTGAACCGAGTGCTCGCTGCACCTTCTGATGATGAATTATTGATAGAAACATCGACTTCCTTTGTGATGTGAAGTTCATTGTCTTCTAGCGTCTATTCACGAGTAGTAATATGATGAACAGGCAGACTAAACACGAAAATGATCGAGCATTAGAGCAAAGTAAATGTTTGCTTTCGACACACATATGCCGGTATGCCTTGATGGTAATGGTTTGACTTACCTGTGTTCTGAAGACACCAGTTTTCACCCGTTTTCCATACTTTTCCAGCACCACCCGAGCCTCCAGTTCCACCTTGAGTTTCCAATGCATCATCCGGATCATTATCAGCCGACACTACCTTGATCTTTCTGGCTGTCATTTTACCACCTGGGGCAATTCCTGCAGCAGCAGCATATACCATTTCCAAATTGTCTGTAAAATGGTAAGTACCCACGAATCCGCTCCCGTCGTAGATTTCATTAGACATGAAAGTCATCCGGAAAAACTTTTTCTCGGAGATCACCATAAACGGCTCCTTCTCATAACCACACTTTCGTCTGAATCGGGTGTCCACAGGCATGAAATTTGAAAATTCCATGTAATCCGACTGCGTACTTTCCGTGCATCTGTAAGCAGCAAAGAAAAAACAATATAGCTTTCTCTAAAAGCATGGTTGAGAACTAGGAAAAATGAAAATTTTCCCGGAGTATGCAGAATTAAAGTGTATTCTGAAAACAGCTGCAAAAATATGTTTGTGCAAACATATATTTGATGGCTGGTGAGTACGTGGGTGCACTTTTTATTTTTCTATTCCACTTCATTCCCAAAATTCACTTTTTTGTTTCTTCCACTTTTGTTTCTTAGCCCATTTCATACTCGACAAGTACTTGCATTATTCGTCGTGCCTTTGCAAATAGAAGACGAAAGTACGTGAGAATTCCAGTTTCTCACAAGAAGTTTGACATTATTGCAAGCGCACACGTTGTGTTACAGTTAGGTAGATATGTACATTACTGTTTTCTGACGGCAATTTCATGTACACTTGTTATCGCTGAAAAAATTCTCTTAAGTAAACAGATGCTTCATCTTACTTCATGTAGACAGTCAATATAATACGTTATGCATATATATTCTTTTTTGTGGATCAGCTTTATTCAGCACACTTGACAATAACCATTTTCTTTGAACCAGAAACAGCTTGTTTCCACTTGATCAGCAGGAGAGAGAAGACGAAAGAGAAACAAGCAATTTTTATTCTTCAGAGACATCCAAACAAATATGCTCAGGGTCTGCTACTTTCTCTCTCGTTTTTTTTGCGTGTGCATTATTATGACCAAAATAGAATAAGGAAAAATCCACAGTAGCAAAACTGTTGTTGTAGAACTGCTGTTGCCACAATTTGCCATACAATTTTCCTGATGTGACTTACACGGGAAAAAGAAAATGCTTCTCCTACTTTTTTTCGTTTCTGGACAAAAAAGCTAATCTTGGGAATTCTATCAATGCCTATAATGGCAATGATATTCTGTATACGGTGTAACTATGTAGTGTAAGTATTATATACACACACGACAATGCGTTTTGTCTGCTAATAATGCTAACTGCCAACACCATCAACACCAACAATCAAAAATAACTCCACCACGCATTTATCTTTTTTTCTTGTATACTAGTTTGCTTTGTTCAATCAATCGGTTCTTTCGGAGACCCGTAAGTATCTAAACGAATGAAGTATATAACTTTGATGGTTACTCTTGTTATGATATTGGTCTGTTGTTGTTGTTGTACTAAAAAAGGAAAAGTTGTTTTCTTTTAGTGGGACCAAATGAACAAGAAAAATAGAGACTGCCTCAAATTACTGGCAATTTCGTTGGATTTTCATGAACTTCTGCGTGCCCCTATACTTTTTCTCTCCTTTTCCTTCTGGTAATAACAGTCATCATCATCATGAAGATCATCAGTGGCAGTCGTGGTGGTAGGTAAAGTTGTAAATGGAAGGAGAAAGGAGTAACAATAATAAGTGCACAACACGTTTCTTGCCTGTCTCCGTCATAAACGGACTTTTATATACTTGCTGGGGAGTCATTTAGTTAAAAGAGAAAACACACAAGGCATGATTAAAACCAATAAAGTTTAGTTAGCCAACAGAGCAGGAGCTACAACTTTACACAGAGAATCCAGATTGGATGCAACAAGGAAGCAGCCTATAAGTACCCAGCAATTCACTTTGCTCCTTACTTCTTATATAAGTCTCTTGTACAAACATGAAGCTTTTCCGAAGAGGACTAGACCAAACTGGCAATACTTTAACCTTAATTCAATCTTTGACTGGATTTCCAGAAAAGACAAGACGAAACAAAAAGTGAAAAGAAATTGTGGTACATGATGTAACAGCAAGAAAATTAAATCTGTAGCAAGCATCCTCTTAAAGCTCTGCTTGAAAATCCTGCTAGTAGTTCCAGGAGTCAGGTTTAAGTAAACAGAAATTACTGGCAAAAACCGCTAATGCAATGAAAATTTGATTTATTCTCTTTTTCTCCTGCCTACCACTAGAGACTAATTTGATTAGACCAATGTCGTTAAGATTACTTGATCTCTTTGGACGGGGTATGCCAGAGGAACAGCTTTCTCCTGCTACCACCACTTTACATGTAACATAAATGACCTTCTACTTTGTACTTGTGCTCTCCATTTCAATTTTCAGTGTACATCCATTTCCATCAATGATTTCCTACACGAACTTATTGCTACACGTTTCTCAAGATTGGAATTACCGATAAAGAAAAGTGAAGCATGTTTGGAACATCGTCGTAAGCCACACCTTGTAATGGAAACAGTGATATATTATATACCTGTTACATAACATAAAGTCTACGGCAGGTTTATCAGAATACGTAGTATCGATATTATTTATGTGAGTATCGGTTTACTTGCAAACTCCACATCCATTATTTTCGCTACTAGTATTATGCTCGCATTGCGTGCTGAATGGTTATTTAGCATTAGAACAAAACTTAATGCACTTTCCCTGTCCGTACAGCACTTTGATCACAGATCACATATGGATAGATCATTTGAACGCGGAAGAAAATCAAGGAAAAGAAAAGGTTCATTGATAGGTATATATTCTACTTACGGAGGTATGCCTTCCACGTGAAAGTAATGGAACATGAGCACCACATATTCTTCCTCATCCCCGTGAAAAAAGTAGTGGCACTCTGTGCTCCTTGGGTAGAGACCGGGGAAATTGGGCGAGGTAAATGTACCGTTTACTCGCTCTGTGCTGTTAAATATGAAACCACAGGGGAACAACTCTTCAAGCTGTCGACCAGATGTGAGTCCAAAATCTGTGACAAAAAGAAATAAGTTTCCAATTTTCCATTCCAAATAATTGCATTACCATTTACAATATCCAACTTGTTCTAGCACGTAAATTGGAGTATAGAAGCAAAATACTAACCTTCCACAAATGAGTAGGTTGCATGAAAACCTCGTGCATAATTTGAAGAACTAGCTCCACTAAATTCCAGTGTTAGTCGGTGACCGCTTGACATCAGCGGGGGTGGTATTGTGTAACCACAGTACTCGGCTACTTTCTCCAATTGATTGTCCACGTGAACATAGGCAAGTACTACATCAGCGCTTACACACCTGTCGGAAGTTAAAGAATATATATATTGTAGTAAATGTAATAAAATACATTAAATTGTCTGTTGTTGTATTCCCGCTGAAAGTCAGAATTTAATTCACGGTCAAAGTCAATTTTCACTTTTCCTCGCGGTTAATTTGAGGCTGATTTTTATTCTTTCAGACAAGCATCAACCGAAGCGGAAGTATACACACACTGGTTACTGACTCTGACAGACATGAAACATGTTTCCTGAAACTGAAAACTTTTTTTCTGACATTTCACCATATTTTCCTCCCTTTCAAATGAGTTTGCGATATTGCTACTGGCATTTCCCTTCCTGTTTCATTGTGTGCAAGAACACGTGTACAAGATCTCCAAGTACTTGCCTTGTACTTGCTAATACGCCTGAAATATTCCCCATTCCCCATGTTACAGGAAGAGAACCTTTTAACTTGTATACTTGCCAAGTAGAGTTTCGTACTCAAGTGCGCTTGCATAATGTTTTGTTTTCCATCTTGCTAACTTTCCATTTACAGAATTAAATCCTATCTAAACTCATTACTTTCCATTTCACTTTCCTTGGGTCATGTCCATTTTTCCTGTGTTCTTTTCACCAAAACTCTTGTAGCCAACTTTCAAAATGTTTTACACATAGGCATTCAAATACACAACTGACTTGTTATTCTACTCAATAACACTCAATACACAGCAAATGAAAGAATGTGCACGTGCTTCTGTTTCTTTACTTTTCCGATGTAATGCAACACACATTTTCGCGTACTTCCTCATGGTATGCAACATGCAGAACATAACCCGAGAAGAGAAATGTATGTGGTCCACTGTTTTACATACAGTTTGAGCCCTGATCCCTCTCTCTCTCTCCCTCTTACTCTCTTTCGTCATGATCCTTTTTGCTCCCTTTCTCAGGAAAGCCCGTGTCATTTTTTTCTCTTCTTATTCCACATTCCTGCCTTTTCCGTTCCCCGTATTCCGGCATGCATGCAAAAACTTCTTGCTTTTTCCTAAATAACATACCAGAGATGTAATTCAACGAGCACCATCGACATCACCACCACTTCCAGTCCATGTAAATAATACATTCATCCAACACACGTGTAAGCCTGTATATTGCTGTTACGCATAATATTAGCATTTTTAGATAAATGTATGGACAGGGAACGGAAACAAGTATTCTCTAATAACCTCTCTGGATAGATAGCTTGGCAAGACTCTGTTTTTGTTTTGTATTATTAACAAAACACATTTTTCCCTCGTCTCATTCAATTTTCATTCTACTTGTATAGTTGTATGTTGCATGTGTTTCTCATCTTTAAAATCCAATTTGTTAACTATTTACTGAAAACTAAAACATGCATGCGTGTGGGTAGAGAAATGGAAGACAAATCACAGTTCAAAAACTCCTTTCCAGCCCACATATCGGTCCATTCTTCAGGAAGCGTAGAATATTTATGCCTTGCGAGTTATCCTGCTATTGCTTAAAGGAGCAGGTCTTTTTTGCAAGAATAGCAAATTATAATTTTGTCTCTACTCAGCACTCTGAAGTCACTAAACTTTGCACAGGGCTAATAATATTTTGAAAGAATTTGACGGAAAAACCGGGTCGTCCGGAAACCCTCGCTGTTTAGAAAGAATTTTTGGGCTTTCTGAACATTCGCGTGTATCAAATATTTAAAACAAGTTTTATCTTAATAAGTTTTCCCCTGAAAATATTTTAAAGATGCTTGTAAAACTGAAACAAAATTCTATTCAAACCGTATAATGGCATGAAATACAAA
The DNA here is from genome assembly GCA_029691765.1 of Entomobrya proxima. NCBI lineage: Eukaryota > Metazoa > Arthropoda > Collembola > Entomobryomorpha > Entomobryidae > Entomobrya > Entomobrya proxima. The sequence continues at coordinate 15,090,575 of CM056169.1, forward strand.
ATATGTACACTTTCCCCCATCCTACACATCCAAACAACAACCATAACCATCATCATTCCGTTCAGTACAGTTTTAAATTGTTTTTAAAGAATTATCTACAAGTGGAGTTGGCAAATTTAATAAAAACAAAAAGTGGATGGCAAGGACAGAAATTCTTTTGACCAAGTTCCTTACTTATTCTAAAAGCTTCTGACAGCGCACTTAAAATGTATTTGCTTTGCATAATAAAATGATAAAAACAAATCTTTATGATTAAAATACACATTTTAAGTGCTTTGGGTTATCTTATCATAACACGTTATATATACGAGCGCGTTTATTTCCTCATACAAGTCCTACAGAGATTGTAATCTTCTGATATTAATAATTGTTTTGTTACAAATCAAAAAATAAGAAATTCGCCGCGCTGCTTGGAAAACGCTGAATTCATGATTTCATTAAACTTCAGTAACCAAACGCATTTTTCATCAACTTCGCGCTTTCCTCAACCCTGTTTACCATATTATCCAACCAACCAAGATTACTTCTGAAAGAACGAACGAACTTCCATTAAAACCTCATTTCTCAGAAGTCAAACAAGCTTGCATGTTTTGTTTGTTACGCGTGTGCTTAGCAAATCAGTATTTCATGTTTCAAAAGTGACAATTTGCTTTGATCTGAAAGTCGATTTTAGATCAGAAGAAATCATAAATACGTGGTGGTGCATTGGTGCAACTGAATGTTCGAGAAAAGCAAGTCATCATATTTGTTTGACTGACGGTAAGTATATAGGCTCAATGGGAAAAACAAAGTATAGTCTACTGATAGTCAGACTCTCCTGTTTGTGTAGGTCCACAAAGCGAGAAACAAGAAACAACCAAACAGGCTATAAACGTAAGCGTGGATGTTAAAAGCAAGGCAATAAAATGAAAAGAAATATAGATAATAAGGAAACTGTTTCATTTTCTTTCTTTTGATAAAATTATTATTATGCAGCTGCGTTGCAATGTTCCACACTTGCCTTTTCGTAGTTTTCTCATTAACTCGATTCCAATTAAGATTGGGATGATGTGTATAGCCGCCACTTCTGGTAAATCCTGGAAGGGAAAAATAATAGGAGGAGTAGGGATTCGTTAGTAGAGCCGGGGAAAGTTGACCAGCCCCACTACCACTGCTAGTCCCACTTCCACCTCTACTTTTATCCAGATTAATGGTCTGATCCTGTTCCGTTTCATCGGGGTGGTATAGACTAAAGTCAGTAAAAAGGATTTGGACACGTTCCTTGCCATGCCCGATGAAATCATAGCGGCACTGGGTTTTCGCCGTGTAGTAGTGCGGATAGTTGGGCGAGCTAAAACTTCCATTTCGTCCTGCGTCACTGGTTATCACTTGATTGCATTGGGGAACTGGAAATGAGAAAAAAGAAAGAAGAGAGTGAAAAAGGTGACAAGGCCAAAGGAATAAAATATATATCAGTTGGTATTTACTACTCAAGCGTAGTATTCATTGTAGTAGCACGCGCTTTCCAAAGTGTGTACTTGTGTGTGTGCTGAAAACAATGTAACACGATGATTTTGCATTTTCCTATGGTCTGTTTGAACCAACGTAAACTGTAGGCACACACAATTCATTCAAACTCAAGCCCACTCCCTATTAAACTTCTTTCATTTTGTGAGTCGAGGTTGCAAGGTACCTTGTCCCGTCATCACCGCAGTAGCACCAGCCCCGAAGGTAGGTTGTCGGGCGAGAGAGGAGAATGCCAGAGAAACAAACTTTTTTACGGGTCGTTATCACCACGCACATAAATTATTACCAGAACCAGATATTGAAATTGAAAATGCACACACTTTTTAACATTTTACTAAGAACACCGAGTACACAGGGTTCAGGCATGGACTTTTCCCTTTCTTTTACTTTACACACTTTATACACACTTGTATGTATGCTCTCTTGGAAAACAAAACTATACATGCGACCATACCTTGGTTAATCATGTTCTCCCCTGTCACTCGTTCAAAAACGTAATTAAAATTTTAGTAGAGAAACCTTACGTGTTTCTTAAAATTAAAAGTTTGCTTCACAGCAGTAACTACATTTTTTATGCACACATACATCTGCGATCTAAATGTACTGGCACACCACACACTACATAGTCATGTAGACGTTGACATCGAATGCTATAATATACATTTAAGTTGTTATTTTGCTGTAACAACTTGTAATCCCTTGTACCCAATACCATTATTCTCATCGCTCGTTTTATAAGCCACCCACACACCTTTTATTTAGTTCAAGTGCATTTTCGCACTTCCATCCGAACAATAAGTGAACGTTGAATGTTATAACCTTATGCTTGAGTAAACATTCAAAAAGCATGTTCATCCCGTGATCCTACCCGATCAAACTCAACAGATTAAATGATGACGATCATGATATTGAAGTGCAGTGAAAGCAATTTTCTCGTAAATAAACATAAACCTACGTCGTGTTTGGCTCAATTTGGTGTTATTGTTTGGGTTGTGTAAATCTAAAATGGGAAATTCAAATCCAACCCAATCAAACCCCAACAATTCACATTATCATTCAATCTGTTGTTATCACCCAAAAGAGAAAGTAAACGTATGGGTCTAGTTTTGTGGATTTTTGCTCCTTTACAACCTCCAAGAAGAAAATAAGGACAGAAATAATATTAGCACACGACACAGACATATACACCATAACCATAATATTATTATTGTAATATGCCTTTGGCTTTGTCTGATATATAGTTCCTATTTTGTTCATTTTTCATGTATAATGCAAATACAACGAAAATCAACGACAAAGCAATATACTCTGTTGGATCAGTGTGCGTTGCCCTACAATGTATATATTAGTAAAGTAGAGACGAGACAAGAGCAGACGACGACAAGTGGCACTTTTCTTTGGTCTCTTTTGTCATCATCGTCTCACTACATGTATATTCTATGAGGTATATTTAGCAGTATATTTGCTTTTATGTACATTGTTAGATTTTCCCCGTTGCCGTAGACTTAAGTAACGACACAAAAACATCAAGTTTACTTTTGTTCCATGCGAGCCTTTTGGTAAAAAGCAAAATGTATCAGCAGGGCACTCTCGCAAGCACACGGAGAAAACCCACAATATTTCCCTCCAGGATGAAACTTTTCATTCACGTACATAGTTTGAATTTTCTCTCGTCCCGTCATCATCGTCAGCAACATCTTTGAAAAAGCCCATGCTGTGATGATGCTAAAGCTTTCCAACTAAATATTATGCATATTCGGTGGAAATAATAAAAAACGTTGAAAAAAGAAAGGGAATGTGTATAACCATCTACATCCACTAACTGTATGTGTGTGTACGCCAAGCAGGGAGTGATTTTTAGCAGGATGAGGAATTTTCTCCAAGATTCATTCATAATGCAGAATATTGAGCATACACGCGTGGCATGGTGAAAATGAATTTAATATTCAAAGTAGAAGATCCAATCTCGTCTCACGGAAACCTTTTCTTTTTCATTATCGTATGTTTTGCTTTCCCCTTTCCAACAGTCTAAGAAGGAAACAACATGCAAATGTAAGCCTGCATCTCATCTTAAAAGAGCAGGACAAAGAACAAGACGACTATTGTGTGCTTATTATCTGCAAAATAAATTTTGTGACAGTTTGCACACTGCCCTGTAACAAGAACTGTATATAAGTTACGAGTAAGTGCTACCACTCTGTTAAACTTCCTCGTTTGATTCTCTTTCCACGCACTTGTATGTCAACAACATCTGCGGTAGTATGCATCATCTTATATGTAGATTCTAAACATCTACAAAAGCTAATCACCGTCACATAACAGTTTTCATTCGTGTGTGCCTTCATTACAGCATACAAGGCGAAATACTACTTTCCCAAAGAAGAGGAGTAAAACAACGGTGGAGAAAGCAGCAAAAAAATATAAAATAAAGCGGCTGTTTACTACCACCCTCATTTTCCATATTGTGCCCCTTTTTTGTGTAACCATCACCAGGATCATCAAACACATATGCTGCACCTAATATATGTGCAGAACATGATGGTGGTGGTGGATGATGACGACGGGAAAATGATAAAAAAGAAATAGTGGTGTGGATACATTATCTCCTTTTTTCTTGAAGAAAACATGTGCAAAGGCAAGTAGCAATGAATATGCATTCCGTGCCTATTATCCTCACATAGTTTATATTCTTTGTATAGAGTTGAGATCGCCCTTTGTTTGTCCTCTTTTTTCAGACATCGGCTCTTGGCTAAATAAATAAAGTTTCATGGGCACAACATAAACAAAAACAATATTACAATTTTATACCGTCTGCGTCTTCTTGTTTGTAAGCAAAATTGTATGAGAAAACTACGCTCCAAGAAACTATGTGCAACATCCACTTTGTTTATAAAATAGGTTGACCTTTTACTTTAATATTAGCGTCTCCCTGGTTTGGTTTATGAGACAATACACTTGAAAGTTCTTACCAAGTTGCTCATTTGTTTACCCAACTGCGGCTGTTGGGTGGTAGAAGAATGTGGTTTTAAACTTTCACTTTTATGCTTTTCAAGAAGAGTTTAAAAAGATGGCCCTCGTTCCCATTATTAACAGTATTTTTGGTAAGTTTACAACTGATAAAAAGGGAATACATAATTTATACCCACATGCTGTAAAAGACATGTCTGCCATTAAGATCATTACCCGTATCACCAAATAAAACGGATTTACCCCTTTCACCTTCATCAAGCCAAAAAACGCCATTTGATTTTTCTTAAACTGTACACCTTTTAAATTTAAAATTAACGAATCCAATTTTAGCCAATTATCCAAAAGACTAGTTCAAAACTTTAGAAAATAACATACAAAACTTTATGGTTTGTCCCATTGTGGGGTACTTACTCTGATGTGTTGGACATGTTTGTTGACTTTTTCAAGTATAACACAGACTAGGTTCCTAACAAAAGTATCTGCTATGTGAATGCTTTAAATGCAATTTCACATTTCTATTTTAATGAAAAATCGACAATACTTTTTCTTTTGGACTGTTGTTCAACATTCTTAGTCTGAGAAGCAATGTAAACCCTCTACCATAGACACAGTCGTTAACATTTCTTGTTTCATTTCCCAACTTCTTTGCGTGCACAGTACACGATGCTTTTTCACTTGCTCTCTCGAAAGAAAAACTTTCCCATGTGACAAATGTGCCCTTGTAGCCCCGTGCGGAAGGAAATAACACCGAATGGTGTGCCTCCACGCAGTACCAACAACACGCGGACCTCGACCTTTATATATTTTTCTTTGTTGTTTGTGTACTTTTCGTTACAAAGATCAACATGAACGCTCAGATTTTTCTCTTGCTGCCTTCTCCGTTGTTTATATCTCAGGCTAAAAAATTGCAACTTTACTTGCCATTTACAGATTCCAGCCATAAGTTTAAGGTACGCTGGTTTATATCTTTTGCATTATATTGGATGGGAAACAAATTGTAGTGAGTTTTTATATAAAAAGCTAAAGGAAGATGATGAGGGGGATAAAGTCTATGACCACTATCATGGTAGTTTGCCCGCTAGTTCGGTAAAAAGATGCGTTGGTGGTTGCTATTCTCTTTTTTTCCGCAGCAGTCGGAAAACAAGTTAACAAACTAGGACAAGTACGAGGTGAAGAAAAGGCTCTCCATGTTTGGAAAATCTGAGAGTCAATCTCTTCGTGTTCTACAAGAGCCAGCATTATATGCTTCCTTTCACAGTTGCACTCATTTTCATATAAAGCAAGCTTCACCAGCGATCATCCTGGTTTCGGGTACATGGTTTAATGTTAAACGTCCTTACGGTTAGTTTAGCTCTCACGCATTAGTTAGCCTTTTTTATCCTATTGCCTTTGCTGTTGATCCCGCATGTCGCTGTGATTGTGGGATGTGTGTGATGATGGAGAGGTGAAACGTGGGTAAAGGAAGAATATATGCTGGGGAAGAGTATGGTTACGACTTGTGTGATAGGATGATGGTCGGTCAGACATTAAAACGATAGGCAAGCGATTACAAAAATTACAGCTGTAACCTTTACATTATAGTTTCGTCATTCAACGTAAACGGGAGAAACCATTGTGCGAAAAGATTTTCATTTTATGATTATGTGGGATGCTGCAAACCAGTTACTTTTTTATGTATAATACGGCCAGAACAAAACTTGTGCAAAGATTTTCCAAAGTGTGAACTGCCTAGATTTTTTGGCTTTGGTGCGTGGAAGCTTTTTGAGAGAGGGGTTTTTACACTTTACCTATTATATCTTAATCTATATTAAATATATGAATTGTTGCAGCAGCAGCACTATAAAAAGAAAGAGCATTCACGCGTGGCGCTTGGTTGTAACTTGTGTTTATGTTGGTGCATATTACTAGGAAGCTTAAAAAGTTCAAGCATTGACTTTTTTGAAGCACTAAAGTACTTGTTCTTTTGTACGAATGAAAATATATCTGTCTTGGTGCTTATTGCTACTCGCACGATTTCAAGTCCAAAAGTCATTCCATCCGTTCGAACCATTTCATCTCAGTCCCATTATGTATTATCAGCTACATACATATAAATACTGTAATAGCTTAGCCAGTTTCCAGTTTTTGGCTCGTGAGCCGAGTCAAGAGGGAAAGGAGGAAGAGATGAAGAGAGAAAGAACGAAAAAAGTGGAAAGTGTTGAGTTTGGGATGAGAGTAGAGCTAAAGCAGTACAAGTTGAAAAAACGGACGTTTTACGCAATATACGGGCTTCCTAGATACACAAACATTGCACACAAACTCTTACTCTGTTTCCATTCCCAACTTTTCAACGTTTCTTCCAGTTCTTTCCACTTCTTTTTCCTGAACCATGTCGGCGCGAGATGGACATAAGTTACAGCACAACGTATATTTCATACATTTCTATGATCTATTTTATTCCCGCGTGTATATCGAGTTATACATGACTACAAAGATGTATACGAATTTAGGGAATCTGCAAAGAAGGAAGGAACGGCTGTTGGCACTACTACCACCAAAAGTAAATTACTTTCTCCGACAGATACACACGTACAGACACTTGAACACAAACACATACCCCCCAGAAAACGGCATATCATTATATAATTTGTATGTATCCCTCCTACCATCACCGCCATATCCCTATCACCACATACTTGTACACACCACACGACGGACGTTTGGACGTGCATTTTTGTTGCTACTTCCACCACTACAACCATACACACAGCTATCATCATTTCTTTCCTCTTTTTCGCTAGACTATAATGTTTTCACCAGAAATAGAACTGATATTTATGAACGTGATGATCGTGGCTGGTTAGTGGTACCACTAGAATACACACGCTATCTTTCTCGTAGATTTTCTGGTTTTGATACTACAGTTTTTTTAGATTTGAAGGCTCAGTGAGAAAAGGGAACGAGTGAGTGCAGCCAAGTGTCCCAACGGGGTCCTCCCGACCAGCACCCTACTGACTAGCCAAAATCAACGAAAAATTGTACAACAGTGAACCAATGGCAGATACTTTTTTAGTAGAAGCAAAGGTCCCTTTAGAGTTCGAAAGTTGCGGGCTATTATTACTACAGCTACTGCTGCTATTTGTGGATTTTGCAATAAAAATATTCCAATGCAGCTTATGAATCATAACCTAAAAGCAAAAGGGTTAGCCGAAAGTATTTATAGGATAAATAAAAAACAACTTTCTTCTTTTCCGATTCTTCCTTCTTTTTCTTATTACAACTAGACACTAGACAACCTTACTCAACCAGCATGAAAGAATGAATCGAATCATTTTTGACTATTTTAGAAGCGGTTTTTAGTTTGCCTTTTGGTTTAATCGAAAAATCGGCATGCTTCTTATGATTCTACAAGCAAAAGTAAAACTTTCATGCTATACTATTATATGTATAAATGTATGATTGTGGGGGATGGAAAAATAACAATAAATAAAGAGTCGGACTTTAGAAAAGTTGGGTGTAATAATTTTTTCTCTTAGCAGGGATCCAAATTAAAATATAAAACGCATAAAGAAGTTGTAGATGGTCATGGTACAATACCACAGTGCGCATAACTTTTAGTTCATAGTGGTGATTACAATGAACACTAAACGATAAAATTTGCAGCGCAGCATATATTAATCCCTCCTTTCAGACCATTTCGAATACTGCAAAAGTAAAATCATCTGAGAAAAGAGCAAGTTTAAGGAATCAGGTCAAAGACCAAAAATCCAATTTCTTTCGGAAAGGCTTGTTCAATGCACCAAAACTGCACTGCACCAAACCTATCCGAATCCTCTCCTTATTGAATAAGAACGTTCTCTATTGTCAAGTAACAAGCTCAGTAAAATTGTTCTCAATGAGAAAGGAAGAGGAATACACACACTTTCAATTTTTAGACGTGAAAACGAACAAGGAAACTAGTTAAACTGTCTGGCCTGGTGTATTTGCTACTACTTTTACTTTTCATAATGGTCCTAGTTTAGCAGCAGGGGTGGCTGCTGAGAAGAAAACTCTATCGATTCCTGTCTTCCATTTCCCGTCTATTTACAACGGGAACTCTCTTGGTAGTTGGTAGATACCTCATGTTGCGTCACCCGCACCACGGCCATCACATCAACAGTCCCATTTTACTCGCCATATACATATTAGCGAGTAGAAAATAAATGTGTTTGAAAAAGAATAAATGCACACATACATTGTGTAGTCCTTTTCGATTATTTCCTATCCACTGGCAGCAGCGGCAAATGCCACCATATATGTCATTCTTTATCGTGAGAAATTAAACTGTTTGCTTTTACTCCTTGCATACATGGCTTACTTTCACTTTAAATGGTAAACTTGTGCAAATACAATAACAATGCAGAGTGAAACTTTGAGCCTGCATGTATGCACTATAATGAAATCGAAATACACGCAAGAAGACCAAGGCCTGCTGAGTCCATCCATTTTGAAATGGGCACTTGTGCAAGTAGCACTGCCACCACACGCCAAGAAAAGGGTCGAGGAAGGAAGTGGTAAATGCAATGTACCCGGTTTATTATCTCTATTTCTGAACAGAAATTCGTACCCATTATGCATTTAAACTATCGAAATGGTCTGTATTATCATTGCTGGCTATACAGTGAAATAAATTGGAATTGGCAGCGGTTGTTCCTATTATTGCTGAGAGCTTGAATTTGGTGGTATTCCTACTGCTACGCTGCTGTTCTCCTTGCATTGCAATATCATCGGCGGAGTCCATTCTGCAGAGAACAGCAAAAAACGTCGTAATTAATTGTTGGCAGCTTTTTTCGACAGGAAAAATTACTTTGCCGTTTCCAACCCAGGCAAACGTAGCAGCAAGCAACTCCACCATCAGGAGTAGTGGCAAGCTTGATATTGGAAAACAGTTGAAAGAGAAGGAGGAGAAAATAGGCTACAATGTAAATATATTTTCGCCCACTTTCTGCTTATGCTGCAATTCGCAACATGTGAAATAGTGAAATACACATGTTTCATTAATTCTTTGGTTGAAATGCGAACTGGCTATTTTTCGGGAAGGGTAGTATTGCGTGCATCGATGATAAGATCACAACAAAAATGTGTCACACGAGTTTGCTTAGAGACTGTTGCTGATTATACACAGAAAAATCAACAAAAATTCCCTTGCTTGTATAGTTTGCAAGAGCATAAATTGTGCATATCCATCATTTTACTTTGAGTTTCGATACTTTGGAAAAAACGCTTCCAGGGTAAAAGTTAACAAGCGCCTCATATCAGTCTCTTTGCATCTGCCTACTCAAACGTCAGAAAAGTTTAACAAGACCATCAATTATTCTTAACAAGTAGTGATTTTTCACTTTTGCAGTAACATTATATAGCATACAGTGCAATTAAAACGGCATTGAATGTAGGTATATATCCCGTATCTCTCAATATTTGCTGTGGCAAACGATTGTAAGGATACGGGAAATAAAAGTACACACAATTCAAATTCATACCCTTTTTAAAACTTAAGCGGTAAAAATATTAAAAAGTCTTCCAAGTCAAGAAAGCGGATGAATTAAATATGGAAATTGAAACGGTTGCTTGTGTAAACATGCCAGATTCTCATTAGAAATGCCGGTGGCAAAAATACTTATTCATGGAACACTGAGCCTTGTTTGCCTAGCTCTAGTTAAGAGAAATGAAGTTTCTTACAAAAGATGCTATCGTCCAGTAGTGGTAGCTCTCTCGCAGGCTGCGTGGCTAGTTACAACAGTATGGCTTCTTGTAGTTTACTGTAGCGTTCTCCTTCTTTCGCGTTTCATTTATAGTATAATTCATTATTGTGCATTTGAATGGGAAGCAAGTATGCTTTAAATTGCCCATTTAACACGTACTCTATTAATACGACAAGAATTTTTATCAACTTTGTAAAAGGTACACACTTTGTTCAATAAAGTTATTAAACCCAAAATTGCTGGTATGTGTGTTCTGGCAATGTGACTGACAGATCTTTAGCATACACGAAAAAGCTGGAGTTTTTGTGTCATCGAACTTTGCTTGTACCATATTTCATGTCAAAAAATGGTTTTCTTTCTTGGAGGTATTGTTGGTGTGTGGAGAAGTATCTTAACTTCTCAAAAGACATGCACGACAGCTTTTTGCTTGCAAATAGCCTACTCATATAAACTCAAGTCCAGTGGTGGTTAGGTTTAGTTTTGAACCATGTGAACAATAAGGAGCTACCAGTAGCAATTTACGTGTTTCGAAAAGTTTTTCTACGCACAGATTTTATGAATAAGTACGACAACGAGAAGGATATCACTGCTATTAAACATAGCAGTAGAGAAAGTATAGCAAAAGGTGAATAGTTTGCAAATTAAAAATATGGAATTAAGAGGAGCTACAGTTATGAAGAAGAGTAATTATAGAATGAATTGACATTTTGTGCTAAAACGTTTCCCCCGTTAAACTACGTGAAAGGTCAAAATTATTATGTTACTTAAACGAACTATTATTGAAAAGAGCAAAGCTTCCCCCGACTTTTGGCTTTAACACTGGTTTGATATTGAAGAAGAAGTTTCTTTGTGTTATGGGAACTATTCACATGTGAATTTTTTTAAAATAAATTATTTACAAGAAACGCTTCTAATCCCACGGAAAGCAATAAGTTGGAATTATTAAGAGAAACTTATTTCGGAAAATGGAAGGGAAAGCATATTTTCTATTGATCAATGGCTAGCTATTTAACTGGACAGTGGTGTACAGTATAAACTACTCATACTTCTGTTATAAAATCATACAGAATGCTAAAAGGTAGTCCCATCTATTAATTAAATAATTCAAATGATGATAATGGGCCAAATATATGGGCATTGTTTCGCTCTCCTAAAACTTTTGAAAAGTGCAGACTACTGAGCCATAAAGTATCTCCCAACAACGATGATAGTAGTACATCTTCCCACAATCCAAAGTTGTCGACGAGAAAACTATTTTAATTTAATGAAAATATATAGCTTCAATACAAATTGAATGTATAAAAATATCTTCTTACACCCATTTCTGTAACTTTTTGACATTATTAGCTTGTCGGGGTTGAAAGATTGAAACAAAAGAATGTTGAGAGTTGGGAAGAACAAATGAAACAAGCTAAAAGTTTTTTTCCTCCCGACTCCAGCGTGCTTGAGGTCTGGAAAATCGTAATATGATACATTAATAAAGATGCGCTGAGAAACTGGAGCAAAAACTTTTCATCTTTAACTTTTCAATTCGAGGTTTTAGTAGCAAGTACAATTCCGCTGAAAAGGAACAAAAGTTGAGAAGATAGTAGCATTCTTATTTCGAGACCGTCTCCCAACATTCAAATCACTTTTATTCTTTCTCAAATTGACTTTTAGATGGGTCGCTGATGATGTAGTATTTATACACATCTGGGTTATATATATTCCGCTTCTACCTCATTTTAAAGTTGAAACCCAGTGCACACACAAGCCAAGTTGATTTTCTATGCTTTTAAACACTTGGATGGGTGTCACCATCTGTAAAATGAAGTGAATAATACTTGGATTGTACAATGAGCTTTTTGTTCCTTTTTATGACAAAGTTCTTTTAACCGATATAAACTAAAATATTTTGCTTTCATTAAAAAGTATGCAATAGAAGGGCTATATAACCCCGACTGTCGCGCTTTTATTTGGGTTACAGGTTTCAAAGCTTATTATAAAGTTGAACGAGTGAATAGTCCGGGAATGGAAAAAGTTTTGAAACAAAAATCCACTGCTACTATACTGTTGCAGAAACCAGAGAAAAAAAAACTTTAGAAACTCGAAAAACCACCAGCCCACGAACCGGTACAACATAAAAAGGGACGTGACCTTGGCTATTGTTATGTCATGTCGTGATCTTCATATTTACAATCTTTCCCATGTTTAGTGTAAATGTATATATGTACTTTTATAGCGAAAAAAGCGAAAGAGGACAATGGAGAAGCAGCTGGGGAAAAGGAACGTGGGAAAAGGAAGGAAAAAGGAGCAAAGCACTTTCACCAGAGTTTCTTTTTCCTTTCGAGGTTCTTTAGGTGGTAACGTGCTCTAAACGAGTGTCTGGAAAGTAATGAAGTTTTTATTATTTTCCCGAGTTTCTTTTTTTCACCGCCAATATTTCCACCCTTGTGAATTCTTTCTCAGAGAATTGTGATTTTGACAAGGGATCGACATATTCTGCTGCACTATATTTGACAAAGGTATTATAACAAAGTGTCGATAAAAGAAATAGATGGATAATATATATTGAGGAAAAGGGAAAAAGTTTCATCTTTGAATCAAGTTATTACCTGTCCATCTTTCTGTGGGACTTTATTATACACTTTTACAACTTTATATCAAATGTCGACAATCGGAACATATAAAAAGGGAAGCTTTTCCTACTTTTCACAAAAGCTCAAATGAAATCAAACTCTCGGTGTATAGCAAAGTGTCCCAACAAAATAGTACCTATACTATATAATGCTTGATATGCGTGCATGTAGTTAGTTTAAGGTTATAAAGCTGTAGCAAAACATGTCCAATTTTATAACTTTTTTGTTAAACTTTCTGCTCTCTTTGTTTTAAAAAAGTGATTCCCCGGGTACGTGTTTTGCGCGTAGACAGTATGAGAAAATCTCATACAAGATATTCAATTTCAGGTATTCAATGATGACTTGTTACATACAAATTACAGTACTAGGACTTACGTTACATGAGCTTGAATTACTAAATACTCATGCATCTTGTATGTAACCTTGAATTGTAATCTGATCTACCGGATTACTAGAAACTATTCGAACTTTGTTCATCAATTCCAGGGAACTCCCATGATGTTTCCTGATCTCAATTTCATCATAATACTCTCCGGTGTGCCATTCAGCAAGACTAGATTGCTACGCAGACAAACTAAAAATGGGGTGAATTCGTAGAAAGCCGTAAATAAACTATGTGGCGGACGGCTGAAATATTCAGTTAGAAAACGAAAAGAAAACATTTTCAGAGCACCAGATACCGATGATCTAACAATTTATATTTATAGCACTTTTAACCTTAACACACTTGTTTATTGTTGACATTCACATTGCTTTTATGTAAATTTTTCCAAGGTCGGTGTATATGCAAACACACGATATGACATGCTAAACGACTATGATAAAACAAGGACTGCTACTATGACAGTCCAATCAAAATTGTGCATTGGTGTGCCTCAAATATATCGCTTTGCTATATATATTTATATAGTTTTTACAAAATCAGTGAATCCATCTTCCATTTTTATCTCTGCTTTCCTGTTTGTGGATTGTGGAAACCAGGATTACTAGAAACCGTCAAATTTACCAGCCACAAATATGAAACGGAAATGAAAATTTATGTTTTGGTATGTACGTAAATATTTATCTCTGGATGTTGTACGATAAATGCGGGAACAAACGCATGTAAACATTTTTTAGTATACCTATATATATTTGTACAGAAAGACGAAGTTACTTTGTCCTTCTGCTTTGGGACTCGGCAGTGCTGGGAATAAGTGTCAAAACAGGCAAAGATACCGACAGTTAAAAGAGAAAGAAGAAGAGGCAAATCTGTTGGGAAACAAGTTTATTTACACAGACTATTATTATTGCGTCTTTTGCTACATTATTAACCGTTTATTACTTTCCCCCTCATACGTCCATTCCATTGTGAATATTACTAGTATTATTGCACAATGGCGGTAGCGTCACGTCTCTGCTTCGTTGTTACCACTTTTGCTTTAGCACAACTTTTTTCCCCTTTCCTATGCTGTAGTAGTACTGTGTAACTTTTATTCTGTCAAAAATGTCAGAATCTTTGCTACACACAGAAATGCATTGCAAGGGAAAGTGTGAATTGCTGTACAATATCAGGAAACGTATTACCGCAGATTTCGGTTTATTACTAATGCCTTTCTGCTTTATTGTTATCATTATTATAGTTTGCTACAGCAAACCATATGCGGGTGAAAGTACAATGTTTTTGGAGTTTTGATAAATGTATGTGAATACCGATTATATAATAGGCATAAGCACATGAAACGAACTAGTGACAGGGGATCGAGGAAATATAATCGAAAGTTATTTTGTTCATGAGAGTAAAGAGCAGCTTGAATCTGTTCAGGAGAATCAAGTTCGTTTATGCTTTTCCTGGGAGAGCATCTATTGCAGCATTTTTATTGCATCTCTTCTGAAATCTCTATTGTTCGGAGAGAAATAGTCATAAACAGATTTATGTTCATGATGGTTCAGTGTCGGACTCATAAAAATGACTTACACGTATAATAATGTTTTCAATGCCTATGTACACTTTACTGAAAGTAAATAGGATTTGGTTGTTTTGCTAGAAATTCATAGGCATTTCCGTTGTTGGTCGACGAAAAATGCCTTATTGCACGAGAGGCATTTACTTTATTGCGGTTTTAGACATTACGTTAGAAGGTCAACCAAATTACAAAATATGATAATAAAGCATAAAATACACTATCAAAACTTACTTAATGTCGATGCCTGAGGAAGTCCATCTTCACCCTTGGTTAGAGGATCTGAAAAAAGAGAAAACATATTTTTATTTACTGTTATATTGCACGTATAGTTTTTTAAAAAAACTATAGGGTAATCCTGTGTTATCAACTACTTTCTTCAAAAGATATACCTTTAATGTCCTTAAACTTTTACATAAACAGAAACGTAACGTAAATAAAAGCAACTGCAGTTACAAGTCTTCCTTTTATTAATTTGACACATCCAACGTAACCCAATTAGTTCCTTTTGTGACTGTCTAATGACATGCTTGCTAAAGTGAATTACTAGAAGATGTGCATGATGAATACCAATATTTGACGAACCCTTGGTCCATTTTATATCTATCTACAATCTATTTTATATTACTCTGGACGAAACAGAACCATGCACATTTTAGCATAGCATGCACATTATTACTCTGCCTTAAAATGAGCAGGAGTTTATATGACATTTTTAGTAAAAGCATTTAAATTCATAAATAATTAAAGTTGTCTATGTATCGGCTTAAAAAATAAAAATAGCATATTGAGCGCATTTCTCCTGTACCATTGTATGATTGCTACACATTTTTCCATATAAACATACTTTGTAGACCGGTGGTGAGGTTCTTAAAATTCTACAACCGAGTTTTCTCAATTTTAGAACATAAGTCTCAGCAGCATTGGTTCTAGGAGCGTGTAGGGTTCTGCACGAAATCTGTCTAATGCAATTAACAAAGTTTTGATTTACTCGCGTAAATTTAAACACTTTGGTATGCTAGCCATGCCGGAGCTCCTGTTCCGACATTTTTTTTCTTTGCAATCTCTGGAAACTAGGATAAGCTAACCAAGTCAACGTGTGTGCGACATAAGGCACCTTCCAACCAGCACGCAGTCATCTACTTACGTGTGTATCTTAATCTCCAGAAACAAGCATATAAAAACAAATACCCTTGAGTCTCCACGCTCTACTGTCTGTACCGTCTAGGATCTAAGAAACTACAGGAGGAAGGATTCATTTTCAAGCTTTTCCTGTAAAAGTAATTTTTAAGTAAAAACCTTTGCCTGAGAGTTCGTTTGAACATTCCTTAGAAAGGATTTAGTTGAGCTAAGGATACTCAAATGCTGATCACGATGATGATGAGATGGGTTTAGTTTTGCTTCTTTGGTGTTCCTTTATGACTGGAAACAGTAGTAGCCAATTTAACTTTAATCAAATAATCACAAAGCTGAAAGAAGGGTAGTAGAAATTATGTTTCGAGAACTAGGTCTCAGTATTTTAATGATAAAACAAAATGATGCTCACTGCTCATTTTATTGCAATTCTAAAACTTTAAACTCGCAAGGATTTTACTATTGATGTACCTTAGTATAATATAAACTTATATTTTACTAGCATATTATGGTGAGTGAAATTATTCATAATATATACTTGTGGTTTGATCTCTAATTAAACTGTAATCTTCCGGTATCCTGTATCCTTGCAGAATTTTCATTTACATGTCTGTGCAAACCAATCATTTAAGCATCCTTCTCAGAACATATGACAAAAGTACATAGATAAAAGCCAGAAAGATAACCAAGGACACTGATACATACTCATTTCTTTAATAATGTGTTAGTCATAGGGATGGGCCTTTGTGTCGGCTAATATGCTGAAGATGGTGTACTACATCTTTCAAAATTGTAATTACAAAGTAGTAGAATAGCAATTGCGTCATGCATATTGCTAAAACTAAAAATTGGAAAAAAGTTAGCTCTAAGTAATCAATCGTGAAATTTGCCATTGTATTAAAATGAGAAGATACAAAGAACTAAAAATGTTTTCATTTCTTCTTTATTCCGGAATCAGCTTGCGTCGCGCAAAAATTCTTAGCTCACATTTCTCTACCCTAACTTGAAACAACTTTTTATGCTCTGTGTTGTTTATTCCTACAATTGTCTTCTTGTTAATGCGTGTCAATAAAAGAGCCAAAAAGAGAACAATGGAGTTTTTAAAGAAGGTTAAAAAGGACGTGAAATGAGCGAAAAGTGCACGTACACAGATTCATTCTTATCTTTCTTGTTATTGTTAGCAAACGACTAGAAGAGTGTCTTCCTTCATGTTCAAGAAAAGAACGTGTGTAGCAAGTATAAAAGAAAGGAGGAAACACGTATAATATAGGAGACGATGAAGGAGTACAAAGGGAACAACGAACAACAAGCCCTAGCATTCTTTGCATGAGTAGTGCGTATATACAACGTATGGCTTGGCTTATTCAACATAATACATTCAAATACAACAATGGCAAGTTGTAACAACTTTTGTTGGTAGACGCAGAAAAAGAAGAGAAAAACTAGTACATTTTTACTGTTCCTACTCTTCTTAAAGGACAAGTTACCGTGTTGTTCTTATTGTTAACATTGGAATAAAAGAAGAAATGGGTGGATAATAAATGAAAATGGAAATAAAAGAAAAGTAGACATGTTTCTATGGTTTCAGAAAAGTCTTGCTCAGACTCATGTCGTCGTGACAATGCCATCACGAAAAGCTTAGTAAGAACGTATTGAGACTTTCCTTTTGCGCTCCGTAGTGAATGAGTTTGCCTTTGGGAGAATTTCTTTGAAAGCTGTTACCAAACTTGCAGAAAATTGTTGTTGTGCATTTTAAATGTGCTGTTGCTGTTTACGTGCTTACAATTGGATGTTTGGGAAAATAAGATCAGGAAGGTGATGGGTAGAAATTGTAAGGTTGATTCTATGTCGGCACTCTAGTTTTGAGAAAACTATTTATGTGGGGAATCCTTATTAAAATTACTGATTTAAGCCATTAAGAAAATAGAGAGTCCCTAGCTACAAAATGCTTTGACCTAGTATAATAGTCTTTAAATTTATTTAGGTTTAAATGAAATTAGAGAGTGACAAGTCAAACGGAATGATTCTCGGTGCAGGGTAATAGTGTCAAGTTGCAAAAGCATTTAACGCTGACATCCCACTGTTGAAAATCAACACGAATACAAATGAACCATTTCTTATTGATCTTTGCAAGTGCCGAGGTATTCGAATGTAAATCGTTCATTCATGTGCAAATTGTGTTTCTGCAAAGACTATACTATATCTACACGTACTAGCAGTTCCGACTCGAATTTGTGAATTAATTTTACATTCATCACCAGCTTCAGTGCTGATGGATCCCTTGTTTCATAAAGAACTTTGGAGTTAATTTTGATCGATAGATTTTCCCGTGAATAGAGTTAAAACAGTTCAAAAAAGTACTAGTACTAGCAACATTGATAGTTGCAGGGAGATGCGACCTACTTGAAACAAGGCCAACCATGCCGGGTATAAATAATGCTGCTGGTTACTTCCTCGCATCAGCTTTTCTTTCTTTTAGAGTTAGGTACATGAATTTGAATTATAGTTTTGGTGTGTTTCTCTGATGTATTATCATTATGCTTCTTGTAAAGTATGAAGTAGTGAGCATGCAAGCTATCATCACATAAAACAGCTCTGGAATGGCAAGTAAGCCGCAACATACCAAGCATAAACCTCAACCTCTGTAAGCTTGCAAAAGCACAAAACAAAAGAATCTATGTTTTTAAAAACTTACATTTTTACTATAATACAATAGATAACTAAGTAAAAGTTTATAAAAAACCCAAATACCTTTATATATGCATTCATAACAAAGATCCACATCGACCTAGACCACCAACCACCACAAAATCCATAACCCGACTATGTCGGACTACAAGCTTGTTGTAGCAAAGTAATAAACTTCTATAAACCTGAAACATTGGCTTACTTTATTGTTCTCCTGAACTATATATCACAACAATACGTACAAATACTGAAATACTCCTGCTATGCTCATTACTCATAATGTAAAACTAGAACTTTGCACAGATCCTTTTTCTGCAAAGCCTCCTAATGTGCTTATCTTGCTATGGAGTAAAAAGTAGAGCAAATCAAATGATGGGGATTCTAGACAAACCTGCATAATCGGGGTTTATATCTCCGGATAATGCCAACTGCCAACCACCTACACATATACCCCCTTGCATTCTATTATTATCATACACATAATATTATCATTATAATGCGTTAGTTGATTACATAACTGACATCCTTTGATAAATAAACTTATTATGCGCTTGTGTATGTGGGTATTGTGGATACGTATTTTTAGTTAGATTTCATGATTTTACTTGGAGATTGAGGGATTGAAAATAAAGATCGACGTAATTTTACCACGCTGTATACTGTTATTTGCGTAAAGTATTATGTAGTATTTTTACTTAACCAACCCCCCGAGTATAATGGACTGAGAATGATTTTGATTTTTTCCCACACGCTCTTATGAAGACGGATATTCATCATCATTACGACTTATGGATTCAGTCCTTAGCGTAATATTACCAGTTTGATAATTTTTAGTCGAGAAATCTCTCCTTTTCCTTAATTAACAACTTTCATCAAAGTGAAATTAAAAACTAGATCATCATAATATTAAGTTTATATTCTTGTATATAATCATCATTTCCATATGAAGTCAGCCATTAAAACAGATCTGAGATAATTTTTTTCAACCATTATTTTTAAATAAATATATTGGAGGGTAAACACGTATAATGCACACTTATAAAAGTAAAAGATGCAAGCGAAATTGTTTTTTTAAAACTGGAGAAAGTTGTACACATTGCATGTATGTAGATAATCGTAGAGGACGATTTAATAGTTTTCCCTCTAGGCATTTCCATCTAACTGCGGCATGCCAAGCAAGCACAGCTGGAAAAATGCAAGCAAGCTGTGGGAACATGCAGCTTTTCTCTATCCATAAAGCACGTTTCCTGCTTCTTTCGTCGTTCATATCGTCAGTCAGGTCTTTTTAGCAGGAAAGAATGAAGATGAATGAATAACAGTGGTTTAGAACTTGGGTAGTTTCCTTGTTCTCTTTCTCCACTTTAGGTATTTACTCATATATAAATGGCGCATTCAATACTGTCTTATTCAGTAATTCAGTATACCATCTCAAATTACAGATTCTTTATGAAATTTCATTTTATTATCGCAGCAACAAGGCAAAGCAAACGCTTTTACTCACTTGGGCATTATTGTGTAGCATGATCATGAAAACGCTCAGGCATTATATTGCATACTGTAAAAAGATTCGTGAGCACGGCACGGCAGAATAATAATACGAGAATATCGATTCAGGTAAAACTGACAAATACGCTTCATAAGAATTTTTGAAGATGGGACATATGTTTGAAATCATGTATCGTATATGCGTATTTACCATGAAATTGCCTTCTTGCCTCCAAAAAAGAAATTTTAGTGTGTCATGTTTCTTGTCAAGGAAAGGACATAAAATCCATATGGTGAAATGCTGAGATTTGTGTGGGAGAGTAGAGAACCGTGCGTGGATGTTGTATTAACGTAGGCAAAAGGCTTCATTTTATTAGGTCGTTTGTCCTCATGGTGAAAAAAACAGAAGTAGAAGATAATGGGTCGTACTATATTTGAGGGTAACGTAATATCCTAGAAATACATACCGTGCTTTTTAGAATTTTGGGAAAATAGAAAATTTGAGGTGAAAGATGTCCTATTATGAATGAGATGAGTGTGGGTTGGTTTTCGTTATTGCTGCGGATGTCGAATTGATATGGTGTCAATGATATATGGTACACGAAGAAAGTAATATAGCATTTTCAATCCTCTTTCCAACCAATATTTTCTGGTTTCTTTTGTTATATGAAACCATGAGAAAATTGGGAAAGGAATAACAGGTGAAAGCTCACTAGAAACTGGAGAAGAAAGTTGAAAATGTAATAAAAATGGATATAACTTTCTGATGAATAACGAAATATCGGTTGCTTGCAATCCATTTCAGTTTTGATGGAAATGAGGAATACCAAAGGAAAGGATAGTATATTTCGGCAGAGCAAATATAGGTAAATAAAGCACGAAACGTGCAGAAAATTATTTAATACTCCTTCTGTTATGCGCACACTACTTGAACCATGTAAGTTAATATATAGATGCATAAATGATGATTAGATTGGTAACTGAACTACTAAGGCCAAATGGCATACGATAGCTTAGAGTGTGAATGCATAAAGTAGAAAAAATCTGTTTTTGAAAGTTTTATATAAATCTGGCAGGAAGATATATGATAATGCAATTCTATTGTTTCCATCATCTTATCACAGCTTTATTATATTAACGTTGCATGGTAGAGCAAATCATTTACATTTTGGAATTGACAATTTGCTTTTTTTCAATAGCTAAATAAGTTTCAAGTCGCCCCAACATGTTTTTCATTTTGGTTATTACGTAGCTGAGCTTGTGAAGCTTGTATTGAGATTGTCCTGTTTGTCTGTGTGTGTGAACACGATACAGGTCAGACGCTTTGTCAGAATCACACCAAATTTGGTACAGTCATTCATTGGGTCATGGGAAACAATCCTATTGATTTTGAGCTTGATTTGTTAACTCCTGGGGTACTATGGTGAAAGAAGTCAGAAAATCAGACAGACAAATATGCATATGGCTCAGCTACGTATTTGAAATGATTCATTACTCGGTTTATTTTGTAACAAGACAGAGTGCTAAAAATGTTATCTCATCACTCGTCGGTTCAACATAAACGCAATATAAAAATGTTTTGAAAAATACTGTACCTGGTAAAGGTAGTTGCCTTGTATTGTCAAGGTAACTATCAAGTTCTACTTTGACAAATTTATAGTTGGCCCTAAACCCTGTGCCAGGTTTGGCAGAATTTGCGATGAACTCAATCTTCAGGTAAGGACCGCTCGATAAGATCTAAAATCACAAAAAGAGAGAATATGTTTGTCTTTATAATTAATGCTAAGGATAAGTCTTACAAAGAAGTGTGTATCTTTAAATACAGACTTCAGTTGAGCATGCGCAACAGCTTAAAATACTAAAATGCAACAAAGCAAAGTCAGAACAGAAATAAATTACTTCTTTACTTGTTATCCTGTGTTTCGTTTACCCTTTGAGAAAAAGCAAGCATATTTGGATTTTGAGACAGGTTGTAAGAACAAAGGAAATGGTGAAGTCTCTTCCCAAATGTAATCAAATCAGAGAAAGTTTCCCTTCTTTAAGAGTTCAAAAGCTTTCGTCAAGAAAGTGCGGTAATAAAACAGAACACGTTTGCAATTTACATTTCTAAAAACCACAAACCCGACAAACTCGTACCTATGTCTTTTTATTATAAAGCATAAAATTAGTTTCTGAATTATAGCAAACAATGCTTTATTATAAACGTTTCGTATAAATCTATGATTTAGGTTTAAGAACCACATCCCTTCCATTGTGACAATTACATTGATACATCGTAAATTTGAAGTAAAGTATCTCGCATGCAATTTAAATCATATTACGGTTAAAATTACTAGAAATTCGGGCCAAGCACTTACCTCAAATCCTTTGACAGCGTTACAAATTAAAGCGATCACAGGAGCCTTGGGATTTATCCCATCCAACACTCGTATTACATCAGTTTTGTTGAGACAGCTGAAATTCACCAAATATTTAATTAGTTGCTAGCAATTATCATCCAATCAATCATAGTAGTTAAATGTATTTCAGTTTTATAAAATTCATCTTTCTCGACCGTCATAACATTGCTAACATAATTACAATTACGCAAATATTTCTTTGTCCCGTCTCATGTCTTTTCTGTAAGACAGGATTGTACAACAAATAATTAAATTTAATGAGCCTAATTCCAAGTCTTTTGATGATGACGATTGGCGAGATTCTAAGTTTGGCTGGTCTTTGACTATTCAGGTTGAATGCAATAACGTGGTCTGCTCCTCTTTCATCTTTTCTACATATTCATTTTAAGTGCCTTATTATATTTTTGAACCCATTTATTTTTGTCTTGTGCCAGTTTCACCATCAAAGAAATGTATTACCACAAGAGGCACGCTTTTAAGTACACACAGAGAAAGTAGACTAGCTTGCAACTTTGGTACCTTTTCTGGGCGTCCTGCTTTTACTCAACAAATTTGTTTCTACAAATTGAATGCATGCTATAATTTCGTAATTATTATGAGGTTTGCAGGTTTTGTGCTTATATAATTTTTATACAATCTCAAGTCATGCTATATATTATAAACAGGGGCACTATATAACGGCACATCATTTAGAATAAGGTCACAGTATTCAAAGAATGATCAAATGTAGAACAAACTCGACATAACTTTAGTTATAAAGTATCTTTTCTAGCATCCCGAATCCAAAACTCTCTCTGTTTCATAATGCCCCGGTGTATTCAACACGGTTTATGTACGTTGGTAGTGTTCTCTTCTTATTTGCCTGAATAACAGCATATTATTATATATTGGAATGGCATGAAAAAATAGGAAAACACTACTCAATGATGGTCATTATTGGTGATAAAAAATGCATGAGAACACACACACATAAGATTAAGTTGATGTTTTCCACGAACTGCCAACAAATCTAAACCTTACATTTTCGTATGAATACCGTTTTATCCTAGAACTGAGAGTATTCCATCCAACATGTTTTCCTATACAATATTTCCGTTCTTATATACGCTCTAAGGAGAATTTGCCATTCTATTGAATTTTTGTTAATAAAAATGCTTCTGTATGTATTAAAATGTGAATAGGTGCAGGAAAATAGTATATCTTTATGAGCATCTCACAAAAGCACGTTTTCTATAGATATTTGCTGACTCCTTCGTTTGTATTTTATTTCGGCTCAAGAGAAAATTCACTTTCCTTCGAGGAAATGGAAATGGCAATGCAAATTTTTTATGACTTGCCAAATGTGACTTTTTGGATGGTCGGGTTTGGATCATCATCAACAACATGAAAAATCAGCAGATAGAATAGTACGAGGGGAAGATGCACATTTCTCTGAATATTTTTTGATCATGTACATGCATACATCCATTTCTATTTGGATATAAAAAATCTTTCTCTCAAAGAGTAATCTTAACATTACATCCGGAATGCAAAAATGGGGCTACTTTTTATTTGAAGGGCCGAGGGACATAAACTCTCTAAAGAGAAGTCGTTGCAAAAATATGAAGAAAACTGGAAGGCCGACAAGAACATCAATATTCTGCTTTTTCATCGGCGCACATGTGTATCTCTGTGAACTGGCCTGTGATGAACAAGATGAGATTTTCTCTTATTTTCAAACACAACCATGTACAAATACTTTTTTCAAAATATTGCACTCAGTCAAAATGTAGGTTTACGTTTGTACAACCCTTTTCGGCCTGCACACACGTATGCATGCAAAACCTTTGAACTGAAGTGCCGCCGTCAGAAATTCATGTTCCGTAGCAAAGGACAGGACTCAAATTTGAAATCAAACACCATTACCGAAGAATGTTCTGATCATTCGAGCAAATCTCCAATCGAGCACCCATACCAACAACGTATTTTCCTTTGACATCTAAAAAAAGAGAGTACTTTTACTTCTTACGTTTCCCATTACTATATAGTTGAACGTAAGTTTGTCGACAGTCAGTGAATATAAAGAGATATGGAACATGCTGGCCAAAAGACTTTGGACCAGTCAGTCAACAAGCTCTGTTTAAGATTGCAGTTTAACTGTGTGTCTTTCAACAATCAATGTACTAACTTTGCTGAGTTATCACAAAACATAACGTTATATCTGTGTACGTAGTAAATTATTTAACGATAAGGATAATGTTACTTTTTGTTCTCATTATTGCATTACATGTTGTAGCTTCCGGAATGAGCAGGACAATAAAAAAAAACCTTTACAGATAAATGATGATTACGGCATTAATATTGAATATTGTGGCAAAGCCTACGCAACACGCATCTCAAAATTGTTCACAGTGACAGTGTTCATTAAAGTTTATTCTGCGTCCAAACAAGATTCAAATTCCTTATTCATGTTAAGTTTTTCTATAACTTGACATACTTGGAATATCACTAAAAGGTTGTGTCCTGTACTTGTATGATTGTTAAGGAGACATAATAGTTCAGCGAACGAGTCCTGTCATCGAAATGCCAAGATGACAAGGGTTTACTGAAAATTGCTGACAGCATGTCAAAATTACATTTTGGCCAAGACTGCAGTAAAATAAATAATGAAGTTTGTCAAGATATTCTTGGAATTTGTGATTACACAAAACTCCGATGAATGAGAGCGGAACGCGATTATTGCTTTAGCGGATGATATTAACATGTTATGACAAACTATAATATTTTAATTAAAATATTTTATCTGTTCGAATATTTTATGTACTTTATATTATCCTTAGATTTAAATAACTTATAAAGCTATTAATGTGTACTATATAAATTTTAATAATGGGTCTCAATACAAACACTTACCTGTACTGTCCAGGTTCTAAGGCCACCGTCTCGAATACAATTCGGATCCTTTTATGCAAACTGAAATTGACAAAAGAACCGCCATAAAGAAAGTTAACTATCTTGCTTTACATCTATCCCATTCATAACAAAATGGATTTTTGTTGACCGTCAGACAGCAGTTCTGCATTAACGGTAACGGAACACCTGAGACTACCACGCATGGTTTTCATATGATATAATAAAGAACCTCATGCACAAAGACAATATAGCATTTAAATAAACCTGAGCAGTGACAACATGCGAAACCTAAAAGCACTAAGTTTATTACAACCACTAATGATTACATATTATAGAAAAACATGAAGATGGTGGAAGAGTGTAGTGTGAGTTTCATGTTACACCCCCATCATAATATAACCCAACAGAAAATCCACTAAAACCCAATCTGCTGTAAGCTCAAGCATAACAAAACGGCATTCGTAGCGTTGGTATTTATGATAAATAGCAAAAGAAGCAAAGTGAAGAATAAATCTAAAGCATAAAATGGACAGCATCGGTATATCTAAGTAAAGTTGTAATAAAATGGAAAGCTCTTTTAAAAGCCGGAGATGGAGCTTTTGTAGCTGGAGGTTTTTCATCTAAAAAAACCTTTTGCCACTTGCTTTAACAAAGTGACAGCAACACCACTGTACAGTTTCACTGCAACAGTGACTACAACAAGATTTACTTTCTCAACTTTGAATCAATATTAATATCAACAATTTCATAAAATATTTGCACAAATATTCCGCGAATCTCCACTTATATTTATAACACCTTTTTACGCGTTAAATATAATGATTTATATATACAGATACATTTTTATTGCATTTATTATAAGAGCGCTAGGCCGGCAACCTTATTACCAATCCAACCATGATCCATCGCAGAAAATTTCCCAGTGGTAAAACTTTCAAACAGAAACCACGCGAAAACACGCCGGATATGAAAACCGTGAACATTATCATGATGCATTATTCTCATTGGCCATTTGGGTGATACGATATATTTGGAGTTCCAAACATGTACTTTACTCAAATACTATACTGAAAAGTTTCACTTTTTCCCTCACAACAAAACACTATAATGTTTGCTTGAACTTGTGAGACGTTTCCTGTATTACATGATATACGTAAATATATTACAACGGTGACATATATTATTATTCAGACTGTTATATCAAAGTATCATAAAAGGATGTTCACATTTGTGACAAATCAAGCAAAAAACTGAATATATATACAAAGCTAGCAGAAAACGGAAGCTGTTGTTTGATAGAAGTGTGGTATTCTTTTATAGAATACCCACACAGAAAAATGCTGTTGCATAAGATTTCAGCAGCACAAATGAAAACAGTATTTGGTTTTAGCACTATATAGGTAGTTCGACCAACTTCCTGCCGCAACTCCCAGTAGTCACCAGGCACAAGACAGGAGGGGACTGGGGAAATCGGATCTCATCAAAATTTTGAAGAAAATGCTCTTAAAACCTTTTATCCTTACTTTTCCTACATACATTTAAGTGCATACCAAACTACAATGGTAAATATCTGTCTCATGTACCTAGCTATCGTATACTAATGCTCAAAAGAATTTCCTAAACTAGAACTTGTATAATGCTGACAATACCGAAAAAATAGCACGATGCTGGTGATCATAATACCACACTTTTGTTTTTTTCGGCATATCGTGTCTACTATCCCAACAGGATTCCCGTGCAATTTTCTTTTTGGTTCCCCTCAAATTTGTAAAATGCATGAAATACTTTAGGTTGTTTCATGTCCCTTTCCCACTGTACTTGTACAAAGTGTGTGTCCGTGCATCTTATTTTGGTACAGCACACATTTACAATCCTAGAGAAAACACGACTTTGACTCTGCCAGCAGTTCCATGTATCCTTTTCTTCCAAACCACTATACAATTTTCATGAATGAACGAAAAGGATCAAAATATTTTGGGAAGATTGCAAAGTTGTAGCACAGCTTGTCGAATAACACAATATACAAATGTGAACTTGTACCATAATCGGATGTAGTGGTTTGTGATGTTTGAAAAGTTGTAGTCGTGGCTTATTCTTGTTTCTGCCTGTCTCTTTTGGTTCCGCTCTCTGCTCCAGTCTGTTGAATGATGTATAAAGCACAAAATATACAAGATCTCAAAGCTTTGGCAGTGTAATAAGTAGAGAACCTCTTATGGATTGAGTTTGTAGGAGAACAGACGGAAAATTTAGAGTGACAGACAGATTTGGTGGATGAAAAACATCATATTTTTACTGGCACTGGTACCAGCCATATATTTTCTGTACAAAAAATAAATAATATGTAGGGCACTTCCTTGTGACATGCCACGCTACTTTACATATTGCCAATATTTTCTGCACTTGATGTACTGGTCTTCTCTCTAAAACATTTTCGTCATAGTCTGGTGATTGCCTTCGAGCAATATTACTATTATACATTCCACTCAAACTCCAATGAGATGTTGATTTGATATTCGGCCAGTGATTCTGGCTTGTGTCTGCTTTCCAAGAATTGGAAATGAAAATGGAAGGAGATCCTCCTAAAATATTGTATGCATTACATCATTCCAAATTCCAACTCAATGTAGATGAAAATGATGGGGATGATCATGACGATGAGTATGATGATCATAAAGTATTCATGCAGCATCAGCATGAGGAAAGGATGAAGGACCACGAAGGCCGCAAGAAATAAACGAGACAGGACATAAGTTGAGATACTACTAATAATACTAAAAGTTTGAATTATTTCCAGGCAGCAGCAGTGTAGTATTATGTACTTTATCCCATCCAGTGAAAAACACCAAAGGGACCAAGGGAAGGAAAAAGATTATTACCACGATTCGACGATATGCTTCCTTATTGTGGTTTTGGGGGATTGCCTCTCTGAATATGAAGAGGAAAGTAATACGATTACAGAATCATTACAATAACTATAAAGCATTTCACATGACAGAGATAATCATGCGATGAGAAACATGAGATCCGTTTTCCTAATCTTTTGGAAACCCATTCAAGTTGTGTCTCTCTGTCTATACAATACACTGTTATTATGCTACAATTTTCTTTAGGGTCTCGCCGTTTAAGATCTTGGTCTAAACAAAAAGTTTAAACCAATTCATGAATGTTATTCTGAAATAAAACTAAAATTCTTGTTCCCTCGGTCTGTGAGAGAACTATGTACTTAATCGCATTTTGATTATGTAGACTATTGCAAAAGTGTGCCTACTTTGAGACACTACAGTATTCTTTTCGCATTTGCTCATCCCAACAAATTTTGCTAGCCTGATGAGTTGTTACATTAATGATGATAGGAGAGAGGTTGAAACAAGTAAAACACACTAGTCGTTGAGATCATGGCCAAACATGATGAGCTTGCTGAAATACATCATTTGCTTGCTTGCTCTGACCCGCATTTTTCTCACGACCTATACACGTAGTTTCATCCATCTTGCATAATAATGATTGAAGCTAGGACTTGACGCAAGAAAAAAGCTACACTCGATTTCGGTGAGAACGAAACCTGAATAAATTATAGTAGTACTACTTCATGAGGTAGCTCCCAATATTCTAAACACTACTTCAGAACGATACTCTAAGTCTATTAAGTAAAGAGTAGCAAGAGTCATCAGAAATTGTTCTAGTATTCTATTCTTTAAAGAAAATTATGCATTGGTTGAAGGTAACATCCTGTACCAAAATTGTATTTACTATTCAGCGAGGAAATTCACGGCAAAATTTCCTGTACACCAAACGACTGTTCAACTCACACTTTTTTGTGTGCAATCATCATTGACTTTGAGTTTTCTTTCCTGTTTTTGCATTCTCCTCTCCGTACATCTCCATCAGTTTCTTTCCTATGCCTGGGTCCACCAGTACCACAACAGCTATTAAAAGCTTATACGTTTCATCTAGAAAAGCTTAGGGGTTTCTTTTCATATTTCATTCTGGGAAGTAGAAAGGTGCGTAGGTACATTCACACAATATACTTGGTATTTCTAGAGCACAAAACACTCTGCGTAGAAGAGCCAAAGCATCAGTACCAACCGACTACCAACTTGGCCTTAGTTTTCTTTTGGCTCTAGCCATGAGACTTTTCTTGAGAGAAAATTCCAAGTTGAATGAGTGTGGAAGTAATACGAAGAGAGTGCTTCTGGACTGTTATTCCTATTCCTTCCAGTAAGCATCTACACACACAATGCTCAATGCTTTATTGTGCACATTTATACTTACTTTAACTTGCCATTTTGCCATCATCACCAGCAACCACGTTCACTTGACTTTCCAAATCTCACTCAGCTCACTCTTTGACTTGCAACTTAACTTTGTACATGACCTACTTGATACGGTAGTGGCGTGCTTAGTGATCTCCATGCATGCAGCCAATACATAAAAAGTACCTAAAATGTATTAAGACTTTGTGTATTATTGTCCTACACTTTGGAATGATGTACCGGTGAAAGCGGCAAAGATTCTGTATAAAATACAACAGATTTTCTCTGAATGAATCCAGTGTGCAGTAGCAGCAACAGTGGAAAGGACTATAGAGACACCCAAAAGTACCTTGTACTTAGTTTAGCCAGAAAAATATAAAAAATAAAACGAAGGAAGAACAAAACCTTTAAGAGGCCCAGCACAACATGAGAAAGACCACGCATTAAAGGGTGCTATATGCTGATCCCTTTTCTCTTTTATCTTTATCAAGTCCCAAATAAATCATTCATATCACATCATTTCCCCTTTCTTCCCTTTCCAAAATTTCCACAAAATAAATCAATATTCGAGTTGATTCCTTTTTTGGCTTAAGCATACAAGGAGACAAAATAAAAGAATAAAGAGAAAGTTAAGAAGAGCATAAAGAAAGAAAAAGAGAGAACGGTATAGCTACAGAACAAAGTTTTCATTTCTTTATAAAGCATACCCTGAGATAAACCTTGTCTTTACGATGATGATTATTATTTCCACCTTTCTTAGCCCCTACCTTCTCTTTTGGGAAAAATAAAAGAGTAAGTGCACCGTTAGTATGTTTCAGTCCAAAGTAAAAGGTTGAAGCTTTGGTAAGAGGTCTCCTTTGTTCACACCAGCTACGATACATTTTTAAAACAAGGTCCCAAGAGAGATTTAAATAAAACCATTTTGCAACTCCCTGAAACCGGATTAGTTATAGAAGGTCATCAGATCCGTGCGATATTATGATGAAATACAACTTACTAGGAAAGAATCATGATAAAAACAAAAATTGTCATTAAAATCCGTAGGAAGAAAGAGTGGATTAAAATAAGATGTTGTTTCTTAAATTTTGGTAAAGCTTGCATAGCAGGTTTGTTGATACATTATTGTATGTAAGATTGTATTGTATAATGTTAGGGCTGAGAAGTTACAGAGAGTTATAGGAGTTACAAAAGTTATAGAGATTTAACCTTGCGCAAGGAATGCATTAGTTAGTCAGGATGGGTAGAAATATGGGATAGCTAAACTAATAATGATAAAAATTAAGAAAAAATGAACATCAAGCAAGAGAAATAGTAGCCTAGACTGTACAAGCCCCATGTCTTCAGAATTTCAACGAGACTAATCTAATTCTTCCTTGAAACAGCGAAAGGTATATAACAAGCCAGGCGTTTACTACAGAGTAATATTTTTGAAAACCACAAAATGAGCTACTGTTGTTATATCAAATTGAAGATATAGTCCCGTAGCCATTTTATAAATGGTCTCAGGTATATAAACGTTAATCAAATTTTTCCAGGGGTTTTTGCCTACGCATATAGGTAGGTATATAAAAATGAATCTTTCTCACAGCAAGCTGTAAAGAACAAAACGTGGGTGGACTCACCTTGCATAGAAAATGTAGGCACATTTGATATTATGTGGATACGACGCGGGATAGTGTGGTGAGAAGAAGCGACCTTCCTCTGAAATAGTTCTGTTTGAGCTAGACGAGCTGCTGCTAAGAAATTGATAATCACATTTCGTCCCTGTCATTAGTCTTCCTGTTGACTCAAATTGACCTGAAAGAAGAACAAGAAAGAAGAAGCATAAGACAAGGAAGAAAAACTAATAGACCCAAAGTTGTGTGCTTTTCCAAAAAATTAAGTTTTTTTCTGCAGGTGGATAGTAGAAAACGGGGCAACTTAATATGTAGATGCTGATGAGATTGCTGTTACATGACTAGTTTCTTTACTTTAAGATAGTGTGGTGTGGTTCATTATTTTACAATTACTATGTCGTTCCCTTCAAATGGAAGCACGTTTTCGTTCCTTTCTTTCTTGATATTACGCTGAAAGACTGGCAGTATTGTAGTGAGTTAAGACGGCACACGGACGACATATGTCACACACACCACGCTGCACTGAACAAGGAAATTACCAACTTTCTCTTTCCTTTTTCTTATTTTCTTAGTCTTTCGTCATCTTCGTTTACTCTTTGAATGTTAAATATTTTACATAGTATGCAGAGTCTGCGTCTGAATCGACCATGTTGAATGTGCAATATATAAAACAGTAATTGCAAAAATGTTTTTCTCTTTATGCCTTTATTTTTCTTTCATTTTTCTGTTCCTCAACACAAAACAATGAATACAAGTCAAATTTAGTTGAGAACTGGAGAAAATGTGGAACAATAGAAAGAGAACCAGCATCAGCACTCGTTATTTTTTGTTTGCAGTTTTTACTGCCAGCAGCAAAATTCCTGAGCAATGTCATTTTTTACTAGAGGGCAAGCAAGCAAAAACTAGAAAATGGTTAAATAAAAAGACATAATACAACGGTAAAGTTAGTAGTATCATCATATGGTGATGTCTGTTGAGTTGAGTGAAAGCAAAAATGTCGTCGAATTTGATTCGTCGTCATTGGACAGAAAGCCCTTGATTAAATAATATGTTATAACCAGTATGAGTTAGTTAAAGTTTTTGGTTTTATAGGACTCTATATAAAACCAGTGCAGAATTTCTTTAGGCAGATAAACTCATTTAAAATCAACGATAAAAATGACGGCGATAATAGCAAGAAAATATTTCAAAAATGCGTAGAATCGGATTGCGCAAAACATTTTAAGCTATTTTAAGTATCTCTACTACAAGCTTCATAAAAAGCAGTAAAGACATTTCAAAGTTTTATGACATGATGTTTTAAAGACTCAGATATTTACTCTGTGTATTTTATAGTGCTTTGCTTTTATTAAATCAGGAAAAATAAACAGTCCAGCAAAAACTCTGTAACACGCAATTTTCTAGTTAAAACATCTCAGAACATCAAAAAACATACTTGTACTATTTGCTTTTCCCGTTTTGTGTTGTTAGCTCATGTGATAATAATGACAGTGTTTGTTGGACAAAAAAGGATTAAAATGTGCAAATGGTTGCCTTCTTCCTAGGAAATTGGAATAGTGTAAACACGAAAAATGGTAGAAGCACGCACGATGTTGGGTAGTAGGTGGAATAACCAACAAAGCACACTTTCACGAACCAACGGGGACAACTGGTGCTGCTAATGGTGGTGACATTCCACGGCTGCTGGTGTTCGTTCCTCTTTCAACCATGTGTCTTGTCGTTAGAGAACCGACAAAATGATGTCATTAGGTATCTAGAATGGTGTACATTATTATTAGTCTGTTGACTTTTGGCGTGTATTTGTGTGCGCTCACCAGCCGAAAAATAAAGAAAAGTCTTGAAGGGTAGTACAGAAGCAGAGAACTAGGGACAAATGTGTTTTTCTCTCCACTTATCCAACAGATTATATGTGTTCCGTTTTTCTCCCAGTTTACATAAACATCAAACATCGTCTTCGAATGAAACTGTGCTCAAGTAAAACTATGTTCTGAGTACGCGGAACGTTTGCTAGTGTACGTTTTATTTCTGTTTAAGCATGACATTTGACATTAGATTCAATGGTTATGTTATCACATCACATACAATGTTCATAGGCATATAATATGTGAAACAGAGGGTGATACAAAATGGGCCACTTTACAGTTTACAAAAAAGAATTTGGTGAAAGGGAAAGTAAAATAAAAACATTTTCGGGTGACAGCAGCGACAGCTGACAACATAACGATAAAGGGATTACACAACTTTTACTAGCAAAATCGTTTTAAAATTTTGCTACGACATGCGACAGTTTTACAAAATACAAATCGAGTTAAAATATTAAACTATAAAAGAGTTAAAATTGTTTATGGACTGCCAATTTTTTGCGTTTCTTTCATAAATGTTTTGTCAAAAGCCATTTTCAAACATTAACAAGTTTACATTCTCTTTGAAGTATAAAGGGTAAATATTTGATTCCCCAAATATCACGGATTTTGTCACATGTCAAACTGCAATTTATTGAACAAGTGCTGGAAACATTTAGTTTTCGTGTGAAGCTGAGGTTGGTTTTGGAGCCAGACAGAAGAAGAGAATTGTCTTGACTTGCCTGGACTGGACACAAACACTCTTCATGAAACTATACGTTCTCTTTTTTAAATGTCAGTTTACATGTTCCGACTAACCTTTAAGACTTACTAACTGTTTTATGGGAAAATCCCAACCTGCTATAAGATACTCCCACACACGTAAACTATGAATTTTCTACCTTTCATTCCCTTGCCCAATCGTATATATGGTCACCTTGTGCATTTTGTCTTATCGTTATTTTCCATTTTGCTTTTGTCGAGTAAAGTCGATGCGTCTAAAACATAAAATCGTGGTATGTTTTTATTAATATTATTACTTTTTTTGTCAAATAACGTTTATTGATATAACGAGATACCAATAAGTGTGTGTGCTCTACCAGGCCAAAAACCAAGCCTCTATAAAATATCTCTTAACCAATAACCAACTCTTCGGTTAGCTTCAACCCATAAAACGGGATACCGTTCAAGAAAGAAAACCAGCGAACCAAAGCCACATCTAAGCAAACGAAAACCTACACCAATACTCACGCAGAAGCTAACCTAAGCCAAAACCAAACATCCACAAACGAACAGAGAAAAACAGAACTGGAACTGGTTTACAATACTGGTATATAGGTACATCCCCTTTGCAAAGGAAAGAGGAAAGGCACACCAAAGCGAATAAAAAAACTTTTTTTCACTTCATTCAATCACTTTCCTTTTGAGTAAGAGTAAGAAAAAAACCGGCGAGTCGAACACAAGCAAGAGAAAGCTTTCTAATAAAATATCTATCCACAAACAAAGAAATATTTTCTCCTTATAAATGGCTTGAGTACTTACCTAGAAATTTTTATTCTCTTCGTTTACTTTATGTATATGCGTTCTCTTTCCAGAAAAGTCAATGCATCGTGGAATCTAAATTTCCTAAATTCGGATAACCTCTATACCACACATGTATTCTGTACACATATAAAATAAAATATATACCTGAATATCTTCTCTCCCTTCTTTCTTGTTTTTTCCTTTCCCAAAAACTTTCGTTTTTTATTTAAGGTCATGCTACTACTAATTTTATAGGTAAAATATGTAAGATTTTTTTTTGTCGGGAGTACTACGCACAGTATACCCCATAGGCATGTCAAGTCAGAGCCATAATCCTCTCATTCATGCAACGTTATGAAAAAAGTTTTGATCTTATTTTGTGGTGTACGTAGAATTGTATTCGTGCTTAAAGCATCCCATGCGTATATTCATTCATAACCCATTACCGTCATCTTGCCACAAACTTATTTAAGGAACGTAGTAGCTATTCTTGTCTGAATTTCTGGAAAATACGCAACCTTAATGCACATTCCAACTCTGAAAATCTACTCTCCTGTCCAAAAAACTCTGGGTATGACGGTGAATAAAAGTATTAAAACTTTTTTCAGTGACTCCCTCCAGTGTTTTTTCCTGGTCGATCTAACGAAACACTTAAATAATACGTGGACAAGACAAAGCCTTTGTGACTTCTTCGTGTGGGGTAAACTGGAAATGGATGTTTAGGTAGCGGAGAATGTATACACATGTAATGTCTATTTCCCGTCTTTGATTTTTGCTATATGTTGTGGGGAGAGGAGACCATAAAAGAAAAAAAACTTCAAAGTGACCTTTAGCTTTCTTTTTACGAAAAGCTTGTCGTGTTACGCAGTACAATAAGGAAACAAACTAAAGAGAATGACTGCAAGGCCGGCATGAAGCTGTCTGAACATTTTTTAAAAGATAGAAAGTACAAAGGCAATCGAGAAAAACGTGAGGGAAGAAAGAAAAACGAATGGGAATGCAAGTAGAGAAAAAAGTAAAATTGTGTAGCGTTTCTACCTCGTATAAACAAGTGAGCTGTGGATTCAGGCTCAACTGTGCGGTTTATATTTAATGCACGGTGCTGACAATGACAGTGTAGGAGTGGTGGACTGCTGTCAGATTCGTAAGCTAAAAAAATAATAAAAAGTGTCAGCAGCCTTTTCCATTTATAATATCCATTTTGTACCCCTGACTCGTACTAAATATCTGTCTTGCTTAGATTATTACAATAGCCAAAGGGATTTTCCGAGTTTCAGGGGAAGGGGGAAAGAAGCGTATTGTCACGAAAGAAAATTCTCTCCTTTAATTTTATGCGGGTAGCCGCCCAACCCCAAAGACCTTAGGCTTATTTCCTGAGAATTCTGTGACCATTTTTTACACATCGTTTTTGTGCCCTAGCGGGCAAATAGGAGCATATAGTGACTACCCATCTTGTATTGGCCGTATGCGTAATACGTACCTATATGATGATAATAATGACGGTGTTTGTGGCTTGACACATAAAAAAATTGTTTGAAAACTTGCTCTCACATATCATTCCACAACTATTTTTGTTGAGAAAAGACACGGAGTCGGCATCACCACGAACAGCGACAGCAAGGAGGATTGCACGTACACATTATATTTTCTGAGAAGTATTCTCTTTCTTCATATTCACCATAAAAATGCATTGAGCTGCTATTACTCTACATTTTACGCAAGGAATTTACACGTTTTGGGCTTCCCAACATTGCAAACACATTTTTTCAAATTTACTCAAAGAAAGCATACATTTTGTGTTGAATAAAGTTATGTACATATTCTAACATAGCAGCACATACTACAATTTTTAGAACGTACGACATCCAGGCAGACACAGAATAGCAATTTTTATACGTTTTAAAGGCCTCTACTGTTTCTGCCACAATTCAAGGGAATATTTTTTACTCTTGCTGTTTTACACTCTAGCCAGAAAGTAGTAGTAGTAGTTGCTGTTCTCTTCGTTCCGTTCATTTTAACGATTTTCAAGAAGGAATCGCACACTTCATTTCTCGCACTTTGTCGGAGCATTTCTGTACGTAAAAAGTAGCAGCTACACACTAACACACAAGTCTTTGCATTATTGAAAAATGGTCCAGGAAAAAAGAGAAAAAAGTATTGTAGCAGCCGAATATACACTTTTACTTAGTTTTCTTTTACAAGCACAGTCCAACAACAATAATTTTTCTTTCTTTCTCTCGCAAAAAAGCGCAAAACTTGAATCATCCATTTTCAACAAAAGAAAAAGAAACAAAAAAGCGCTAATATCCTTCTCGAAAAACTAAACGAATAGTTCGCTTGTTTTCTCTAAATTTTTATTTATTCTGTAAAGTAGGCTAAAACAATAGGGCCCGTGACAATGCGAAAAAAATCTCTTTAAAGTAGGTACGCTGGACTACTTCTACCATTCCTTTTGCTAAAAATCAGCCCCATTAAAAGAATGAAATAAAAAAAACTAGAGTCTAGACTGCATTGTGAATTGCCGCATCCTCTTTTTCCTTTCATTTAACCTATTTTTCTTCTCTTTTTCATTTCATCTTACCCGTCCAGGCCCACAACTCGTGTTGTTGTTGGCCATACATATGTGTAGATGTACATATCCGCATACTAATGTAATTTAATCGAGCCTTTTCTTTTCTCCTTCTTTTTTCTATCGCTTGTTCTCCCTGCTGAAAAGAAAATAGAAAAGTTGTGAACATGTAAAGTGCTTCTGTCTGCCTCTGTGTGTGTTCTTCTTTCTTTGAGTAAGTATTATTGTTAGTGTGGGTGCAGACAAGTTAGATCAACGCTACTTTTTATGCCAAGAGGAGCAAGAAGGAGAGAAGAACTTAGCGAAATTTGCTTAATTTACCATAATAGCTTTTGTAAACCATTCGTTTTAGTCGAGTAAGTGGAATAGTGGATGCCCACGAACATCTACAAAACTGACAATATCATCTAGTATTACTGTAGCTTATTTTTTGCAGTAGTGGTAGCACACGGTATGCACACACAGCTCTTCAACTCCTTTCGTTGGAAATGGAAACTTTTTTCAACTGTGGCAGCAGCTACCTATAAAAATTGCGCTTCATCTGCCCTTTTTTCTTCGTTCGTTTGTTATATATATTTTGTCAAAGGGTGAAGAAGAACCAATTACTTTTCTATTGCACTCTTCTTACGCATATCACGGGCTACTCCTGTTCCATTTCGCCGCGTACTTCAACAAAAGCTTTTCTCCAATTTTTCTGGGACAAGAAGAGCATGAATGTGATTGCATAATAAAACGCACACTTCACGCTGCAGAGCTTGCTACTGCATGAGAAACGTAAACCATTTTTCACTTGCTTTTCATAATACCCGTGAAAAAAACCGAGAAGGGAGGTAGGCTCCTCGACGAGTAAAAAAGGAACTTGGAAGCATGGCAGGGGAAAGTAGGAGTACTTGAACGCAATATATTTTCGAGGATGATAATAGCTCCGGTGTAATAAATCCGTGAAGTATCACACAGTTGGTTTTGTACAACTGCCACCACCGTAAGCAGAGCAAGCCAATGATAAAAGTTGTGTGTGAGCATGGTAAGTTGTGAATTTAAAATTGCCTATTTGTAAGTGGGCGCGAGAAAGTGAGAAAGAAAGTATATGCCTATAATGTACTCACTTGAATTAAGAAATCGGAATCTTCCGTAGAATCCTAAGGTAGATAGTAGGGAA
This sequence comes from Entomobrya proxima, assembly GCA_029691765.1. Classification (NCBI taxonomy): domain Eukaryota; kingdom Metazoa; phylum Arthropoda; class Collembola; order Entomobryomorpha; family Entomobryidae; genus Entomobrya; species Entomobrya proxima. The sequence continues at coordinate 15,128,892 of CM056169.1, forward strand.
ATGGGGGATTTTCCCGGAGTTGTTGAGCTTGAAGTGGAAGCAGATGAGGAGGAAATGGCGGTATTATTAGAGTTGGGCAGAGAAGAAGAAGGTGCGGAATGAAACTGAATGACAAGATGTCTGGAAGAAGAGTAGAAAGACTGATTGAAGGATGAGCCACACAAAAGTGATGACCAGGGTGTCCTCTCGTTCACTCCATGCTCGTCCACGTGAACAAACATCTTGAGAAAGTCATCACCAGCTCCGCATCTGGAAAATGAAAAAAGGAGAAAAAACTTTTCTTAAAAGAAACCAATGGCAAAAAGTTTTCACAATTTCCTTGTTAGTGGAAGGGTGGAAATGTGGGTAGCTTTCTAGGATTTTGGACATGAGACGTCCGTAAGAAAAGACGATGTCTATTGAAAAAAGGCGACATACTCATCAAATACGGTTATACACGTTCCTTATTATTTCGCTTGAATAGTCTGCTCCAAATTTATTGAAAACATTCTTTCATCATGGCTGGCTGCTCAGGCAGGCCTTTATAATTACGTAGACATTTCTTGACTGAGAGTTTTGCCTACTTAAACCAATGAGATTCATGAACCTTTCATTAACAATTTTTAAGCTTACCTTAGAGCATATAATCTCTCATTTTACAAAATATAATATTCTTAATATCAACGACCTTAATCAACTAATGATGAAGATTTCGCATATATAAATTATTCACAGTTATTTATTAAGTCTTGCCCGAAAACATTCATTATAATAATTAATCAAGCAAACATGACATTTGTATCCCTCCTCATCTTTCTTGTCACACTCTTTTGTAACAACATCTAGTCAACCAAAGTATCAAAATGACTAAGGCAGTGCTTTACTTATGATAACAAGTATTTTAACATTTTCTGCTCACATCATTGTCCTTCAAAGACACTTTATCTTCCATTCTCCACTCCTCATCATCACCGGAGAGTTTTTAAGCACAGTCACAGAGTAACCTTTTATAAACACATTCTTTAGTATGCGTAATCGCCTCAAGGAAAAGTGAAACGCAGTCAAGTAGAAAGACAACGCAAAAAGCACTGCTTGTGCAAGTAGACTAGAGAGTGAAAAGGAAATGAGAAATGTGTTGCTTTCTATACTTTATACTTTAGAATTATATAAGTTTACACAAGTTATGTATACTCATCCTCTTCATCATCTCTATAATCATTTTTCTCGCATCTACTTAGTCTACTTTCCTCCATTCTCCTTCTTACTCTACCTTTCTTCTTCTTTTTCTCCTCCTACTCTACTTTTTTACTCTATTTAGCCTGTAAAATTATCATATTGTGCCAGTAGCTCAAATATATACGTTGTTGGTCATAACAGCACTTTTATACTCTGCTTTTGTCATGATCTTTTCCACTACTAGCAAGAACAGGAACAAGAAGGAAATGAGGTTCCTATAAATAGAATGGTTATAGGGACTCCTCCTTGTGATTATCATCAGCAGCATCACCATCCTCCTTCCTTCGTCCTTCGATGATAATGTTTTATGCATATCATTTACCTTTCTTCTCCCCTACTACTAGTTTAGGTTAGCTTCACACTGTGTAAAGTAAACACACGCCCATATTCTTACATTAAGTATTCCACACTTTCTCCTCTTGTTCTCCTTTTTCCGCGCCTCTATTATTCCCTTTTTAACTACACCTAAAGCTTATTGTTGTAGTCGTAGTGCCAAAGTACGTAGCTCTTAGCTGGCAGAACAGATTGCAGTAGTTATGCTGAGAACTGTCAAAGCAAAAGGTTAGCACAAAAGAGAAAGCTTTTTTCTTCTTTCATGATGTCTCCTGCTCATCATCATTCCAGCCTAGTTCTACTACGCAAAACACAATATTCCTATAATGATTATTATACAGTAAAAAGTAATATGTATCATCTGTCCAGATTTCAATCTAGCTAATGCATCACCATCACCTACTTCCCCCTTTTTTCTCCGGCTGCTGGTGCTTGTCTACATAGTTTCCTTTTTGTGATAGTCTACCAAATATATAAAAAAGTTTCCCTTTTCTCATCTTTTAGAATCCAGTGGATTTCTCAGCAAGACACTTCACAGCGTTGCTATTATTGTAACAAAGATTGTATCTTTGTGCGTTATAATATGCTATTTCTATGCTACAAGCAAGTTATAATAAAGTATCTAGCAGAAAGTAAACGCGACTTTATCTAGCCATCATTATCATCACCATTGTCGTCGTGATTATCATCATAGTCATCATCTACGACATGCTCACCAAAATGCGTGCAACGCCATTTCCCATTGTCGTTTGTACTATCAGCATTCACTATTATTATTATCAATCTCACTCTTTTTTCTCTTGCAAATTTTTTACCAGAAAGGAAAAATCTCTTGGGAGGCACAGGCCTGAAAATGGGAGGACGTATGGAGATGAAGGCAAAACAAGTCTCTACAAATAAATTCAAAACAAAAATTCACGAATATTGTGCTAAACACAAACATTGATGTTAGGAAAATGATAGGATCAGTGCACATATGGATGAAAATAAAGTATGTTTAAAAATAGTAATAAAGTAAACTTGATAGTGTTGCTGGAAGGAATGTAAAAAAACAAGTGTAAAAGAAGTTGAAAATGAAAGTGATACAAAAGCTTCAACACATTTTCCAAATTATTTAGGCTTTCCCTACAAGTAAAACGTTGAATGAAAGACGTGGGTTCCATTTAACCATATACAGAAAGAATTGTGGTTGCGCTTAACGTATATCTTCGTGTCTTTTTTAGAAGCACACTAAGATCTGAGAAAGACTAAAGAAAAAAGGACGGGAGGAAAGCGATTGTGCCAAAAGTAGACAGCCACCAGTACCATGAGCTACTATTCATTTTCGTACTTCTTTTTTGTTTCTTTTTCCTCTTCACTTTATTTTCACACCGTTTTACATGAAGAATATTAAATGTATCTACGCACAAAATGAATGTTTATCAAGAGCTATACAGCATCCAGAAATAGAACCCTCATGCTGCACCAACCACCAGAGTGTTACTTAAAAACAAAAGGAAAGAATTGTGAAAGAAGTAGTAGAAAAGATGCTGGTGAATGACTATGCCACTTCTTCGAGGGCTGGTGCTTCAAGGCAAGAAAAGCCCAACGAAAGTAATAGTAGCAGCTGTCATATGAATGAGATATCAAGAGTCGTACTCTCCTTTTTCTTCTACTTCTCCTTCCTTGGTAGCACCCTTGCATTGGTTGTGGAAGCACTAGGAAAACTATAAGGGAATGTGGGATAGGCGCTGCTTTATTCTTACCACTTGAAGAAACCCTTCACGTGTCCTTGTTCTTCCTATCCTATCTTCCTCTCTTGAAAAATACTTTTGTTTGGTAAATGTGCCCTGGTTTGGTTGCTTTTCTATGTCACCACATATGAAGAAGTTGTTCTCAAAGAATAGATGTTTGGATAACTCTATATACTGCTATTGTTTTCAATTCAGATACCTAAACATTTACAACTAAATGGCGTCAATATACACTTTGGTTTTGCTGTTTTCAATAACTTTTTACTAGTTTGTAATATTTGTCTTTTTTGTTTATGTATTTATTGACGTTTGTCCTACTCACAAACTTTTGCGATCACGATAGATGGTTTCTTTACTTTTCTTGCAAAAAACATCGGCTATTATAATTTATGTGATCAACATAAGTCGTGACAAGAGTAATCATGTTCTTGTTCTTAGAAATAAAATACGGAGAAAAAAGTACAAAAGTATTTATCCTTTTCTTCTTATCTAATACGGTTGTTTACAATATGTGCCATTTTTCTCTTCACTTTTGTGCTTGCATTCGGAGAAAAGTTGCTTCGAAGAAAATATTGCCTCTTTTCACATATTGTTGCACCTTTTCGCGCTCAGATTTCTGCAATGTTTCATCTGTTTGTGGAAAAGCGCCGATGTTTTACGGGGAAAAGTTTGAAGACTGATCATGATTACGGGAAACACAGCCGAATATAATATGGCATCTGGTATGGAAGAAAAGTCGGATTATTTTTTCGTGTTTGCAACTATTCTCCTCCCGTAAGCACATTAGTCTTCATTGTTGTATATATAATATTCGACTAGATACTTATTGCATTAAACATCTCAAAAAGACTTCAAAAGTAGCATGAAATACCAAGAACACACTTTCTTGAACGAAAAGCAAAGAGAACGAGAAGTGAAGCCAAAACTTTTTCGGCAATTTTTCTCTTCCATATTTTTCTTTCGTTCTCTTTTCGTTTTTCATTGCATTTTACCATTACCATCGGCTTTTTATTCTTTCTTCGAAATTTGCGGTACCTTTGTTCGTAATAGAATTCCAGTTCCCCATCTATATTGTTCGTCCGTCGTCTTCTATATGAATTGAATGCTGCAAGTATTGTCGAAAAATATCTTTTGCTATTATATTCAATTCTCAAAAACCTGTAATATACAAGAAACTGCACATTTTCTATGGCATGATTCGACAGGAATCAATTCTATATAATATGAAATTCATATTATGAATAGGAATGTTATTCCCTTTCTGCTTTTCTCCCCTGGTTTTTTCCCTAGACGGTTCCGTTTGTTCAAGTTATATTCGTTGTTATACAAACTATTGTCTCTCTGGTGGACAATGCATCATCACACAATGGTATTGCTTGTCCAGTTATCTTGAACACCATCTTAAATTGTGAAAGTGGAAGCGGAAAGCGGTAGTGAAATGTTTTATCTTCATTGAAAAAGCAATAAGTACGTATATTTATGTCCTTGTAATAAGACTTCAAATTTACTTTTTTCACGTTTCAACGTTGGACCCATTCACTATCTGCTTTAGGTACTGAGCCACATTCTTGTAAGTGTCAGGATATTTCAAGGTGACAAGAATGTGGAAGAAGGCAGCAGCCAGGGGGTTGTTCTGTGATGAAAAAATACGAGCAACGAAGACAACTGTCCCACATTCTTCCACTGAATTTGGATCTTTGTGCTGTGCTGGTCTTAACGAAAATGTTTGCCTCAATTTTTCCTTGGAATCTTTCTGACCTGATTACTGAGACACGAGCTTTGTTAAAGCTTCAACCTGACACTATCTCATTTTTAGATCGCGCTCCTTTCTAAAGAAGATGATGTCCCTTGTACATCTTCGTAGCTTGTACATGCCCGCATTTTTTTTACTTCTTTGAACCAATGGAAATAGGCATACTTTGTACACAGTTGTGAAGACATGGTTAGGTCATGACATCTGAAACTGACAAGAGCAGCGGTAGATTGAAACTCTGTATGTTGGGCTACCACCAATATAATAGTGCTCCTTATGGCTTGTGATGATATTTCTCCAAAAAAAAGTAATCATTTTCATCGTTACTGCCTTAAGCACAATGCAGACTGTATACATAGGTAACATCTTATAACCCACTTATAACAAAACCAAAGTACCTAAGCGTCTCTCAGGAACATAAAAATTCTTCCTTTTTACTCCTGCAAAATTAGAAAAGAAGAAGAAACCAAGATTTTCCCTGGTGAGTGTGGTGTGGTGTGCCTACTTCTGATCATGACAACTTTACCCTCTCAGTTTTTTTAACATCACCAACAACAAAAATCCATTATTCCAAATGAACAAATCCCAGAATCGCACACCCGCTTTATTTGACACGTCTCTCGTGGTTTCTTTGCGAAACAGTAAAGCAGTAAATACTTAAATGAAAATAAAATTCAGAAATACATTCAGAAGACAAAACTTTTTTTTGCAGAAATGCTAATTAGCATTTCTTCTTTTGACGGTTTTACTTTTGATGATGATTCTACTTGTGTAATATGCAAACTCTGGAAGTAAAAATATGTTTAAGTGGCAACAAATATAATACAAGACTTTCGTTAACAATGTGGTTCCAACTTTGTTGCAAATCCGTTAATATCCGTACAGTATCTTATTTAGAAGCGTAATCATCATCATTTTGACAACTTTGAATAGTAAAAGTTAAACAATTTACATTTTTCTCTTGGTAAGGAAATTACACCAAGTTGTATGGGCGTGCTTCTGTGAAACTTCTTATCAGCTAATACTGGAAATCATTAAAAATGGCATAAGACAAATGGTAATAAGGAGCCATGGATTACCATTGAAGTAAAGGTTCAAATAAAAGATAAAAATGCACATATTGTACCTTGTTCTGCTGTTGAAGAGATGTTGAAAGTTATGCGTACAGTAACTTTCTCTCTCACGCACAAAGCCTTACAGTTTATTACCGAATAAAAGAATATTATCCATCTTTAAAAACTTTCTCCGTGTATCTTTCCTAGAATCAGATTTTGATATGCTTATCATTTTTACTTTTGGATTTTCCCCCATTGTTTCTGGGAATGACATGCCACACCACAAGGGAACACGCTTATAAATTTTATTTGCAGAAAGGCTTTTGCACATGCTTTTACGTTCTAGGAGTAGTGTAAGTAAACTTGTACACGAGAATATATTTGTACTGTGATACGTTCAGCATTAGAATAAAGTTTAAGCAAAGGGCTAGTATGTTGAGTGAGTGTACATAAAAGTATCACACATGAAACAGTTTTCTTGTTCTCTCTTTTTTCTTCATTTTCTATTGTACGAAAGAAGTAGCAAAATTTGTAGCCTTTTATTATTCTGCCGTTTTTTGCCTCTTCTTGTAACGAAAAGTTCCAAGAAAAAGTCCTGACTTATTAAAACTAATTTACATTTTTTCCAAGTCAAACCAAGTGGAAAAAAATTGCGTCACGCTTGACTTGCTTTTACTTTTTTGCTATAGCCTCTGCATTCTCTCCAGGGCTGCCGTTTTCCCTTGGAGTCTTGGAAAAAGCAAAACCTACTAAAGAGAGAAGAAAAATGGGGAAAAGTTTTTTTCTGTGCAAGGGTGCTGATTGGTCATGTATTCTCAACGTGATCTAAATCGTGGATGTATTCAACATTACTTGTTGTTTGCCTATCTGTTAAAATATTTAAACAATTCTAAGGAGCAAGTCTCATACAGCATGTCACAAAGCTTATTTTTGTCTCTAGAAAAAAATAATTTCTGCTTATTGACATTTGAATGCATTTTGCTTTCCCTTGCAGTTGCAAAAGGGTTTACACAATTCAAAAAAAACCATTACAACACTCAATCTCCTCACAAGAATTTCCAGCATTGGAACTAACGTGTTATATCCTGTATACAAATCTTATTCTTTTATCTAATAAAAATAAGCATTCCTTCAGAAATCAACAACAACGTGAACAAAAGAAGCGTGTGAGAGGAAATTTGTCACGCGTCAAGCATTTCCATTTGCCAACAAAATCGAAAAACTGTGAAAATAAAACAAGAAGTTGAAAAGAGGTGACTACCGTGCAAGGTTAAATGTCCCATACATATAGGTAGAACAGGCGGATGTTCATGTCAACACGTGAGCGGATTCAAATAAAGTGAAACCGGAAAATCACGTTTTATTTGTTGCAAGTAGTTTTTCCAGGAGGGGGTTGAACCCACAACATACAATTTTACAAACATACATGCAACCCAAATTGTAGTCATTGTATCAAAACGAGTTTGACTGACAATTATTTTCTCCTGTTCCTTTTCCTGTGTATTTTTTATCCTTTCATGTTTGACTTGAACATATGGAATTGAATGTAGAAATGTACGTGCACAGGGATTTTACTCTGGAAAGCTAATATCTACAAAGACTACTATCATTGCAGACTCCTGGTATGAAAGCACCATTTTGTTGCGTTGCGTGTGTCTCTTTATGATTATGATAATATGGTTATGCGTGTCTTTCACTCCGTATCGCTACCTCCAGTCATTTTGACTTTCTCTTCTACACCTACATTTTTACAACTTTTACAACACATAATCTTCAACAACCGACCACATCGCACGCATAGTGCTACTGCACAAGAAAATGGATGCATTTTTTCGTAGCGTTGTTCATACGTATTTCTGCTTTTTTACGCTTTTTATCTAACCAAGAAAAACATATGCCAATACTTGCGTTTCCAGATTACACCCTATATATTATATGCAATCTACATCCGTAGCTTTTCTCGTCAGGAAACGTGTTTTGGTTGGTTGCATACTAGCAGGAAAAAATTTACTTGTTCCTTTTCTCGTCATTCTGAGACAGCAAAGTAGTCACGATCACGACGATCATCATCGTTTTTTGTCCGTTCGTCCTTCTCCCTCTCATAACCAAGCATATTATATATTTCTCTTTACCAGTCTATACGTGTTTCACCCATTTTCCCTTCCCTGGACACAAAACGGAAAGAAGGACCTGTTCCTCTTAGGATTCAGATTTTCATGAGTCTTCTCCGTCGTTGACTGCTACTGCTAGATTTTTTCATCTATCTGTCTGTTCAGACACTGTATTTTCAAGTCCTTTCTGAGAATGATGATTATATTAAGATGACGATGATGTGATGTTATACACCAACACCATGCCATCTTGAGTTTTGAGACGGGTGCTTGCATAAAAATGTAACCATCAAGGACAGCGTATGTATAATATGCAACATTTTTACCACCAAAAGCACACGAGCTATAGTTGGCTATCCTAACTTGTCGTGTTTTCCTCTCACGACGAGTACCCCCATTTAAAAAACGAGTAAGCTGAGAAGTGAAGTATAAATAGAGGAGATACGACGAGTCGACACTTTACAAGGAAAAAAGAAGCCTTTATGAGATGAGCAGCTTGAGCTTAAGCCTTTTTTGTCGCTGTCTCTTCTCCTGCCTTGCCTGTATTTTTTCCTCTTTTTTGAAACAAGTTCTCCTCTTATTTTCTTCTTTGAGTACTATTGCTACAATGTAACACACGAGTGACTTTTGATTTGTGACGACATTTATTTCCGTAATTGGACTCAAGGGACACACTTGCAATTATTTAAGATATACTTAAGAAGAACTAAGCAAAAAAATAGGGGGACACAAAAAACGACAACGAAGAAAGAGAAAGCTAAACAGGCGTATTTATATTATTTCCTTTTACGCTGACATAACTTAATATACCTAAGCCGAGAAAAGAAGTAGGCATCTTTTATAGAATAGTGTAACAGTGTTACTCTATTCTACTTTGGTGCAACGGAAAATTACAAGCGATCTCAGCTTATAATATTCCCCGAAAAAACGAATAGAAAGACCTGCTTTTTTTCTTTCCACTACGTCCATCTTTCACTTGGATTATTCTAGCAAGGAGAAAACAGTCTCTCGCCTTACTCCCAAAAAGAGATGCTATTCACTATTCACTACAGCTATAGTTGAGGTTGATGCTTCAGATACAAATAAGATGCCGGGCTATATATACGTGTATCGTCCGTGGGGATTTTGATATTTAGCAAGATTGCTAGTAAAAAAGTGTGAGGACGTATTTATATATACGTGTCAAGTTTCTAGACTAGAGAGACAATGTGCATGTATATCTTGGTATAAAAGTGCATGTATAAAAGTGTGTATTGTATTATTTTGCAAAGTAAAATGACATCCAGCAAGCACAGCCATCGCGCTATTGCTCTCCGTAAATCCCCTATTTTGTCCCAAACTTTCTCCTATTCTCTTTCCTTCCTTACTTTCTACTGCTTTCTTTCTAACTCTAACTAAGTACGACTTGGAGTTGGAACTAGAGCCACTATGCATGTTTACTGCCACACGGCCGACAGACGAGAAATGTTTGGATTAGGTTCAGCCGTTGATATATTTCATCCTTGTTCATTCCTCTATATCTAAAGACATGTCCTACTGTCTTATAAAATTGCTTGTTCTATATTCCATATATTATGTACAAGCTAGCAGTATTTAAGCTTATAGTATTCATAAACACACACAAACACACCAACAAAAAACAGTTGAAGTTAACAACAGTCGAAATGGAAGAGAAAGTAGCCTCAGTCTCACACATTGCTTATCATACGTAATAATAAACATGTTACATAATTTCATTCATATATTTATTTTTTCTCTCTCTCCGCTCTTTGAACTGTCCCTTTGGAAAAATAAATTCTCTCTAACCCGCCCAACGTATACCAACTATCACAGAAGACTACTTTGTGCACGAACAAACAAACACTTATTTAGCAAAAAAATTCTTTTATTGGGTTAATATCGCTGTTGTGTGCAAGTTTCCATTTTTCAGAAAGAAAGCGAATGATCTGGTGTAGCATGTCCTTTTGTCTTTAGGGGTACCATGCGCGCAAATATTGTAATGTGGTAGTCCCCGCTTTCACAGATAAACTTTCATCTTCTTTCCCTACTTGCTTACTGAACCAAAAGCAATTTTCTCCTCGTTCGCTCATTGAAACAATCCATGTCCTACAACGTATTTACAAAGCTAAACTTTTAGCCAAGTCTGTATATCGCAAGTCCTACTGGCGCTGGTTATTCAACCCTGAATATTCCACTGGATAAACTTGTGCTAGCAACTTTTACGACACGGTATATACTTAATACTTGTTCATTTCTAGTAAACAAAATGGTATAAACATCAGCCGATTGCGATTCGCGAGTCTGAGATTAAATCGTTAGCCATTCAAACAATATCGTTTCACGTAGGCGGAAACAATGAAAAGTAACAAGGAGTAATGGTGACGATTTCCGATAGAATGGTGCTTAGATGTACCAACCGCATGAGACACGCATATAGGTACATGTCATGAAAGGAACTAACAAACCCTCTGGTATTAATGGAATACGCAGTCCACTTGATTATAATTCAGTTTTGTAGGAAATTCTGAAAAGGAAAGTCCGTTAACCACATCACATCGATAACACGCAAGAAATCTTTTAGTAGACTGAATGTACACCTAGTAAAAAGCAATCTGCACATGGTACTGTACAATTTTTTATTTCTTACTCAAAAGAAAAGGGGATTCATTAAATTGGCAAACTTTTTCCCTCCTTGCAAAATAATCAGTAAAATTCCGTTAGGAAGGCTGCGTACGTTCTCATTTCACCCTATCGTTTTTCT
>CM056169.1:15139952-15429439 GCA_029691765.1 Entomobrya proxima
TTTAGTAATTTGTAGCGTTTCGAATGCTTTTACTCGAACGCGTGTCAAGAGTAAGGTTGTCATTGTTACCAGAAAAAATGTAGTTAGTTTATGAGCGAACGCAACGAGTAAATGCACTTTCTTCGTGGCAGCGTCGTCGGACAATCATTCGTCATTCTTCTTCGTTACATTCATCATCGCGTTCGCTATTCGGGAGTAAAAGTCAAGTCTAAATTGTAGTCGCAATCAACCATTGTAACTGTCAAAATTATAGTTAATGTCAATTAGCCGTTAAATAAAACCGTTTGTTTCACTGTTCCTAAAAGTCTGCCGTCTCTTCATTGTAGAACTAAGATTGTTAGATTCATTAGTGTGTCGGTAGTTAGACTGATACACATTTCAAGATTAGGTAACATAACTTGTAGTTTGAACCTAAAATTGTGGAGGCCCTGAACACTGTGAAGAAATAGCGCTGGAACAAGCTAAGGTGAAGTACGAGGCCAGGAAGAAGACGCTAGAGGATAGCTGCAAGGAGGCGGAGGAAGGACTTAGTGCGGAGGTACCAAACATTCGTACTTTGAAAGGAGTCCACACCCGCATCAAACGGGCCAACGAACGTTTTCTGAGTGCCAGCGATGCCTTAATTGACCTATTATTGAAAGCCAACCCCCCACCAAAGGACGACATTCAGGATTTGGAAACCGAACAAAGTGAGCTGGTGCAGAAAGTGGACATTGTTTTTCTGACCCTGGAAGAACTGTTCGAGGAGGACAAAGGCAAACAGCATGACGTTGTTTCCGTTAACCTCAACAACAAAACGCACCACCGCCTGCCGAAACTCGAGTTACCAAAATTTGGAGGGGAAGCCAGGGATTGGTTACCTTTCTGGAATTCCTTCCAGACAATACACGACGACGAAAGCATTGCCACCACCCATAAATTCCAATACTTGATTAACTGCATGGAGGATGGATCATCAGCAGCAGAAATAGTGAAAAGTTACCCCATCAGTGCAGCCAACTACGGAGAAGCAGTCAAGAGTCTAGCGGAGCGGTTCGGGAGAGATGACATGTTGGTGGAGGTTTATGTGCGGGATCTCATCACGCTAATACTTCAAAACGCCCACAGCACCAATACTGAAGAATTCGGATCGTTGTTCGTGAAGCTGACATCACAACTCCGTGCGCTTGGAACACTTGGCGTAACAACGAATAAATGTGCTGCTATTCTGTACCCCATGGTTGAATCAACGCTACCCGAGGACATCTTTCTAGCTTGGGAACGACATCGAATCCAGAATAAGCCCAAGGACGAGAATTACGACACCAGCGAACGACACTTGGAGGATCTCATCGGATTTCTCAAAAGCGAAGTGGAGGGAACAGAAAGGATTCGACTTGCTCGAAACACTTTCTCCACTACATCAATTTCAACAGCAAGCAACAATACGAAGAATGTGCAACTGTCAACAGCAGCCTGTCTAATCAACAACACTGACAAGAAGGATTCGTCATGTTGTGTTTTCTGCGATGGTAAGCATGCCAGCGAGGTATGTTGTAAAGCCATGAATTTGTCTCTGGAGGAAAGGAAGCGGCTTGTCAAGGAAAAACATCGGTGTTTTACCTGCTTGAAGCCTGGTCACTCCTCCAAAAAGTGTAAAGCCACAGTGAAGTGCCTTTCCTGTGGTGGTAAACATTGGGTTCTCCTTTGCCCATCGTTTTCCTCGAAGAAACCTGAAAAGGATGACAAGAAGTCGGAAGAGCCAAAAGAAAACAAAGCCAGTTCCTTGTGGAATCACGTCACATCTCAGGAGGTTGTGTTGCAGACCGTGGTGATCAAGATCCATGGGCCTTTTGGGAGGAAACTCGTGCGCGCCATGCTGGACAGTGGTTCTTCAAAATCATATATTCTCAAAAAGACAGCCCAAGCCATTGGACTAATGAAAATCGGGGAGGAGGAGGTCGTGCACATGCTTTTTGGAGGAAAGAAATCACATCCTCAACGGCACGGACGTTACCTGCTCACCATTTCGCATGAAAATCTACAGTTTTCATGCAACTTGGAGGTGTCCGACACACTCAGGATTACCGACCCATTGGAGTGCAGCGAGGCTTACCAACGAATCATCACAGAAATGCAATCTCGAGGAGTGATGATGGAACTGCACAATACGGTTACAGACATTGAGGTGCTTATCGGCAATGATGTCTATGGCCAGCTTCTAACGGGCAAGACAATGCAACTTTCGTGTGGCCCAACTGCAATAGAGACCAAACTTGGATGGGTTTTCTCTGGAAAACTGAAAACAAAGCAGGGAGATGGCAATTCAACAGCAATTTCATTTCACCTGAGGGATCTTTCCATTCAACAGCTGTGGAACCTGGATGTGATCGGGATTCATGACTCAATGCAAGATAAGACGAATTCCGAACTTTCCACAGAAGCTCTGCAATTTTTCAAACGGACGGTCAAAAGGAATGATGAAGGGAGGTACACTGCGAATCTACCATGGATTGAGGGACATGCTCCACTGCCTACCTATCGTTCAATTGCCGTAAGAAGACTAGACAGCACTAAGGCAAGACTGATCAAAGAAGGAGTACTTTCTGCATACTATGACGTGTTTGCAACTTGGGAACATGATGGCATTATCGAACGCGTGGACGGAACCTCTGGACACTATCTCAGTCATCATGGCGTCATAAAACTGGAAAGCTCAACAACACCAGTGCGCCCAGTGTTTAATGCTTCCTTTAAAACAAAAGGACAACCCTCACTAAATGACTGCCTCGTTGTAGGACCAAATATGTTGGAGGAGATACCAGCTATCATCACTCGTTTTCGTCTTAGGCCAGTGGCAGTCACCGCGGACATTAAGAAAGCATTTTTACAGATCGAGGTTGCGGAGGAGGACCGTGACTATTTGAGATTTGTTTGGTACAAAGATGAGACATTCCAGGAGATTCAAGATTTCCGTCACAAGCGTGTAGTTTTTGGTGTAAACAGCAGTCCATTTTTGTTGGCAGCAACGTTGGATCATCACTCGAGTACGTGCGACAAAAAATATGATGACACCGCCGCACTGTTGAGAAAGAGCTTTTACGTGGATAATTGTGTAGCGTCAGTATCATCGATGGAGGCTGCCCTACAGTTTAAAACAATGTCATCAGCGTTACTAGCAGAAGCAAAAATGGAGCTACGATGCTGGGAAATTGGACCATCTCCGGAGGATAAATCTGTACCAGTACTTGGCTTATCATGGCAATTGAAACAGGACACGCTTTCTGTGGATTTAACAAGAACACATAAAAAGTTGGAAGGGACATTCGTATCTCGCCGAAGGATCCTCTCGCTAGCTCACTCTGTCTTTGATCCTATCGGGTTTACATCACCTTTCACTATCATTCCAAAGATCATTCTTCAGGAAACATGCAAGCTCAAGGTTGGATGGGATACACAACTTCCGGAGGAATTGCAAAAAAGGTTCACCTCTTGGAGTTGTCAAATTCCGGAACTACAACTCCTCAGAATACCAAGACACGTGGCGGACAGTGAGGATAAAAGCACTTGGTCCATTCACATTTTTGGGGATGCTTCATCCTACGCTTATGGGATTTGTGCATATTTACGTAGTGGTCACCCTGGTCATATCAAAACTCAGCTGATGATGGCACGGGCGAGGGTCGCTCCACTAAAAGGATCAACAATTCCTAGACTGGAACTTTTGGCTTGTCTTTGTGCAGCTCGGATGGGAGACACCTTAAAGAAAATTATCGAGAGCCCCATTCCGTGTATTTACTGGACCGATTCTACCACAGCACTGGCGTGGATCAAGCACGATAGGAATTGGTCAGTTTTTGTTGCAGGGAGGGTAAAAGAAATACAAAAATTAACGGACATCACTAGCTGGCGGCATGTTCCAGGAAAGCTAAACCCTGCCGACATCCCTTCTCGCGGTTCATCGGTCAAAGCACTGTTGGATTCTACATGGTGGGAGGGACCTGCATTTTTAAAGTTGGAGGAGGAACAATGGCCAGCGTCACAGGAAAGTGAGAATTCGGAGGAAGTGGAAAGTGAAGTGAAGAAGACTGTGGCAATACATCTTAACCTGGAGGGCAAAGATTTACTCTCTCGGCTTAACCAAGTTTCAGACTTTAGTAAGATGGTACGTGTCGTTGTTTACATTCGCCGCTTCATTCTGGCTTTTCAAGCTAAATTCAACAAATACAAGAAAGAGGACATACCAGTTGGACTCATCATGCATGAGGAATACTTACAAGCCGAGCTGCAGGTTATCAAGTTGATACAACAAGCTAACTTTTCGGGAATAACGGATGACAAACTGAAGCAGCTACGCGTGTTTCAAGATGTGGATGGGATTATCAAGCTAAAAACTCGACTTTTTCCCGGGGAGCAAATGGAGATCGCTACGCCTATCGTTCTCCCGTCTAAGGATCCGACTGTTTGGAAGTTGATCATGAAAGCTCACTTTTTGGCAAGTCATGCAGGAGTTGGTACGATGGTCACTCGGTTACGTGAGCGTTTTTGGATTCTGGGCTGGAGGAGAACCATTCGTAGTGTTATCCACCGATGCGTAAAATGTCGAAGGTATAGAGCTAAACCCGTGCAAGTTGAGGAAGGACCTTTGCCGAAGGACAGAACCAGGATTACCACAGCTTTCGACGTAACAGGAGTGGATATGGCCGGACCGCTGTTTCTTAAATGTAACAAGAAAGTGTGGATTTGTATTTTCACATGTGCCAGTACTCGAGGAGTTCACTTGGAACTTTGTAGTGGACTAAGTACTGAGATTTTTCTACAAGCCTTCCGTCGTTTTGTGGCTCGCAGAGGGAAACCTACCGTCATCTATTCGGATAACGGGTTGAATTTTGTGGGAGCTGCCAATTTACTGAAGGACCTGGATTGGACAAAGATCATGGAATACGCCAATGTCTCTCAAATCCGGTGGAAGTTCAATCCGCCAACTGCATCATGGTGGGGAGGCATATGGGAAAGGATGATCGGAATCGTAAAACAGCTCCTTCGTACTGTACTAGGAACCTGCCGTGTCAACAACGAGGAACTGTACACTTTGCTTTGTGACGTGGAATCAGTGGTCAACAACCGCCCATTGACGTACATTTGTGAAGGGGATGAGGACTTTAAGCCGCTAACACCCGACATGTTCATCAGGAACTGTGGTCCATCGACCTTACCAGACGTTGACCAGATAGAGAGGGAGCACTTTGTTCTACGGTACCGTAATTTGCAAAATTGTCGTGAGGAACTGAGGAACAGGTTCCAGAAAGAATACTTTGCTATGTTGGTGCATCTGTCTAAAGCTCAAAGGTCTCGGGACATCACGGTGGGAGAGGTTGTTCTTATCGGAATGGACAATGTCAAACGGATAAACTGGCCAATGGGGATCGTCACTGAGGTACTACCAGGAAGGGACAATCATGTTCGCTATGTTCATGTGAAGACCGCAAACGGTATTCTACGAAGACCTACACAACGGCTTTATCCATTGGAAATTGGTGGCATAACAGATATGAAAGATTAATTAAAATTTTAAAAGTGCAAAATTGTATTAGGATAGGGATATATTGTAAAGCTACCAATCTCATATCTCCTATCAATCTGTAGTGTTTTTTTTCAAAATTTTAAATGTTTATCAAAACCATTTGGTATAATTACGGTAAAAAATACTAGTCATGCGTTTGGCGATTGTTTCCAGTAAAGGCCTTAAAAAGCTTTCGTATGACTATTTGCTTTAAAAAATTAACCGTAACTATCCATGTCATGTAGTAGTCTGAATATCAATTATCTCAGTGTTTTCATTGATATTGGTGGGAGAATTTTATGAGCATGGATAGTTATATCTTTAGTAATTTGTAGCGTTTCGAATGCTTTTACTCGAACGCGTGTCAAGAGTAAGGTTGTCATTGTTACCAGAAAAAATGTAGTTAGTTTATGAGCGAACGCAACGAGTAAATGCACTTTCTTCGTGGCAGCGTCGTCGGACAATCATTCGTCATTCTTCTTCGTTACATTCATCATCGCGTTCGCTATTCGGGAGTAAAAGTCAAGTCTAAATTGTAGTCGCAATCAACCATTGTAACTGTCAAAATTATAGTTAATGTCAATTAGCCGTTAAATAAAACCGTTTGTTTCACTGTTCCTAAAAGTCTGCCGTCTCTTCATTGTAGAACTAAGATTGTTAGATTCATTAGTGTGTCGGTAGTTAGACTGATACACATTTCAAGATTAGGTAACATAACTTGTAGTTTGAACCTAAAAACGCGATTCCCCATTCCTGTCCTAAAGTTCATTTTATATGATAATTTTTCCAGTTTTACTGCCACTCTCTGACATAGTAAAAAAACTTTTTCAGAGTTTATCGGACCCATTGCTACTGCCATTGCCACTGCTTATATTCAAGTAGAGTTACTGCATATACAGTACCAAGCATTTCAAGATTTTTGGGAAACGACCATGAAAGTTCGTACATTATGCTGGAAATGACGATAATTACCGTCTGATGAGAATATGATTATGATTATTATGATGATTTTTGGTAAACCAAAAAATATATGATTAGCATTTGTGTGGTAGTGAATAGGTAAGAACTCTGGGAAAATAGACCGGCATAGTTTAGTATGATGAACATGTTAATGAGACAAAGATTTGCAAAGTTAAATAGCTTTTTTGTGATTGTGCATGCAGCCCACGCATAAAATAAAATTTAGTAAACCTTGTGCCTTGAAAACTTGAGGGTACGTAGAGGTATATCTGTCTTTGTGGCAATAATGTATAATCACATTATAGTAATCAACATGCAGTGAAAGCAGCAGCGCATTAGAAAACTCAACGCACCATAAAGCTAAGGGCACCGTGTAGTCAACTAGACTCCGTTTTTGTACCAAAATAACCCAAACGGATACAGCAAAGTCAACATTTTTTTCTTTCCTAGTATTTTTTCGCTGACTTTGGAATAAAAGCGGTAATAAACACAATTACGTGAAATATATAATACCATTATGTGTGCTTTTCTCTTTCCCCAACCATAATTCCAACAAGAAAAGAAACAAAAGCAAAGGAGAGTGAAATATTGCGTAATACTTCTCCCTTTAGCTTTTGTCCATGTGTTTTATTATCATCATGATCATCATCATACTTCTTCTTCAAAGGCCAAAGCCCGCACATTTTCAAGAAAAAGCAAAACATAACATACCCACACACACAGACATTTTTCTCACTCGCTTTATAACGAGTACAACGTAATTAGTTTACCAGTAAAAATATTAACAAACTTTTCCTTTTGCCTAATTGGGAGAGAGAAAAGTGAGACTGTACGGGCTTTCTGTGACCATTACTTTGTGCGCGTTTTCGCGCTCCTTCCAAAATACAAAAGTGTAAACCTAGCGAATATATCATCTAAGTCAATTTTGTACACACACTCAACGATAGAATATTTTTTTAGTTTTTACTTCAACTAAACAGAAAAGTCAACGTCATCATCCGGTAAATAAAGCCGTTGTCGTCACAAGTCTTATTGTGCAACCCAAAGCAAACTAACCATAAAGCTTGTAATATCTTCGTATAACGCTACTTCTCTATATCAAGATTCTCAAACTCTCTATCAGTGTATATGTATGTGCGTATATCCAAGCGCGGTAAGGAAAATGACAGAAAAATATGCTGACTTTTGGAGATTTTTTATATAGAAATGGAAGCTAGAGTACAACTTCATTTTATACACGCTTCTATTTCTCCAACGCGTGCTTTGCTTTCGTTCGGATTTTCCCTTGTGATTAA
This sequence comes from Entomobrya proxima, assembly GCA_029691765.1. Classification (NCBI taxonomy): domain Eukaryota; kingdom Metazoa; phylum Arthropoda; class Collembola; order Entomobryomorpha; family Entomobryidae; genus Entomobrya; species Entomobrya proxima. Next base: position 15,147,750 of record CM056169.1, read on the forward strand.
ATAAAACCGGGTTCCACTGCTTCACACAATTACCAACTTTTGCTTTGTGCACGGCTTTCCTATGAGTTTTCCTCATAGGATGAAACAGCTTTTTGAAATAATATCTTACTCTGAGGGAAGAGTGACGTGCATGCGCTGCATATCACTTTAACAGTTACCGTTTTTAACGCAGTGCATTCTGTTGGCGTGTGCTCATTCTCAAGTTTTTAAATGTAAAAAGGTATGTACTTTCCTTTTAACTTGACAGCAGAGCAAAATCGCAATTATTTTAATGCCAGCACGTTGTCGGTAGTATCATAAATGTATGCGTTCTTTTATAAGGGATAATTTACAACGAACGCTTTGAAGATTCTTAGAATAGTCCTTATGGAACATTATATGGTATCATAATCATAATTATCGTTGTCGTAAAACCATGATATGCTTTTATGATCCTTTTTCCCTGCAATTGTGCTTTCACTCAAAACCAGAATAAACTCTTCCATCAGTCATGAATGAGTGGATAAGAGAAAAAAGTCGTCAAAGGAAAGTAGAGGTAATTCGGAAGATCGTGGCGATAAGAGGAACAGGTAAAAGATTTTTCTTTCCAGAAATAGCACTAATGATGTCCGTAGCAAGAAGAAGCGTGTGCATATACACGTGCTAATATTTAAGTTAGACATGCCTCGTGAGAGGAGTGACACTTTTAAGAAAAGAGTATTGCTGAAATATTAAAAGGGACACAACTAGATAATGGGGAAATGGCGTAATGCATTCCAGCAAGTGAAAAAAAAACTAGAACGAGGACAGGATATGTGAGTACATGTAAAACACGTATACTTTATGGTATGTGTGATATACATTTATAATCCAAAAAAGCGGCAAATATCGGATCAGGAACGAAAAAGTGAAAAGAGTAGCATAAAAATGAATAACGCTTGAAGGGACACCCGTTTTTGTAGAGTGAGCAGAGCTCATATCAGCAGAATAAAATAACGAGAAACTATAAAGAGTATCAGGTACAAAAAACTGCAATGAAAATCGCTCAACGGAAAAGCAAGAAAGAGAAAGAGGAAACGAGCTCATTTAAGCATAGTTGAGTGGTGAAAGTGGTGAAAACAAGCGAGGCGAACCAAGTAGGTAATACAATAGTTAGCCGGAAACTGGGAACCAAGCCTAAAAATGAAATAAGGAAAGTGAATAAAAAGGAAATTCTACCAAAAGCGTAAACATACAACTGCACACTATACCTCTATACTATGAACCTGGTGCTTCTTTCATAGCCAAACGGATTTCTTCTGTCTGTGAAGAAAAGTAGAGCAATAGTGGAATATATTCCTAGATTTTTTATCCTTAGCTAACGATGTATACTTGGTTCCAACCGAGAAAAGTGCAGTGCACTTTTGTGATGCTTAAAATTTAGGTCAGCTTGCCACCACTGCTGCTAGTTCCTTTAAAACTTTCTCAGGTGTATTTTCTTAAGTTGGGGATTATCACGTAGAAAAATAGTGAAGCAGTTGGACATTTCTCATTTGCACGACCTATTGCTAAAAGTATTCTAAACCTTTGGCAGTGCTGAATGAGGAACTGGAATATTCAACTTGTTTGGTCCTTCATTCAGGTTTTATAAATAGATTAGGTAGATAGATTAGATTTTATAATACTTTTGTATTACTTACATGGTTTCATCAAAGAATGAAAAGTGTCGCTTGTGTTTTCATGGTAGGAATGGAATGCAATACCCACAATCATACATTTTTTCCTACTTTCGAAAGGAGCCTGTACTGCAGTGCCTCACAATATGCATCTTCCACGCAACGCGGCCGCGGCGAGCTGTGCTATGCATATTTATATTAGCAGCCAGGGCCGACAGAACCTGCACAAAAAATGCCGGGGCCGACAAAATGCTTATCTCATAAACCTGCATGCAGGCAAAGAGACCTCGCCCGTGCATGCATATTGTGAGGCACTGCAGTACAGGCTCCTTTCAAAAGTAGGAAAAAATGTATGCCCACAATAGAAAATGTGTACAATATGGCTCCTGGCTTATCTTGGCACATGCAATTGGCAAAAATAGATAAAAAATGCAACCACTTTCTAGGAAACAAAATCAAGATGGACGGCTTTGCCTCCGAGCAAGTATAACAGGCAGAGGACCAGTAGGAGACAGTACTCGTAAAAGTGTGCTTCACATTAAAACTTGCGGAATTTACTACTGAAAGCAATAAACCTTGAAAGCTTGCAGTGTGGGTGTGAAGCGTCCTTTTTAAAACTGGCTAGCTTCGCCTACACTAGATGCACCTAGGTATTTCTACTTTTTCTGTACAGTCACTAAATTTGAACGAGACGACAAAGAGTTTCTTCTTGTGATGTGACAGTACTTTCGTGTAATGTTTTTTACTTCATCATTTCTACTTTTCTTTTTAACTATCACTGTCGGCAAGAGCAAGTAAGCCTCTTTGCTCACTCAAGCAGCTACAAGTTACTGATCTAATGTTGAGCACGTGCTACCTTGATGAAATTAGCAAAACGTACGAAAGATAAGAGCAATGTCGTTTTCTTGTATCTCACCTCAAAAGTATTCTCAAGTTCTTTTCCACCCAGTTTTGCAACTGGGTAAGCTACTTTCAAAACGTGTTTTGAAATCCTACGTCTGAGAATTAAGAATCGCTTCAAAGGGTACACGTTGACGAAATCCTTTTATAAACTTTTTGTATTTCATAATTTTTGTGACAAATTTAATTTGACACATAAAATGTATCAAATGAGTACTTCACTGGGAACACCTACCCTTATCTAAACATACTACTTGATTTAGCCTGCGGCAATATCCTCAAAAATGTAGTTTCAACACAAAATGGTAAACTTTTTAAAAACTAAACACAAAGTTTGACATCATTTTGTAATCTTTCCAATGCGATGTAGGTAGCACGTTACAACTAATACACATAAAACGTGACAGTATATGATAAGTTGTTGTATTCATATTTGCTGGTTTAAAATATTAGCATGCATAAATTATGGTTGGTATTAGAACGCACATTGTATATTCTATACCCATATTACAGTATAAAAGTCTGTCCTCACGTTTACGCTGAAGGCATAAAGGATCATCATTATTTTTATAGTACATATCCCCACTAATTCTGTTGCAACTGCTTTACCTTCTCCATTCCTCAGATAACTTTCCGCATCTTTTCCCCACATTACCATGTTTGCGTCAATTCTCATTTGTTCAACCTACCATAAACAAGCTTGTGTATGAAATCGTAAGTGTGTAAACCACAACAATAATCCTTAATGCATTCCGTGTAGCTGGAGTGGGTAGAGAGCTTCATAGTTGTAGTGAAGTACTCTCGAGGAACGTCTTTTTATCAAGTAGACTAGTTACACACACGCACAAATAGATATTCTCCCTTGACAAGTATCGTATATCGCACAAGTGTTTTGCTGGTGCTCTTCACAGTGGCTCCATTATTCCCTCAGGCATTTCCCGGATATACATTTCTCTTTCTTTCTCAATTTTCTCTCTCGTTCTCAGTTTTCCCAAACTGAAGCCAAAGCAAAGCTAGAGCTAACACACACACGCACATTTCTAAAGACACATTCGTCCCATTCGCATTCTCCTTCCCCAGCACAGCAACAAAAATACGTAATCATTTCTGAGGATAGAGTAGCAGCTTTATTCCCAAGGCGTATTATATTTACCGCAATGTAACACAAACAACAGTATTATGGAGATAGAGTGGATATTCTTCATGCACTTCAGTTCACATCATCAAAATTATAGGCTGCATTTTATCGCACAATTTCAGTCAAGTGCGCGTGCATAGACACGCACAAAAATTGTAGTGTAGACATGCATGGTTTCTTTCATTATGAATATATCGAAGAATGTTGCTGTGAGTAAAACCAGAAATAGTATGAATATAGATAAAGACCATGTACAATCTATGTTGCAACTTTACTTGGAAAGAAAAATACAGTCGCTTTAAAAAGTATCCCTACACTCTTCTCCCAGAGTTCTCTCGCTATTACATCAATTTGATATATCGCTGCCATTGCTGCAGAATGTGACTACTAAAATGGCGAAATGGCAATTTACTCAATTCAGTAGGGTTTTTGTATGGAACCTATACTCACGGGAAAATGAGAGATCTTGAAATTCCTACATCTTTATCTTGACATACGCATTACTCTTTATTCTTTCACTTTTCTATTTACCCATTTACGCTGAATTTTTGTTGCTAAAATGTATCATGGAAAAATGGAGCGCTTTCTCGTATGCATGATTACCATTTATCATGCGGACGTTCAAGAAACATTTACCAGCACACTGTGCATTGATATAGTATGAAACTACCTGCGTGCACTGATGCGTAATACAGCACAAAAGATTACCTAAAAATTGAGAAAGTCGGGTGTGTTGCCTCATCACCTTAATCACACCCTCTTTCCATAAATTTTCCATTTTTTATGTATAGCAGATCACGTTCTATTTAACTAACTTAATGCATTCATGTAAATGTTAACCAAACAAAACTTCACCACCGCGCATCACTATCAACATCTATTCACTTTAATGCTTCTTTTCAAGATTGTGAAAAGAAATACTCTAGTCCTTCCTTTCTTTTGCTCACTTCAAAGCGTTTTCCTCATTCTTTTTTAGTTCACTTCAGCAGGGTTTTGGCCCAATCATTCTTAAACAAGCTTTTCTTCTTCTTTGTAAGTTCTATTCTATCACGCATATGCTAGCAAAACAGACTATAAGAATCCATTCAAGCAAACCAATGCTTTATCAAATCTGTGCTTGCTTGTGCTTCCCACATGGAGTTTTTCTTCCTTAGTTGTTGAGTCCATTGCTAAACGAAAAACTGCTTGGTGGCTCTATAAAAACACTTCGGGCAAATCCATGAAAAATGAAGTCGTCGCGGCTAAAGCGGAACCAAATTAATGCATCATTGTTCACCGATACAAACGCAAAGCTTGGATAAAGTATTAATTACTTTTCCGCTTGAAGCACTCCAAATTAAATGTTTTATCCATATATATAAATATTCAAAGTGGTGTCATCCTATATACCATTCAACCTTTTGCTTATTCAGCTGAATACCGTGTGAAAGTATGCTACACAAAGTGCACATTTTCACTTGGAATTTTTCAACAAGTTCCACTTCAAACCTCCTGCCTGAGTAGAACTAGAGGAATGAAAACAGTATGCGGAGAAAAGGCTAATGTACTGAAGAGTTCTTCAAGTGAGCAACAAAAGAGTTCATTATCTTCTCAAGGAGAAAATGAGTCCACTTGAATTTTTCTCTAGATTCGTTTATCTGCCAGGAAAGTATTCCCAAAAAGCAACACAATCGTCCTGCACGTCTAGTTGTCTACAATGGGTTTCACTATTCATTTTTCACATGACTAAATATTCGTACTCAAGGAGTGAAATAGGCTCAGATACGCGTGATTAGAAACAGTTGATGCGATAGGTGAATTTGGAGTGTATAAAACATAGCGAGTATAGAAATGAAGTTGTCAAGTAGAGTGTCAGATATAAATTCAGTTGGTGTTATGGTGCTTTCACCTCAGGGTCAAAATGATATAAATAGGTATAAGTTGTGGTCAATCGTGTGTCGTAACTGTCGCATACACGTCACGAGCAGCGTTTTATGTGCGTGTGAAGTTTAAGATGTTTATCTTTCCGCACCTCCGGAGTTATTTGTTCCGAAACCGGTCACTCTGACATGACACGCAAAAAAACGGGAGAAGAATGTGTAAAATGTGATAACAAGATACTTTATTTTTCGACTTTTTTTATAAAGGTAAGACGTGAGCAGACTATTTTGACGCGTAAATTGGTTTGCGCTCGTGTATCCAATTGGTTGTACTGCCGGCGCTTTCACACTTTCTGCAGTCATGCAATGTTTTGTGTAATGCTACCGCAGCAGTAGGTACATGCTCTTGGCGAACATTATCATGTATGTATATACTATGAGCATTGACAATCACTATTACTATTATACTTGAACTATGTCCATATAAATGAAAAAGAAAATGGTTTCATGATGCTGGTGATGGTTGCTTAATGTCAAATTGACAATTATTGTAAATGCTTTTAAGGGAAATATAAATACAGATATTGTGCACAAAATATGTATGTGCCTATGAGTACTTTATCCCGGTGGCTTCAAAAGAAAAAAAAAACAGCTTCTTCATTCTGACCCTTCTCACGTATTGTGCTCACAATGCTATGAAATCATTGAAAAGGTCCAATACAATTGTGTTTCTAATGTTATCGCGGTTAGCCCATACCTTTATAATAACAATAAATATAATATAATGATAAGCGAAACTTTTCTTACTTGCCTACGGTCCTACATAAGTGCAAAGAAAGGAAATTAAAGGTGCTTTGTGTGCAATTACTCGCGTATAGACACTGCTGCGTTACTACTTTCTCCGGTGAATAAAGTCGGTAGTGATGATAAAGAAAGCCAAATAATAGAGATGCCTTCAATACAGTTGCAGTGGTGGTGGTATTGTAACGGGAACATTTACTTACTCGACAAGATTGGCAATACCAAATAACAATGAATGTTGATGCATGGAGGAATGAACATTTGGAGGAAAGAAGAGGCTAAAAGTGGTGATGCTCCATTCTTTCTCCATTTTACTCGTTTCTTCTCAGCAGAGAAGTTAGTCAGTGGCAGTTTCCTTGTAGATACTGTGTATCATTTTTATTCACCGAAGCAAATAAATTTAGGATGATCTACCTAGTTGCTTGCCATGTGTATCTTAAGAAAGACCATTTTCTATGTGCTCTGTTGTACTTATTGTCTTTTCTTCTTTATAGAACCTAGTGAATAAGAAAATAAAAGAGAAGCAATGACTTCCATGAAGTTGGCTCAAGGAAGCAATAACGAATTTCCACCGTAGTGGATAAATTGCCAAAATACATGGATTAAATGGACAATGCGTTCACAAAGTTCCGGTTCTTTGTGAATGAGGCATCACTCTGTACGCAAGGAGAACTACCCATCACACCAGGAGCATTTTCCTTGACCATTATTTACCCATCCTTCCACTACCTTTCGTTAATCTTGTCTACAGGAGACCATCATCACCAACGCAGTTGGAATGGATTTCATTTGCTACAACTACAACAGTACATTTACGGGTGAATGGAAAAGTCATCAAAGGAAACTCAAAGACATGCAATTAATTAACAAAATAAAATATTGACTCCCCGACGACGTATCAAAGCTAATATTCCAAATTCTGTTCTCCCCTTTCCATTACATCTACATCCCACAACAACGACAACACTTACGAGATTGCTGTATCTCAGAATTACCAAATTACTTGCACAAAACGCAAAATTAATTGCTATTGCAAACAAAGCATTACACAACGCGAAGCTAAATTATTACTCTGCTGGCCTATTTATATAAATTGTATGGTTGCATTTGAGTTATGCCAGTACTTTTCCATGACCTGTCGGTTTTCTCCATATCATACTAAATGACAAGCCAGACACTAAACCAGACAACAACAAAAAGCACACACTTGTTCTCAACAGCAGTAACTAAAACTGCTGGCTCCCGAAAAAATAGAAAAGCCTATACTTTTTTCGCAAGGATGCTGGAAAACTCAACCTTCCATTCCGGTTCGTTTACGCTATCTCTAATAAATGGCCCGTGGTCTAGTGTGCACTACTTCTAGGATCCCTGTTGAGTACCTTGTCCGTCTGTATTCATGTCATCCACCCAAAAGTTTCATCTCCCCTCTTTCCCCTTTTTACTATCTGACAAGTAGGCTGAAACGCGGAGCAATACCGTGGCACATTTTGCACCTAATAAAATTGATCCATTTGCCTGTGCGAAATATTTACTGCTTGAAGCTTGGCCAAAGGCTAAATACCAAAGCTCTTTCCACTGCTGCATGTATATATACCCCAATTCTTTGAAAATCATCTTGGTCAAGTTCTTTTCAATGAAGTGCAGAGTACTAATACTTTTTCTGGTATGTATTACACAAATTTGCAATGTCAATGTACTCTAGGCTAACCTTTACTGCAGAGGTTAATGCAGGAAAAACTGTATTTATTATTTATTTCGGAAACCTTTAAATTGGATGAACGTATCTACTTTTTTTAACTTAAACTTTGGAAGGCAACTGGCAGCTCATATTCTCAAAATAGCTATTCTGCACCACTATATACGCGTTTTCGTTATTTAAGACAATAAATGTTTTTATCCATAAGACCAAGTATAAAGACACTCGAATCTTTAAATCTCCCTATTAAACACTCCTTTCACTGCCCAACAGGCTTTCCCGTTTTCACATGTAGCAACAACAGATAGCATAAACTTTCGTAAAACATAGTAGCATTTTCCTTCGTCTGGATCCAAATCCCAGACCGACTTTTTAGCTAGTTGTCTACCGTTTATTTTCTATTAGTAATGTTGCTGTACTACTCAAAGCCATAACTTTTTCCTTCACATTTTATAGTAGAATCGAAAAGCGTGCAGGCACATATAATCTGTAATTCCATTTCCAACTTTGTTCGTTTTCGTCCAATCCGAAACAAAAAGGAAACAGCGAAAAGAGAAAGGTGAATAGACCATTATGCTGTTGTTTCCTTTTTGAGGAGTGTTGTTTTGTTGCTTATTTCGTTCTCCAAGGCTAGCTTCTTATTCTGTTATTATTATCATTATCCATTTTGTGCAATTTCTCTTTAGTGCCTACAGTGCACACTTGCAGAACGGAGTGGCGTGTAGGAAAGGTGAAACGGCCAGTTATATTTTAGTTTTCTAGTTACTTTTTGTCCAATGCCTGTCTATTGTCCCTTAGGACAGATTTCAATGATTTTTTTCCCTTCCTCTCTCCTTCGCCTTCAACTGTGCTTACAATAGCAGCAGCAACAAAGTGTTTATAGAGGTCGTTATTTGGTGATGAGCTTTTATTATTTTGGTTCCTCTTGGTCCAATACGTCTTTTGTTTGCAGTGATGCTAGTGTTAAGTACATCTCTATTGTTATGACCATCTGTGTATTGCTGCCGTTGCTGAAACATCCTTCCGCTATACGTTGTATACATGCATTTTGCATCTCAAGCAAGTGAGGAGCTCTTGGGGCTTTTTCGACCAGTTTTATCTATCTGGCCTTTACTGGCTGTCTGACAGGAAAAATTTACTTAAGAGCGGCAACAATAACAGAGGAGAAAAGGTGACACATGAGAGAACATTGACACACATTTACAGGCTCTTAAAGGAGGACAATTCAATGACAATGAAGAACTATTGCTCTTTTTTTTGTTTTTTTCGTTTATTTCTTCCTAACATATATTTGCCCTCTACCCTACTCCATTTCACATTGTGTGCCAACTCAAGCCGTAGACAATAAACCTTCATACGAGTGATCGCATCACACAATTGCAATTGTCGTTCCAGTCTTGAGTAAGGAAAGAGCTTTCGTGGAGTTTTGAGAGGATCGTAGATTTGATGCATTAAAAGAATAAAGCATTATATATCAGCAGCAGAACCGAACACAAAAAACGAATTCCGGGAAAAGGAAGACATGAAAAGGACGCTGACTCTGACGTTCCAATAATGCATTATTGTCTATCTATCGTTACGTAAATAGGTATATAAATATAACTCCATATTACGTTTGTGCATTTACATCAAGCCAATTCAAAAGTAGAGAAGATGAGGTCAAAGAGAAATGGAGGACAGAGGAACAAAGAAAATATGAAAGGATATGGAAGACCAAAAGCATGTGCCCCGCATTTTTACCAGCATATGTGCATTTTTACAACACCCTCACGTTTTTTGAATCAGGTTACATAGGCATGTTCACATGCTAAGAGCATATTTTAGGAATTATACTGAAATAAGACTTTCTACCTACACCCTCTAAAATTACATATTATTCTCGGGATACATTGTATTTTGGCTTTTGTGTCTAATTTTAAAATGGTAGGTACGAACCAGAAAAATAGGCAGTCTATTTTTCTTATTTTCTGGCAAAGCCACAAAAGCCCATACTCCAACTAGCAAGCTAACAAGTTGGTATTATTACGTTCCTTTTCTGTTCTTTGTCGAATTTTCGCTAACATATCACACAACTCTTTTATTGAAAGCTCTCTATTTTTTCACCAGCCCCCACGCTACCGCTCCTGGGTAATGTCGTTTACGTAAAAGACCTATTTTCTCCTTCCTGTTTGTTAGTCTTTTTCACAGGAAGAGAGAAAAAGGAGAAAAAAGTATAGCAGAAGATAAAATTGGGTGCGGAGTATGCATAGTTATAATAATAAGCGTCATTCCTCTCAATCTTTGTCTTTATTCTTTTAAGCCGCCAGTACAGCCGAGGAAAGTTGCTTATGTAAAAAATAAGACCGTGTTATGCCATGTGTATAAAACTGCCTTTCTGTTGATACTTGCTTTGCTGCAGTGGGAAAAGAAAGGGGGAAAGCAGGCTGAGGCTGGAATATTCAAGCCAGCAGAGCGTCACCAGCGTCTTTGCAGACTCACTCCAGTTTTTACACATACAACAACCACTACCTAGCTAACTTTGAGCCTGAGCTAGTGTCCTGGTCACATATTTCAGAGGATAAAAAACGAAAACTATGACTTGAGCCAGTTTGGATTATTGGGAAAGAAAAATAAGGCAAAGGACTATTTGATGCCTATCTCTCTTTCTCTCTTCTTCACAAAGCTAGATAGATATGCATACAATTTTATTCGCAGATGCATACCTAAAACTTTTTCCTGTGTCACACCAACACCGACCGTGTACATGGAGGTACATAAACTAAGGAACCATGAACAAAGAAGAAAAAAGAGAAAGCGTCTCTGGGTCACACAGCCGGATAGAGGGTTGTTGGGTAATACTACGTGAATCAACTGGAGTATGGAATGGAGGCCACTAGCAGAGAGAATACCAAAGACCGACAGAAAAAAATCACTTGAAAATTCACTGCCTTTCAGGCCGACTCAACCCAACTTAGCGTCAGACCAAAAGGGGCTTAGCGTATGAAATAGTGAGCGTATTAAAGGTTGGATGGTGTATTAGACTTTTTCCGTGTAATACGTTACGCATCACACAAGAATCAGAAACTTTGTTGATGATAACCAGCCTGTTTTATATTGATATTGGTAGATGGTAAACGGAGAGAGTGGAAGAAAACGAGATTCGCATGTTGTTCATAACCATTTGCTATATGTACGAACGTGCAGCCTGTCTGCTGAATGCCGATTGTAAAAGTTTAGAGAGGAAGAGTACTTTAGCTTTAAAGTGAATATATATACATGTCCGATGAACAATATACTAATAGAAGGAAAACAATGAATGGCGACTGCATATGGTGGACATAAAAATTGAAGAAAAGCGAAAGGACACAGGAAAGGCAAAAGGGGGACATGAGAAAAAATGGACGAAAAGTAGTGTTTATGTTACCCATTTGGTGATGGTGACAGATGAATCCTGTCAAAATGGACGTGGACAATGTGCTGAGCTGGAGCTGTGAAGGAGTAGAGAAGACAACGGATTCCTCCTGGGTAGCTGGCGGGATAGTCGGGACTGGTGAAGACACCCCATTCCTTTCCAAACGTGCTGGTGAAACGGACACATTTGCAGCCTGTGACATAGAATAACACACAGCATTTATAATAAACCAGATAGACCAGACGTCAGTAAAAAGTAGACTAAAAAGAGAACGTAAAAAGTAAAGTATATACAAAACTCGCAATGCATATACACGTATAGAAATATGGTTTTAGTGCATTATGTAAACGTCTGAGTGCCTAATTTGGTCGCAAAATGCAGAATGAATTATTGTGGACAACATGAGAATTATAATGACGGGACAAGGTTATTTTTCTCTGTTGGGAAAGTGTTCGCACGGACTCCAAGCACATTTAAATAAACATGGTTCGTTACCTTTAATAAATTCTGCTTTTCTACCTCGCTCGCAGCATAAATATTAATCATTATGTCTTCATCGTGATATGCTTCTCATAAAATGAATGGAAAATGAGTATTTTTATAGCCTTTTAATTTCCGTTTCAAGAAAATGTTTTTGTATTGCTAAACAAACATTTTCAAGAAAATATACTTTTACAAGACATACATCCATATAATTTTCTGGAAAATTTTCCTTCTTTCCAAAATTTCCTTTGCGTTCGTTTCCTCTTTTAATTTCAAAAATCTTACTTATTTACTAGTATCATTAAAGTAGAAGCTTGTTTCGCAGGAATATTAGTGTTTTTTTTGCAATTCTATAGGGGAAAATAGAATTATACAATGGTAAATGTTGTTATCCAACGCGGAGAGAATTCAGAGTATACAACTGATAAGGAACAGAACGAAAAATATCAAATATTCAATTTTATGAATTTTCCTGTTCCTATTTCATTTTACATTTCCATACTATCTACTTTATAATATGGGTACGTACTATATGTAACGTCTTACAATAAAAATAAGAAACTGGCTATATTAATATTAAACTACTACAACTACTAGAGAAAAAAACCGAATTGTATTCTTATCTTGTGCTATTTGTTGTCTACCTATTCCTTTACATTTTATTAGAGAACTATATGCTAAACCAGTAGCATAGCTTCGTTCGCGACTAGATTTTTAACAACTATTACAAACAGTGTACAAAAGTCTCAAACAGACACAGATTTAAATGACTTTGTCGAGTTTTTTAACAAAAATATTAGAAAAAAGATGAATATGAATAAAAGCCTTGGTAGATAGCACCACTACAAACTAACATCCGTTGCTACAAATTCAGCACTGGAAATTGCAGACGAAGTGTGTGGATTCCAGGGAAAGTGAGGAGAGAAAGTGGATGTGATGCAAATATGCATACATATGACTGAATTTGCATGCATTAAATAAAACGACTGGGTGGAGTGTACAAAGAAAATACATATTTTATACGAAATGGCGACATAGATAATACGGAAAAAATATTTATATACAAATCGCAAATCACCCTTTGTGTAAATATTTTGGGAATATATTTAAAATGTTTTGTGAAAAAACAATACCTTGTCATTATTGATGGAGCTAATTTATGTAATTCTCCTATATTCATATATCAAATATAAAACAAGTAAAAATTTTTTAGTTTTTACAATTTTACAAGGCTTCTCACAACCATGTATATTTAATCATGGAAGATATATGTGATTTTCTGCAACTTGTGCTTTATGCAAAATTAATTTAAAATACGCCTACGTAACATCAGACAAATTAGCATACTAAAATGTTTTTCATTCATTGCTGAACAAAACACGACATACTTTTTGGTACATATTCTAAAACTTACACAAAAGGTTAAAGGAAGTTACAGCCGGAAATTTTATTCATCTTCGACATATAAAATTGTTTAACATAACATGACTACTAAGCAAATGTACGGGGTATGTATAAATAGTTTATTAGCCTTACTTTCCCTTTTGCCATTACGCAAAAAATTATATATCGCTCAAAATTTCCGTTTCCTGTTTGACTGCAAAATGGGAAACTTGTTCATCTTGCCTATGTATACATACAGATTCTGACAATATTAATGTACGTATTAAGTATCTTTGTTAACAACTTGCTTTCCACACTTTCTATCGTCTCCCCTTCTTTTATCTCAATTACGCCACATTGTACATAGTATACATTACAAAATGCCATGTTTCCACACAAAATGACTGCCACACATTCTAGAAAGAAAGCAGATGGTGTTTCCTTCCTGTCTATCCGTGAACAAGAAGCTTCACGCTCTATCGTCGTCATCATCATGTTCACATCATCATCATTCCCCCAAAATTCATCACTTTTCTCCAAGACACAAGAAATGAAGCTTTCTTTTTGAGTTGAAAAACTGAACCCACAACTAGCTTTTACCCACAAGCACCGTCGTGTTTTCTCCTTTTAGATTTCTTCGTGCGAGCTGCTCTCTCATAATCACTACATATCATACACATTGAATACTAATGTCAGCATCATCGTTCCCATCATCAGCTTTTTCCTCAGAGTATCGTTTCTGGAAAATACAACCACCTACTGCCACTGCCCTTGTCGGGAGGCAATGATGAATTCTCTTTTGGACAAAGACGAACATTATTTCAGTTGACTAAAATGAACAATGTGAGCCCATGAACCACCAATGACGAGAGAAAGACACATACAAACAAGCTATAATATTACGAGCATACAACATAATTGTAAAAGGTGTCAGTGTCAAGAATGTAATCAACTTCGTTTCCTTCTCTTCATCGACTTGGGCTCTCTTCTTCTTGTCTACTTCCTCCCTGCACTTTCTTCTCATTCTGGCCGCTTTCTACTTTTTGGTTCGCAACTCAAAATGGAAAGAAAGGCGACACCGTAAAATAAATGGCTGTTTACACCACCACCACCGTGCCACGTCTTTTAAAACTGCTGTTCCCGTTCCCCATCCATCTACCACGACCACACACATCAACCATCCGACAGACCTTCTGGTTTGTGTTCATTACTGTAACCACTATTAATGTACATAGAACAAAAGCGCAAGAATTTTCAGTTGAAACGAACAAAATGCGCTTTTTGATTTTTTTATTCCACTTTTACACTGCTTACTTCAACTTGTCTTGATGAGATGATAGTAAACAGGCAATATAATATTGCCGCACTGGTATACTAGCCCACACGCTTTCAACTCTCTCAAGTGTTCTTTTTTTAGACCGGCAAAAATTGTTGAGAGTTTATGGGAATTTGCAGGGCAGTGTAGCAGCAAACCAAACCAGACCACAAACGCATAGTTCACGTTTTCACGACTTGTGTAAAACTAGTCGTAATAAATTAAATGAAAATCTGAGGAAAGTACTGAATGAATAGAGTGAAAAGAGAAAAGTCAGCAGAGAGTCGTACTCTGCCAACAGATCATGTGGTGTATAGAATACGGCAGGGCATAAACTTTACAAAAGCGTAAAACTGCTACTTGGTACTGTCTGCCACAGTGCATTTGCAACAACAATCGTTGTGTTCTCAGAATCATTCTCATCATCAACACGGCTGTCTTGGGAGATGGAAAAGAGAATTGAGAGCGAATGAAACTCATCACGCTCTCAAACTGTCGCTTTCCCCACTACTACTGTCATCACCTACTCTGCGACTTTTCAGCATTTCCCAGTTCATTATTGTAGAAAATCTAGGTATATTTTGTTTTAGCATTATAAAATTCGTTTCATTTATTTCAACCGCCCGCCCTACCACATAATACCTTACAATATAGCTTTTGTTTGTTTTATTGTCCCCGTTTTATTTGCTTTCCTGGTGGTAGTATAAAAACTGTTTTGAGCGAGCCTTTACCTCAGATGAATGTAGAGATAATTATCACAACAAAAGGGTTCACATATTAATGCCAGTCGAGGTTTTTTATTAATTTTATTACTTCTGTTGTTCAAATAAAAGAGGTAATAAACCTTCAAATGTTTTATATTTACCTCATTCCTAATTCAAAATGTTCGCTGGGCCATTTACCGACGACCACACACATTGCCGTGGCTTGGGTTGCGATTTACATAATGTGTTACGCAACTACTTACTTGTGTTGTAGCATATTATTTTAAATCTCTGAGGGATTAACCAATATTTGCAGTTTTAATGGTTCTCTAGATAGCTGAGTTACTAAAAATTAAAACAATTCTACCGGACTAGTAGTTTTAATGCAAACATTCGGTCGAAAAAAGTTATAAATGTCAGTTATAGTTTTGTCTTTACAACGTCGAATAAGCTGTTTACGACTTCCATATGATATGTATTGCTAATATTGGTATACTTTGTATTAACGTACATATGAACGCGGGAAAACAAAGAAGGCCTATTTGTTTCGCATCTGAATGCATTGCAGTGTGGGAGTAGAAATAAAACTCGCTTTTTCTGCCCGAAATTGATGTTGAAGCTTACGTCATTTTTGCAGAATCTATTCCCATGAAATTTCGAGGTGGTTTACAATTTCATTTCAATGAAACTCATGAACTATGTAAAACGAGAGGGGAGACTTTTCTGTTTTCTGGATTGCCGTAAAACATTAATTTGATTTCCCACCTGATTTATGTGCGGTTTCCATTTTGCAATTGGCACGGAATTAGAATTTCTATTGTTGTAATTCAGTATTGAAGGATTTGTTTAGATACGCAATACGTATTAGAAAGAAAGCATGTCCGTGCTTAAGTTAAAATCAAAGGAATTCTATCTGAACTAACCACAGTTATTTGTAATACAATATACATATATGTTCATTTACTATTATATACCATTTTTCAAAAACCCCATTTTTCTATTCATGTACGACAGCTGTCGACCACCAGTACATCGACCAAAATACTTTGTCTTTCCAGAATGTTCACAGGAGTACCTGTCAAACTGTACAATAATGCACTTAGACACATCTCTGCAAGTTTTTTCATGTGCAAAATTCACCTATCTTTTTCTGTTGAAACATGAAAAAACAGCTCATTCTTTCCTGGCAGAGAAAATGTCTATATCTGGCTACTTTCTCAGCATGCAATATCCCTGTTAACAAATACATTTTACTTGCTCCACAATCCTTTCCTATCTAATAAGTAATGCTATTAGCGTTTCTCGGCATTCAAGTTTTCTTGACTCCATGTTCATTTCTTCATACTCAGCAGCCTGTCCTACAAGAAACTTAGAGTTGCTACATGTACAAACTTTTTAGACAAAGCTATCTTGTTAGTTCCAAGTAATTTGTATTATGAAGAAACTTGGAATATCGACGAATCACAAGACAGCGTGTTATGAAAATAAAACTCGCTATGGTCAAGGATGAATACCTAAATACAACTGTATATACACATATTTTTATCCAAGCAAAATGTTTTATTTATTTTTAAACTGCATACATGGCTCTGATTCAATGTGTATCAATGCACAGAATAGTGCAACAACCGACAAGAAAACTTTATTCAAATACAAATAGTAAATTACACACAGCTGTGACACAACTGCAAAGAGTTTTACACAGTTTTGCAATTTGCTGAGCACTACCACTGACAAGCTGCTTTATATGATATTATTCAATGTATCTAACTTCGTGTCTGCCGAAGTCACAACTTTTACATTATCCACTCGCCAGACTTCCATATTTTTATTGTTATTACTCTGTTAGGTTTTCTCCAGCTTAACTTTCTCTTCCACTGAAACTGACTTTCTCGCAATGGCTGACGCTAAACTTGGCATGTAGGTTAAATAAGAAACTAAAAATCAGTGGCATAATTCATAATATTTCATCATTATGCAAGGAAAACAAGAACATAGTACACGAGAACACACAACACAACCACGCTGAATTACGATACAGCTGAAAAATAGGAAATATCCAAGAAATGAATGCAAACGCTATTTTCCTTTTGCTTGTGGGCTTTTCCTGTTTTCGTGCCTATTATGCATTCTATTACAAAATAAATTTAGTTTACGGATTTATGAATCCAGCGCATAATTTCCCATCATGCTCTGGAATAGTATGTACAACTGAAATACTAATGTGCAATGAACTGAGTACAGGTCTGGTTAGACCTGGCCGAGATATTTACTGTTTGCATTTTTTATTTGGATACAAGCATAAAAAGTTTCAAATATTGTATATCAACCTGTGTTTTCAGAGAATAACCTCCTATTATTGTAAAAGTGCAAGCTTAACTAGACCTGACATAACTTTTCCATTACCTCGTTTTATTCACAGACTTTACGTAATATAAAACACTGAATTTCGCTACACCCAGGGACAACAATGCCAAAAAAGTAAAACGATAAATATGTTTTATGGAAAAGATGGATATGATTCAGGCATCATATAATATCATTACTTCATCATCTTACTCGTTCCAGTTAGCAGGTCAGATTTGATATGTTTAACGGGCTTGACGATGATGGACGCTACCAGCTTTTTACGGAAAAAAGTGTTTGTCTTTAGGATAACAAAAAGTACAAAAAGAAAAGAAATGTTATCTTTTTGTTGCGTGGAACATGCATCATCATAAAAGTCCACATTTTTTACGTACAGACTTAACATTACTGACTTTGTTGGATAAAATAAATACGGTAAAGTAATGAAGACGGAAAGAAAGCTTACTTTTGCATAAAGTCACATGAAAAGTACCTACTTGAATAGTCGCTAATACTCATGCTTCAGACACCTACGCATATGCTAAAAGTAATGGGCTGTTTGTAGAGACAGATGAGAATCATCCTTTGGTGAAAATAACAATCTTATTCAGTTTTCACTGCATGGACAATTTCTTTTTACAGTAAGTCTCTTGAGCTTATATGCTTGTTTTATATGTTTTAGTTATTTATATACCGTTATTTATAAACGATTATATGCATTTATCATTATTACAACTGAGACGAAAAACCGGATTTCGGTTTTTGTTCGAGTACACACTTACCTGGATTTACCGCAGAGGTGATACATGAGAAGAAGATGAGAGCTGAGAGGATGGCACTCACAAAAAATGAGATGAAACACGGCATCTCCCCACTGAGTAAGAAGCACACAGAGTCAAGTTGACATACAAACACATAAACGCGTTTCTCTACAATAATATTCAGCTAGTAGATACCAAAGATATGACAATGAAGAATGGAAACAAAAAATTCTATACTGTCTCACATTAGGGCATGTATTTATTTATTTTTGTTCCTCTGTAAAGAAAACCGTGGGAAAATTTGTGCACGGAAAAGGGACAGCAAAAAAAGTGAAAGCAAAATTATTATATCTGCTTTTCCTTCCCCTGGTATATTCTGAATTTAGCTTCCTTCCCGACACGCACACGGAAAAAAGAGGAGGAAGGGAGACAGGAAGGAAAAAATAGAGAGAAAGAGAAAATTGCAGAAAAGGAGAACTACAGACGGCGGTAGTTTTTTATCTCTGGAGGAAGCGGACTGAGCGACAGAAGTGGGGTAAAAATTTGCGTACTTTGTTGTTCTACTTTTTTGTATTTTTGTAGAGCGCGTTGGAGCTTGACAAGTTGGCTATTTGCAAATGAGTCGGAGATTAGCAAGTGGGCAAGAAGGGATGAATGAAATTTTGTGACAATTATATTACATCAACAGCAGCCATGCAGTTGGTTGACACGCAGGAATACAAAGTCATTCATTCATGCGCGCGCTCCCCCAAAAAACGCTACATTGCTGGTGGTGGCATGCATGTAAGAACTTCTGATAAGAACGTCGATCAAGATGATGATGATGCGTTTTTACCGCTTTCACCAATATTGCACTTTTACCGAAATATCAAGCTATTGTTCTTATTCAAGTCTTTTCTCTAGTGTTTCTTCTGCGTGTAGACTGCTTTCCCTTCTGCTGCAGTATGAAAAGGTTCGTTTCTTTTGTTGCCGACTAGCAGAGTGAGACTATTTCCAACTTGACATTATTATTACAGACATTACTCTTATGATTATTATTATCATTGCCTATTTCTTCTAGCTCCTACACACAAGAGTCATTATTACGAAGCACCAGAAAAACACATTTTCCCTATTGTCTGCTGTCAGTGTATTTGTGTCGCTGTCTGTAACAAACTGCACACACAAAATAGAAAATAGGCCCAGTAACAGAATAAAAATATTTTGCCTCAAGACGAAGAAGATCTCGTTTTAGGTATGTTATCAACTTATCTCTCGCACTTCCTTACTATTACCCCTTTTTCTCCTTCTGCCTCAGCAAAATAAAAAAGTTTTTCATGGGTTTTTCTGTGTCCTCACTTTTCTCCACATATTTACTCATATGCACACATTTTCATCTTTCATCATGAAAATGTTGACGATGATTACGGCGTGGCAGTAGTGATGAAGATATGAAACGCTACTGCCACTGCAAAAAAAGCAACGTGCGGTGATGTGGCCTTTTTATGTTATCAGAACAATCAGAAGTTCAATTTCCCCATTTTCTCGCTTCAGAATCACTATAAAACTAGCTAACTATATTTTTGTCAAAATCTGATAGCAAGTCTTCAGCCACTTTTCCAAGAGACTCTTATAGGTTTTGGTTTTCTCAATTTACGTGATAGAACCGAGAATTGCAAGTTTGTCCCTATCTTGTTTCTTCTGACTTCTTTCAGTAGTGGCAATTTTTATAGGATCGTTTGTGCGTGATATTGTCTTGTTTTTGTTGTTGTGTTACTTTTCTTGCAATGGAGGCAACGGTGGCAGTATGATTTTCGCAATAATGGCAGCGACAATACTAGCTTATATTATAGTCACACCACACCACTCACAAGTGAGACAGAGAAAATGGGATGTTGTTGCTGCTGTTGTTGTTCTCATGTTCTTGCATGTCACAACCTCAGCAATATTAAGTTTGCCACCGATGATAATAGTGATGACGATGATGATGCTGTTGGTGTTGTAGTTGTTACTCTTGCCACTGATGGTAATGATATTGGGAAAGTAGTGCAATGAAAACCATAGAGTTTTGGTGCCTGCTGCTGGATTTCCCTTGTTTCTTGCAAGTTGAACTGATGATGGTAAAAGGTTTGTTTTGAGCCACTAAACGGGTTTTGACTAACGGAACTACCGGTGTCACAGTCGCCGCCAGAATTGAAACAACAGCAACACTACTTGTAGTAGCAAAAGCAGCAGACCTAATAATAAACACAACTTTTCCCATTTTCTCAACTGGTGACGACCGCCATGGTGTGTTTTGTTGCGCTTTTTATGTCAACTAAAAAAGTCAATATAGACCGGATATTCTACCCAAAGGCAAAATGGCACTGTCTTAGAAAATGGCTAGTTGACAACATTGAGCTGAAGCTTTTTCCGCCTTGACACAGTTTGATTAAAGTTCTGCTAATGTCTGTTTTCTCTATTGCACATTATATAAAAAATGTGCACTTTTTGCCCAGTGAAATTGTGTAACAGGCAGGGTCTTTGGTTCAATAGGCTGCACTTTGGCAAAGGATAAATGCCGTACCGGAAGCGCACAATGAAAGTTAAAATCAATGTTGGAAAAATCAACAGAATCGACTGAAATGATAGACTTTTTTGCTGTTTGGTGTTGACTCTTTATGGCCAACTGAATATCTTCGTTTCGATGTATTTACATTGGAAAAAGTACAATAAATAGAGCGTGGAAGATTACGGGGTCCATGCAAATACGGAAAGAGAAACGCAATTGGCAAGTAAAGTCAGCCGAATCTTCCTCTATGTCGGCAAACTTTGTTTGGAAACATTCTACTGTGAGTTTTTGCTGTGAAGTAAACCAGCTATTGTTGGCTTTCGTTCTGGGTACAATTCTTATTCGCGAATGCATGCAGCTGACGGAGAAGCTGCTGAGAGCTGAAGATGAACTGAGGTTGGAAAGGGAGGCTACTGAGCTATTTATGCGGGTGAAAACCCAACCACGGTTTGTATAAAACCGTTGGTCTCACTTTCTCCCCAAAGCACAAAACCTCACACGCTGGATTCGACTGCAAACGCATTATACAACCAAGACACGGTACCCCGGTACCCTCTCTCCATGTCAAGCTTAATAGCTACTACTACACAAGGTTTTCCTACTTGCTTTGTAGAAAGAATAGGGATAATCAGAAAAAAGAAGAAAGTACTTTTTGCTGCGTATGGAGAAATTGTTTTTGTAATTTTGTTTGAATTCAGTAGAACATTGTACAAACAAAATAAATACTCCGCGATGTACGTAAATGTCTTTGAATAAATTGAAATCAATCTTGTGCTATTTAAAACCAAGATGCCATACCCATCAATAGTCTCTGCAAGATGCTTAATAGCCGTAATTAATCAATTGTCCATGATATCCCATACACATTTGATATTTTTGTTGTTGCTAGAAATAGCAAATGACAAATTATGAAGGTATGGTATAATGATAAAACATCTGAAAATGCACATTCAAGTTTAAAGCTCAAAATGCATAAAAGTGGTTGTTATTTTAAAATCGATTGAGACTTAAAAATTGATGTTCACTTTTGAATTGAATGCAAAGTCTAGAAAATTGATTTTAAGGTTGTTGTTGGTCTTTGCGTTAGGTTAAGCAATGTTTTTGTACTATAGGGATCTTGTCGAACTGCTTTCTAACTTCTTTGGTATTCAATAGTAGCCAGGAGTTTTGGTGGTAAAATGGAAACAAAGATAAAACAAATGCTTTTTGGAAAACCTCAAAAGTGCCATAAGTTTTCTTAAGTGCACGGGACAAATACCGGAAAGGGAAAATGGCAGTGCTCAGGGGAACCTTCCATATTCCATAGAAAATATTTGAACGGGACCTTGGTAAAATGTGCATGCTACCCAGGTCCTCCGTCCACCAACGCAAAACGTGCATGAACGCTTTGTCATGCGACCTACTTTTTGTACAAAAAAGTTTGATATCACTATTATTTTAACCTCGGTTTTACAATGGAGGAGGATGGAAGAAAATTTCACTGAAAAGTTTATTCGTAAAAGTGATTGCTTGACCGAAACCAAGCGTATGGCTTTAAATGGTTGCTGGTCTTTTTTAAACTTTCCATTTTCAGTTTCCCATGCTGAAAGTAAACAAACACATTTTAGCGAGTACGCAAACAAAATCCTTTTAATGATATGCATAGAGAAAGAAGGGGAAAAGTGGCTGCATTATTTAACTAGTTCCACAAGGTACCCAAACTTTTGTAAAAACGGACTTGGAGTAGAGTGCGTACACTACTAACTCCGGTAACATTCAATTATGAGGCAATACGAAGAATGTATATTTTGTGCGCTTTGAAATGGACTCTGCTAATTGTATGTTGTATATATTAAGAAATATGATGGTGTATGGTACGTGGAGTGGAAAAGAAACTACTTTTCATATTCAGATTCTAAAAGAATGAACGTTAAACGTTACTTACAATAGAACAGCAACATCTGCGGGGATTTCCAACGATAATGCTTAGATTTGGTATTTTGTACATTGTACATTTTGAGCCCCACCGAAGTAAAAAAGAAATTTAAAGCGTTCGTAAGCACAACGGTATAAAAAATGCGGAACGAGTGCTACCGCAGATGATATTAAGGTACGACGTAAAACAATAAAAACGACAATTCAAAAATTCAGGAATACCGGAATACGTAAGGAAGTAGTGTCACAGGTGTAAATAATCGCAAGAAGAGGATACGGGAGCTAACTTGGAAATATAAAACAAACGCGGTTTCCAAATCTTCGGGACTGTAGAGCTGGGACTTCAGTGTCATGAACTTTAAACTTAAACTTGAAAAGAAGCACGGAGACTTAGAAGCCAATTCTGTTTTATGCAGATAAAGCTGGAAGGACAGAATCAGAATAAAAAAAGTACAACCATCCAAATAATAAAAATGCTAGAACAGTTGCACACTAGTACGCTTGGGATCATTCTTCAAAAAAATCTTGAATTTTAGGCATGTTCTTCTCTGTGTGTATGGATAACGAGCTAAGTAGAAATTTATTCAGTCGTATATTGCATGTTAGACCGTTTAGAGTAAACCGTGTGTAGGAACAAGCTAGATCAAAATTTTAAAAATACATCTTGTTAGAATAATATTCGTGTGTATCACGCATTTCAAGATTTTACGTCTGATGTTTTCTGCAATTTTTGCTAGACGAATGCCAGTGCTAATAAAATTTTATGTGGAGAAAGATATCAAGGAAGGAGGAAACGCAGAGACGCGGGGAAACAGACAAGGGAAACTTCTTCTCTTACCCCATTCAACCGGAAAGACAAACACGATAATGGAGTAAGACAGACAAGGACATATTGGTAACATTTCCGCCTGTTGCCTATTTGCATACTAAACAAGGAAGGAAACTACCGTCTCTTAGACGAGAAAATAATGTACGTTTTTGTACGTTTCAAACGTTGTTGTTGGAACGTTCTTTGTATTTTTCCAGTAAATCAAGTTTTATGTTAGGCATGTAATTTTTTACCCTTAAATAATCATTAAAGCATCCTCTAATTATCATGCCTCATCCTTTCGTGTCAAAATATTAATCATCATTGGCCCTTTAATGATTTTTGGAGGATAAACAATTATTTAGTGTTCAAACGTATAAAATGCATTTAAGTCCTCGTGTGCCAGGTATGTATAGGTATGCATCAGCAACAGCTAATGATTGGCTCAGATAGCTTTTGGCTGGCAACAAGTAAGCATTATCATCAGCAGTCAAACTCGACAAACATTTTCTATCGCGCTATAATTTTTAAAAACTTCATGTCGTGTACACTTGTTCGAAACCCCCAATTAAATATAGCCAGCACCAATCAACATAATATTTATCTAACCATTGGACTTCACATTTCATTGATATTAGTGATTTTTTCATTATTTGAGATACAAAATTCATGCATATAATGGAATTTATATGAAAACGCCATTAAATTTTCTCTCATTTAATGCATACAAGCTTCCGCATGTTCATGTGTAGTAACAACGTGTGAGTACTGGGCATGTATTTTTCCTGCATCTTTATTTTTTTCTCGATCTTGAAAATTGTCCGCCCCCCTACAGGTCCTGGCCCCCGTGACGATCACGGGCTGGCACGGGCGTCACCTAGCCCCTGCACACTATTGGGGTAGCAATATTTCAGGACAAATTAGAGTTGCCACCGGAGGTTGCTACTGGAGGTTTAGGTGCTAAAAAAGGGCCAGGACGTCTAAAGAGATTAAGCAAAGCATTGAAAAAAGAATAAATTTAAGTCTGTCTGTCTTCATTGTTTAAACCTAATTCTGAATAAATTGACAAAAATAATTGTTTATCCTCAAAAAATCATTAAAGGGCCAATGATGATTAATATTTTGACACGAAAGGATGAGGCATGATAAAACGAGGGTGAACAAATGTTTTTTTGAGGGTCGACTGAAATATTCCCTTTATGTTATGCTTTCTACGTTTCGCTTGTGGATGTGCATAATAAAACAAACACTGTAACAAAAATACATATATTTTAGAGAATTGTAAATGATTGTTATTTTTATTTTGACGTTTATACAGGTAGGTACTACCAAAGCAAAAGCCATGCAACATATAATTTTAGCAATAGGCTAGAAACTAAACAAACTATTATAACTCAATTAACTTAAACTGAAGTAGTTGGAATATAAAATGAACACCAAGCTGGAGGTTAGTGATAGTTTCAAATCAACATTGCTTAAAATTATGGTTTCTTTTATGTGGGTTGAAAAATGATCTGACTGCATACTTCTGAACTTGTTTTCAATCCTGAGAATATTCAAATAGTAAAAAAGAGCTTTAGTTGCTTTTGCTCAAAGCAAGTTGCTTCCTGAATGAGTTATAGCACATATAATTCAAAAGCAAGAACGGCGTGCGAAAATTCTATCGAAATCTACAAAGTTACCAGGGCTAAAGTCCAATGCTGCCATGTGCCGATCTATATATGGTGAAGTAGACAAGTTCAAATTATGCATTCTAACAGGATATTTTACACTAGGCAAACTTTGAGCAGACAACCGATTTTGATTTATAGTCTCTCTGGATAAATATTCAAGTTCGCGAATGCACAAAACTCTAAAGTCATGCCGTAAAGAAAAAGGGAAGAAGGGTCGAGTAATCGAAAATGACACTTGGATTACAAAAACGCTTGACAGAATAAAAATTAGGATTGGTAGAGACATAAGGGACATTTTTTGGAATAAAACAAATTCATTTTTTATGCTATGACAGAATTGAAACTGAAGATCCATTAGTATGATTCATGCAATACGATCACTCAACCACGAGAAAAATTCCTGTTTGTATTTCATTGATTTATGCGCAATTTGCTATACTGTTTTCAAAAAACTTAAAATATTATTGGCAATAATTGTTTTGGGAATTTTTATTTTATGAGTTTTGTGGATATTTCAAGTGAGATATTCATATTTAATGCGCTAAACTATTTTTTCCAACTAAAATCATACGTGCAAAAAACCGACACTACTCCGACTTTCATTTTTTATTTCATAGTATGAAGCAATCGTCACATCCAGCGTATTCTTGAATAACTAGTTCTATGGGAAAATAATTGCTGTGTTTGCAATGCAATCAAATAAACAAGTTATTTTGCACTACCAGAAGCAAATTCCTAGTCTAATAATGTGTTTCTGACGAGTTCTATCTAAACCAAAAATTGTGCTTCTTACATAAAAAAATCTGCATTGCTTCTCGACTGATGTTTTCCATTTCCTTATACTATATAAATCAAATCTATTTCAATTTTGAAAATATCCCAAGAAACTTTCGTGCTACAATTCAAAACAGTGTTTAGTTGCTCTGTTTGTGGCTTTCCAAGTAT
The DNA here is from genome assembly GCA_029691765.1 of Entomobrya proxima. Lineage (NCBI taxonomy): Eukaryota > Metazoa > Arthropoda > Collembola > Entomobryomorpha > Entomobryidae > Entomobrya > Entomobrya proxima. The sequence goes on from CM056169.1 coordinate 15,174,031, forward strand.
TATAAACAATTAAGCACATAATATCATTCTAATTCACACGATTGATTGAATACTCCAGTTTAACCTTCCTCATCGTTTAGAAGTCGCAGAAAATGATAATTGAATTGGTAAAGAGATTTGAGAGTGCACGTAATACGTAATATTCGGACGGCGCAATCTTATCTATTAGACAAGTGGTTACAAGAATTTAAACTGAAAAAGGTAATGGTCTGTTGACCATGGCCATGGACCATGACCCATACAAACTGAGCAAGTTAACTTAACAAAAACGTATCAATACTTTAGATATATATTAAACTTGTTTCTTACCAGTCAGAGATTCAAATATTTAGGTATGTAATTTACTATAATATATTGAAATGTTTGTACATTTATCAATTTGTCATTGAAGACTGGGTGTATCAGTATAACTACTATCATCCATCTCGTCAACAAAATAAATTGACTTTTGGCTTATGCACCAAATACGTTTTTACTCATCATGGTCAATGCCAAGGTCAGCCATCATATCATATAAATACTGTACTGTACTCAATCACGTAGGTTGGTATAATATATGCTTTGATAAACTCTAAAAGCACTGCATGGCATGTTGGCGCAATAATATAAATATCCGTAGCATAACCTACAAGAACACACATTTTAGTGGAAGGAACAATATAGAAAAGGGTGACATTTGTCACATTTCTTTTAATTCTTATCGCAGCCTGCAACTTATCATTATTTAGGAATCATGCGAAATATTCGATTCAAACTTTCAACTGTACACTAGTTACAATACGGGGATTGTTTTAATTCAGGATCTTTATTTACTTGGTAAATAAACAATGAATAAAGACAAAAGAGAAGTCGCCTTCTTGCCTTTTAAAGCACATCTTTTGCTAAGCATGAAACATAGGTACTTATATTAAGCTTAAAGTTGCAAAACGTGAAGGATAAATAAATATTTTTATATTCTAAAAATTGCAAATGCACATCCAAATGGCAAAACGAAAATAAGTAACGCTGGTGGATAATTATATAATACTTTCTTTGTTGCTGCTTTGCAAAGTCTGGAATCGATAAAAAAGGTATAACATCATGATATCGCATGACATATTTCATGCTTGAGGAGTTTAAACTAGACATCACGATCAACTTTGTTACTCAAACGGCATAATATTCAGAACAATATAAACTCGCTCTACCAGTACCAAGACATCATTAATATCTTGAGCAAAGCAAGGTTTTGTTGCTATTGCGTTTCCAACATCTACATTCAACATTGCTTTCATATTATATTATATTCAAAATTGACTTAGTCTTAGGTATGCAATATTCAATTTTGCGCTTCATACACCTGTAAACCGATGCTTTAACGTAATTTTACCCACCATCCAAGTCATGCATACATGCATTTCTGCAGATAATTACATAATAAAATGAGCAATATGGAAACTGGTAGTGCAAGTTTGAAGTTATACCGACGGATATTATCAGTAATGAAAAACGTTGGACATCTTGAATCTTCATTTATTTCCTTTTCATGGGGAATCCATTTGTTTATACTTCTAGTTTGCGCCTGCATTTTCTCATAAAAGTGATAATAAATGATAAATTGTATGGCATGATGAAACAATGGTAGCACGGCAGTTTCATTTGGTAAGAATGTGCCTTTCTGTAACCGGACACGCAGCGTTATGTAACTCCAGCAGGTATGGGATGAAAATATTACTTGGCATGAAATTAGTATTATTACCAACAATCTTTACACCTAATCTTGGGATAGCAATACCAAGAGATTGTATTTTATTGTATAATATGTTATACCTGTTTTGAACGAGTACTACATGTGTCAGTCCGTTTTTTCCTGCGTGCATCCGTTCGTACAATAATTTAATTGTGGCTAGTAATAGTAGCCATACCATTTTGCATTATGATACTTGTATAAAACCTCGGTTGAAACGCATGACCTGACCTACCACCGTCATTCTTTTCATGTATCATGGCTTGTCTTGTAGCTGGAAGAATATTATGTAGTTATAATGTAGTCTTCGCCAACACCGTTCGTGAGAACCTGACCAGTTATAAAGCATCAATTTACAATAGTTTTCCTCTAAGGTGCAAATATAAGTTTTATAAAGCTTTCCTGCAATAATCAAAATAGGATTGAGAAGGTTGAGCATAATTTTATCGGGAGCAGAAAACATAATCTTTTGTTTAGCAAATAAATTTCTTTAGAAATAACGTGAGTTTTAGCAGTGTTGCTTGATTTATTGTTAAGTATTTTTAAGTTGCAAAATTGTGACAAGAGATATTTGAAATTTATCTTAATTACTAGAGCCAAAATGGAAGGACACAAAGGGATGATTTTAACAAACACTGAGATAGCAGAGTTGGAGCAAAGTGGCTTGAAACAAATGCGTGCCTTAACTAAGGGTGGGTTTACTGATACTAGTTTTAAGAAATTTGTTACTCCTTACAAAGCATTACAATTCAGAGACACTTGCATTTTAAAAATATAAATCTGTGGCAAATTTAGAGTTCCTCTCTAAAAATAAGGGAAGTGAAAATGTTCGAGACTTCTTGACAAAGGCAAGTGCCGATGATGCACTCATGTTGAGATATTTGAGAGGTAGAAAATTTCGACCGGAACATGCTTGGGAAACGGTAAGACTCCATAAGTAGCATGCAAAATATAGTAACAACTATATAACCTGATGCTGTTCGTTCATATAATTTTACAGCTGAAAAGAAAAGCCGAGGTGCGCTTTGACGAATACCCGGAAGTCTTTTCTGACGAAATGCCACCCGCTCTTTCTTATTTAATATCAAAAGGAACATTTGGAGTGTTGAAAAATAGGGATCCTGAAGGATGCAGAGTTATGGTTTGCCAAGGATGTAAGTCACTTTTTAATCTATCACTCAATTTACTTGTGAATACTCAATTGAAATATGAATCAATGCAGGCAAATGGGATACTGAGAAGTTTTCAATGTTGGAAATTACCATCAGTTGCGTTTACCTAGTTGAACGATTGATATGGGACGACGATTGCATAAACAATGGGATAGTTTTTATTCAAAATTGCGAAGACATGGGAATGAACCACGCAAAACAGTATACACTACCGGCAATGCTGCGTCTTCTAAACGTTCTTTGGGTTAGTGAGCCATAATGTCTTTTGCAGGTCATGAACTTTAGAGGAAGGAAATGTACCTGTACTTCAAAAAATTTACTCACGGCTCATATTTAATTAACCAAGCAGTCTATTATGTCCTGTTTTAAGTAATTAAAGTGTTAAAACTGTAAATTCTTTCTTTTTTTAAAATTTCAGTACGCTAACCCACTCAAAATAAAAGCTGTTTACTATATTAATGTTCCATATTACCTGTATTTCATTTATGGAATGATTAAGCCGTTCTTTTCAAAGAAGCTTAAGAAAAGGGTAAGATATTTTATGTCGTTTTTCCCCAGATTTCTAGCAAACATGAATTAAAATATTGCTATTATTCTAAACTGCAGTTTATCGTGACAACCACTAGTAAAACGTTTGATGCAGTACATGCGAATGTAAATCCGGAGATTTTACCCAAGTTTATTGGCGGTGATATCGAAGACGTGTCTGAAGCCTTGGAAGATGTTTCATTCTATACACAGATCAGGGGACATAACGGATGACGACGGGTTTATTCATCTAATTAGTTATTACACCTGCGCTTTAATTTTAAACATGTACAATATAGGCTACGAGATTTTCTCGAGTGTGTGTTTCTGCTTTAAAAGTTAAAAAGTGTTTAGTAACTAGTACGCATATTTTGTTACCAATATTGTTTAGCGTTCTCTTAATTTCAAACTATGTCCACTCTTATTTTACGCTATGTATAACTCAACCAAATACAAAATATTATGTCTCTTAATTGTGATTGGGTGATCTCAACTGTCAACATGTATTAAATTAAATAAACAGATTTTTTTTTCTTAAGTGGGTATACTAGCTAGCAACTCGTATGTGACTTCGGTACCAATATCTGTAACCACATATTATAATACATAATATTAAATTTACTCTGATAATAAAACCAACTGGTCTACAATTTTTGGGGGTTTCCCCAAAACATATCTATAAAAGTTGTTTAATCATTTGAAATTCATTTGTGCAAGTGCATCTCTGCGTAACACGTAAGTCATAAGTATAAGCAACAAGCAACCCAACAACTAATTTCAAATAAATCCATTGTTGTTTATGTTATATTTTTCATGTTTATTTCCATGAAATGTTCATAAAAATCACGGCCTTACAAGCAAACTCTTTCCCGATAAAAAAAAGTTGCATGTATGTTCTTTATTGCGTATTATGTAGGATTTTTCGTATTTAAAGTAGCAGAATCTCGTTTGATACTTTAATCTAAAAATAGTATTACGTACATGCAAATAACATCTTGTGTAAGTTTATGTCCCATAAGAAAGCGTTGCTTGTCGTAACTTTATAATTATTATGAGATGGCCAAAAAGCAATTAGCTTAGCACTGCATCAAAAATTCAAGAATAAAGAGCTCACCCTATTTTTATGGAATATTTCATCCAAGAATACGTACTGACCTGGCCAGTCATTAGTTGCTACCCGTCTTTCAGTTATGTAGTTTTATTGTTTTAATGTAGAGTGCAAAACAGAATTACTAATCGCAGCTTTTAGCTCATCTTGCACGAAGCTCGGCTGCTATTCAGTGTTCACTCTCTTCAAAGCAACCATAATGACGTTAATTATAAGTTCTATCAAAATTACAGCGCAATCTGCCATATATTTAAATGGTGCATATTCCTGCCAACCTGTATATTTGCTGTAAAAAGTTCACGCTCCACAAAATGCCAACACGCAACGTTACCTGGACCAGTGTAACATCACCACCTACGTTAAAAGAACTTGATCCAGTCACAGTCCAGCAGATTGACTGCTGGTTGTACTTGCAAGAATTTGGACGCTGACGCCATTATGACATGCATATATTACTCTGTGATGCCGAGTTATTAATAATTTATTTTTCATATCTGTATTGCGATACACTGTCACAATCAAACATAATAGCCAGGCAAAACATCAACGCATTTATGATGCCGAGCCCGAGTTGTGTAGGTCAAAATTGGCATTAGATACCAGATCTCAGTTTTTGTTTCTTACTAACTATATGCAAAAAGTAGACACATATTCCAGCTGTACCTACCGAGCTTATACAGCAAAGCAATCTCACATGAGTCACGTGCAGTCTTGGTCCAGCAAATAATATGGTGCCCAGGCATAAATAATTATTAATAACTATAAGATTCCATTGTCCAGGGTAGGCACTAGGCACATGAACATGAAACCAGTTATTTTTTTCGGTTTCTCTCTCTGCTTAATGATAATTACCTGCACATCTACATGTTAAACGTACTTTGTCTATAGTTTCACACTAACCATATACCTACCTCCGCTTTATTATATTTGTACTGTTTGTACTACTATTACTATATACTTTCATGGTTTTCCATCTCCTTGCAAAATCATGTTATCAAGCTTATTACCACTTTAAAATTCTTGTTCAGTTTTCAAGTACCTGTGATACAGGAAGGGTTATGCAATATGCACTTATGACTTACGCCCACTTTGGTTAAGTTCTGGCTCAATTTGTGGTGATGAGAGCGATGGTCGTACAATATAGCTTCACTAGTAACAACATCGAATACATTGGTGTAGTAGAGGCATGCAAATATTGCAAAAAACCCGTAATATTTTGCACACAGATACAACAACAAAAATAACTGAATCGAGGTTGACTCTCGGGCTGACAAAAAACTTGTTTCAAGTTCATGTGAAGTGACAGAGGGTATTGAGTAACCAGAACGAAGTGGTCGAGAGTAGAACACACTTGTTGTGTACTCCGTTCCTTTCCTCTTTGTTGCATTCCATCATCCTCCGAACCTTGAGATTTATCATTGCCATCTTCTTCCCACCACCGCACCGTTTTTTGTTATTTAAAAAAATAAATAGACACAAGAACGTTGCCTGTCCTGGTCTGACAGATTGTGCCTAAGTTCAACTAAAGTAGTTTCTGGTCTTGTATCTCTCTACGAAGAATTTAGTGCTATTGTCATTTTTGCACACCCACAGGAAGCAGAGTGTCACACGAAAGAGTCAAGTTTTTATTCGCGAATTTCCAATTTTTGGTTTTCGAAGAAACTGTGAATATTAAGTTATCGCTTAAATCAAATATACAGATTAACTACTTTTTCGTGCATATAATCAGATCACGTCGCCAAGAACGAAATTGCGTATTATGATAATCTGGACTATACAATGCTATGGTAAATTGTAAAAATGAAGACTTTATCAAGTGCGCCAGAGAATGGCAAAATCGTTTGGATGGACCATTTATGTCCATCCATGTTGTCATATCAAGCAAGCGTAAAGCATGGATGGACATAAAGGGTCCATCCAAACGATTTTGCCATTCTCTGGCGCACTTGATAAAGTCTTCATTTTTACAATTTACCATAGCATTGTACAGTCCAGATTAGTATTATGAAAAAATAGTTGCCTGTTTGTTGAGTTTTAAAAATTTATTATTCTACGGGACTAACAAGTGCGTATGAACCCTGATGAGTTCCAGCCGGTTAACGCTGGAACTGTAATCACTGTGTCTTGAAAAATCTAAGAAATTTCTTCCTAAAACATAAAGCCATTCAAGATGGAAAAAAATTCTAACAAAAATAACTCCAATATCAAGGATCAGGAAATGGAGGCAATTAGGGAAATGAAAGCAATGAATCAAGGTAAGCTGTTGATCTCTTTGTTTACTTGAACTTCAGTTCAATCCTAAAGTTTTCTTAAATAAAATGGAAAATCTACTACAGAATATTTGGGAAGTGGTGAGGGCAGCAAAGCCGTAAGGGAGTACCTTATAAAAGCAGGGGAGGATGATGCCTTGTTGTTGCGCTTTTTAAAAGGAAGGAAATATAGACCAAAACATGCTTGGGAGACGGTATGTCTTATTGTGATTCCTACACTTTCTCATGAAACCGTTTCGCAATTCAAGCGAGTTCAAGTAATGAAAGGCAAAGTACGTATTTTCACCAAGTCACAAGTAGTTCAAATATCAATTTATGGTTTCTTCAGGTAAAACGTTATGCCGAAGTTAGATATGATCAATATCCGGAGGCTTTTCCAGGCTCATTTCCCAAGGAATGTGTAGAACTGATTGAAAACCACGTGATGGGCATTTTGAAACATCGTGATAGTAAAGGCAGAATAATTGGATACTTTAACGCAAGTAAGTAGTGCAAGTGTAGACTAACCATTATAAATGAAAAATTATAATTGAGAATTTTTGTAAGTGTAAATTTTGTTTATGACGGTTAAGGTAAATGGGATCCTGAAAAGTTTCCACTCGAAAAACTGCTCGTTGTAGCCGTTCACGTAGTAGAGCGAATTCTTCAACATGAGGATGCCTTAAACAATGGTGTAGTATTTATTCAGGAGTGTTCCGGAATGGGAATGAAACACGCCAAACAATACACATTAAACGAAATGCTTAGGTTCATGAACGTATTTTGGGTAAGTACTGCTGATTAATTACTCTCAGCTGTTAGATAACCTGTTTTACAATAAACCATTTTGCTTCCTGTTGACAAATAGTGTAATCAACTGTTTTTCTTCTTGGTTTAGTTTGCGTTTCCAATAAAGCTGAAGGGGATAAATTACGTGAACGTTCCCTATATTCTTACCTTCCTCTATGGCCTAATTAAACCCTTCTTCCCAAAGAAGCTAAAAGAAAGGGTAAAGAACAAATAGTATTATATTCATATTACAATTTTCATCCATCACAGCTAATTACAAATTATTTCGAACGCACGTCTCCCAAAATGCAAATCAAGACAAAGACGTTAATTACGAATGCTTTACACAGTTGTAGTAATGAGAACTTTTCTATTTATTTTTCCACAGTTCCTATTGACTCACACTGGCAAAAAATTTGATGCTCTCCATGAAAAGTATTCCAAAGATATTTTGCCAAAGTGCCTCGGCGGCAACTTGGAAGATGCCGATGCAGTGGATGACACTATGCTTCAAATTTATGTATCTAAATGATAAAAATTAAATGTATGTAGTTGAACGTACTTACGCAATGTTTTAATCTAATCAATCACAATTTCAGCAAGTATTACGTCCTAGTTAATATTTTAAAAATATTTATGCTAACAACTTAGGAAATTTGTGCCAGCATCTTTAGACTATATAACTAATAGACTAAATATTAATATGAATTCCGTGAAACATTCCCCGTGTGTGCATTTACGTATTTATCGTAGAATGTGCTAAGCGTTTGTTAATGCTAATTTAACAATAGGAAAAAACAGTTTATTTACTTTTCACCTACATTGCAATTTTACAAAAGACAAAAAATAGTAATAGAAACCTAACTCATGTGACTGATGCGTTCTGATATGACAAAAAATCAAAATAAATATTAATTTACACAACATTTTACTGTGTGTTATGTAAGCGATATTACTTAGACTTAGAAGAAAATTAATCTTTATATAATATGTTCATGATACAAAGTAAAACGCAGTAACCTCTGGGTGACCGCAGTTGAAAAAATATAAGCTTATGTGCAAAATCTTGAAATAAAAGATCAAGAATATTTTCTTGATGTGTTTTGGTCTTTCTTGTGTTTTTTGCTGGAAGATGCAAGTAAAATGTATTTGGGTATGTATATTATCATCGTAAGTATGATTATTTCCTCGAGGCGTTTGTCTTTCCGAAGCGAAAAATTTCCAGTCACTAGCTGCATGCTGCTGCATGATTGTCTACCTTCTATCTTATCGCCTACCTGTGCTACACCAGTTCTGTATGTACATAAAAACGTAAGATAAATACCTAAGGAGATCAAAAACCTCTCACATGCACAACTTTACCTCAAAACGTCGTACGAGACATTGCATGGTTTGTTAAAACTTTTTAATGCTCATTTGAGTCCAGCCATAGTTAGTATATGAACATTGAAATATTAACTATTTACGTGAGTACATAATTTGTTTACTAATGATAAAAAAGTCAAAGTGGGTTTACTTTATCCGTACAGATAGTTCAAAAAGTGGTTTGCATATACGATAATATATTATAGAATGCTACAATGTTTGCTGAAGTTGCCAATTTAATTTATCACAAATAAAATGTACAAGAGCAATGCCTGCAATTTTGTTCCGTCTTAGAATGCTACATACATCTAGCTACAGGTTGCAGCTAAAACTGCTGCCAAGTAGCCACTCGGCAAATATAATCTCGGAGGAAGATCCATTAACGTATGGATGACGGCAAACATGTTTTCAGAGAGACATAATCGAGGAAAAAAGTGGTTTTTGCGTGATAAACACTGAAGACTGAAGTCTGAATTAGTTTCTGCAAAAATGTCGTGACCTTGAAAATGGGTTTGTGACTAATGAATTGTTGAATGCAATGTACGTTTGCTGTCAGATTGTTGTCAGTAAAACAATTTAACTGGTGTTTTTTTAATGATTTGTCTTAATTTTTGGAAAACCCTATATTTGATACAATTGTGGAATACATTTAATAAAAGGCATTAAAATAAGCTGGCAAATTCGAAGCTCATTTTGTAAAGTCTTATTAAAGCGGAACAAAGCTTTTCTGCATTGCACTCTAAATTAAGATTTTCTGAAAATTGTTTCAAATTCAAAATTACTAACAAACTTTGGTTCTGCTTTGAGCTGGTTTAAATAAATTCAAAAAGTATATCTGATTTTTCGATTCCATTGCCTTACGGTTTTTAAACCGTTTAAAATTGGCAACACCCGGCTTTGGACTCAATTCAAAATAAAAGATTGAACGTTGCAAACAAAATTCAATTCAGATTACAGAGCAATCTATGGTTTCTTGGAGGAATCCTTCATGTTTGTTCCTTCCAGTGTCTATAGTATGCTGCTGTCGGAAGAGGACAACATTGACCTGAAAGAAATTCGTGCATTTATTTACGGTAAGTCGTTCTTGAATTGAAACTAGTTTTTATATTTTTATGCAGTGGTAGTCACAAAGTCACGTTTGAATCAAATTTTTATTACGAATTATATCATGAATAAAAATTTAATAAGTGTCAGTAAGTACATAATTAATACAAACAACCAATAAAAGCTAGTAAGTCATTAGTCGTAAAAGATAATCGTAATAATAGATCACATTATTCCTTTTTACTGGATCGTGTAGAGTATCTGAAAAATGGAAATGAACGCAATGAGCTTATCAAAGTTTACTTGGAAAAAACTGCAAAACGGGATGAAGATTTGCTGCCGTTTTTGTGGGGTAGAAAGTATCATGCCCTATACGCATGGGAAACGGTGCACAATGTTTTTAAAACATTATCTTGTTTTTTTAAACGTCAATTCATCATTGCATTTTTGCGTCATTATAGCTGAAACGAAACACAGAAATGAGATTTGTAGAATGTCCTGATTTGTTTCCGAAGACAATGCCTGCTAAAGTGTTGTCTCACTTGGAAGAACGACAACTTTTGGGAGTGTTAAAATCAAAGGACAATATGGGCCGGCATGTTGTCATTTTTAATGCTGGTAAATGTTTGTAGTAGCAGTTGTCCTTTTAAAAACATTTATTCAATCAAACGATTGAGGCAAATAAATAAATTTAACAGGTGCTTGGGATCCCGAACAATGTTCTTTGGAAGAAATGTTAATCGTTTTAATTCGTTTCATGGAACGACTTTTAAGAGACAAAGATTTTGCAAAGAATGGGTTTACTTACGTTCAGCAATGTTCTGGAACAGGGCTCAAACACGCCAGACAATATTCATTGAGCGCTGTACGAAAATTAGTTAAAGTGTTTTGGGTAAATCTTGCATAATGCAATATACTATTAATATTTCAACATGCATATCAAAATGCTACATATAATAGCATTAACTGTACTTTTTACAGCATACGTTTCCGATCCAGTTAAAATCCTTGCATTATGTCAATGTGCCTAATTTTTTGCACTTCGCCTTTACAGTGGGTAGGCCATTTTATCCAAGAAAACTTAAGGAAAGGGTAAGTAAACTTGCCAGTCTCTACCAAATAATGTGAACGTTTCTATTTGCACATTTCAAACCATTTACAGCTTATTTTTTGTTTTTAGCTAGTAATATCTTCAGTGGATACTGGTTACCAAGAATTGCATAGTCTGGTCACTCCAGATAAATTACCATCATTTCTTGGAGGCAAGTTGTCATTTGATGAAGCCATCGAACCTATTCATAGCTACGTCTAATTAGTAAGGAGTTATTATATAATTCAATACAAATATTAATAGTTTATATTTTATTGCTGATAATGATAATAATGCGAAAAACCAAGCTACATATCTGGCAAAATAAACCTAAAACTTTAAATAAAGACAAACCTAAACTCATATTTTTTATAATATAATTTGATGTCTGATCTTTAATCTTATATGTAAAACCTGAAACGTAACGACAGATAGTTGGCAGTAAGTAACTCATCATGTAAATTACATACTTACCTAAATTCATTCTCTACCACTTACACTTAACACCGTAGCTGAATAAACTGATCATCCAATGTTGATCTCTAATTTCATGGCGATGACTCATTCAGCAAAGAGAAAAGGAGTAATTTTTGAGGAAGGATTTCTAAAACAATTAATTATTAATGTTAAGATACTTACGTACACCTTGCTTTACCCGTGCTGCACATAAAGAATACCTATGTAGTACAAGGAACTGACATGCAAAAGCATATACAGAAAATATGCTAGGTGTCATAAAGCATACTTACAACAACACAATATTGCTTCGGCACACTATGCACTACACACATTCGAAAATATTGTATGTTATGCAAATCTTCCCTTTTCTTAAAAATGATAATATCCACTTTGTGCTAGTTCACATTTTATAATTTACATTTGATATATTCACAATTAACTTAATTTGATTTAAAGTAAATCTTATTAACGTACGTGTTCGATTTTAGGTAGCTTGGATCCGATAACTTATCGGCGATATGTTCATGCATTTAAATCATAATAGTATGGTACATGCATTCAAAACTTTAAAATAATGCATCTTACGTCATATCAACGTTTTATGACCACCCTAAATATCTACACGTGTTTTCGACAATCCATTTTTGTAGCATATTTATGTTTAAAGTAATGAGAAAAATCTTGGCTTAATAGCTTAATAACACACATGAAGAAAACTGCGAGTTTCATTAAGTAAAAGAAATTAGGTAGAGCGAACCCTGCGCCTTGTTATTCCAGAGTATTATCAAATTACCTACATTGTGAGAATGTGAAAATACTTTTGGTTTATGCTCTAAATAATATGTACTGATATGAAGTTTTATTGTTTATTACACAGTTATACGTTTGGAAAATCTTGTTCCATGAGAAATATTTCCAGAAACATTTTTTTATGTTAGATCTACGTAAGAACAAGACAATGATAAATGGAGCAAATAATTGTGGTTGAAATAGTCAAGACGTTTTTTCCAAGTTTAGATATCCTAAAAACTGAAGTTTTTCAAAGAATTAAAAAATGGAAAATAGTCAATTTTACACAGTATAAACCACTGGGAAAGAATATGATAAAACTGTTTCGCCATTTTTATCACCTTCTTTTATTTACATTACAATTTGCAGACTATATTGGCGAATAAAAATAATAATACAATACCTCAGCATTATATATAACCTGCAAACGTGCTTAAATTGAGATGACGATGATGAAACAGTAGTGGTTATATGCAAACCGCAAGTTAACTTCGTCTTCAGAGAGGCAAAATGGTTATAATAATAATATGCGGTATTTTTCGAAATGATTACAATCATTTTTTCATCCCATCAAAAGTAATCAAACCAGTTGGGCAAAAACAATGAAAAACTATGACTTTGCAACTTTCATCTTTGGTCAGCGTTAACCGTTCTCCTCCGGGGTTCAGTTTTCCTTCAACTCGATATCTGACCAGATCAACCAAAACATCCTTGTTGCTTCTCTGATCCTAGCTCTTCAAACTGCAGACTTTCAGACGTTTTTAGTAAACTTAGGTTTTTTTAAAACTGTCTATGGCAATGGCGACTCTACGGATTACCGATATTAATATCAATAGTCTGGAGAGTACCACCAAGGTCAATAAGTTTGAAGTGGAGGGTCTGAACGAACTGAAGCAATACATTCAAGGTATCATCATTTTGCACCAGCATCATTCTTTGAATACAACTTCTCATTCTTAACTTTCTTTAAAAATGTAACATGAGTGTGGTTTCTGTTTTAGACTACTTAAAAGTTGAAGGGCATAAAAAGAAATCTTGCTCTGAAGTTCTTGCATACTTGGAAAAGGCCAAAGATGATGATGAACTCTTGATCAAATACATACGAGCCAGAAAAAACAAGCCTTCTACTGCATGGGAAACGGTAATTAGGCCGACTATTTAAATCAATGTATACATTAAATACATACCCATGTTTATGTAAAATATTACATCATTGTACACAACGTGGTCTGCTCAGATCCTACGATATGCTGAGAACAGGTTTCAATTTTACCCTGAAATTTTTCCTGGTGATGACATACCCGAGAAAGTTCGTGAACTGGTTTCAAATCACGTAGTAGGGATTCTGAGGCACCGTGATAAGTTTGGTCGTAGAATTGCTTTCGTAGATATACGTAAGAAAACCAAACGTTTGACCAATATATTGTAATATTGCAATATTACAAACATAATGCATATAATGTGGTGTAATATGCGTTGGTTCATAATTTATGTATAGGCAAATGGGACACAAATATATACTCAATGGATGACCTTACTACAGCCGGTGTGATAGGTTGTGAACGATTTTGGAAGGATCAAGATGTAATGGAAAATGGCATAATCTTAATTCAAAATACCGCAGGATTTGGTACGGGTCATGTAAAGCAGCACACCTTGCATAACGTGCTAAGATCGAGGAACGTTTTTATGGTAAGGCTGATGAACTTTTAAGAACCGCAGTCTATCTGCTCTTGGTGAGTTATCCAATCCTCAAATCAAATAGTAATAATATTTTTGTATGATTTTTTGTAGTTTTCATTTCCGGTGGGAATAAAAGGTCTTTACTATCTCAACGTGCCATCTGTATTTAGTAGGGGCTTTAAAATGGCAAAACCCTTGTTTCCCAAGAAAATTAGATCTCGGGTTCGATTTTATATCATTATCCACAAACAAATTCAGGCATAATGAGTTCTGTTTCCTAAATATTTTTGTGTCTCCCTCAGATGTTCTTGTATTCTGCTAATCAAACTCCTACTGAGTTATTTGACATTGCACCACCTGAAATTCTTCCAACTTGGATGGGAGGGAAGCTATCAACTGAAGCTGCAGCTGAAGACATAACGTTCTATGAAGAGGTACTGAAATAAAAATGTGTGTAGGAAATTGATTTTGATATCACATAACCGTAGTCAGTACGCTTTACATGAGAGTTGTACCCAATTTTTGCTGTGATTGATGAAAATAAAATGACATTGCTGTGAAACATTTATGTGAGACAGATTATCTACTTTAGTAGTGTGAAGTTGATATAGGAAGTCATCAAGAAGACTGCATACCTGAGGAATAAAATCTTCTTGGTGGTCATCCATTACTCTTTAGGTTCTGAGTTACCAAAGGAAACTCCTTGCTTGTCCATTCCTTTAAAACAAATGCATGCATGAACATTTTATGAATATTTATTTATACCAAGGACTATAATATAATGAATGCATTCATTATCCTTGATTTATATACGCATACATTTTTGGATCATTTACAAGATCAACAAAATTCAATACCCTCTAATTTACATTAGTCAGTGAGTCGACTCCCAGTAAATAAAAATTGGTTTTCTTGTCTAAGTTGGCATGCTAAAAAATTTCAAAAATGGACAACGACGAATCTAGCGTAATTTCGAAATGGGTAGCCGACATGAATCAAGACCTGCACAAAAATAATTCAGACCCGTCAATGGAACTTTTATGGCTTCCCATAAAAATTGACCAGAATGGTAATGGAGAAGTGATTGGAGAAGGTGGTGATACCTTCAGCTTTCATCAACTGACTAATCCCTCCAAGTCCGACGGTAGTAGCAATACTGCCCAAGGTGAAGCCACTTTTCAAACAATCGAAATACCTGTCTCAATACTGGATCGGGCCAAACTACGTAATGGAGTGAACAATAACTCAAAGGACGATACAGTCTTACCAGTTGATAATCCAATGCTCATTAAGGTGCCGGCAGATATACGAATATCCGTTGAAACAGAAGTTAAACATGATGAAGACAATGTATTGCAAACAAAAACTGAACTGCCACCCACTGATGCTAACAACAATAATCCTTGCCAGCCTGCCGTGGGATCAGGGACTGAACAACAAAGGCCAGCAGTGGAAGATCAACCGGCCGTGAGAGCGTTGGATGAGGTCGCAGTGGAAGCTCAAGATAACAATATTATGGGTCCTGGAGTTGCAAACTGGAGAGTGATGCTATTTGTCTTCATCGTATGCCTAATTGTTTACCAACTCATGGACAGGTTACTAATGAACTCGTGGAGCCTTGGGATTTTCGCCGATCCCGAAGTTCCTGTTGACACTTCATTGGCAATGAAAGAGCTTGCAGCTGCAGGGGCAGGGGTAGAGACAAAATGATCAATATGATATGCAATACAAGTAAACTGAGTCGTTGCAAGAATTGTAAGATAAATGATAATGATAATGCTACTTGTACGAAAATAAAGATTCAAATTCTTCAGTAATATCTCCGTGAAAATAACAACGGATGAAATCTGTGGCATTTGAAGGGAAAGCAAGTGAAAATTCCAGTAAAAAGAAAGTAGCATTTCTTTGTTTTCTGGGTCATAGATGTCGCTCCCTTTTCTATATTTTCTCTTTAGCTGAAACTTATACATAAGAATATTGTAAAGTGCACAATGCCAATAACGTCTAATAGTAAGTCAAATTCAACATAAAAAGAAAATGCGTAATTAAAGATGTTTTTGCTTTTGTTACTCAACATAAAAGACAGCAGACATAGCTAATATATCTATCAAACAAAACTGAATTTTCATGAATATTTAGTACTTGTTATTCCGAACTTCAACTTGCATGTTATGGATTTTAAAAAATATAAGGAACGGTTATTTTCATTAGCATTAAATATTCTTTATTCATTACATACTATTTTACAATTAAAATTGATTGATTGATTCTTTCCTGGTACAGCACGGTAAACTGGCAAAAGCGTGTGCTAATTAAAACTGCAGTTTTGATCCTGAAACCATACTTATGTGTATGTAGAGAACGTGCTTTTGCATTTTTTCATAAATGCAAAAGGCATTTTTTAGTTTATAATGGCTGGAAATTATTCTGTGCTAGGCATACAAGTTTAACATTTTGGTGCTATTACTCAACTAAATAAGTCATCGAGTACATTTACCAAGACGTAAACGAATTTCTGCTAACTAAAGTCACCAGCACGTTCTTAATCCATAATGTATCTGTACTAATATGTGAAATAAAAAATCATAGAAGATCTACATGAACTGTGTAATTATCATCAGAAGATATCAGAAGAAGAGTATTAAGTTGTTTAGCAGAGTACATAAAGGCTGCGACAACTAAACGAACTAGACAATAACTTAATTTTACTTGCGATAATTTTGAATGTAAAAATTGTAAAAGTTATGGGTTCCGATTCTGTAATTCCATTTCTTCTAATCCTCGGGGTGATGCAGTTTGGGAATGCACAGCGTAAAAAGTTCACATTTCAGCCTATTACAGTTTCGTTATTTAATTTAAAGTTTTAATAACTAGTTGAAGGTTGTACTTCTTTCAGTTTTTGATGTTGCAAGCCTTAAGCAACAAGCCATCATTAGTCCACCACATACATCAAGTGGTCGTAAGTCTGATATGGCACTCGTGAATAAGGTCTGGTATGCTCCTGAGATGACCTTGGTACTTTAAAAATGAAAATTTTCCATATTTATGTAGTATTTAAGTATTATGGATAGTTTGTACAATATCTTGCAAATTGTTTATAAAATTCAGAGAAATTATACGAATGCCATGAAGTACTGTGAGGAGCAGGGAGGAGAAATAGCAAAAATAACTAGCCAAAACCTGGTACTGTGGATGCGATATACTCTGCCTGATGGATGTGAGACAATATATCATGACTTTCAAGCATTTTTACCAAGTTATATGACAAAAACTTATGTTTTTACGTTCAAGTTTACTGGGTTGACGGGATCTATTCGGGATCTTTGGAAGCATTTACCTTGCAGAATAAGTGCACGCGAGGATCTTGGAGCACAACCTCGCCACCACTTAGTGATGCAAAAAATAATTTGTGCCTAGTGTTTGTAAGAACTACAAGTTTAAAAACTTCAATTCTGCAACCAACCGATTGCGGAAGGTCCTATCGCGCAATCTGTGCTATGCCCGAGGACGGGTGTAAGGGTTAAAATAATGATTAAAATTGAAAGCCTTAAATCGGCGTAGTAATTCTAGGTGTTGGATGATACGAATAAACTTTGCATAATATGTATTCGTATAATTCGCATTCGCCCTAACACCATCACACTTGTCGGTGGCATTTTCTATATTTTTGTTCTGGTGCACATTTTCAAGGATACTGAAAGACAAGAGCACTGTTGACTGAAATATTTTTTTTTCAAAAGTGCGTGTGTTGATGCAACTCTATAGTTTTGAAGAATACCAATATCGAACAAGCCTGATTTACCCAGAGAAATGCAATTTGTTGAGACGGGTAAGATTTTGGATGTAGAAAAAACGGGGAAAATGTTCTTCCATCGTTGTCAAAAAAAATTTATTATTAACAGCATAATATAGCATTCCCACTTTCAAGTCATTTCATGCTTGTGCGTCAAAATGAAACTCGCCACTCCATTTCTACATAAATAAAATTGCATTTCTGACGTATTTTTCCTGATTTACGTGCAAACCCTCGAACCCGAGTTCTTTTATCCTGTATTTTCTTCTTCATTTTTCCAGACGACTGCTTTGCCATCTTCCCCTGGTCCCTACTACATACAGAAAAATCAGTCGTGCATGAACGTCATGATGCATGCAGACTAAACGCCAAAAACTTTTCAACAAAAAACTTTTTATTTAGCTACTGGTCTGTCCCTGTCCCATACCAGCTCAGAAAACAGACGTCTCCTTAGGTCAGTCTTTCACTTACTCATTCCTTCAAGTCAATTGAAAAAAAAACATATAGACGCATTTCTCTCTTGATTCAGTCAATGAATGAATGGTATATGTTGCACGTATGACTGGAAGTAGATTGATCTTTTTTACAAGAAGACTAGTTTATGACACACACTTTTCGTATAAAGTAATGGATACCATGTACCTTTTCTTTCTCCAGCAAAAGCAATCCTTGCCCCATCTTCCTCTGGCTATGTTTCATGTTTCTCAGTGTGAATCCCTTTTGTACCATTGCATTGGCTAGACAAGGCTGAGCTGCTAGATCTAGCGGAAATTATCTGATTAGATTCGCATCGTTGAGATTGCATAATGTATTTTTAAAACCAAGTCAAAGCCAAATTCAATTCAATTGAAACGGCAAAAAAGGCGTCCCTTCAAACGCAAGATTATTCCGTTTTAGAGTATGAAACATGAAGCCGGATCTGATCTCTGATAAGTATACGCATGCATTCCAGAAAATCAATTCACAAACACGCAGCAGCACGACCTTTCACTCATTTTCACCAGCACTCGGACCATTTCAGACATAAAGAAAACGTTTAGTTTCCTTAATTCGAAAGAAAGTATTTGTGGAACCCTCCTTCTTTCAAGTGGTTTGGTGTTAAAAGCACATCTATCCGTCTCCCCTTTACTTTTCATCAGCTTTTCCCGCATTGATACTGCGTCGCCTATTCTCACACTTTTTCTTTGGTTTCTTTTATGATAATTTGTAGGAATAAGAAGCTACCGAAAACATACGTAAGGGAACGTCAATCTTTTAGTTATTTTAACGCACTCATATTCAAATTGATTTCTAAAAACTTTTTTTTTGTTTGCATCTCGTCTAGTGGTAGATTATTCTTGGAACCAAACCTGCATATCAGGAATTAGAACGTACGGCAAACTTGATTCACTGTATGATCGATTTTATTTTTATTATTCCCATTTCTTTTCCCATTTTAAAAAGGAAAGATTTTGCAGCTGGGACAAAAAAAATCTTTTAAAAGTTAGTTTTCATCTAAAAAATAAGGAAGGAATTGAAAGTGGATTTTCCATTGGTCGGTCCGCACAAACTTTATTCTTTTGAGTTGGTTTGCTCTCATTCAATAGTAGAAATAGTGGAAAAAGATGGACAAGAAAACCCATCAACCAGGCCTGCCTTCCGGGACAAATAGGAACAGGACAGCTGGCACTACTTTGCATATCAACATGATGCCATGCTCTAGTTACGCCTGAATTTGAATGCTTTCCAGTTTTCTATTCCATACATTTCAAATTATTATATAGATTCAGACTCCCAATTCTATATTTCTGTTTCGATTACAAATTTTTCCTTTTGCACACATATCACTATAATATCGCAATCGAAATGTCCCTGTTGTCACTTGAAGACTACAAGCGAGTTAGACATACTAAAATTACACTAGCCCACTGGCACACACAGAGTCCAGAGAAGCTTAGCGAGTAAACCTAAATAATATTCTTTGCAGATACATAAAACACATTTTTATCAAGACTCGGGCTGCATCACAAAAAAAACTTGTGGGATATACTACATATATCGTAAATTGACTTTGAAATTCTTGTCTTGTAGAATCAATTCCCTAGTAAAACGAATAAGAAAAGGCGACATTCGGATACATTTTCAAGTGTAGAGACTGTAAAGGGACATCGGAAGCTAGAATAGAACAGTGAAAATGGCGGTGTGCTAGACTGCTGGTAGAGTGGCAGGGTAGAAATGAAGAAAAAATGTGTCAACTGAAGCAAAGCTTATAATATCCCATCTTCGTCTTCCTCCTAGTCTCGCTCTCACTTTCTCTTGATATTTTTTTAGCCATTTTTATTTATCCATTCGCTCAAACATAGGCATATACCTACTAGTGTGTACTACCACAATCCCGAAATTCAAAATGCCCAAAAGCAGGAACAAAGGCGTAGTAATAATATATACGCTGTAAACACTCAAATTCATAAAATATTTTTCCCACGTACGAAAATCCTCTCTTGCCAAAATGTATGCACGCAGAGTGGCAGTAAAAGCGAAAATATACGTACATTTGTATACCTAGGTGTCAGTCTATTCGGTTAGGGCTTGCCTGAGTAAAAATGTTTGACTATGATGCATGCATGCACGCGAAGAGGCTTGGGCAAGTCAAAGTGTCTCAAATAATTGTATTTTTAACTGGAATATAAAAAAGAGTGCAATTTTGCAAAAAACACATTTTCATACGTGTAGATTGTGGATATAAAATGAACCCTGTGTTCGACTCTAAAACGCTGCGGCGGCTGTAATAAGAATATCCCATCAGCAGAAATATCAGAGTCATCCAAGTGTAAATGGAATGACACCAGTACACACACCAACCAACCAACGCAGCTACCAACTTTAACTGTTTGTCTGTCTGTCTGAATGACAATGCCACATTAACATTACTAAGGTTTATGAAGATATTACTACCAGCCTGCACTATATCGCTCGATCTATGCTCATCGTTGCTCCGCTGCTGCAGTCACGTTGACACTGTGAACAATTTTTGCTGGTTGAAAAGTGCTTCGAAGAGTTTTGGAAAATAACCTTTTCCTCTACAAAAAAAATGAAAAAGCGGAACAAACTTAGATGTTGTACTAGTCTGAGGAGAAGAACTGAATAAAATTCCAATTTGTCACGATGGAATATTCGATAATGGCAAATGATATGGAATTCGGCTCGTTTACTACGACTTTCACTTCTGGGGGAATATTGTATAGAAGGAAGCGAGCGAGAGTGTGGGGCAGACGTGGTGTGTCTGGTGGAAAGACCAAGATATAGGCACGCAATGACTTGAAGAGGAGCAAACGAAACGAGAGGAGTTAAAAAGAGCACCAGGAAGTGAAAAGCCTGCGATGAAATTGGCAGCACGGATGATGATGATGACGACGACGACGATACTGGCGATCACTATGATCGGGATGGGAAGTTGAGACTACAACAAGTTATGCCTAAGTAAAAGAGAACAGCATCATCAGCATCAGACCTTTATTTTTTGTGACTTTATTATTGTTCTTGCTCCCGTTGGCCCTTTGTACATTGTCGTGGGAGTAGTGTAAGCTGCAAGCGTTTTTATCGTCAGTCACATCACCCTTTGTTTTTTTCAGTTTGTTGGGCTGTGCTTGTTGTAAGTAGGAATTATGTTGACGCTAGCTAGCGGTGCTGCTGCTGTTTTTTTTGGAATGGATAGAATAAAATGGCAAGACGAAAAAAGCAAAAAAAAACAAGACATTTTTGTTTACTTTCTTTAACAGGATACTTTTGTGTCTTTGCGTACTGCTGACGAAGATGTACTAATGGGATCAATTTCATGAGGATTTTTTCGCACATGAAAAATGGCTGGAAAATGCATTTAGATTTTAGGTTATCCAAAAGTCTAGTCCAAACGGCCTTTGGCATTTTGCTTTGTTTGTTAAGAAGGTTTGTAAAAAAAAACAGTCAGGGTAAATGTCTATTTCAAAGAGAAAAGAGGATTGGCCTTTTTATGTGGTTCTGTGTGTTCATGTGCATCCGTCGGTCTGACTCTGACGCTTTGCTTGAGGGTTATTGTGTCAGGAGGAAAAAGACAATATCAGTATCATTCCAATTTTACGTGAAAATAAAGCATTATTTGTTTGTACGCTTTAGCCCACTCTTATTTAAAGGATTTTCCTTGAGGGTAAATAAATAGAAAGAAGGGAAAAGAATGGTGAAGGTACATAGTAAAAAAGCCAAATGTCAAATTGATTCAGAGTGAGGGGGCAAGTGTGCAAGAATTTTGCTAACGAATAAAAGCCCAAAGCATAATATATAGTAAGCCAGTGTGC
Source organism: Entomobrya proxima (assembly GCA_029691765.1). Lineage (NCBI taxonomy): Eukaryota > Metazoa > Arthropoda > Collembola > Entomobryomorpha > Entomobryidae > Entomobrya > Entomobrya proxima. The sequence goes on from CM056169.1 coordinate 15,196,136, forward strand.
ATAACAAAAAACTGAAAGTTGAATAAAATCATGATATAGCATGTAGTTTTTTTGTGAGAAGCTAGCAAATGATAATTTGATAGTATTAGCAGCACCCGCATTTTCCAGCAAGTGCGGTCTCTCTGAAGCCAAAGTAGGTAAGTAAAATCCATTAACTACAAAAACTGATAGTGTGCTTTACTTTTGGATAAGAATAAAAAACGCACACCAAGAAAAGAAACTGATTTTTTGCTTTTCCTACAGCTAAGATATTTCACAAATCGTGAATGTACCTTACGCTGGGAAAGTCTTAGTTTGTATGAATTGATTTTTTTTGTTCGATGGAAGCTTCACAACTTGGTAATATGGGTTGCCTATCAGACATGAAGCAAACGAGTTATCATGAAGATCACTTTGTGAAAATCCTGTGTGTGAATCTCTTCCTGTATCCTTTCAGTTCAGTGTTCAGTTCCATTTTCATTTCTCGACTTCGACTACTATTTTCCCGTGTGTTGGACCACTAGTACTGTGAACTTAGAGAAAACTTCCCCATTGTGATTTATTGACAATTTCTGTAACCGCAAAACCTCCATAAAAATCTCACTTTGGTTGAATGAATGGTGGAATGTTAGGCTGATACTAAGCGGAGAAAGTCAACTAATGTTTTATTGAGAAAAAGAGGAAAACCGAGCTTGCTTTATTGTCATTTTATCATTTCAATCAGGTTTACACACAGACATATTATAACAACAGATTAAATAGTAATATACATTTTCATACAATAATTCATACCAAGTCACACAGAGGATTAATCATACAAAAGGGATACTACTAAATACTTAAAAAATTATGGCTTTCCTTTATATGTTTTACGCTAAAACATTCATAACCTTCAAGAATTCCAACTACAAGAGAAAAGTTTTCTCGTGAAATGTCTTTGTATGAAAAACTCTGACAATCAATCATCTTAATTTACATTTATGCATTTTACTATAAAAATCTTTTAGCATAATATTTGTATATAGGAGTGTATCCAGACATAATTTTTTATGAGGAAAAATTAAGGTGTCCCATTTCTTCTTCTCTTTTTACTGACCAACAAATATCCACTGGAGTCCCCATTGCAAGGATAGGTACTTGGCTAGTAGAATCACAACAAGCAGTTGCTGCTGCAGTGGAGAACCCAATTTCTGAAAATAAATTAGAGGAAGAACCGATAATGATAATAAATAATAAAATAAAATCAGTTCATAAAACCCTTTTTATTACCCCGTCATTATCCTACTACTGCTATTACAACTAACATAATATATGTTCATTTGGATGGGCTATAAGGATTTCCTTTTCCGTCATAATGTTTCCATTCAATATTTTTAAACAGGTTGTAAAATTAAGTAGCGCATAGAGGGAATAAACCTCAGCTTTGCTAACTAAATCGATATCAAGAATCAAGGACTACTTGAGAGGAGTGGACCGACAACGACAGAGGACAGAGGCAAATATTGATACTTTTTTACTATTGATGTGTACTTTCCTATAGATGAGCTTTATAATGCTTTATATTTTTATTAGAAAACGATGAAGATGAAGGAAGAGGCAGTTTCAGTTAAATCATTTCAAGAGGTTTTCCCTAAACATCAAGTGGTAAGGGCAAGTACCACCACAGCTATAAAAGCAAGGGATTGTACAAAACGGATGATGTTATTGACTTTCCCACTTTTTCAACTCCACTGGGACATTCCGTCCAAGAGCACTGGTACAACCAGACAAGATGATCTTATTATTGGGAGCAGTCGGGCTATGCCAAACATTGCATTGCAACGCACCACAATAGTACTACTTCTAGCCTTTTTGATGATGATGGCGTTGTTGTCAATGTACGTGGGAATGGGAGAGGAAACAAAAAGCTCGTTTTTTTGGCAATTCAATTGTAGATAAGTCAGCAAAAGAGCTTAATAGGTTGGAGGAAGTTACAATTCATCATGCGCTTTTTTACCACTAAAAGGACAACCACATGACTGCTGCAACTGAAACACCAAATTCCCACTAATATCTATTCGGATTTTTGCTTTGGTTTGCATTTAGTTGTCTGGATCGTTCCCGCCGCGCTTTTCTCTTTGCAGTTTGTTATTACCAGCACGACTAGCACTCACCTACCTATTCAATTTCTGATAGAGATACTTTCTCCCATCCTTTGGTAGTACACACCATATTTCTTTCGTTTATTCGTAATGTGCCATATTATATCGTATTACGATTACGGTTACTCTTCTTTCACAGCAACTTTGTGGGGCCTTGACATGTCGGACTGGATATACATTCAGGTTATATATGCTTACGTGTGTGAATTTCTGTGTGCAGTGAATGCAGGGAGATGTGAACGTGGCAGTGGAAGTTGTAAAAAGAAGTTTTATGGGCTGGTACAGAATACGTGAGTATAATGCTTTTGCCTGCCTGGTTGGTGGTAAAGTGGAGACTCAAAGTCTCTAATTTGACTCCAACCCTGTGTCGCCGGATGTATGCATCTTGCTCCTAGGAGAGAATTGCACTGCACAAAAAAATACGGATTGCGTGGCTAAATGTATCTGTTTCAGGGATATTTTTCTCAATAAATGCTGCGACTGTGATCTCTTCTGTTATTACGTGGGCACATTTAATATGACTCTGCGTTTATGTACATGCTTTCTCTTTTGTTGACCAAATAAATCTTGGGAAACGAGGCCTACTTTCTCCTTCTTCAAGTTGATTTAAGTTTTTCACAAAGTATCAAGAATCCTGAGTTAGCAAAGCGGGCTGGCTACCGTTGTCGTCGAAGGAGAGGGTATACCTATACCTCCGACCTTAGTCATTGCTGACGCCGTTGTTGTAATAAGCAAACTTGCATTTGCCAAGTAAAGAAAACTGAGCAGGGTATACCGAGTAATAAGGACAGATATATTGGGCTACTTGCCTGAAGTAAAAAGTAGGAGCAAGCTGAGTTGACGTTTACGATTGTCATTTGATTTATTTTGTCAGTGAATTGGAAACGGGCATGAAATCCGAGCCCATCGTATCGATCATTGGACTTGAATGAGAGGCGGAAGAATTGGCCGTCTGAACGGACACTAAAGGGGCGAAGTGGCTCACGCCCACAGACGCGACGGTACTTGGGATCTTCCATGGGCATGTGATTTGACAACTCTACATAGTCGTCCCAGTCTTCTTCACACCTGTAATATTTAAACAATAACAGAAAGAGGTAATGAAAGCAGTGATATACTTTTTCTATCTAATTATTATTAGTAAGGTTTCTGGTATAACGGCAATTATCAATAACCCTAATGCCAAGAGAAAGACCTTGTATGAAAAATAAATTGGGACGGTGGGAAGAGAGACGCACACACTTTCGCATGTAAAAACTTTCACATACTTTTCCAAGAACACACATAATTTAATTTTGTCATCTCATCCCCCATACTCTCTCTATCTAATGCTACTTCAATTCAGGAAATGAAAATACCTATATTTTAGTTAGGTAGCGATATATTTTATAGTCACTTACGGAGGGAGCCCAAGCACTTCAAAGCGATCAAAATAGATCTCCACATGGTCGCCTTTCATGGCATGGAAAAAGTAATGGCATTCCGTATCCCGAGGATAAAGTCCAGGATAATTTGGACTACTCAATGTGCCATTCCTCATTTCGGAACTGTTGAATATAAAGGCACATGGGTAGTTGGCCAGCTGCCTCCCGCTGGTTACTCCAAAATCTGTATAAAGAAAGAAAGTTGAAACGCATGTCAATCATGTTTTTGTGGAACACGCCAATAAATGTTCTATAAACCTTAAAATGTCAGCCTTCAGCTTAGCTATTTCATTAACCAACAATGTAGTATTCTTAAACATATAGATACATTGTTTAAAATTGTATAAAAATGTGTATATACGTTTTTTAGTCAACATGAAAATAATATCAAACAACTAATAAAAATCCCATTATACTAAGACTGCTACTACGTATTTATACACAGAGAATACATTATCATGGCCGCGGAAGTGCGTCTGTTGACTGCTCCACAAAAGTTAAAAACAGAATGAAAGCTTATATTCTGCCGTCCACAAACCATGAAAATATAATGTATAGGCATGAATAGCCAGTAAATTGTACACACAGGAAAGCTAGCAAACTGCGTAAATTTTGAGAAGCTGTCTCATGTTACATTATTTGTGTTCAGGAAAACATCCAGTTTTACTGTTATTACTACATACTCCCCGTAACAGATTGCCCGAGGAATAAAATCTTTGAAAAACATTGCAGGCAATGTAATAACAAGCTTTTTTGTGAGGCAACCGCAAATACGGCAAACAATTTTTGCCGAATTTCCTCCCATGAATAGGCCATTGTCCCGTAACAACCACAATAACAAAGACAGCCTCCAGAAACGTATTGTGTGTGTGCATGTTTTTTTGCCATACACAACAATTTTTCTCGAGAAAAGAAGAAATAATGTAGATAAAATTTTCATTTCACTTTAATGGCGTAACTACATACTACTGAGATGAGAGCACACAAAAGAGGCTCCAAAAAATTAGCCATCATCATAGAACAGCTTTAGCACTTACTTTCAACGAAAAAATATTGAGCATAAAATCCGCGCACAGCCGGTGCAGTTGTGGTTGCCCTTGCCCGAAACTCGACAGTCATTCTGTGACCATTTGACATGAGATTTGGAGGTGGATTAGCACCACAATGACGAAGCAACTTTCTCTCTTCACCATCCACGTACACGTAAGCTGCTATGCTGTCCGCGTAGGCACATCTGTTAAAAGAAATAGAGAAAAATATACTATAAGCTGTTAGCTGTTAACTTTATTTTTACACATAAACATGCATTTATATCCATCTCTGGCTGTCTAGAAAATCGTAAATATCTGCATGTGCTTGTCTGCGAATGGAATGTCCATGCCCCACGCAATAAAAAAACGAGAGCATTGAATAATATAACGGTTGCTGATGCTGCTCTTGTTGTTGTAAAAATGGTAAGACAGTGCAAAACACACTTATAGCACCAGGGAGGGCATGATGGTCATGTTGATCATCATTACTGTGGTGCTCTGGTGGTGCTTTTCTGCTAGTCGGTCGGACATATATCGTCATCATCCATGTAAGTAAAATGGATTGTTATCATGTCATACAATAACAGTATGGGAGGAAAACACACATTCCGCTGTAAAATGGCTTTGGGCGGCAGATAAACATAATAGAGACAAGAGAGAGAAAGAAAGAAAAAGGCACACGGGAAGGAGATTTCTGGTGGTCTCTCTCTCTTATTAGGTAGGGCCTTTTGGATTTTGCAAAAATAATGTGTGGAAGCAGCGAAAAACACGAACCCGTGCACACACACACACTTTCACTCATGCCTTCAGAATATGATCCTCCGCCTCCTGTTCCTGTACCGTGCTCACTCATCCCTTCATTCCTTCAGGCAATTTTTCTCTTTTGTATCGCCCTCGTTCGTTCGTACAACAAATGTAAAAAGCCATCAAAATCATCATCGTCATGCTCGACATGTCCTTTGTGCTATTCTACTGATGACGACGATGATGATGGGATATATTTCTGTGCCAAGGAGAAAACAGAAAACCTCGACAAAATCCTTCCTACTCTTGTTGAAACATCAATGTTTGCCTCCATAAAATCAACCCTTAAACTCTAAAAACTTGGAAAGTTGCTTTAAAACTGGTGTAAGAGTTGTGGTGGTGGCAAAATGGTAATCACAAGGACAAAGTACCAAAAAATATATAACCGTAAAAATCTTTTCGGAAATAAAAAAAACTTTTAAAAGAAAACTTTTTTCCCTTTTATTTTTGTAATAGCCTACCTTGAAAAGAGGAAAGTGCCTAGTCAAAAGTTGCTCACTTTTTATCCCTTTGTTCAAACTTGTGTACGTAAACACATTAGCCACGTGCATCTTAGTATGAAAGGAAAACGTAGAAACGCAAACAAACCGAACGTACCAATAATAGAGCAGTCTGGTGTTGGTTGAATTTAGGATTGTTTGCCAAGTAAGTAGCTTTTAGAATCGCAGTTGTCTTCCTTTTTTGCACATATTATCATAATTTAACTTCAAAGAAAGTACTGGCAGCACACCATGGAACTGAGATAAAATAATGAAGCAAACAAACATATAATTTGTCGAAAGAAAACTGGAGAAAGTATGATAATAATCATCATTTCAAAGAAAAGAAAGCGCTTCAATAATCATGTGAAGGTACCATTTTTTTACATGCTCGACATGTTTACATGTTTACTTTACACGCATTCTCTTTTTGAGTCCACAAGGAAAATAAATCAACACGTCATACAGACTCACTAAAGTAAACAGTTAAGTTTGCGTTCTTATTTTGTGCTTCGTGCCATTATCGTAGATCGTTGGAACAACGGGAAGAGAATTTTTTTTACATGATCCTAAACAATGTTGAAAATAGCAAATCGCCGTGAAAGATATTAATATCCACCCGACAGGAAGAATTGTTGGTAAATATACAGTTTACTCCAGAAGAGGGGTCAGTTTTCAAACAGAGGAATGTATTTCTGAATCTGATGTGAACTTCATTTTATAACTATAACTGACAGTAAAATTTTGTTTAAACAAATTAAAAAGCTGAATAAACTAAATATCTTGCTATGATTAAAACTCTTCCTTTTCCTTTCTTTGATTGTTGAACAATCGCTGAACATTATATTTAACTGAAGCTATATACCTACATATTATATATATTATCTTCCGCGTTTGCTTTCACCTTTCAAAGAGTTTGCAGTGGATTTTGTTCAAATCTAAGCTAATTCGAAATGTAAAAGTTTTCAAAACACTTCCCTTTAAGCTGAATACATGGCAAGGGAATACCAGAAATAGAGGGCAAAAGGTACAATTCATAAAAAATTCATCCATACTCCGCACCGGGAAAAGCATTTTGTCATTTTAAGCTGCAAAGTTAAAGTGGCTAATCAAGTAACTTGCCCATTTGGAAGCTTATATGGAGAAACAATGACGCAAACCGAATTTGTGTGCCTTTTGTCTAGACAAGAAGCATACTGCCTTTATACCTTTATGATATTTTTATCATAATTCTTAATAAATTGTTATTACGGAAGGTTCCTAAGAAATTGCTGGACAAAAGATTTATTACGTTGCATCATATTGCTTGAGTGCTGTTCACACATTAAATCGGCTGCAGCAAAGTAATCCAGAACAAAAAGTCTCGATTTTATACCTACTTGCAATCTTCTTAAATGCTTACCATTTTCTACTTTTTCTTTTCTCACTATACATTTCAGCTCGAGAAAAAAGTTTCACTTTACTTACTTTCTCTCAAAGCTCCCACCGGGCGCCGCTGCTTCCTTGGAAAGTTGCTTAAAGATCTTGTCACTGTCCTTGATGGCTCCCTTTCTTCGTCTTTTCTCAGCTCCTTTTCTCCCGTAATCTGGATTAGTAGAATCTGAGAACTTCTTTTTTGACGATGACGACCTTTGTTGTTGCTGTCCACTCTCGCTCTCACCGTTTCCATTCTCCCCCTCCACCTCTTCTCCCTCCTCAGGAGGAATATTAAAATTAATCGCTTCTGAGTGGTGGAACAAGTCAAAGTCAACGAAAACAATGTGCACTCTCTCCCTCCCGTGCCCGATAAACTCAAAGCGACAGTGCGCCTTTGGCGGATAAGGATTTGGGAAGTTGGGTGTAGAGAAACTTCCATTGCGTCCTCCATCGCTGCTTATCACCTGATTGCATTGTGGGACTAAAAACAAAAAAAATCCAAGAAAAACAAAGCCCGTTAGGTCATATGCCATGGATTTCGACAAGCTCACTTAAAGCGAAACGGGTACACCTTTCTTCTCCATTCATGTGATACTTTGATCTTTTCATTTCCTTTGTGTTACACACATTACATAAATACAAAGCGAAAACCATTATTATTATTTCCCCCCAAGTGACCACGATAATACCCCAAACGAAAGTAATCGAAAATCTTCCACTTTTAGTAATCAGAACCATTTTTCTCTTTTCTGCAAAAGTGAGATTCTCAATTTATTCGTCAAGACAAGAACATATAAAGTCATGAAAACTTTATCGAGGTCGTGGTCAGTCTGATGAAGCAAGACAGGTTAATATTGGAAGGTTGTAAGCACGCATAGCCACAAAGCGACTTGCAAGGAATAAAATATGGAACAAAAGTGAAAATTGTACACACAATATATTGCTCTACCACTATTTTTTGACTAATAATAATGTACTATTTCTGCTTCTTGTAATCAATCAATCATTTTTCCATTGGAAAGTTCAGACATATTCACTTCCCACGCGCCTTTCATGTAACTCTCATTTCACTGCCTTTACTCCATTTTGGTTTTCTTGTTTTTGCCTTCGTCTAAAACTACAGAATACATTGGATGGCTAACTGAAAATGCTTGGCTAGACAATTGTGATGCATTTATAGCATTTAATAGTATTGTGTAGGTAGCAATGCATTCACTTTACAGACTGGTAAGTTTGTGGCTGATGCAGATAGAATGACTGACTGCTTTTCTCTCATTTTTTCGTTGTGTGAGACCGCCAACGATGACGGCACACAATCATCACGATATGATTGAAGACCCTGGGTGCGCTATTACATGTACATTTCCGGAAATAAATGGCTATAACAAGTAAGCACACATAATATACGGTACATATTGTTATTGTGTGTATTGGACCGGAACTATCGTCTTTAGTTGCTCTCTTCTGTCCGTCCTACTCTGTGGTGATAATAATAATATATGTAGACGCACAACCTAAAAGCATTTATCCAACTTGCTCCGTTTTTTTCTGGCTTCTCTTTTTACAGGGGAAAAATATTCTTCGTGGAGCCATTTGTCATAAAACAATTGGAGATGAGCAAAGTGGTGCAATAAAAAGGAATAAAAAATAGGAAAAGTGAGTAAGCAACTATCTGAAAAAGATGTGTGTCTTGAGCCTGTACACGCATGTAGAAATACTGTGTCTCTGGTGCCTCATGCCGTTTTCTGTTATTACGGTTTGTTACAAGTAAGGAAACAAAAAAAAGATAAGTGAATAATACAAGCAGTGGGAGGAAACCGGGAGGAGAAATAGGAAAATGCTACTTCTATTTCTACATTTTTTGTAAAAAAAACAGCAGAACTTTTTTTCAGTTTTCCCACTTTTACATCTTGCATGCACACACCACGCGGCTCACAATAATATGATAATATGATAGTATTTCGGGTATAGTTGAATCTCTTGTGGCTTACATAAGGAGTTGTCAAAACAGGAAAAATTATTGTGGTTAAAAGGAAGGATTTCCCATTTTTTGTCCCTCTGCTTCTCTGTTACTTCACGTTGTTATCTCTCTGGAAAATATTTTCTTCCCCTGTGGTGTATCTTCGTTTTTGCAAAACTGGCGGCTCTTAACGCTACTGGGAAAACGGGCATTCTATACAGCTGAGAAAATACTACTTTCTGCTCCGAGTATTATCGCAAATTTTCCAAAAAATATTCATGTTGAAAATGCACATTATATAAATGACAATGACAAAAGTAAATATGGAGCAAGCATTTACTAAAAATAGGTATCCCAGTATCCCATCGTAATACACCCTCGACTGATATCGAGTTTGAAAAAGTGAAAGAAAAACTGCACAAAGCTTTCCCTGATAAAACCTTGAATTCTTTGGCGATCTCCTTTTCAATCTTGCAAGTAAAATATTGGGCACAAGAAACAACAGAGGAGAATGTAGTCTGCCCTTCTTGTTTTACCCGGCAGTCGTAAAGATAAGGAAGAAAGAAAGTACCTAAAAGGCTGTATCGTATAGTGCATTGAACAAGTTGTGGGGTGCACTATCAAGGGAAAAGATTGAATGTTGCTGGCAATTTATTATCTTTATGTTGGTTTTGTTCGGCTCTCCTCCTCCTACTTACTTCTCACACTTTTTTCTCTTCATGGGTATTGGAGGGGACCATGAGATGCAATGAAAATCACCAATGTAGCGAACTATGTGTCTCATGTCAAAGTAGAACATTCTGTCTATAATATACCTACATGCTTCATGTAATACGAATTTCCAGCACATGTAAGTGGAGACAAACTAAAATATACATAGTCTTTTTGTATCGTATTCTTGTCTCCAATTTTCGTATTCAGTTTCTCTCATTTTGTCCAAGACTTTCCCTCTACTTAAATTACATATATTATTTATCTAACGTACCATAGTTTGCCCATTTCTAATAGCATGGACCACCAAGACCTGATTTGGATCAGCGGTGGGAACAATTTCGATTTTTCCTACGAAAGGAATCAAGATAGCATATATTGATTTGATTGTGTGTGGGTTATGTACTGCTTAGTATGACCAATATTAGGAGGAAAGAGTACAACTCGCCTGGGATCTGGGTTCACTTTTTCTGACCAAAATGGCTTGTTATTACGCCAGATTGGTATTACATGATTATTTACAATGGACAATAATTGATTCCCTGGGACTGCATTCAATAATGAAGGAAAAACAAGGAATCAGTCGGACAAGGGTTCTTGTTCGGTCTCCTTCTAAAAACAAGAATGATTAAACTGATACTTGAGATGAAAAGTCCGCCTATATTAGAGCAAAGAATTTGTGGTTTGTATTTGTATTCCAACGTTTACGTCTTCCACTAAATAAGGGCATTTGAAATTGCTTATGGCAAAAAGTAGGATATAAAGTAGACACAATGAAAAAGAATTATTGCAATTAAAATGGGCAGCATTATTACGCAGTATGTTCTTAAAAGGCGGTGGCTCTTTTTTGGTAGCAAAATGAGTAGAGAAATATACGCAAAATGCGGTCCATTGATATTACGGCGACCATTTATTATTGGGTCATAGCTTTTTTCTTGGTTGAAAAAAAAAACCACTGCCAACAACGAAGAAAAATACATTATTGCTATTGTAAGCCAACTTTTTTATTGAATGATAAGTACTTCTCATTGTAGTAGATATAGGCCAGACCAATGGCAGTACCCAAGCAGTTTTTTTGCTTTCGCCTTTTAGCTAGCCCCGACCAGGCATTCAATTATGATAACATGTATAGAACGATTTTTGTGTGAAAGTTTTTGTAGAGCTTTTGTCAAAAATGGAAGATAAAAACCGCCATGTCAGCTTTACGTGAACATCATCCTCTTTTCAACAGCTTCACTCAAAGCTTGCTCATCTGTTGACTTAACTCGTGCCAAAGAATTTCTTCAGTTTTTATTTAAAAGTATTATCTAAAAAATTTACAAAATTTACAACAAAATCTGTTGGGAACCACTGGAACCGACTAACATAAATTCAAAAGTTATCAAAGTACAAAATGCAGCAACACTACAAACACCATTCTTCCAAAAGAAAGAATAAATGCACATGAAAAAGTAAAGCTGGAATCTTCAAACTGTTCTAAAAGAAAGCCCGTTGGAAATTTTTTGAAAGGTTTGAAGAAACCCAAAAATGACTAAAGTCTTAGGAAAATATAGCTTTTACATGTGTCTCAGGGCATAAGCACAACTTTGTTTCTTTTTTACTTGGCTTAGGTACCCAGAGCAAACGAAAGAAGAAATTCCGCGCCTTTGACATTAGTAGTACCATACAATGAGTGTTTTCTATTTTAGTTCCTTTTCGAGGAAAATAAAAGTGAGTAAGGGGCCATGCCATCGGGCCGTTTTTTCAGTGGAATTGTGCGGTCAGCCGTTGGTCGCTGTGCCAAAAGCAGCGCGGCAACAAAAGGGAAAAAGATGAAATGGAGAGGCAAGAACAAGGAGATGGACACAAGAAGAAAGTCGACAAGAGGCAAGAAAAGAAAACTCATACAAGAGCTTTTGTGGAGAAATGTCTGTGTTGATGTCCTGCTAAGGACGTATTGTTGAATATCTATATATGTATATATAATATCTAATGTATTTAACGGTTAACAAGAAGTAAATATAAGAATGGATGGATGCCACATGCCGTATGTTATATAATAATATTGCATTGTTATACGCATTGTGCGGATATTGCAAAAATGTCTGACTGGATAGCTATTATTTTCCAAGTTTCTTTTCTGGTTGCATCAGAATTCTGCGGATTTTGTCGTTAGTTTCGGTAGGCCACAGAGAATGACCCTAATTTCTTTACCTCTTCTTTGTGGGCTTATAAGTTCGCTTTAAAATGAAATCGAAAAGCAATTTCATTTTTTATTTAAGGAATAACGACATCAGGGATCTTGAACGGAAAATGTATTGATATTTTATTTGTCCTTTGACAATAATTTTTAAGGCACATGTAGAAAAGATAAAAGAAACAGTTTGTTCTATATTCATACTAAAAATAATACACCATGGTACATACAACAACTTTTCAATTTCAATTTTATACTGTTACTCAGTTATGATTCATGAATTCCTTTCGTAGCACGCGTAGCGTAGGAAAACAGCAACAAACCTATGATCTACACCTCTTATGTTACAATGCTGTGAGGTTTTTAATTAAAATATTTATAAAGTTTTCGTTTTAAAGTATAAAGTATTGGATTTCTTTAGAAAAATGTAAGGCTACGACATTAATTTTATGGCTCTTTCAAATTGACTTTGGGCTTAACCTTTTTCTGTTTCAATTAAAATCCACCCTTTGATAAGAAAATATTCGAATGACAACAACTGTAAGGCTACTGTGTGTATGTGAAATGTTTTGGTGCGTTTCCATTACTTATTGGCGTAAAGCTAGAAGTGCGTATCTGTCTTTACAAAGTGCTACTAACTGGTTTGACAAAATAATCTTCAAGCTGATATTTATGTCTTTTTGGTGCAATTGTAATCATTATTATTAGTTTTCCGTCCCATCGCACATAAAAACTTTTTTCCTTATGATTTCCCGTTTCATCTCAACTCAAGTTCCTCCCCTCACATATCTTAGAGATGCAGCAAGTTTTCTACCCAACTTGGTTTAGCCACTTACGCACCACTCTTCCGACACACTTGATTTGCCAAGTTCTTTTCGCATTCCATTAAAACTAACGTGCGTTGAACTTTCTTCTTATCTGTATTAAAAGAAACAAACAAGTTTGTCACGACGAAACTTTACGTACTTACGCACATACACAAGTCCCTCGCGGACAAAAATAAAATAAAAGAACAAAAAGTATTTTTTCGTGAGGGAATGATGATCATTATGGCATTTGTCCTGCTTCTATCGCGTAATGAACGACGTTGACCGCCTTTTGCGTTACAGACGGACAGACCACTAGCCGCAATGACACATGAAACAGAACATTCTGAATTCTGAACAACTTTGTCCAACTTTTTCTGTATAATTCTTGTATTCCATCTCCACTTTTTTCCATTTATATTCAACCTTGTGTGTCAATCCTGGTACATAAGTCGAGGTTTCGTGGTATTTTCGGTGATTTCTTTTTTTCTACACTATTTTTTACTTTCTACTAAACAACACTTTTTCTGTTCAGGGCAGTATGTCCGATACAAACTTGTGTTTTGCTATTTTTTCAAATAATGGTTTTGGGGTACTATTGGTTTTTTGTACATCTTTCTGATTTTTGTACTATTCCCAGAACCAGTTTTTTACTACTTTGGTACAGAAGTAAAGTTCAATGTATGGGTAGTAAAGAAACATCCCACGACTTGTCGGCTTTTCTAAAAATGAGAAAGGCAAGGAAAGCCAAAGGAATCACCGCATCCGATGAGACCAGACGAGACCAGGTCAAAAGTTTTAGATTACCTTACTCAACAACCCAAATAAAAACAACACAAGACAAACCATATAACCATCTCATTGTTTGGCAGATTCGGTCAGAAACATTTGGAAGAAAAGAAGAACAACTAACAGCTACTCCAATTTGTGAGTGGGTGTACATGCACTACTAGCACGTGGCATTGATGATGATGAAGTCCATGAAAAAATAAAAAGTGAGCTTAACATTTTAGTACTAATTCGTGGAATTTCCTTGATTACTTTTCCTTGTGAAATAAAGACTGAAAAATCACTTGTATAAGTACACAATACCGCTTTTCCCCTGATGTGAAATGCTCAATAATTTTGGTTTTATAATCGCTACGTTAGCTCATGTACTGGTCACAGCAAAAACGTGTGTGTGTCTTACAGAAAGGAACAAAGGTAGCGGATGAATTCACTGGAAAAAAGATAAAATCTCACGGATTCTCAGCACAACTTCATCAGAATAAGAGGAGAAAGTACAATGAAGTTCGAAGAAAAAAGAAGAACACAAGGGGCATATAAAAAGATAGTAAAATGGGTTATCCTTGGCATGCACGACTTTTTCCCAAAGCCTTCAGGGTGCTTACTCATCACATCATCACTCTGTACTTGTACATTGCCACCATTTAACAACATTGTACAACTTGAAAATAAGTAAAATCTCAAAGAGCTGGAAAACGGGAAATGTACACGAAGTGTGCTGAGCGTACGTGGACGTACACAGAAAGAAAAACTGGAGAGGAAGAGAGCCTGAAGAAATGGAGGATTCGTTAGGTAGGTATAACTCTGTACAATTTACGCCGCCATGTGTGTAGCTGTGGCGTGTTGTGCGCTCATTGAGCCGACTGGCTCGTCGTGTATGCTTCTTCAAAACGAAACAAGAAGACTATCTTCCTTGATTTTAGGATTTTCAGAGAAAATGAGCAAAAGGAAAATTGGGATTGAAGATATAAATTTGTTTCCATTAGGGAAAAGTGGGTGAAATGTGCAAGGGCTCATTTCACTTGTTCTCACAGATAGCAGAGAGGAGATATGTCTGCACATGATATGTTAGTAAGAGAAAGACACGTACCCACGGTGTTTGTACAGTTGAAGTGGGCCTATATAGGAAAGGATGTGTGCCTGTGTGCCACTTTGGGAGAAAATGCATGTGGCAGAGAACCATGTAGAAATGAAGTGAGCTCTTTCTGACTTGCTTGGATGTTTCAAGTGCTCTGTTTCTTTTCCGTTTTTTGCAAAAGCAGGAAAAGAGCAACGAATTAGCGAGGACGAGAAGGATACAGGATATCTTTCTACACAGTGCAAAGCATAATAGCTTACACTCAGTCCTTCATTAGAGATGGACTAAATTTTTAAGCCTAATTTCTTATGGGTCACAGTCACACGACACGCCAAGTTTAAAATAATCTAGTCACATAAAGTTATATTATGATGCATGTATGTTATCTAATCTAAGTTAATTTAAATGTAGCTTTCAAAGTTTATTGCATTTACTTTTATAATGAACTACTATTTTCGTGAAAATTCCAGACTCCTTACTACTGCCACTTTTATGCAGCTTGCAGTTAGTCTTGTTTCTTCCATTATTAAACTTTTTTGGAAATGGGCAATGCAACGGAGCACAATTTTGTATTATCCTTGCGATAAAATCATAAAAACCAATTAACTCCTTTGTTCTGATAATTGGAAAGATAGGATCCACAATTCACAAGTAAGCTTTTATGCATTTTTCTAATACTAGAGAAAAGCAGACCGACGACAGTTAGTGTCTTGTGTCAATTGCATCTCGCTGTAAAGGTTTGCTGCACTGATTTGGTTCGTACCTTTATATAAAACAGGTTACTACTTTTCTGATTCGTTCAAGTTTTTAAATATCCATAATAAATTTAATAGAAATTATTTCCAGATATTTTGCTGAATAATGTAAAAACACAGACTATGCAAGAAAAACAAAAAATGCAGTGTTCAATGCAGTGATGATTAAGGCTTAATCATTAAACATGCTATATGTTATTCTAAACTTTCACCTGCCACGACCACTGCATAGCAATCAATCAATAATCAGCCATAGAAAAGAAAAATAATTAAAATGTAACTTATTGCCTACGCTTTCTTTTATATCACAGCGTTTTGAAACGCAATAAGTGTTGTTTTTTACAATAAAACCTATATGTTCCAATTGGATACAATACAAGTTTTATTTGATTATTACTCAGCCCACAACTTTCTCTTTAATCATCATGCTCATCATCACATTTCCTATTATTAGGTTAAGTTTTCTTTCTGAGAATGAGAAATGGGCTCTTGATACAACATTTTCACTGTAAGTACTAGTACACACACATTATTATTATGCTCGTCAATATCCATTTCGTCCTTTTTTATTATTATGATGAGCACTGACTACATGATTGCATTGTATTTCCCCTTTTCCTATCCGCTTTGTTAACTTTGGAAGGAAAATTGAAGAAAATCGCTCATAGACCACTACCATCATCAGCAACCCATGACGCAGCTACTATTATACTTCTATTCTCAGAGCAAGGGTCCTCTTCGTCTTCTCCTCTCCTAATAAAAACACTCATGTATGCTTAGTTTTTTCTACAAGACTACACTTTATGCCTAGTCTTCTCTTCTCTTATGGCTCAATGGATCAAGTTTCAATTCTTTTTCCCAACATCGCTACTTACTACTTACTGCCAGAAAGTGGCTTTCATTGTACTTAGGAATTATGCATGTACCCTCTTGTGCCTACACTACTTTTTGTCTGGCCCGAGTCTGATCTAGAAAGTCATTTTCCAGTAATATGAACTTTGGCGATAATATTACTTACTCTGGGATACCGCTGCCGTTACTTTCTTCTCAATAAAAAATATATGCCAATATCTTCTCTCAAAAGCTTACATATTAAAATGTAGGCACACTTAACTATATACTTTATTATGTTAATGTATCGTTTCTAAATGTTGCGTTATTTTTTTCCTCGTTTCCCATCTTGAGTTACGTTCTCTTGCAACCGATTCCCCTTGTAATAATAACGGGACCACGGACTACTTTTCTTTTTTCTTTCCCACTTTACTTATGATACGATAACAATAGCTATTAAGGCGCATTTGCTCTTCGACTTTGTGAAGTATTGGATGACCGAGTAACTATGTGTGAATGAGGTAGAGGAATGAGTGAAGGTGCGAGGGAGCTTTGCCTGATATGTACAAGGTTTATTAAGTGTTCAGTTCAGAGGCTGAATGTGGTCTGAGAAGACCCAGAGAAGAGTACAGAGTTTTAGTAGGTGTACATTAGGATAGCTAGTCTAATGAGCTAATTGATAGGCAGACATTACTGGAGACAGATAATGACCATGAACTGGGTTTACAGAGAATAGTGAATATGTGGATATTCTACATTTCCTTCCTCCTACTTTTTTAACAAGTTTGTTTTAAAAAGAAGAGATAAGTAATATTTTAATTAGCAGGAGCCACGCCTGGAGCGTTGTGTGAAGGAGAAGAGGGAGCCGAGGATGAGGCTTAAAGTGTGCTCATGGTGGCGTGTAGAATGTTATCCACGTGGCGGCGGATGGACTTGTCTCCGTGCTGGACAAGGTATGTCTCAGGGCCAAGTTGCTGGAGAATCTTACCACGTGTCCACTTTTCCTCCCCACGAGTATGTGTGTGCGCCCAGACGGGATCATCTTGATAAAATGGGCGCATCTTGACTCGGGTGTTGAAGGCTTTTTCTTGGTTAGCTTGTGCGTGTTGCACGTTATCTTCAGCGAAGGGATGAAGGAGGTTAAGCAATGTGCGTATATTGCGGTGCTGGAGGAGCTCTGATGACCATCTGGCTGGAGGACGACGACGAGCTGAGGAGCCGAATCGCTGTGTTCCATTTTGGGGATCACGCCAGTTTTCTATCAAGTCCAGCTCAGAATCCACCTTGGCTCGGTTGGCGTAGGGGATTTTTCTTGTTTTGTGGGATTTCGGCGGAGCGTCATCCGTGATGAAGATAGGAGCTTGGAGGTGCTTGAAGCGGTCGTTTGCGGTGGGTGCTCGGAAAACGTCAGATTGTGACAATCTGGGTTTGATTTCCAGGCGCTTGATGTCGCAGTATGTTTTCTTGATGTCGATGGGTACAGCGTCGAGATGATTGGTGCTTCTTGTTGACTTCCGGGACGATGAAGATTGGTCTTTGGATCTGCACAGTTGAGCAAAATGACCTTTCTTGTTGCAGAAAGAACAAACCACATCTCTACGAGGGCACTGTTTCCATGATGAGTGGTCGAAGGAGCCACAATTGGGACAGCAGGAGTGGGATCCTTGCTGGTGAGACCTTGAGGATGATGAAGATGAAGACGACGATGATGATGAGCATGATGATGCCCGAGCAGGCTTATGATTTTGCTGCTGTTGTGATGCATTTTGGTTATGGCTTTTGTTACCATTTCTGTAGTTCTGAGTGTGCTTACGAGACCGGAACTTGGAAAGCTTGTGGACGGACTCAAGGATGACGCCGGATGCTGTGGAGTTGCTGCTGCGAACGAGGGCGGTGCCTGCTTCTGCGGATTCAGCGGCAACAGCGTAGGAGAGCACCTTGTCAAGCTTGATGTCATCATTTTTGGAGAAAATGACACGTTGTAGCTGTTCACTTTGTAATCCAAAGATGAATTGGTCGCGGAGTCGAGTTTCCAGGTCAGTGTCAAACTTGCATGTGATAGCAAGTTCCCGTAAGGATGCCAGATACTGATGGGCAGTTTCACCGTGCTTCTGTTTACGACACATGAACTTGTACCTTTCAGATAGAACCTTTGGAGCAGGCTTGAAGTGGGTACGGAGGAGGTCGAGAAGTTCACCGACAGATTTGTTGCTGATTTTATCTGGAGCCACCAAACTGTGAAGAAGAGCACAAGAGGAGAGTCCGATGGATGAAAGGAGGACACCATGCGTTTGGTCAGCATGTTTGGTTTTGTCCAGCTTGTTAGCTGCTAGGAAGGCGTTGAAGGAGACCTCCCAGATCTCAAAATCATCCTTGGATGGGTTGAACTCTTTCAGGAAACCCACGGTGGACATCTTGGCTGCTTTGGGCTTTGGTGGTGGTGGGGGTGGATGAACTGCAGTATCGGTTGGCATGGAGAACTACTAATTGCTGAAGAGAAATTAAGTGAATTTGAAAACGGATTCACTGAAAAGTACTTATACTTGTACACAGAACTCTTTTTCACAGCCAAGTCGGTGCTTGGGGCGATGTGAAACGTGTTAAGTTTACGGAAGCGTGGACACCTCGTGGCAAACTGAAGAGTTTGGGGCGGCGTGAGATGCACTTTTTAACACTGTTAGAGTTCTCACTCGAAATACCTCGTCGCCAATGTGAAGTATTGGATGACCGAGTAACTATGTGTGAATGAGGTAGAGGAATGAGTGAAGGTGCGAGGGAGCTTTGCCTGATATGTACAAGGTTTATTAAGTGTTCAGTTCAGAGGCTGAATGTGGTCTGAGAAGACCCAGAGAAGAGTACAGAGTTTTAGTAGGTGTACATTAGGATAGCTAGTCTAATGAGCTAATTGATAGGCAGACATTACTGGAGACAGATAATGACCATGAACTGGGTTTACAGAGAATAGTGAATATGTGGATATTCTACAGACTTCTTTCTTCTTTGCTGGCTGGTGGTGTTTGTGCAGGGTCTCTTTCACTGATCGTTTTTGTTATCACTACTTAACATCGGCATGTGCTGCTGTGTGATGATGCAGTGTAGTCTGCCTTTCACCCAGCATTCTGCTCACGCCCATAATGTAAATAAAGGAAACTGGAATGATGAACTTTTTCTAGTAGCAAAATACTTTAAGAAAAAAGTTTGCAACATTTTAGAAGGGCTTCCATTACTGACGCATTCCTACTCGTTACTGCATCATCGTCACAAAATATCGTGTAGAATGTAGCACAAGAATGAAACGATGATCCCTTAGAAGAGGTACTACGCAGTAATTCACAACTTCATTCAAAACTTATTGTTTTTCAAGCTGACAACCCGGACCGGCATTATTAAATGAAATTACCCACTTGCTACACCACCATGATTCCGTAATCGTCATTACCAAACTCAGCAGCTGCATCATCAGACACTGGAAACCATTTCATGCGAAAAAAATAATATTCTCGCGGAGTAAGGAAACTGTTGGTGCAACAATAGTTTACTTAAGAAAATGGGATAAAGCCCAGTAAAGTTTTAGGCTTGAACAATAGCATTACCAAACAAAGACGGTAAAGTATGAAGTGCATCACAGCATCATCGCAGCAGCGTAAACAAGCTCTGCCCCAAACCCAAACGATGGAATCTAAAAAAGGATTGGCCAAATTTATATGCCTGCCTGTGTACAAACAAATACATGTGCTACATTACTACATACTTTATGAGAAACTGATGCTATACAATGACTTGTATATCCACAGTATAAAGATGCTCAACAATATGAGTAATATAATAGTGGAAATAACAATGGGTTTTAAAAGCCAGGCACGTCATCTGATTTAATTAACAGCGTGCTTGTATGCTTTTCATTAACGAAAATAATAGGCTTCATTTCGCTGATATAATGTGCACCTCCTATTATTATTGTGGCAGTGCTTCCTTTTAGGCTCCTACTCAATGCAATACCATTCAACCGTTGCAGCAGCACGTACATCTGATCCCCAACTACTAACTACGTGACTAACGGAAATATAATTTTGTCGCTATTCCAAGTATTTTACCATTTAGAAGACGGATACATGTGCGTTGTTCAGTGCTGTAGAAAAAGTGGAACATGATACAAACAAAAGGGGTAACCGTATTTCGAATGATTCTGGATTAATGACAATGATCGGATCAGGATGTTCATTTTGAGCTTAAAACATGTATAAAGGATAATAGATTACAAAACAGCTTGAGGGAATTAAGTTGTCATTTACTTTACTGTTCATGTTTCTTTTCACTATTATTCAATGTGCTCTACTTAAGGCTGGATTATCACGACGTTTGGGATTGAAATGTAAAAATAACTTGAAACTTTTTTACAGTGTGCACAACGCTTCATGTCTTTTAAAATAATCATCATGTATGATTGTGACTGAAACTGTGGTTGTTTCAAGGCTTCAAAATACTGCCATTTTTTTGTGCAGCAGATTTTTTTCATTTTGGAGCACGTCATTAGGCAGCGGTTAACCCTGACAAGAGCAAAAAATGCATATACCTAGTTCGGCTGGCTCAGTGCTGGCTGGACGGTTGCACCCATAAAAACCATACAATCATCTACAGTCTCGCTTAGATAAATGCAAGCTGTCCACTGCACGTCCACCACATGAAAGAATGAAATGATTGCTCAAGGATTCAATTGACAATACAAGGTATTTGCTTTCCAGGCATGACACCAATAACCACTTTTCCAAGCATGTCGTTTCCAAACAATTAATTCAATTATGAGCTTCTTTTAGTAGACGGATAATGACATAATAGCGAGTTGACTAACGTGAACCGGTTTGCTATTTGGTGTACTTTGCTTTAAGCATCTATTTTCAATCGGTGTATCACATTATTCATACATTTTGTACAAAAGCTTAGACCTGCTCATTAAATTCTCACGCAACTTTTAGTGTCATTGCAAATACCTGTTTGTGCTTCCAAGTGCTTTTTGCACGATGTATTGGCATTCAAATCGCAAACTCAGCATTTCACACATTTTGGTATCTGCTTACTCGTGCATTGATAAGAGAGTCGCCTGCTCTCCAAACGCTGTTGTTATTTTAATAGGATGTGAAGATTCCACTTCTCAAATGCCAGCTTTAATTTGTGCATGCCATTTAAAGGCATTTGTCATTACAACAACCATCCCACAAAATTCAACACGAAAACTCCAGCCATTCCAGTATAGTAGTAATGTATATCTTCAAATGCGTAAGCATGTCATTTAGTGGGTTTTGCTGTTTTATCTCAGTTTGTTGATTTTCTCACTCATTACTCTTCTCTCAGCCTATTTACTCATGCTCACACACCATACATACACAGATAACCTTGAGAGGACAAGAGTTGAGATTAAGGTATATGTGAGTGTAGGTGATGCCGCTCTGCAGTGAAAAGTCTATTTTACTGATGTGCCATTTGCATTCATTCAAATTACATAACCCACGCTAAAAAACATTTGACTAGCACCGTTGTGCTCTTCTTCTTACCCTGCATCTACACCTAAAGAATACAAGGACATAGAACATAACAAAATAACAAAACCACAAGCAGCCGTCGCGTCGTCCTTTTACTTAGCAGAAAAGCCAAAAGCCCTGACAAGCAAAAACCACTCCACATTTTCCAAGCAAGTTCCAGTCAATATTGCTTGTCGTTGTCACCTTTCCAACAACTGCGAGAGAATACTCGTGTGCATTTTCATTCTACTTCTTGTAGTTTACCTTCTACCAGTTCTACCACACTCATTTACTATCATCATGGCATAAAAGCAGGAGGATGAGTAAAATTTGCTGCATCTGATGTCTGAGTGTGCAGTCGTGTTTTTCTTGTGACACTTGAACCGTTTCACACAAGACATTTTTTTCGTTGAAAATTGCCATGTAGCCTGTTTCCCTTCCCCAAAGTAGTTATTTTTGCCTTTTACCTAGCACTTCTATTCAAATTAGTCTTCTTTTCACCTTTTGTATTTTCTCCAAGCAAACACGCATTGTACCTAAAAACTCTTATAACAGCAAAAGCAAAAAAAAAAAAAGAAATACAAAAGCAGAGACAGAGAAAGAAGAAGGGGAGTCGAAAATGGCACTGTTTGCCGGTCTAAGTAGTTTGCTCACACCGAACAACCCAATAGGCCTAGTGGTGTTCGGCACCTTGATTACCCTGAGTGTGGTGAATCCATTCCTGGGAGTGCTTGCCCTTCTTGTCACGGCAGTGCTCACCCAAGCCAGGGAAAATTATGGAGTTTTGGAAGCGTGTGGAATTCCAGTGGTGAAGCCAACACTGTTCTGTGGAAGCGAGCCTAATTTTCACAAAACCGTTTTACACTTGGCAGATATAGAGCGGTTCAAGAAGTTTGGAGGAATTTGGGGTGTACGTATAATAATGCATAATATTAAACTCAACTTGCTTGTTGTCCTGTGTTGTTTATCACTTTGGAAAAGTTATATATTGGGCTAGTGTGCCAAATTAATAGGCCCTCTGCTTCAGCTTTGCTAGAAGCTTTTTGCTTACAATATACTGACTTTTTATACTAACCAACTACAACACACAGAGAGCTAGCAAAGTATAATGAGAATAACGATATTATGCCGTATTTCCTTATGCGAAAAGTTGGTGCGCCAGCAATATAGCAAGCCATGATACAATGTCACATAAATCATTTCTCTAACAATATTAATGTCACAATACATAAATCTCTAGCTAGTGTAATATATACCAAAACACAACATTAACTTGATATTTTTTGCTAATTTATTGATCCAATTTTAATTATTTCCCTTTTCTCCGCTCTCTGCATGTAGTCCTACGTGGGACGCACACCCCAAATCTACATTGCTGACCCAGAACTCATTCGTCTTGTGTTTGTCAAAGACTTTGTTCATTTTGGTGATAGACAGGATATAGACTTTGGCACACCAGTATTGAATGAAATCTTGGATTTCCAGCCAGGTAATTAATGCTCACGTTTCTAATTCTAATTAACCATCTTCTGTTGTGTAGAAATTCAAGACGAATACATAGACTAAGAGCTTCCTAGTAGGCCTATGGTAGCTTAGTGTTTTGTTAATGATAATGATAAAATTTCGTCAAAAGCAACACATATCCTCTCTTGTGAGTATCTGTTTTTCCTCCTACTCCTTCTGCTATCTCGTCAGAAACAACATCTGCTCATCCCATCATCAGCATCAGAGGAAAAACTTGCTCATTAAAAGTGGCAAACGCATTATTTTGATTTCTCACAGGAGAAAAGTGGAAACAACTTCGTACTTACCTCAGCCCTTTGTTTACAACCGCAAAGTTGAGACAAATGAGTGACGTGATTGCGGAGAGCGCTTCAGAATTTATGGATGACTTGAGATCTGAATGTGATGCAAAGGGGCGGCTCAAAATCGATTGTAGAAAGTAAGTATCATTCTTTCATCATCATCCTCTTCTCAATATAAGCTTTCTTTAGTCTCAGCACAAAAGGCAAAAGCAAAGAGGAAAAGCTTGATGATTATGATAGCAGAAGTGCCTTTCACTTCACCCACCTTTCATCAAACATATCTCACATGCTCATCACCATCATCAATGCTTTCACATCCTTAGAGCGTATCATCTTATAATACCTTATTCATTCCGTACCCTTCCACGCAATCATATATAAGCCGGAACTTACAGCAGCAACAGTAAACTCCCAGAAGAGTTTACCTAGTTTCTCACACAATTTTACAAACAACCAGAACACTATCACCACCAACATTCCTCCGTGATGATGAAGATGATAGGTAGTAGTAGGTAGCAAGCAGGTCCTAATAAAAAGTGAACCTGCTGAAACAGCAAAAAACACGTACAGACAGACACACACACTCACACTGAGTAAAATGTAACGATGATAATGACGATGTTGAAAAGAAAGGGAAGGTTGAGTGTTGTGTAGGCTGATGCTCTTGAGCTTTTTTTGATTCTCGAATTACAAATAGGAAACTTGATGCCTTTTCCATGATGTGACGAGGAAAGTAACAAAAGTTTGTACTCTTAAGGCATTATGTACTATATTATAGTTTTTAGGTTTTTCCACTTTAGAATAGAGCCATAAATACAATATCAGCTTATTTTTTACTGTAGTTTATTTATTTTGAAGTGAATAAGTTTATGTGTATACTATTATTACTTTGTATCCGTTTTAAAAAGCTTACATCGTTTCATCTATACAAAAAATTATAAATGTGGGAAAATAAACCAATGTACCATTCAAGTTTTCCCTTTTCACCCAATTTTTGTATACTCTCTGTAGACGCCTGACAACGTGGTTGATTGACATGTTTACTCAAACCACTCTGGGGATCCGAATGGAGGATGCCAAAAATCCTGATAATAAGTTTGCAGAAGCATTTCGAGAGATGATGGCAGAAAATCAAGAATACAATCTTCTCTTTTCACTCTCTCGTAAGTGTTTTTTTTATTTTCGGCAAAACTGAAATATGAAAAAATTGCACAAAATATGGGACTATATGTATGTGTATAGATAAAATTATGAAGTGGTAGAGAAAGTAGCGTCTGGGGCTCTTGGGGTTTCTGTCTGTGAACAAGTAGTCAGTACAGTAGTGTCCCAGATTTTTTTGTAGGCAAAGTGCGTAGTAAATATTTTTATTCCCTATTTATTATCTTTTTTTTTTCATTTTCTGTCTGACAAGACTGTTTCCTCATCATAATATTGTGTGTGTGTATTCATTCCAGTCGCCTTTCCATTCCTCTCAAGATTTGCGCCCACGTTTAACGACGAACCCACCAAGCTGATAGAGTCCACGTTTCGCCAAGTGATGGAGTCGCGAAGAAAGAGTGGAGGAAAAAGCCAGAAAGACTTTCTTGACGTGTTATGCGCGCTCTGGGACCGTGTGCCTACCAAGGAGTTTCAAGACTTGGGAATCACCGAAACGACAATAATCGCACAAGCCGTAAATTTCTTTCTGGGAGGTTATGAAACTTCCGCTACCACTCTGAGTCATTTGCTTCTGAACATGGCTGAGAACCCTGAGGTTCAAGAGAAAATGCATTCTGAGCTAATGGAAGCTCTCGCTCGCCGTGGATCCAACACTACTGGTAAAGATGATGATGAGGATAATAAAGAGAACAAGCATGGATCAGGAAAAGGAGAAAAAAGTGAAGAGAGGCTGGAAATCGACCACGAGCTCATCAAAGATTCCGAAATTCCGTATATTGTCGCTTGCATAAATGAGTCATTGCGCCTTGCTCCGCCGCTACTCAGGCCGGAAAGAATTTGTACGAAGGACTGGAATCATAAAGGGATTTGCATTAAGAAAGGCACTATCGTGATGCTAGCCTCTTGGGCAGCAAACAGAAATCCAAAGGTGTATCCCGATGAACCCGACACATTCAAACCTGAAAGGTTCCTGCCAGAGAATAAGGCCAAGTTGGATCCCTACGCTTTTACCTCGTTTGGATTTGGACCAAGAAACTGTATTGGCATGCGGTTTGCATACGAGAATTTAAAACTTTTCATGTGCAACCTTGTCCGGAATTTCCGAGTGGAAAGAAGGGCTGATACCCGTATAAATTATAAGCCAGGTTCTATAATCGTTGTAGGGTTTAGACCATTGTATGTCGACTTGGTTCAAAGGAAATAAAAAAGGATTTGCCTTTGCAATTCATCTCTTCCTTTTTTTCTTTTCCTCCAAACGCTGCCTTTTTTTTCCGCTTTTTTCTTTCAACATGGTAGAAAATATACAGGGAAAAATGGAAAAGACTAATGCCCTACCTAACTAGAATTGAAAAAATCTGCGATTATCTCCTGAAGGAGCTACTAGAGTTTTACATTCACATTTTCCTTGTAATAATTTCGTAGATTTTTTTTTGTTTCTCCTTCTTTTTACTTGTGGAAGGATGTATTATGTAAATATCCATTAAAAAGTGCGTTTAACGCCCAACACTAACAGTATAATGTAATGTTAGTGTGTGAGCGAGTAGCCATTTTTGCTCTTGATGCATTTTAAATGTCACTCTAACTCTGAATACACACTTGAGAACAAAGGAAATGGATCGTAAAGAGATGCCGAGATGCTTTGAGCGTTGCTCAAGTAGAAAAGAGATTAGTTAAAAGGAAACAAGACACTGGGTACCCGATGCCAGTTTTTACGGTGCGTGTGTGTAGGTTTATATATATGTGAAATGGAGGTTGACGGTGTATTTTTCAAAGATAAGAAGCTTTTCCAGAAAAAGAAAAAGGATTTTTTTCTACTTACCTAGAGTTGAGGCTTGAGGAAGGCCATCCTCACCGTATCGAATCAGTCCTAAAACGATGAAATGAAATGGCAACAATTTAGTATATACTCCATCAATGAAGAAGGGTTGAACTTTTATCGCAGGGAAAGGATCAAAAGGGGACGTGATGATAATGATGAAGCTAAAGCTTTGGGTTTTTGTTTACAGAGAATTGGACAAGGAAAAGGTAAAGTACACTGATAGAGAAAAGTCATTAGCTTTAGTCCTTTTTCAAAAGCATTTTTACATCGATAGCTCATACCTTTGTTTGCAAAGTATTGTTTAAAGTTTTCCAAAGCATCAAACTGACTTTCCACGACAATTTTGGCAAATTGGTATCGAGCACGGAATCCATTCCCGGGAGTACCCGAATTGGCAATAAACTCGATGAATAGCTCACGACTGGAGGAAGTGACCTCATAGTCCGTTAATTCATTACAGATCACGGCGATGGCAGGGGAGCGAGTTGTTGGTCCATCAAAAATGCGTATCAAATCCGTTTTATTCAAACAACTAGAGCAAATAAAACTTCTTTAAGCATTAAAAAGCAGACAGTAGGTTGAATTAACTCTAGTTTGCAAATTCCTTACCTATACTTTCCAGGTTGTAGAGTTACAGCCTCAAATACTATTTTTACCCTTTCTTCAAGGCTATTCAAACAAAGAAATTAATCATTTTGAACACAACTTTCTGTTTACGTTTCTCAATAGCTCATCAATTTCTTTTCCCACAAACTGTGTACACAATATGTGGGACATAATAAACTTTGTTATGTACTTACCCAGCAGTAAAATGGTAGGCACACATTGTGTTGTGAGGGTACAAGGAAGGAAATAACGGAGAAAAGAATTTACCCTCAGGAGACGTAAAGTTTTCACTAACAAAGCGGTAATCACATTTTGTTCCGGGAACCAGTCTGCCACTAGTTTCAAACTGACCTAACACAAGAGTAAACACAAAAAACATTCCAAGTTTTATTACTGATTTGCTGTTAAAGCAAAAATACAATGTCTATCTACTATCTATTACAGCAGTTGGAGATAGAAATCATTATCATCATGATCATTTTTGTTATCTTCTCATCACTCCATTTTCTCGTAGCAGATGTGTGTGTACGTATACTAAGTACTTCGACAAAATTTCCTTTTCTTATAATAGTAACCAACAAACTTACATAAACGGCTTTCCTTCCCTTTTCCAATAGCTTTTTTTATTACTTTTCAGGCAAAAGATGTTTTTGGAAGCAGCTGCATCAATAATGTCACGCTGTTTTTCTCGCTCACTCTTCTGATAATTTGAAGCAAATGAAAAACAAAGGGTGAGAAAGAGTCAGAAATTAATCGGATGAAAAGACATGCATTCCCCTATCAATAAGCACAAACTTTTCCAATTTTCATCCAGAAAGAGGTTGCTGTTGAGCTACTGCTTGAAAAAAGTTTATGTGCTTTTTAGCAGTAGCATTGTCACTAGCAGAAAGTCGCCAACATATTGGTACAGCGTGTCTGCTAATGTTATTAAGAGAAAAAAGGTTCTACTAATGTCGACGTGTCATTTGGTTCATTTGTTTTGACTTGACTTATTATGCTTCTCTATTTTGGGGTTCAAAGTTTTAAAGTATCACGCTTCTTCGTCAAAGTCCTTGTTTTTACCTGATAGAACGACATGCGAGGATGTGCTATGTGATGGTAGGTATACATATTACCCTATTGCAACATACATACTTTTTGCGAAAAACACACAACCCACACGATACACATGATAGCAATCAAGTTTACACCATCGTGAAAACAAGTTTGTGATAGAATGTGTGTAAGGTAAACTAATGTAAGAAAAATGTTATTCCTTATTAACAAAATGCTAGCACAACTTTAAAAGCAATGTGTAGTCAACATCTAGAACGCCCCAGCGTGATTGCATTGGCGCCACCAATGCCATCGACACTGTCGATTCGACAGTATGGTAGCAAAAAAGACCTTAATAACTTTCTCTTTTACCATTCAGACCCTTGATATAAATAAGTCAATCAAAAAGTTTTTGGACATAAAAACATGATCATTATCAAAAGAAAAGAAACACGGTCTGCTTGTTTGGCACACTATTCCAATCCTCTTGTGAATTAGTCTGTAGAAAATGAAGGCTTCTTCTTTTGTAGAATTCCACTTTTTAATAGAAAGTCATCACAACAAATCAAAGAAAATGTATATACCTCATCTTCAATCGGTAAATAACGGGGGTTTTTTATGCAATTAAACTTTCAAGCGAATTGCAAGATTGAAGAAGCGTTCTAAAAATATCTTTTTTTCTTTCTCCTTCTAACAAATCTTTTGAAGTACTAAAATAGCTCAGACGGCCTATAAAGATATATCACTCATTACCTAGGTATATCATTTAAATACTTTGTTTCGAGCATGCTTAAATATTGACCCTGTGTAAACTTATTTGAACACCAAGAAATAAATAAGATAAAACTGCCTACAAGAGAGAAGCAACATCTAAGAATTTGATACCAACCCTATTCACCTTTTCCGATGAACCCTTTTGGCTTTGTCATCAAGTAGAAAACTACACATACTTGTACACATGCTTTCTAACATCAAACAAAATGATGTTTATCTGTTTTCTGTGCCCTATAACAAATACGTTACAACTAAACAAATATACTATATGCGAACATTAACATAATAAGTGTGTATTTATATCCCACAGGCTTATTAAGCTTCAAAGTTTGTTGAGCACGCTTTCCCCTTACCACCACTTGTACACAAGTTGCAGTTTCTTGTACTGCTTTATTTACTCTCTTACATAAGGATAAACAGGAAACTAATTATTTTCTTCAAAGTCACTTATTCACTTTATAAGACTCAAAAGAGTGTGAGAACCTACTCCTTTCTCTTTCCACTTGGCCAATTAGCAAAAAACTAAAAACATTAAAAATATTATACTGTAGAAGTACCCAAAAACTACAGTTTATGCTAGCACGTGTCATTTAAAAGTTACCTTTGCGTATATATGTATCTCTTAATCTGTGGATAGTACACTTTAATTACTCTTTTAAATAAACCTTTGTAAATGTTGACAGAGTAGACAAACGTAGATATTTTTTTTAAGCAGAACTAAAAAGGTCGTAAAGATCCAAATTATGACTTTAAAGTTTTGGCCGCCAGGGGGCGTGCGCTGGAGAAAAAATTGGGGTGTCAATAGATCTAGTAGGACCTAATGAACCTATTCCAGAAAAAAAAATTGAAAAAAGTCTTAAGGGACCAGAGTTATAGCGTTTTTTAATTTGGCCGCCAGAGGGCGTGCGCTGGGGAAAAACTTGGGGTGTCAATAGGTGCAGTAGGGCCTAAAAAACCCATTCCAAAAAACAAAACTCAAAAACGGGCGGGCGGACGGACCCGGAACAGACCAAGTGAGCAATCCGAATAGTATTCAAACTTCGTTTGTCTACTAATAAAGTAAACTCTCATTCTAAACAACGTTTCACTTGTCAATATAACCAACTCTGTGTCTGTGAAATGGGTACATTTCTTCACGTGTCAAAGTCAATTCTGACGCAAGTGGTAAAACTTTCGACGTATTGACCCCATTTTTAAAGAATTCAGAGAACGTCATCGTTTTCCGTATAAAGTTGTAACCTTTACAAGAAACAATAATCTGACGGGGTTCGCTTGTGAAAAAAATGTATCAAGTTTACCTTTGGATCCAATTACCCACTTTAATCATGTAAGAATAAAAGAAGAGAAAGTGTATACATAGATTGTATACGCACAGGCATGTACGCAACACGATACAAAAATAAACTTTCTCTGTTCTACCTCACCTTTCCTACATTTTCCACGGATGAGTGCACAAGATTCTTTTGAACATTTTCTTTACATTCCTACCTGGAATTTTATTAGCACAGCAAACAAAAAGTAAGGAGCCATCCATATACGTAGGTACATTATTTTTCCAATGTCCGGATCACCTCATTGCCCCATCTTTACTCGCCCACACACACATCTTGTCTACCTACTTTGTGTTGTTTTGTATTCATTTCCCCTGTGCAGAAATCCTAACATCCTGTATTAATACGCTATATAATAGTCAGCTTGTTTCGTCTTCAGCAAAGAATAGATACCGAAACTAGGGTAGCAGTGAAGGAGATGACATGAGAGACAGGTGAAATGATGCAAAACGATGATGACTGGGGGCTAGATAAGCTTCGTAAACAAAATAGCTATGCTCACTGTATGATTAGGCCATACTTATGAATACATACATATATACTCTCCATCCTTGTACATAAGAAAAGACAAACGATGGTGCATTCATCTTTTCAATAGAATTATGCAAGTTCGGGGAAACGAGTTATGAACTCCCACGCGCTGCTTTGCATCATGTTATATTATTAAAATTAACGTGTAGGTTTGTGTAGTTCCTGGTGTTGGTAAACCATGTGTACCACATCCAATAGTAAAGTAGTCTGTATAATTTTACCAAGTACATCATGTAAAACAAGCCTGTAGAACTTTAGGGATTTATGGTATAGGGCTTATTGTAACACTTGTCTGTCTTCCTGCTATCACTCTCATCAAGTTTTCACAAGTCATTTCTCGCTCGTCACTTGCTCTCTTACAAACTTTTCGTTTTATGCTGCTCATGAGAGCTCGTGAAAGCTCAGATTGCGTGTAATATTATGCAAAATAAGGACTAAATATTAAGTACTTCGCATAAACTCCACACGATTCTCTTTTCAAGTTTCCGGGCTTTGGCATAACGTACAGAAATGAAAATATTTCATACTAAAGTTGACGTACTGCAAAATGTAACGTGACTTGATAATCCAGAACAACTATGCACAAAAGCTGGTTGATATGATTATTAAATCAAAAATAAGTTTTAAATTGCTAGACCTTCTCTGCTAAATTAAATTTAGGTATTAAATAAAAGTTCTTGCATAGTTTTGTAAGACCGCCAACCAGTATGGTATCCAGTTTCAATGAAAATTGCATAATTTAGTATAGTTTCAATCACACTATTTAATGCTGTATTACATCATAGGATTTGAAAGTAAAGCAATTTTTCATCTCTTTCCAAACAAGTTTTGAAACTCAATGTAAAAGGGTGTAAACAAACTTGATCAGTCGACAGTCGTTTTTGGTTGGACACAATTTTGCACACAACACTTAGATTAGCAGAAAATGTCAAATTTTTTCACATCAAGCAACAGTGTAGTATAAAAATGTTACAAAAGTTAACTAATACATTTTTAGCTGAAAGCGATTTCATCTAGTACCTTTTGCACCAATCCACGTTGCTACTATACTTTTTCAAACATGGAGCAAAAACCTGGCTAAACTTGTGAAAACTTAAACATTAGGTAACGTGAACGTACCCAATGCACACCGGCATCGTGTTTCCACTTACTCATGTACCTCTCAACGGCCACTGCCACTAAATCAACTTATTCTTACGTGGATGAGCACATACTTCATAACGGTTAGTGCGTCGTTTCGTTTCTTTCCCTTATTTTTTTGCTTGAGCCGGGGGACGTTTTCCCCAGATGGTTTTATTTATTATGCAGACCATGCTCCCTCTATATCAAATATATTTTCCCATTCTCCCCAGCCAACTTGTCACGAAACGGAGTCTCAAATCGCAGCAGGCATTCCCGCATGCAGAAGAAGGGAGTCTCAACGATGGAGCTACCTAAACTTGATCTTACTTCATCTTAATTCCAAAGTCTCTAACTCTTCCAAATATTCTCCAAAATCCTACCTATAAAAGTTCTATCTAAACCTTATTCATTCGTAGAAATGTTTTCATATAGATAATTCAAAAAAGTCTTCAGGTTTTTAAACGCTGACTACCACATATCATATATTTGTTGATTGCAATTCTATATTTCTATACTATAATATAACGCAAAGGCACCGTTGCACAAAAACAAGAAAACCTAGTCAAATGCCCAAACTTGGCTTATCTGAAAAACCAGGATTGGTGTACATACATGTATAGGTGCCCAAAGTATTATTACATTATGCGACATGCATGGATGAGAAATGGAGCGAGCAAAATGAAAAGTTTTTACGAGCAGTAAAATGCTCAGAGATCCATGTAATAGCAAGTACTTAACATGCACATAAGAGCACAAAAGAATGCATTGTAATGGTTGGTCTGGTGGGTCGGTGAAAGCACCAGCAGCCATAAAGTAATACACACGGACAAAAACCGTTCCTTATCGGGTGATGCTGCATGGCAAAAAGGCAGGGAAAGTTGTTGCACCGTTTCTTGCACAACATACTCAAGAGTTCTTGATACTTCTCGGGCCTTTTTAAAAACTTGTTGTTCTTTTAGGTGAACGTCTATTCAACCTCTTTGGAATACGTTTCCGTTTTGTGTCAAGACGTACAAACACAAGATGTAAGAATCGAGCATCATAAAAAGAAGTGCTCTTTGTAGGAAGCATTTTTATGCCATTTTTTGGCAAATGAAGCTACTTTCTATGTACTGTGTGCGTCCTTGCGTAATGCGGTGAATATATAAAGAAACAACAACAATGTGCTCAAAACAACACACGAAAGATGCATATAAGCATAAATATTATAGATAATATATATAGTTTGTTGGTTTTTAAACGTAACGTATAGCATAATAAATGCAATATTGCCAGGTCGTAAACAATTCATAGGCACGTGCATGCAAGAGGTCGTCTGTATTGTTTATGATTCCACTCAAAAGAGTGTATGGTTATAGAGCAAGCGGAAAATGTTCAAAAACCATTTACCCGTCGCCATACTTTCTTGTGATGTGTGGTGCTAGCAGATGCGGCGAAGGAAATAAAGAGTGCTTCATGAGCATGCGACGTTATTTCAAAACAAAATTGCAGAAAGCCGACGTATTTTGCCATGATCATCGTAAAGTCATTTTATGCACTTTAACACGTTTCACACATTAAAAGTCAACAACGTACACACACATTCACGCGCCCACGCCGTAATTTGGAAGGAGAAGTGAAAATGGATGAGTATAGGTATATATGGTGGCGTGATATGACACATGAGCGACCAAGTCCCTTATTATCGTCTTTATAAGCCGTCCCCACTAATTTGTTGCAAAAGGACAAATAATGCGTGTTGTAGTGAAAGTGAGTAAATTTATGAGGGAAAACTTACTGGCATTTACGAAACGAAACAGTCCATGAAACCCGAACGTGGCGGTTTGGGCTGAATTCGACGGGGAAATAATGTGCGGTGGGGGCTTCACAGTGTGCCTCAGCAAGTCCTCAAGGGGAAGGGATGTGGAGTGAAACTGAAGGATTAAATGACGAGAGGCACTGAAGAAAGTTTGATTTTTGTACTCGCCACAAATCAGCGAGTTCCATGGGGTGCGCTCGTTTACACCTTCTTCTTCCAGGTGAAGAAATAGCTTGAGATAGTCCCCAACATGACATCTGTCATTTTCACAATGGAGAAAGTCATAAATAAATTAAGTACTGTATGATCATCACAGGGTTTACAGTTTCCCATCAAGCTACAGTCTTTCACTTACCCCAACATTGGTTGTGGCAGATTGATCATTGCAAAATCAATCTGGACTATGTGATCCTTTGGCGCTTGGAAAGAAAAGAGAAGGCACCTGATTCCTCTCGGGTAGGACTGGGGAAAGTCGGGACTGGTGAAAGCGCCCCATTCCCTGTCTCCCGGTATGCTGGAATATTGAACACACTGACAACCTGGAAACGAACAAGAGGAAACTGAAAGGGAATTTTATTATCACTTAAATCTCCGGTCAGTCTAAATTTTAATTGGCTATATAATATCACAGAGGAGCACAAGAGAGATTACCGTGTGTAGCTTCACAAAACATTAATCTTTTACTACTATACATACAATAATCTAATACAATGGATACAGTATAAGTTATAACATGGGAAAACATTTTGTTTTGTAATTTGTAGCCATTTGTAATTGCTTTACAATCCATTCATTGTACTTTTACGGCGTGTAGTTTCGTTGTTATTTAACAATTTAGCCTGGAGAAACAAGGAAAAAGTAATTAAACTCTTTACAAGGCCTTGTGTACACATATTTTAGCAAAAGATATTGCAGTTTTAACTCGTGTACACATTGGCGTTTATTACAACAAGGTAATATTTCGTAGAAAATCTTTGCATAGCTAAATTTCTCTTTTTCAGCAAACCCTTTTGGTAAAATTCCAACGTAAACCAAACAACGTCTGTTTTCAAAACGTGCAAGTATGAGCTTTACCTTTCATTATATTGTAATTACATCTTGTTACTTCCCAAATAACTGTAATTTCCCATCAATAATCTTTATCGCTCCAAACTTTTGAAACATTAATTAAAGAAAATAAAATGTTTGGGTAGGGTAACTACGCGTGTGTAAAATTTGGTAGTCTTATGTCGTTAATACTTTTTCTTTGCCTCAATCTGAAAAACTTGGAAATGATTGTATTCTTTATGAGCAACAGCACGGAAAAGATTTGTACCCTGTGCCACCAAAAAAGTTGCTTTTATTCTTAAAAGCCAGACATTTTCGGTATGCGCCAGAGTGCTCCAAATGTACATCAATATACCTATTTGCACATTTTTGGCATGCATAACAATTCCTCAAAAAGCTTTCTATATGCATAGAAGCTTCTATTTTTGTCCCTTTCATACAAAAGGACACTCTTAGACTATGATTTTGTACGTGCATGGATTTTCTTACAACTGCCAAGGCAGCTCTTCAAGAGCAGCATCTTCACTTCTTTAAAACTTGACTACTTTCTGCAGTAAGTTATCAAAATGGCACAACTTTACAGAGCTATACTTTATTGCTACACTACAACCAAATATATTGCTTATAAAGTTGCATGCAGTGACAATGTATATGTAATATAATACACTACAATATTTCATGACGTATAATGTTATTGGCAGTGGCACTGCAGCATGCTGTTCGCCCCCACTTGACAAACACAAAAGTAAAAGGAGGATGAAGAAAGGAAGCCGGGTTGACAACAACGGGTGGTGAGTGTGTGGCAAATATGTCATGTGGGCAAATTTTACAACAGGAACATAACAATATTTTTCAAAGGTCTTGTAGCTACACTTGAATCCTATTCAATGCTATTTTGCTCAGTCAATATTTAGAAGATTTTTATTCTTTGAAATATACAAGTCTGCACGCGTATACCATTCCAGACGTTTCCTTCATCCATCCGCAGTATGTGATTCTCTCCAAATCCTAGACTCTGGTTTTTGTTTGCTTTCAATCCCAGATCCTCCAGATACACAAACAATCATGAGAAGACATAACACGCCAAAAAATAATATAAGAAATTGCAAAGTAAAAAATTACTGGGACATATGCGCCCAATTTTTTGCCCCTATGAAGTAGCTAGCAAAGGTTGTAAGTGTGTAAGTACACACCGGTATTTCCTTTTTCGGTTTACTATTCCATTGCCAAAAGCAAAGCATATACATTCATATCATATCTATCTTTATGCCCATAATAATAATATGCAACAACAATACATCCTGGTATAAAGAAAATACCAAGAAAATGGAGTGGTTTTCTACTTATGAAAACATTGCAAAAAGCAAAAAATAAGAAAAATACGAAATAGTCAAAGTGAAAGCACTCCTTTGAGAAAGAATACAAGCAAGAAAGAGAACTGGTTTGAGGAAAAGAGTGACACTCTAAATAAAAGTGAGTGTACACTCGTTTCAATTCTGTTGTTAGTCTCGTCATGATGATGTGATGTGCTTTTTTGTACAAGTGTGTGTCGCACAATGTACATAAGGTGGTAGTAGCGTTTTGTGTTGTGACAACCTTTTTCTTTCTTTTTTGGCCCCTTTCACCCTCTCAGCACTGCACTGTGTAACCAGCCACCATCATCGTCGTCATCTTCACTACACCACTCTATTCCATACTCTATTATCCTCAGAAGAAAGAGTAGAAAAAGAAGGAAACGGAACAGCTCATACATATCCAATTGGCTCAATGCGGGGACTACCACCAGGAATATAGTAATGGTAGTGGCTGATTTAAAAAAAGGAAACTGATACAACTAGAAGAATGAAATATTTTTTCTGTGAAGAAGAATAAATATAAACGGACGACTTGAATTTTCTCAACAACTACTTTTCATTTTCTCCTTCTGTATTGTTGTGTTATTGCCGTCATGTTGTAGTGCGTCTTGTATGTGAGATGGAGGTGCGGAATGAATGAAAGTGTTTTATGTTTGCTCACACAATGAACATAACAATGCAGTTGTATGAACCATCAGAGACCATCATCATAATAACTGTAACGATATATGATATTATGATACCCTTGTTGTTTGCTCCCACATCATGCAATTGTACTTGTTCGTATGATGATGAAAGGTACCTTCTCGACATTGTCCTCTTTTCTAGAAAAACTAGAACTTTTGCTGTTGTATTTTGTTGTAGGGCGGTTAAAAGTAAGTAGTAAAACGTTTTCTTAAATCCCTTCAGGCAATATAAGCTGCTGTTTTACTTACCTATGTACAAAAAACCGTGTAGTTTGACATTTGGAATTCTGTAAATGGACGTAACAAAAACCATGAAATAAGAATTGGGGAAAGAATGTATAAAAGATATAATGAAGTTTCTGTTCTCAACGTTTCCTTTGCCAATTTTGCCATTTTTTGTTCTCCTTCCTAGAATTCCTCAGAGAGAAAATTTCGCAAACAAGTCAACCAAAATGCACCTGCTCAATAACGACCCACAACCTATAAAATCGTAAGAGTGACGCAAAACAAACCTATGAATATTATTATCATACCTATTTGCCTATAAAACTTTGCTATCCTATTTTCTAGACAATTGTTACAATAACCACAAAGAACTAAGATGTGTCCTCTTAAATAATGATTACTCGGTAAAGCTGCGTCAAGAATCACAACTCCATGAAATTATAAATGTGTATTATATGATGGCAAATAGCTTACTATTCTTGTCATGTCATCCATAGTATTATCCGGGTTATCCAATTCTCTGGAGACTTAACGGCTTATACAGGAATATCATAGACCTACTGGCAATCACAATAAACATAATAGAACTGTTTTATTTTGTGAAAAGGGGGTTGTACGCTAGAGGCCTGGAACGATAACCAATAGGCAAATACAAAAAATGAAAGAGAAAAAGTGCAGAAATAAAAAGTTGTTAACACCTTCACTTTCTTTGATAACTTTACACTAAAAATACAATGTCTTAAAACAGTTTCAGTATTCCACTCTTTCAAAAATATTTGGCTTTGGAAAAAGAAGGCCAAATACACAATGTTTTGGTACTAACATTTATGGGATTTTGAAAACAGGACACGTGACTTGTGGCAAATGCCTAAAACTTAATCTGCAGCATAAAAAGCCTTCTGCTGAAGAAAACAACAACTGCGTTTAGTCCACAATGAGAATATCATTACTGCTACTTTTATGGCTACAAATCATCATGATAATATGCGTCACTGCAAGACGGTCCACATAGGACAACGCACAAACACGAGAGAAATTGACAAAAAATTATTATGCGAAAAAACCATAACCCATAAAGATATTATCTGGTTCTTGACATTGACAATGTAATGTATTCTGCTAGCGATAAGGAAATGTATTGGATTCCTCTTTTGTCGCGCGCGCATACTGAAAGTATAGGAAACTCGAAAACTGTCTCGTTTGCCATGTAAAGTAGTGCGTGTAGTAGAATCTAGACCATTTCAACATGCGAACTTTCTTTTTAAAAAATAAGAAACCTCGTTTTATGTGCATTTCTACTATAGCCATTACGCTGAAAAATGTGTATCATTATACTGTACGAACAGAGGGCAAGTGTCGCGGGAAAGTGACTAAACTCACAAATTTAACAAGACGTTGAGAGCAAGAGAGTTTTCTCCAACCCATAACCATCTTTTCCATCTTGAATTGCGCACTCTTTGCATGGCTATTGAATAGAAACGATGAGAATATCTTTAAAAATAGGAAGAGAGAAGCAATATCTCTCTTGGCTGGATAGGTTTCTGGCTGGCATACTTTTCTCCCTGGCCGTGTCTTGTCAACCCTTTCTTCTCTGTATTTTACTACTGTGTGGCTAACCGCTGATGTGATCCGCTTTGTGTGTGTGTATGTGTCCTTTTTATTTCTTTCCTCTTGCTTTTCTATTCTACAGAATAGCAAAAGCAGTAATGATAACGATGTTTGACTTTGCTCTTTTCCTTTTGCATTCATTGTTGCAACATTCTACAATCTTGCCTCCATTCCTTGCCTGATATCGCTCCAGACACCACTAAGAAGAAATTGGAACTACCTACACATACACACATTGCGCTGGTGTTTCTGTAACGTCATCCCTACTACTGATGCTAGAGAGAGAAAAACTGGTACCCAAACTGCGGATGCAGACGTTGCATGAACAAGACAAGTGAAAGTGAAAAAAGTAATAATAAAAAGTAAGTAGGGAAGGGAGACAAGTAAAACAATCCATGAGCTTCAATGTAAACTATTAGCCATTATTGCTATTACCGCTGCTGCGACTACACACTAACACTATGGTCGTTCCCTAATAACCAGTGTCTTTTCTGTCAAAATGCCTTTTAGCCGAAAATGTAGTACAGCATGCCATGTCGGTCACTAGCACAAGATGACTACCACCAAGGCACAACTCCAAGAGATACCAGGGTTCTCAATATCTTAACTGTCCATCCGTTCTTTTTTTCATTTCAAGTAAACTGAACAATGGAGAATATGTTGAAGCGGGAACTTGTGTGAGTGTGGAAAAAGTTTTTATCAAACCAACATTATTGTTTGCGTATAAAAAGTGACAAAGTGTGATTTACACAAAGCGCAATCAACGCAATTATTGTTTATTTAAGCTATATTGCTTTTTGCTTTCATCTTTTCTAGTGATTATATTTTTGGTACTAAATGAAACTTTGCTCTATGATGTGGTCATTTCTTGCCTATTCCAAGTTAACAATTTACGAAGATAAACCATTTTATATGATTCGTTTATTTTTATTATGAGCCATATATTGTCAAAGTCAACATTGTTGGCTAATAACTCAAAGCAAAAAATAAAATATGTTACTGAAAAAATAATCACAAAAAATAGGGAAAATCTCAAAGAAAAAAGTAACAACTTGGCCAAAATATTGTTAACACACAAGTTTTACTGTCTTGCTGAACTACTTTTTTTGGACGTTGAAAGTTTCGTGTACACTACTACTCGTAGAAAGATTACCTTGCAATAAAAATTGTATCTATTTTCTCCGGATAAGCTATGGATATACATTATGTAGGCCAGCCAAAGTCATCTCAATCTGTTTATGTGTGTATTAAGAAGCAAAAGCTTTCTCATTTTTTTCGTTGATCACACCAACGGAGAGCGCGTCTTCTCCTTAAGCCGTCACATGATTGTCCCTGTGTATGTAACTGACGCCTTCTTTCTACTTTCTCTTCGTCTTTTTTCATAATAATATTTTGCACAGGACACAAAGCCAGCCGAAGCACAAGTATTACTACCAGGGCCAACTTTTCCCTTCCGTTTTCTCTAAAAGTATTAACTTTGGTACTTTTTCGCACAAAAGGGGAAAAGGAAAGGCTTTCATATTTGTTCTCATCTCTAAACGAACGACTTACTTTTATGGATTTATTATATACATGTGTAGTGGTAGCTGTACTGGTCGTGGTGTCGTTTCGCGGGAATGGTGGATGGAAGGTAATAACAGTGTAATAAGTAATAACGTATGAAAGAGAGTGAAAGTGAGTGAGTAGAAAGTGAGGCAGGAGTAATTCAAAATGGAACATAAAGACTTATTATGTGTATGTGTCTGTAATAAGCACACGTTCATAAAACGGGGGAAGTGACTCAAGTCGTTCTCGTCACTGCTCTGCGATTCTCTGCTGACGCTTGGGTGAGAAACAAAAGGAACATATAAACATTACGATTATTATTTCACGACAGGAATAAGAAGAAGGAGGTCAATAATGCTTTTCGGAAAATGAAAAAAATCTCTGGGTAGCATTTATATAGTTTTTATGTCTGTTTGCTCTGAAAGCTGTGAATTTTTTACAAGATAGAAAATACACCACACAGCAGTTACGACTAACTTGCGATGATGAAAATGTGAGGGCAATTTATATGTTTTTTTTTCTTTTTCCTTTTCTCTGGTGTACAACACGCAAATATAGAAGTGGTAACTGGCGATATGGTGCAAAAATAGGAGAAAGTTAAGAAAGAAGAATCTGTGAATGAGCACGCTGCGATTCTACACTACTATATTTTGCTTTTGCTATTGGTGGTGCTAAGAAGATGTAACTGAAAGCGTCCTTTGGACATTGCCTTTGAACGAAGGCTACTTATAGAAACTCTGGGCAGCTTAGAAAGACAAATACACACGAAGAAGCCAGCTTTCGTTTAGTAAATGTCTTTTTGCGAACTTTCCCGTAGTGGACCGCCAACTGTGAGGCTCGGGAGACTGGGTGGCTGGTGATGGTTTTACAGAGCAATAATTTATAATGACATCCGGTTTCTTGCCTTTTATCAAAGGAACAAAATCAATTTGACGGTTGAACAAATGCACACACACAAAACACATATGCTTGTCTCTCAACGCTCGCGTCTCCTGCTCGCACACGTTTTCCCTGAAATGTGTAGGCCATATCCATTTAGCACCCTGGCTTTTTCCCTCACTCATTCATTCAGTCAACAAAAATGGTGGAGGGGGACAGAGACATATATCTAAAGCTACACACACGGCATCTTGTGCATCTCTTTGTGCGCAAAGACTGTTCAGAAATGCGGTGACTGAGGAAGGAGGACTTACCAGGATTTATGGCTGAGCTGGTGACAAAGGTCAGCAGGATTATTGAGGTCGGCAACAAATAGGCCGGTCCCGATGGAGTAATCATCACCACTCTGTCCTTTTTATCCCAGTATTTTTATAACTGATGAAGATTTGTGCTGGTGTGGCCTGTCGTCCTCGCGGCAAGCAGCACCAACAGTAGAATCAACGGTGGAGGTGTTCAGCTTGGAGGGAAATAAAAAACGGGAGAGACGATGGGGAAAATGACTGACTAAGAATATAGCGGATATACAGCAAGTAGGTATAGTGCTGCTCGCAGCTTCTTTAGTATTTAATGCAGCGAGTCAGTGGAATTTTCTCTCTGGGAGTCAATTGTATAGCGACGTGAGAGGGAGTAGTTTAATAATAATAAAGACGATGATGATGTTCTGTATCTTTTTATCTTGGAGAAAGCGAGAAGAGCTGCAAACTAGATGGAAGAGAAAATAGGCTGGAGAGGGCTGTTAGACCCAATGAATTCTTGAGTGGACTCCAGCTGGATACAATCTGTCTGACGGAGTTAATTCATGATATTGGAATGAGACTGGCTAAGAAAAAGTAAGTGGTTGCTCGATTGAGATATAAGATGATCTTTTTAGAACCGACTTCGTGGTGGGTTGAGGAAGTTTGTATGGGTTTGTTCTGAGATTAGAATCAGTAGGGAAAAATCGGATCCAGTTTTCCAGTAATGAAGAGTCCTAATCAATGTTCCGCTTGGATAATGCAAACGAGTCTTCTATATGTTGTTCTTAATCACATGGTATTGACCTGCAAAGAAAAAATGAAGAAAGTTAATCCAAAATTGAAAACTCTGAGTACACTAATTCTAAAACTTTTCAAATTTTCTTTAAAAAATAACAATAAATTTCAAAATGAGACTATATACAGATGAAAGTTAGTACAATATTTGACCTGAAAATTTCCATTGCGTTCCTTCACATCAAACGCAATTTCCCCCAAACAAAATCAGGTACTACAAGATCAAGTCAACCAATCTTTGGGCAATGTGCTATCTAATATTTTGTAGTAGCACACTCTAGTCTCATAAACATGTACTTACCTAGGGCACCAACCACATAAATACTGTGAAAGCTGATACGCAGCAGAGGTAAACACTTTTCAGAAAAATCCGCAAGCAAATTGCGTCTGGTTAAAAAATTGGGTTTGGGCTTACTGATTTTTAAAACAAAACACCAATCCGACCCTACATTTATTTGGATTATATAAAGAAAACCCCTTTTCGTTTAAATTCCTTTTTGTGCGCACTATTCCTTTTTCTTCATTCGTTTCAATGCATCATGTCCAAGTTTGGTAGCTTTTTGATGGTGATGCGGGGCTACTTTTTACAAATCTTTCCACACGGTTGCTTTATGGATATAATATTTCAGCTTGTCAACGGAAACCAATGGAAGTCACCGTTAGACATCGCCTCTGCTTTTCTTATCATCTCTTTGGAATGCACACAAGAAGAGTTATATATAAGCGTGTTGGATAAGTGTATCGATATACAAAATCGGAAAAAGCATTATTTGAGTGCTACCGCATGGCTGAGTAAGTACCTATACTCAAGTCTCAAGAAAATTTCAAATTTCAATGCACACAAAATGGATCTGACACAATACTTGACGTCAAGGCATCTGTTTTCTTCACAAGCATCACTACCAACCACCACCAAAGCCAAGAAGAAGAGAGAAGAAACAGAAAAAAATGTCAATCAAAAAATCCTTTTCACAACAGTGTACCTAACAAAGCTAACTTGAGGCTTTTGTTGCTTGGCCTTGGGTGAGTAAAAACGAAAAAAGTATCTTCATGCTATTTATGAAGCTTACTGGAGTATTGCAAATGGTGACTATCCCCATAGTTTGTAAATCTTTTGCTGAAGCAATGCTGATTGAACAAATGTAGGCTATAATATGATATTTGCTTCTTCGTATGCACAAAGTAAATATCACGCATACATGCATTCTATAATAAAGCACTGTATATCATAGTATCCAAGAAAAAGTCTATTACAGTAGGATTTCTAGTTTTTACAGCAATTTTATTTATGGAGATGGAGAAAGTCGCAGGCCAAGCCAAGCGTGCTTTGAAAAATGTAAACATGGAATTTCAATCCAGCTCATGTAAATAAATACACCGGCTCAATGCACAAACCGCTTCAT
This sequence comes from Entomobrya proxima, assembly GCA_029691765.1. Classification (NCBI taxonomy): domain Eukaryota; kingdom Metazoa; phylum Arthropoda; class Collembola; order Entomobryomorpha; family Entomobryidae; genus Entomobrya; species Entomobrya proxima. Next base: position 15,239,847 of record CM056169.1, read on the forward strand.
TCAATTCCCTCTTCAAGTAAATGTAGGTATATTTCTCAGGAATTTTAATAGCTTCCAGCATAATGCCTGGTAGTGCTACATATATAGCCTGAAAAAAAAACTACGAAAAATTTTCCGTAGTAAAGAGAAATCAGTAATGGAAAATTGCTGCCGTTTTGTAAAAGCAGTTGTTATAAAATTCTTGAATAGAAAAGAGTAGGCAAATCTCAGCTGAGGAGATTCGCTAATAAAAGTCTAGTTTTACATTTAACAAATCAAAAATTCTATTTTCCCTGAGTTTAAAAGTACGAAAACCAAACAAAGGGACAGGTTTTGCGTTTTTGCAGATTCTACACAACCAGATTTTCACACAACTTTAGCTCAAAGCTCAACATTCGTTTAAAATATTAAGCTCGAGGTTCAAGCCAGGAAACTTAAATTGTGTAGCTGCCTTGCATTAGTTTGATTAATGTCTGGCGGTGAAATAAGCTATTTACGTGACCAGCTAAATGTACCACAACCTGGAGGGTAAGTATGGCCCTTGAAAGCAACGTGAAGACAACATGATACTTCGCCTCTATCAAACATAGTAAACATAGAAAATGCGTCTGTAGTACAGCTTATATCCATAATTCATACTCATGGAATCCCGTTTAATATCCGTTTAATATGCATGTCGTCCATACTTCTGGGATATTATGTTGAAAGTTCAGAGACTTTTTGACTATAAAACGACATGCAAAACATATAGAGGACATGAAAAAATCCTGTAAATAAAATATTATGTATAATGTATATAAAGTGTAGAAAGGAAAAGAAAATCCTGAAAAAGTGAAATCGTTGTTCCATTGTTAATCTTTTCCTGGAGGTGATTCTCTCAGGATGGTAAACATGTTGAGAGATATTATTCCATTGTGACATGGAATTGAGATAAGAACTAATATAATCAAAAGCTTCAAATCAAATATAGTATTTTTTCTTTATTTAAGCCTCTATAGTGCTCAAACATTAACAGAGTTACATTGTCTTTTCAAACTTGTTCAGGTAGAAATTTTTTTTTAGTCAGGCAGAATTAAGGTCATTAAAGATTCATCTGGTTATATAATCTATTGACACTGAGACAACTTTTTCTGTAGTTGAAGCTACTCCCATGTCATAATTTGATAGGTAGCAAATAAACTTTCTCTGACATGGACATATTATGTTGTATAAATCCAAAGTACTAAACTAATAACTGCTTTTTTACCGATGCAAACAGACATTCATTCGTCGTTGTATTCATCAATTTCCACTTTTCTAAAAAGAAAATTGGAAAATAAATAAGAATAGATGCTCTAAATGAAACTGCACGCATATAGGAATGGATGTTTGTGAGAATTAGTCTTGCTTGCACAAGCAAGCCTCCATGGAACTCCCTAGTATCGATAGAAAAGTCTAGTTTGATTAGAAGGTGCACGAAGATGCATTAAATAAATAATACATTATGCTCACTGGAATCTATACTGCATGGCACAAAGAGAAGAAAGAATTTCATTTTAGGAAATTACTCTGTTTGCTCTCCCGGCCTGTTCCCTTTTATCATTCTTTTCGAAATGCTTTCTAAAGCAAATATTAATAAATAATTTGCTGGTGCCTATAGGTATGCATACATGAAGACGAGAAGAGCGAAACACACTAGGGAAAAGTGCTCAGCAGTTCTTATAACTTGATCCAAATATTTGGCATGGACTACTTTCCACTTTCTTTGCTCTTAATATTAACAAGCTGTTATAGAGTTGGGCTTACATTATTTGAAACTATCAGCACGTAAGCCCTGAATGTGTTCCTGTGGATAAATACTTTGATTCATCAGTCAAACATTGGCCTTGTAACAAGTTTTAATAGTAGCTTATACCTATTAGTGTGGGTACTATGAATCTATATTGTGTGCATTATTCTAGTTTGATTAACGTTGTGTTATTTTGCTTCCCCAAAGTACCTGAAAATTGCATAGGGAGGTATAACTTTTTCCTAACTTTCTCTACCAAATCAGACAGATAGATGGACGACATAAGTAACACAAAGTGAAGCCATTCATTTCTTTCCAGATGTAGAATGTAGACAAGAGAGACGAGAATGACTTACTCAGCCAATGCGAGAGAGAACGTAAAAAAGTTGGGAAGTACAGGCAACGGAGAATAATAACAATAATAAGATGTTAAGAGACAAAGAGAAGGGAAAGGCATGAATTCGTTATTATCACAGAAAAGAACGTAAAGCTTCTGTAGTTGTTGCACGGAAAAGAATCCTTAAATGAACTGTGTATGTTGTTTAGATTGGGCAACTTTATGCGTTTCGTACTTTTCTCCATTACTTCCCCTTTCTCCTCAAGAAATCATGAAATGACCAATCTGCATTAAAAGTAACACGAAAAACAGAGTGGAGACAGTGTAGAGACTAGACAAGTAAATGCACGCTTTTATTTCCTGCAAATGCATGTTGACAAGCCATATGTAGTTGCGTGTATATGTACACAATACTCCTTGTCTCGAATTTCCAGAGGACAAGATACGACATTGTGATTTATTTATGGGGAAAATGGAGCATTTTCTCAAGTCTGCTGACTGAAAATAAGAAAATGAGCAAACAATGTTAGTAAGATGAATGTGTGCATTTTGTTAGGTGCTAAGGCTTTTTTGAACTGGCTGTTGTAGTGCTAAGAAAATTGGTGTAGGTTTGGACATGTCCAGCGGATATAATTACAGCATCAATGAACATACGCACATAACAAATCTGGTTGGACTACCTTGACTTTGACTTGCTGATTTTTTGCTTCCCTTTGCCTTCATTTCTGTTGCTACCTACTACTGACTGTGGAAGGACGCATTTTGTACTTTCTTAGCTGCTTTTGCTATTTCATATAAAAACCCCTGCATTCGTTGCAAATCTAAACAAAATGTCTTAATCAGAAAACTTTACCACACATGTTCTTGTTCATTGAATATCTGTTTACCCCATCATAGAAATCTGTATTCTACGAACGTTCACCAGTCAACTTGTGATCTGTAATTTTATGTTCACGACTCCCATTCACCCTAACGTTTTTTTATGAATAGGGTGCGTTGCGTGTTGGTCTTTTGTAGCACAATTTAGTTTATTCTACAGCATGAAAAAACCCAAAGATTCACCACCATTCTCGTAGTTACCACCTCACGTATCTTCGAGATTCACGATGACTCAGTCAGTGTGTTCTGCTGACAACGTACTTGTTTCTTTTTATATTATGCCATCATCATCAGCCATCAATACTGCCCATTACCCCTAAGCTATATTTATGGTAATGCAACCTGTACGCGTGTGTGACTACCTACACAAACAAGCTTGGGGATTTGTTTGAAGAAATGTTGCTACATCTTGCAACAATACAAGACAGTCGATCGAAGATGTAAGCAGTAAAGAAGTTCAAGAAAGCATAATCCAAAGAAAATTGAAACAGCTCTCAGCAGAATAGTTGTAAAGAATTCATGCTTGGAATACAAAAGAGCTTAAAGTAATATTCAACAAGACATAAGACCTGTCTGCATCCTTGCAACCAATAACACAAAAGAGAAAGCCAGCAACTTTACTGCAAAGAGAAATGTAAAGTGAGAACAATTTGGACGAACTTGGCTAAATTCCACTGCAAAGTCATAAGGGAATAGCTGTATTAGCAGAACTGATGATTATAAGATTTTCTCTGTTCCTTAGTTTGTACGATGAACAACAAAAAGTCTTTATTACTACTACCTGATATTTTTTCTGAGAATATAAGCTATATAAATTTGATTGAGAATTAGAGTGTGTCAATACTTTGAAAAAAGTACTGATCAATAATACAAGAAAACTATGAAAACAATTTTTAACCAGGTTTATTTGCCCGTTGACAATAACATCACTCGTGTCAATACATTTTCAAGAAATTGCTTGTTTTCCTAGATCGACATGTTGATTCTCCTGTTTATAGCAAACGTTTTCATAGTAGAAACGGGAAATTGCCCTGTAGTAAAATATTCCAATTGGAATATATTTTCGTGTTTTTATTCTAAACACACAATTTGAAATTAGTGAAACGTGCTACGAAAGGATATTTTGGTCAATAAAGAGACATTGCTAGTCATAAATTGTTTCTTCCAATTATGTTTGAACATTGTCAGTACCAATTTACATTTTGTTAAACGCAACGAAGGATAATGGCTCCCTCAAGACTGTTTATTCATAATATTCACTGTTATATGTGGTAAATTGAAATACATATTCGACGAAAATAAGTATAAATATAATATTCCTGCCTGGCTTAGTGGCTATGTTGTCATCATCGTACTGTCACGTCGCAAATGTGATCGACACAACACATGATACTTTATTCCTACCTGTCACACTACTGCTTTTCATCATGTTTCCGGAAAATGAACATCAAAGGAAAACCACTCCTGTCTGTCGAACCAATTTTCGAAAGGTTGCACGCTTCAACGTTTGAGACTTATTACACACTTCTGAATTCATGTTAATTTAATTCAAATATTCTTTCATGCACATACTTCATACTATGCAATTACGGGTTTGGGTTGTGGGCTTATGCATTCTACACTGTTAGGATTAAAGACAAGCAAGTATTTTGAAAAACACGATAAATTCATTTTTCTCATTAAAGTTATATTTGAAGGTATAACAAAATTAAATTAACTTTACATAGAGCTTTACAATAAATAAAAATGAGCGTTTTATAAACGATGAAAATAAAGGATTAATAGGGAAAATCTAGGTTAAGAGTGTATTTTAAGCCCTTTTTTATATTAATCTTCACACATCAGCCCATCACAATAGACAGGGAGGAAAGGAATATATCTTCTTTTCAATTTCAGTTGATTTTAATCTCTTTCGTTGGTGCTTTTATGTGTCTTCTTTTTTGCTTTCATCCATTTTCGCACTCATTTTCTATTCATTTCAAAAGAGAAAAAGTTATTTGACAATGTAATGTGCTCGCTATAAAAAATGTAAAAATGAAATGCGCTTTTTTGCTCACACAAGCACATTGACGGCTATAAAGTGAAATATTTTATGTAATGCAGAATGTTCTGCAGTAGTGTAGTGTCTGGAGAAATAAAAAATGGTGAAATTGAATTCAGCAGCGGAACTGAGTGGCAATTGCTGACGATGAGTAAAACCGTGACATGACATGTGCTGCTATTGTTAGCAAGGCATTCTCCATTGAACAAGTTATTTTGCTGTTTATAGGACACCCAGACATACAAAATACAAACACCACACCATAGTCAAGTAGAGTAAAAAGGAAATAAGACTATTTGTAAGAGCTACTCCATTTGTCAAGTTGGAGTAGTACTCATACTCACTTGTGCACAACACGTTTGCTTCTTCTTGTGGAGCTATACCTTAGTAAATAAAAATGAGCCTTTGCAATAAAGTAAGACGGAGTTTTCATATTTTTAAGCCTTTTTTAATGATGCTCGGCTGTCACTTGAGAGAACAACTTGGATAGCGTAATACACAAAAGCCGAATTCATCAAAGACTCACGTTCTCCTTTTTGTTGTTCATCTTTTTGCAGGTAAGCTTACTATTTTCCAGTGTGTTGATTATATAGAATGTTATATAATACAGCGGTATATAATAATAATAAGTAGCTACCACGCGGAAAGAATGAGGGATGCAGTAATATATACAGAGTACAACTGGTTAGATACCACGGTACATACACAAACATACAAAAATACTCGGAGGAACAAAACCAGGCATGCACGCCTATTTTTATAAAGAAGCAGTGAGAAATCTTTTCATCATCCTGATTATTTTTCTGGCTGAAAATGACTAGCAGCGACGCGCAAAGCTTATTATTGCAGTAAGAAACGAGAAAATTAACATAGGGACAAGTTTTGCTTTCAGCAAGTTTCATGATGATGATGGCAGCAATGATGCTGAAGAAACGTGAAATGTAATAAATATTTTTTGAAGAGTTGGCAAGCTTTCTTCTAGTTGACATATCTGTGAATAATGAAGATTTATATGGTTTCCCATTATAAGAAAATGGCGTAGGTAGCAAAATTATTTTCATTAGAAGAGGAGCGCGGCGCTTTTTGCTACAGAACTTACTTTCTACGCAAACTGGGGTAACAATTCTTGTCTGCACGGCAATACAAAGTGGTATTGCTAATAAGGAAATAAGGATTATCTTAGGAAACAATAAAGTCCAAAGTTGTCCTAGTTTTGTTGGACGAAGAACAATGTTCAGCGACAGTTTAGGCGAGAAAATGTTTCTTGCAAGTACTTAGTAAGTGCTATCTTTTGCACAACTATAACGCATTGATACAATGCTAAGGTAAAGAAAAAGTTTCTTTTGTTTTTGTAAGTAGGTATGTACATTGCTTGGTAAATTGCTTTACTTGTGGAAGCGCATAAACATAAATATATACCTGGTTTAGGTTTTTGTTTATTTCATAAAATCATTATTTATTTAGCAACTGCTTATTTATTTACTTTTCTGTGTATTACGCTCCTCGCGCATTCTACGCACACAGTACAACTTAGGTTTTGAGTCTAGTTGGGTCGAATCCCAAAACTATTGTACGCATATGAACAAAAAGGATGTATCCAATATAACTGAAGTTATAATTTTCTTTGTTTCTACCAATGGAATTTGTGTGTAATTTTTTATTATTACACACAGTAAATGACGAAGGCGATTTGCTAAATGGTTTTAAACGAAACAAATTTCAGAGAACATATGCATACTTTGCTCAACCTTTAAATTTAAGAAAACTTCTGTTCCTGGAAATTCCATTTCAAATATTTGTCGACAATTCGTGAACTATTTTTCCCGGAAGTAGTTCTGAAACATGGAAAACAACCGTTTGAAAACACGCAGGGGTAGCTTATCGCATTCATGTACTTTTGGCTTCTTTATTTGAGAAAAGTGCTTTTGTTTGTAGTTCTATGCTCTTTAAATACTTGAAAGTTTTCTGTAAATAGAACAAACGTATGTGCTCATTTAGAACAGTTTAATATTGTTTTCTTGCTTTTGATGATGATAACGGTTTTCACCAGTATATTTTATATTATATAAAATATCATTTTTATGCCCGCCATAAGTTTCGAACAGTTGCACACTACACCTTGCTCTAAGATTTTTTTTCTTTATTTCAGGCCACTTTCCATTCTTTACAAAACTTTTCTTCTTTCTTGTTTTAACTTGTGTGAGCAAAAGTGAAATTTAATTCTCGCTTTTCTTTTCATTTACTAGCTGCTGCTACCAGCCGTTATACCTCAAACATCATCTCAATGCACATGTGCAAACATACCTACACACAATTGATACTCCTACACAAGCCACTTGAGAGTCTGACAAAATTTCTGCTAGAAAAGTTTTTGTTTACCGGAAAAGTGAGTATTTTTTCTTTCACTTGAGCACAACAAACTACTAGTACAAGTAGGAAAATTGATTTAGCTAAATTTAGTTTTTTAAAAAGGAACGTGATTTTTTTATATTGGAGCAGTTATTAGTTAGTATTTGCTATCTAAATCGATTGCTTTATCTTCCTTGTTGTAGTGAAAAGTACCTTCATCAAACTGCTAACTGACTCAGTAAATTAGTTTCCTTTCTTTCATTTAAGACACAAGCACAGATACTAAGATTTTGTCTTCAAGATTTATCCAATTTTTCTTTTGTGTTTGTAAAGAAAATGCAATGGTCTATATATGAACCATGTATTATAACTTCCGCATTAAACTGTGTGAATCCTGAAACGACCACTTTTCTTACCATCATCGTCATCCTCATCATGATCCCATCAACAAAGCACATAAAACAAGGCCATTCTTTATGTTCTCTGCTTATTTTATGGCAAAGAAGCAAAGGCAGCGTGGAAAAAAAGTTTTGCCTCTTAAACAAAAGTAAATGAGAAGTGAAAAACTTGATGGTGCCTTCATTGTTTGTCGTTGTAAACTTTGCACACTAGCAGCAGCACTGCATCAATACCAGTGCCAAGAGGAGTTTAGTGTGTAGTAGGCATATCCATACGGGGTACTTAACTCCCACCTAAAACCCAAGAGCATCTGCACTTATTCTCGTGGACAATTTTTGGTGAAACATCCATTAGCTAAAAGTAAAAAGAGGAAAGGGATGGTGTTGATGACGATGATGATCGTCATCATAATAATCGGGATGATAATAGCTTGGGAAATAGTAATCACTCATAAAGAGGATGCTTTAGTTATTAATAAAAGATGCTTTACGGTGGGTTATTATTGCTCTCGTCAAGCCCTTATAAACGACTAGTTTACGCCGAGACATAACACAGGGAGACACACAGAAACCCTAAACTTTTGCTCTGTGTCATTATTATGATGACTACTATTATTATGAAAACCGGAGCAAGAGTAATGGCTACGATTCCTACTACAAAATTTTACACAGCTTTCACCAACTTTCTCCGGCCACAGGTACAGTGGGTGTGTGGAGCGGGGTGAACTCTACGTTCTGGAAGTTGGAGAATACCACTTTCTCTCTAGAGGGCAAAGAAAACTAGCTGGTGGCAACGGATTTAATATGTACACATGCAGATGCTGCCATGAAAAGTACCGTGTGGATAGGCTTTTACAGCAGGCACCTATAGCGTTTTCTTGCTTTTTTGAAAACTAGTTCAGAAAACAAAAAAGTGGGGTTCGCCAACTCGAACAAGAAAAAACCTGAAAAACTTTTCTCATTTTCTTATCCTACGATAATAATGGCGCATACAGTCTCTTACGCACAGTCAGCGCCAAAAACAGCTAAACCAGGAATTGTGAGTAGGTTCCTTTTTATCTTACCTTTATCATTTATAATTTTATCTGTTTTTACAAGGTGTCTTTTTATGATAACATATTTTCTGGTTAAGCGTTAAAAGTCAAAACTATGAGCAAACTGGGTTTCGATGTAAGCACGCTACTCAAAAATACAATGTAGAATAATGTCCGTGGGGAAAATGGAAAACTGGGACTCCCCCATTTTGACTGACATTAGGGCGGTCAAAGACCCTCCTACACAGAGCTAGATTCCTGCTAGCATTTTCTCCAACCCAGCGTCATCACGAAGGCTAATATTTTCTTGGTTTGTGCACACAAATTGTGGTTTTCAATATGACGTGATGAATGTAGAATGTATTCCATTCCCATACATTGTCTACTTGTCTGTCGTATTTAATTAAATCCAATACAACTAAAACGTGTTGATAATAGGTAAAAGAGACAGTCAATTTTGTGCATTAAGTATGAAAATTGCGAAAACCGTTATGATACAATGTGTGTAGTGAAACTTTATTGCGCAACGAGTTTGGTAAGACTTATGGGGAACAGGTTTTTACCAAAAAAGAAACTAGTTTAGTTATCCTCTACGCTACATTACCCTTTCTTGTAGAAAAACAATTTTTCTCTTCTGCTCTAGTAATAAAGGTTTTTGACGTATATAAATATCATATACACTGTTTAAAGAATTGCACAAAACTGCATAAAATGTTTTATTGTATAGTGATAAATAAAATCTGTATGAGCAATAATGACGTGTACACATTCTGTAATATGCTATTATTATCATGTGGAAATTCTGTGAAAAATTTGAAGATAAATAGGTAGGTCTGAGAAGGTGAATGAAAGCAGATCGAAAAGCCATACTTCAATTTTGCATTTGATATGTGCGTCTACTATATTGTACAATGCAATGCACCATATGAGATCCAAAAAGACAATATATGTATGGAAGGTAATAATAAGTCTCTAGAGCATTTTCCTTGGATTGGAGTATCAACATTCTTTTTCATACAGCCCAAGAGTCTCTCATGCTTTTTAAGAAAGAAAGCCGAGTACACTAAATGTACATTTGAGTGTAGGGAGCTTGGATTTTATTAAACTGTTACACAAGCTTTCCTCTCGCATATATATTGTTTTGTTCTGTCCGATACACGCGTTATTCCGCCAGCTTAACTGAATGTGAGTCAAGGAAGTAGCCAAGAGAGAGGAAAGAGAAAGGACGCAAAAAGTCAACTAAAATTTCCATTTGTAATTTCATAAAGACATGTATGTATTGTATTTAAATTGGATAGCGTTATTTTATATAAAGTCAGCATATTATAGTGTGTATAAAAAAGTATGAACGAATCCATTACAGAAGAAGCAGCAGGAGAGTTGGGACTAGTGACTACTACACAGTACATTTGAGGAAACAGAGTACCATAGATCATTCATTTATTCATGGAATGGAATATAATATTTTACACAAAAATAGAGAAAAGAATAAGAAGGAAAAGAAGGGGGAAAGCACTGAAAAACATTATAGGTTGTACGTGTTGTTCTTCCGCTGGCTAGTAACGTCCCAGATAATACGATATGTGTACTTCTGGACAAAAAACAAGTATATTTTCCTTCTTTGAAAGAGAAGACTGCTCAACAAAAAAACAAAGTTACTTTGGTGCAATACGCGTGTGCCATTCTGTAACATATAAAATCTTCTGAAAGTAAAAAAATCCACTGAAACAGCTGCTGTTTTTTAGCCGATGGTTGGTTACTCATTGCAAATGGAATATGAAAGAAGTAGGTTTTTTGCAAATGCTAAGGAAGAAAAACAGCAGAATGTTTCACAAGAGACGGATATACTACCATAGAAGTAACAGTGATAATACACATGCTCAACAATAGATATTATATCAAGTTTACGTCGTTGCTCGTCCTATTTGTGGTACACATGTACTAGAAAGAGATCCATTATGCATAAAACGAGAGAAAGAAAACCCAGAAAAACAGGTTTATTTTTTGTCGTTGGACTGCACTAGTTACTCCATTACTACGTTTTTGTGAACACATTCATTCCTTAATGATGAAAGAATAGAGAGGAGGCGGAAGAGAAGTAGAAGAGAAAAATATGCCAGCTCTTGTTCTTAGAATTTACTTGTTTTTGCAATCAAATGGAGTTTTTGTGAAAGAGTGGATTCCGTCCGGAACAGTAAAAATAGGGGAAAATGTTTTCTTAACCTTTATATCTCAGCGTTTTTTACTTCAGAAACAGCATGTTTTTGATTACATTTATCACATTTTTATGCTGGTAAAATCACCTTTATAATTTTAATATCCACCTACCCGCACCTACTAGTTTTTCATCTTTCTTTTTAGGCATGTAATCATATCCACTTTTATCGTTTGTTATTGTTCCCAGTGTGCAGTTATTTTTACGAGGAGTGAAAAATACGACTGGATAATACTCCCAAGGAAAATCTCTCAGAACAAAAAATATAATCATAGTTATTTTCCTTCTCACAGGTTTTATTGCAGCAAACTGCTTGCTGCCACACCATCCTCGCCAACCACCACTCTGCTACTACATACTTTCACTGGCTACGACAAAACGGTCTCTGCAAGTAGAAGTATCCAATTAACAGGATCTTGAAAATGTTATGCAGCTTTAAGGCACAGATTTTTAGAAGCCTATCTCCCCCCTTGTTTTCAAATTCAGTACAAGCATATTTGATTGATGATGTTTTAAGAATACGTCCTCCTCCATGTATCAAGACTATTGCTCCGAAAAACTTCAACCGGTCAAGTTTTTTCTTGCTCTTTTTTCTTTGATATATCACATCACATTCACTCTCACAGGGAAAATCATTACCGTAAAAGGGAAAGTTGCCGCGACGGGAGAAATTGCATAGGAGGTAAAATACTTTTTGGTGTTGAGCAAAGGTGGATAGATACATGCACAAGAACACAAAAACAGGCTGTTTCACATTTTCCTCGTCTCACTGGACTGAACTACCGTAACTACTTGTGCTGAAAACAAGTCAAAGAATGTAGTACCAAATTTCATATAGTAATACAACAATAGCCTTCTTTACAAAAAAGTTAAAAGCTGAGTTTTGTGTTAGTGTAAGCCTCACCTTTTTCTACATTTTGCTGCTACCTCTACCAGGTCTACACCGGAAATCAGTTAATAACCAGGTTGTTGTCGCAATCTCTACTGTTTAAAAGAAAATTGCTCAAGATTTCTCTTTTCCTCGACACTACATACTTCATATCATAACTCCCACCAGTTTAAATATCTGGAGTGCCTATGTACCTTCCACGTTTTTCTTTCTGCTGTATTAAGAGAGAGAAAAAAGTTTTGTTTTAATGTAATTCTTCCACTTATAAACCCATTCTTTTCACCCATTTAACTTTCCCTGTTTTTTATGAAAAGCATAGCAGCAGCAAAGTGGTAGTGGTATGCAGTTTTCTTTCAGAGTATTGTACAAAGTGCTTGTAACGACACACGGCATTTTGTTCAGTGAAAGTACTGGCATATGTTATTAGAATAATAATATCTGTTTTTTACTACCCCTCTGCGCTACACTTTTTCCCCGTGTTATTTGTCTCATCTTGTGTAAAAAATGAATATAGCATATAAGGTGCTTGCTTAAATCCTCTCTGAAAATAAAAGGTACACGGGAAAATTGTAGCTGGGATTTGTAAAGACAATATGGTGACACGTAACGTCTAGGTTGTAACGTAATAGCAGCAGCACTACTACAAAAAGTCAGATTGCAAATAGTACAATAAAATGCTAAATACGCTAAAAATGATAATGGTCTTTACTTTTTGGATAAAATAGTTGAAAATAAGTAGCATTAGAATAAATGAAGTTGTTCAAAAATGTTCATAAACGTTGCATAAGGTATCCTTGCTGCAAAAGCGAAAAGTTTTTGTTTTGCGCTTTCCACTTTTCTTACTAGAGTTGTGCTTAATTTTTCAGTTTGACATTTTGATTTGAAAAATTGAGTCAACTCTTACTTGACCATAGTTCTTTTCAAAAAGAAATAAGTTGAAAAAATATATTTGACAAAATGAGAAATGCAGCTTACAATTTATAATAGCCGTACATATGCTAGTCCCAAGAAAGTAATGCCATTATTTTTCCTTCAAAAAGTGATTGTTTAATAAAAATAAAGAAGAAAAAGTGAAAGGGGTTGGAAAACTCAAGAGAAATAACTAGTAGTCAGTTATCGCAACGGATCATTCTTCACTTCCACCTGACAAAACTTTCTTTTTTCTTTTAAACATTTCACTTGACATTTTAATGTGTAGAGAAAAAAAAGCAGCAGGAAAAACTGAACTCTCATTCCTAAATACTCTCTCAACTGGACGTTTCCTGCATGGAGACAGGAGCAAAAGCTGAAGCTATCAATATTCCATTCCAGAGTCACATTGAAAAAAGTGGAACAAACATAAATTACATTTAATTTTTCTTTTGAACTTTCCAGTTCCAAAAATACGATTTTTTTCTAACGACTCAAAAAAGGAAAGAAAGAATAGCAGCGAACAGTTCACAGGATACAAATAAAAAAGAACTTATATACACAAGTTTATGTACACTGAAAAATTTACGCTTGTTCACTCAATAAAGTAAAATAACCACGTATGTTTTTGTTTTATCAGTTCAACATTTTCTCGTCACTTACAAATCGGGCAAGATAAAAAGTTTCGTTTTTTTCCACTCGGTAAAAGTTTGGGTGCGTATATATTTTACTGCAGTCGTGCGCGTATTTTGGCAATCCAAAAAGTTTTTTGTGTTATAGTGCAGTGGACACGGTTTGTGCGCTTAAACTTGACTTATTAAAGCAATAAAGAAAAGTGTATGAAATCACCCAGTCGTGAAGATAGAAGGGAAGCTTCCACAAGAGTAAAAAATGAAAGCTTTACTCACTACTGCGCTACTACCAACCAGCCAACTAACTCACTATTGTGACTTATATGCGCAACCAGCTTCATTTTTTATTGAAAATATTTTTTTCTTTCAGAAAAGAGAATAAGATGCCATTTCTTTTGTCTTGCTTTGCTTTCTCCAATTTGAGCTTGCTTGCAAGTAAAAAGACCTTGAGCTGTTTATATTATTTTCCTAGCTTTGTGTTTTATCCTTATGTTCTTCCTGATGACGGTGTTTGCTACTGTCAGGTTTGTCTGTCAGCCAACCATGCAGACGTACAAAAATCTCTTAAGGCCACACACTCCAAGGAAAAACGGACATATCAACCAGCAAAAAATTATTGTGTTGAATTGTGCATGTAAGGATCACGTTGGTAGGCAATCTGCAGTGTGCACACCCATATAAATGAGAAGCCCACACGCAGCCCTGGAATATATCTCTCTGGTCTGTTTTCACTTAAGGTTTCCTCATCTGTAAAGTATTGTATACATCCTGTTCTGCATCACATCTCATCATCATCATCATAACACTACGTGATTTTTTTCATAGTGTTTCTTTTCTGATGGCTATACAAATTCCTATTCCATATCATGCAACATCCTTGAACTGACTTCAGATTATGTGTGTGTGTACTAAAAAGTCAGAAGAATGTAAAAAATAAATAAATGCGAAAATATACTAAATCATTTTTGACACTGCCAAGATGGAGATGAAGAATGAGTAAAAAATCGGAAATGAAAGTCAAGGAATATATAAGCATGAACAAAACGTGATTTGCCTAGCAGGAGGATTCCCTTGTTTATATTTTATTTATTTTTATTTTATACACCACACACACATTTAGCTCTCTTTGCATTTGACTCTAAAAGCCTTGCACATTCTTATTTACTCACCGGAAGAAACGCTACACGGCTGTTACTGTTGAAAATGAAAAAACAAGATTAATCCGACCAGGATCTAGGTATCATGTTACGGAAAATTCCAAGTGGGATCATTGGATCAGGTTTTCGTATCATTTTAAGCAAAGTAAGAAAAACCAATTGTTACTCGTCGTCTTCATGCTCCTCAGGATGATTTTTTTTCATGCTGTTGGCGAAGGATCAAAACAAATAGGAATACAAAAAAATTTTATGTGCCCATACACGTCTCTGGAAGCTACGATGATGCTCCTGCTCAATTTACATTTAACCAAGGCAAATGAATGCTGAGACAGTACCGTGGATACCGAACCAGGTATGGCCGAGAGAAGCTCGATAACTTAAAAAAGTTATGGGGGTACGTTGGTCTTTGGGTTGATGTAGCAATCCCTGCAGCACTTGTTTTTAATTTCTCTGCAGCGCAACATTTTTTGCTAAGAAATAATATTCAATGTATACTCCTTAATCCACCATTATAAATATACGTTTATAAAATACCAAATATGTAATTAAATGTTAACTTTATGTATAAGCAGCGATATTATGACTACTAAATTATGCTCATGTTGAAGTATTAAACGTCCAATGTAATCGATTAAAAGCATTCCTATTAACAACTATTTATTTGTGTACCAAATTCAGTTTTTGAAATTTATAATAATTGTTTTCATGTTGTCTGTTATTTGAAAATTCATGTTTTTGAAATATTTGAAGTTGAATTTTATTCAATGCAAGTATTTACTTTTTCATAGCGTCAGTAGTAGCTTTAGTGGTTAATAGGAATGCTTTTAATTACATTGTACATATGTTTAATACTTCAACATGAGCATAATTTAGTAGTCATAATATCGCTGCTTATACATAAAGTTAACATTTAAATACATAATTGGTATTTTATAAACGTATATTTATAATGGTGGATTAAGGAGTATACATTGAATATTATTTCTTAGCAAAAAATGTTGCGCTGCAGAGAAATTAAAAACAAGTGCTGCAGGGATTGCTACATCAACCCAAAGACCAACGTACCCCCATAACTTTTTTAAGTTATCGAGCTTCTCTCGGCCATACCTGGTTCGGTATCCACGGTACTGTCTCAGCATTCATTTGCCTTGCATTTAACACGACGAAAAATTCTAAAGAGAAAGTTGCTGTGTTCTGATAAAAAACTCTCATGGATGCAATTTTCCTGCTAACCTTAAAACTGCTCACATTTGGTCAAAAAGGAGGCCATTTGCATTGAACACTGTGCACAATAAGAAATTGCCTTCAACCCAAAATGTGTCTAATATTGTCTTAGTTGTTTTGCAGCTAACGCCATTCCACACGGCTTTCCGATCGTTCCCCTTAAAATTGTCTGGAGTCTGGGGAGAAATGCACCCGAAAAAAACTCTTTCCCCGAACAAATCGCATGGTTCCTTGGCTTTGCCCGACATACTTACACAACAGTAAATCTTTTACAATAAATATATGCCTTGTACATACTGCATTTAGCTTGTATATTGAGTAGTTTGTATAAATTTTATGCTTATTACTCTCCGCTTTTTCATGCTGTCTTTAACATTGACAAGGCGAATATTTCATCGCCTTAGATTGCATGCATGATCTCCTGCCGCTTAGACGCTTTTTCGGCACATATTACTTATTTTCCAACAAAAATAAAATACTTGCCAGACGCTTACTTGCAAATAGAAAGCAGACTGACGCCTACGTGTGGCTCTTTTGAGGGTAGCACATGTGAGTGTATGGAGTTGTTTAAAAATATGCCTCATTCTTTATGATATTTTTTCCCATTTATTTCCTCTTCAGAAAAAAATAAGTAACTAGGACCCGATTTTCCTTCTTCGCGAAAGCCTTTTGTGATTTAAAAAGCGGCAAAAATCTTTTCAGGTAAATCTCTTCAAAATAAAGTGTGTCAACGGCGACACACCATAAAGAAGTCATTATTATTACTATTACCCCGTCGCCGCTTCCTCGGAGCAATACCACACTCGGAGGACCAGAGTAATCATCACAATCATCATAGTCGTTCCTACGTTTTTGGGTTCGCGTATTATCATCATGGCCACGTACTATGTTGATATCAAGAGAGAAGACATGCTAGTTGCATGAATGAAGTCCCTCAAGATTTTCATTTTTTCATTGCTTCCGTCCCTCTGCCAGAGAGAAGTAGTCACAAGCTCCAAACAATTTTGGAGCAAAAAATTGCGTCTTGTCCTTTTTGCTACTTTGTTCCTACTTTATAGGGTTTTATCTATGCTGGCTAAGGAGCAAGAGAGAAAATCCTTCGAATAAATAAAAGCGCGTAAGGGTATAACCCCCTTTTCTCCTGTTTTGAGTTTGTGTAGGTGGTAATGTAATAATATAGAAGTTTTTAGCAACAACAATAATACTATCAACTATTACTGTTGTGCAAACGTCGCATAAAGTTCCTTTTTTACTCCCACAACTGCTACATTTACAGAGGAGCACAAAAAGGGGAATAATTTTAAGAAGCTGTAAGGGTTCAGTGGCTGAGGAAGAGGACATGGCAGCAAGACAGCAAGATCAACAAAACTGAATGAACAAGTATGAAAGTGAGCCAAATCCTGTAGATGCCTTCTATGAAAATATATATAAAAGTTAAAGTACCACTCGCCTTTTTTGCTACACATATTTTCCCGATGGTGTATTGTGTATTTTGCCATGTCTCAAGCCATTTTCTTTTCTTTCTTCTTATACCACTCTCTTCAGGAAAAAATTTGGAGAGGGAAAGGAGAAAGTTGCAACGAGAATTTTTGTCGGCTCCATCATGCCGTCGTCATCCAGCACTACAGAGAGAGGGGCAATGCTATCTCATATCTTTATAGCTTTTGGTCTTTATATAAAAGTATAGCCTATATACAACAACTTCATTCCACAGAGATATTGCGCTTCAAGTTATTCCGACAACGACGAAAACTACAATGTATTTATGTAGAATGTAGAGTCTACGAAAAAATACTTTTTCTACTTTCTTTTCTCAAAAAAACTCAGCCAAGACTCACCTACTACCAATCCAATTCGCTCACTTGATAATACTTAATCGGTTATACTACCTCCATTTCGTACTAAAACTGGACCAGTTCTTTAAGCTTCTTTTTGTTGAATAATAGTTCACAATTTTTTGTTTCACTCTAAACCACTGTCATTGTACCGTGTATAACATGCATAGCACACTAAGAGACTGAGTGAATAAAATGCATTATCTGTGAGAGTGCTCTACAAACCTCGCGTACACGTGTATTATTTGTGTAAGTAGGTAGTGTAAGAAGAAAATAGATTAAAGAGAAAGAAAAGAGGAATTTTAAAAAGCTGGACCAATTTCATATTACCCATATTACTCTTTTGATGTTGGAATTAGAATACAGGCTTAACATATTAACTTTCTTCCTGTTTTCTTCCTTGCTGTAGTACATTTTTGCTATAGAGCAGTCGTACATAATGCTTTTCACTTTTTAGTAAAAAATTCAAGTAACTACCCAACCTATCCACCACCTACCATTTCTTGCTGTTGCACACATAATTGTAAAAGAACTCCACTACTACTCTACTTTTTTCTCTACTCCAAATCGCCGCCCAATCTCACACTTTTTTCTCCTGCTAACCTCATTCTTATCCACCTCCTACTTCTACCACTACTGCTGCTCTTTCGCTGCTTTTCTTCAAAAGGAAAAAAAGTATGAATGAATAGCCAAAAGTTCCATTTGCCGTTCAGTTTGAGACCTTATACCACACTTCTCATTCCCCCTTTGCTTGCCACTTTTGTACCTACCAATCTACAAAAAAACCTACCATCTACCTGGCTCGCATGCAATATCCTTTTCCTACGGGACTCTTCTTCTTCTTCTTGTAGGGCAAGGCATAAAAAGGAAGGAGAAAAGAAAAGTAAAGGACAGAGAAGAAAACGAACGACGAAATGGGAACTCACTCAGAGAAAAAGAAGCAGAAATTGAGGCAAGAACATCATCATCACTTTGTAGCATGCAATGCATGTAGATAAACCATTTATTGGGGAGAACGAGAGGAGAATAGGGGAATGAGCTTACGAAAGAGAGAGAGAGACAGAGAAAAAAACAGTAAAAGAATGGGCTGGAAGGAAAGTGGCATGCATATTCCAGGAAATAAGTGGAGGGAAGGATAAGCATTTGCTACAAAATTTTTGGCGAAAAAATTCGTTGGTATGCACGTGCATTTTTATGTTTATGTTCATATTTTGAAAATTATATTAAATATTAAACCTAGCTATTTCTCTTCTTAACAAACACTCTCAGTATATATAAACGAAATGGATGATGATGACGATGGGTATACATGAAGGAGAAATGAGCAAAGTGATGCATGCAAGGGAGCGTGTTGTTGAGTTGTGAAAAGGGAAAAGTTGTTTGCGAGTCTTTTGTGTGGAAGAACATTCTTTGGAAAAGTAGGGGAGGATGTTTAATGGGTAAATTTAGCATTTATACCACCACTAACAACACTACATTCATTGTATACCTGATCATGACAAGGATGATGATGATGACACAAACTGCACGTTAACTTTGGTCGATAAGCTTGAAAAGGGAACGAGTGGTAAACAACTTCCTTCGTGTTGTGTACAGTTTACGCTTTATTGCCTGCCTACTGTGTAATATTTGATACAAAACCCATAAAAATGCAAAACGACCTGCATAATACTAGCAGTAGTACACACATGGACATGATGAGATATTGTTTGGGCGCAGTTGACCTGAAAAGGCATGCGGCGCAAAACCCGTCGAATCAGTTTCCGTGTCGCCGGCACTTGCACATTTATAACAGCCAGCAATATAGTACAACTTTCATTCACAATTTTCTTCCATTCAGTGTCCAAAATCAGTATTCCTGTTTGATTTGCAGCCTGTACCAAACTGCTGTTACGTTCTGTTACCAATTGCAGTAGAAGTAACAAAGCCAGAAACGCTTGCCAATTTCCAAACCGGGGAGAAGAGCGTGCCTCTTTCTTTATGCTCGTTTTTCAGTACAACAATGCAATCAGACTTGCAACACTGCACCAGCTTCTACCAACAACAACAGAAGAGGAAAAAGGATGCTATTCGTTAGCAGCCAACTTTTTATATCAGATTTAGTTACAAAAGTTTGAGCAATCTATTCCAGATATAGGCATACATATTCAGTTTGCAAAATGCATATTATGCACTTTCACCATTATTCTCTTCTTTTCCTCTTTCACAAAATTTACAACCTAACATAAACAAGATATATTGCCACTGCCAAGTATTTTGAGCACTTCTTTTTCTCTCCTCCAAAATCGAAACGTTTCTTCTGTCTTCAAACTCTAGTTAGCAATATTTTTTCTATAAAAGGAGCACACAACTAAAACCCTTTCTCTGTTGTAGAACGACTAACCCAATTAAAGAATGAAAATGAGTCTTCGACTCTTATATTCTCTCGCACGTTGCCACCACCCCTCACTTTTCTCACAAGAAACGAATAGAGAAATAATATAAGAAAAACAGAGACGATTTTAATTAAAACCCTTTGCCACTTCCTTCACAGCAACTCCCACTTTTCTACCGCATTGGCTGCTACTATTGCTTCTACAATCATAATAATATCAAGAGTTGTGTATATACTTTATGTGAAAAAGACCCTCTTTCTTTTTCTCTCGCACTTCCTGTGTTACACTTTTTAATTCAGAGCCACTGCGATAGTCAGCAGCAGCATGGCAGTAGTAGTGGGAGAAGTCTGAAAAAATGTTGTAAAATGCCAGAGAATGAGGAGAGTTCTTTCTTTGGCTGAAAAAAGAAGAAAAAGTGGTGGTGGCGAAAATGGAGTAAATTCAATCATTTAAATTTTGCATGCTAGAATGAATCCTTTAAGCACACTTTTGCCTGCCAAGTCAAGCTCTTGTAACCACACTACGACCAGAATATAAAAAATGAAACCTGACCGTTGCTACTATTTTAATGTGTGTGTGAGTGTGTTTTCGTACAACGAAATGCCATTCCCGCCGTCCCATATATTTCTATTACAGGGCATGTAGAATTTCTCCCAGTCGGCCTCTTCGTTATTATAATGAATATAATGGCAGCAATACATAAATAAATTCTATACATTACCATAATATATTATTTCGGAGAAAGCATCCGACTCTGAGTCGCTATATTGTTCTCCAGAATTTTTTCTTTCTTTTTTCCCTTCTCTATTTTTAAATGTTTTCTTGGTGGATTTTTAAAGCATACATAATCCCATTTCCTTCACTTTAACCGACAGTTCACCAACTTAACCACTACTGCTGCGAGTCTCTGATACTACTCACTTAAAAACTTGAGAAAAAACCCAACCATGAAACCTCAATGAAGGAGATGATGATCATCATCACAACATTGTGCCAATGCGTTTCATCCCAGCCAGAAGTACTCTTGACTTTTTTTTTATGGAAGGGACGGTTTAAGAAAGAAGAAAAAAGTTTTCCATGAAGGTTTGTTGAGTGACTTGCATGAGTGCACACGTTCACTGGAGGAAGAAATGGATAAAAAGTATTATTCCTCCAGGCAGACCCTTTGCTTTATTTCGGCCACTTCACAAGTAACGTTAATGCATGATTGTGGTAAAATGGGAGAAAGTGAGAAGAGTCGGAGAGAACACGAAGAAAAAGTTCTTTTTTCCTGGGTTGGTTTTACGGAAACCCACTTCTTCTTTCCAATTTGCATCTGTACCACCAAACCACAGTGAAAGTCTTATGGTGTCACCAGACGAGCTTCATTGCATGCCGGGGTTGAAATATCAGAGAAACCGACACATAACTTTTTATATAGTCAACGTGACACTTTATTTTTAAGGCTCATTTACATCACAATGTCACAAGACTTGTGCCAAACTTGTAGGGTAAAAAGAAAGGAGATGCATATTAAATATTTAATACGATTTTTGACCCCTTCTCTCCTCATTTTAATAAAACCAGAAACATTAAAGTACGTGCATAGTGGACATTACAATGATAATTACATCAGAAGAATTCAATGCAATAAAACTGAATCGTGATACAAACTGGAAAATTGAGACTGAAAACGGGAAGACAAAGTTCTGATGATTATAAGAGTTCAGTTCCACTTTTGTGTATTTAGCAAAAGACAATCCCAATTTGTAATCTTTTAAGGTCAGGCTTTTATAAATTACACTTATACGTAGTAGAACAACAAAATGTAAAAATCAGAATATCGGCCATTTTTCTTGTTGATGTGTTTTCTACGTCTAGACATAAAACATAAATAGGCTGTAAAAAACAAATACCCTTATTGTCTTACGAAAAAAACTGTTTTATACCCAGCATCATGAATCATAAAAGTGTTATAAACATAGTAAACATAACATTACGTAATAGTATGTACAGCACATATTACTACAAACTACTATTTTTATTGCAGCTGCTACAGTGTTCAAGTTTTGGGGATTTAAAAAAAGTATATGAGAGTATAAGAACATCTTTAAAGAACCCGCTGCCAACCTACATTAAAAATCCATGCTATACATCTTAAGATAAAATGCCACCATACCCAGCATGTCGGTAAATCAGTCAAGCAGTCTACAAGTATGAATGAAAATAATATCCTTAATGAATTATATAAAAATTCAAGCAAGGCTGCTTTCACTCATGGCATGACGCAAAACCTTCCCTGAGGGCAAGTTACAAAGCTGTAATTTACATAGTTGGCTTGTCCACGGTTCCCGACATTATCGGTCTTTTTTCTCGAAAAAATGGTGTGCTACACTCACACAATCTACCTACTACCTACTTTGCAAACTTTTTGTATAGTGCAGCTATACATCTTTTCGTCTCGCCACCAATCTTTCCCCTGTGTCACTTTTTCTAGCCCCAAAAATATCTTCAAGAATCTCAACAGCAACGACAACAACAAAGTTTGCTTTTCACTTTTTTCTGCATGCATTTCACTTTGACTTTTTACTACAAAGAAAACAGGCAAAAAAGTGTTCATGAGATTTCCTCTTGTTACCAATGTAAGAATGATGATGACGGCGGCAGTGGTGGCAGTTGTAGAGAGCAAAAAAACTTTCCTTCTGATGCTTGATACCAGCATAGCGGAGAAACTAATAGAATGGAAATATCTGCATGCAGTTTACAAGTATGTTTGTGTGTGTGTGACTAAAGCTACAGTGGATATATGAATGAATGGGCACGCATGCATAAAAAGACTAAGAGGGAACAAGTCATGTTTATTAGGCGTCTTTCTCTTCTTTTCAGAAGATATGTATATGTTGCTGCGGAAAAATGTTTTCTACCAGAAAATCGAAAGAGGAAAAAACCAGTATGCAAAAAAAAGAGAGAGTTTTAAGGTGGTTCTCCACTTGTATACTCTGTTCCCAAACTGTGTGGCTTTTTGTTAAGCCTCTAAAGAAATATATACTGGTATATTTAGGTGGATAAATAGTGATAGCGTATCTAGCAAAGATGCTGACATGTTATGGGGATAAGAGGAAATACGATAAAGAAAAGTAGAAGGAGGCCATTTATGCCATACATCTTGAGAGGAGAAAAGAAAGTGAAAGTTTATCTGATGATGGTGCTTCTGCTGCAACTACTTTTGTGGAGAAAAGAAAGAAAAACAGTTTTTGGAGAACTACAAAAGTATTAAGAAGAGAACAAGAAAGCGCAAACTTATTCAGGAAAACCGATTGATAGTGTATAGCGGTACGCGAGGAGTGTGTAGTTTATATTCATCTTATTTTCCAGATAGATGGAAGGATAATGAATTATTATTAAGATAGAAGCACACTAAAAAGGCAAGTTGATCAGAATAATGAAGATTCTGCAGAGAAAAAAGTTTGAGCAGAATGCAAGGGAAAAATTAATTTAAGTTTGCGTTTCCCCTTTTCGGAATAGTTTCTCGAGAGAGATGTATTGAAAGCTGCTTTTGTTGGAGAAAAAGTTTATTGAGCAATGCTTATTTTTTCGGCTTCCACTACGAAAAGTAAATATAATAAAATGGGATATTGCGTTGATCCAGATATAGCGTCTATTCTGTTCGTGTCTTCCTGTATGTGTCTGTGCAGAGATTCTTAATTAATTGAAGTAAAAAAACTTGAAAACTGCTCGACAGTAAAAAACAGCGATTATAACAAGACGTTAGAGTTATTTTTATTACTTTTTCGTTAATTCAGCAGTAATTTAAAAGACTCAAGTAACGTAATTCGTCCTAGGATTAAAAGTATACGATTGTATATTGCTTGCATAAATTCCACCAATTAAAAATTTCTTTAGCATCAGTATACTAGAAATTTATAAGTGACGAAATTGTCAAGATGACGTTTAACAAAGGAAGGGAATTGGGCTTATTAAAACTGTCCCATATATTTTATGAAACCATAAAGTTTCTTTATAATCTCTTCACTCACAAATAATGTTGGGGAATTCTTTAGCACAAAATCATGAACTATATTTATTGAAAATATAGCACACGTGATTCACTTCACCGCCGTAGAGTTATGAACGTACTTGTATGAGTGCATATTTACGCAAGTTTGTGCTATGCATAAGACAACTTAAAAGGCAGCCGCAATACAATACAAGAAAGTAGGCTGACAAGGAAGGTGGAAGACCTTGCATTGTTCGGAGAAAGGAACACACACCAGAACATGAAGTTGAGTGGGTTGAATTGACGACAAGACAATTTAATAGAGGGTTCAAAGAATCGAAAGCATGTGAGACAGGCATTGTGTCGTGGATGCAGCAGCAGCGTCGAATAACAGCGCAGTAGAGGTACCCAGATAGATAACTTTTCGCCTTCAAAACAAGGAAGTGCTAGAAAACGGTTCAGTTTTCCCTTTTTCCGTGAATGTGATCACACCGACGACGGTAATGTCATGTATCTCTATATTTTGTACCAAATGATGCTGGCTGGTGTGCATGCACCAAACGCAAAAAAGGAGGTTGGCAGCAGGATGTCATTCCATTATCAAAATCACAAATGGGCTCAACCTCTTCGCTGACTTCACCACCTATGAGTTTACCCTAGAAAATCCTTCGACATGTGCATGTACCAAGGAAAGTATAAAGAGTTTTATATTTAAAAGAACGCGCAACGACAATAACATCCTCAGCCAAAAGAAGTCAGCTGGCAAGATTTTTTACCACCACAACATTTTATGGTTGTGCTAATAAAGGCTGAAAACGCAACAGTAAAATGCAGAGAGGCATCTTTCAGCCAGATTTTAAGACCACATATCATAATCATTCCGCGACATTTTTACTTTCACATTTTGCGTAGCTAGCTTTCCAGAAGAGAAAAAATGTTAATATACACTTGTATCAATGTTAGTAGTAGTTTCCTTTCTCTGATATGCGGAGAAACCAAGCGAGAAAAATAATGTGGGTGTATACCACATTTACCTTTTTTAGATATATCAAACAGCAACACTTAAAAGTCACAGAGAAAAGTAGACTAACGGAGAACTGTTCCTTTGCCTCATGATAAGAAATAGAGAAAGAGAATAACGGCAGCGGGTATATGATATGCATAAAAAACGGATTTCTCTTTTGCAATCATCCATCCGTTCTTTCCTCGTTTTCCTCTCTAGATATTGCATTTGGTTGAGGGTGTCATGGTGATGACGATTTGATGCGGAAAAGTAGTAAAATGTGAAATGTGACTGACTGTATAGAAACTCGACTCGAATCGGAGGGAAGATGTAACGCTTCTGGCATCTATAACCATCCCTTTCCTTTGACTTGTAAGAAGCATAATAACAAGCAATAGGAAAAAACTCTCTGTAGTTGGTGACGATCATGATTAGGTTGACTTTTCTCTGTTTTCGTTCTGGTGCTGTGGATCATACGAGATTTGTGAAAAACTTTTTTTGGAGAAAAAGTCGGGTTCAATATCACAGCTTTGCATAATATTATACATTATCATTATGATGATATATTAGGATCATATCACGTATTATGGGAAAACAGCGTGGAATAATATGGAGATATGCCTAGATGAGCAGACAAAAACAGTTTCCGTGAAAAAATCAAGCAAGCATGGCGCTTTGCAAAGGAATGTTGCACATACACACGGGTTTACTGTTTGCCATTTTTATGCTGCTTAGTTGCATAATATACAAAAAATATCTAATAGTCAAAAGTCACAGAACACTGGTCTTGCATAATATATGTACCAAAATAGAGTGTCTGGTAAATAATCAAGCTCAACTCCACGTTTTCGTCTGGAAGAGCAAAAGGGCAAAGGCGAAAAAGTAGTTTAGATTAGTGGTACCTATTTCAGCGCATAAAAATCCGGCTATTTTAAGTGCAAAAGACACTTCTCGCATGTCAACCGCAAACGTAATGGCATGATCATGTTGAAAGCATATCATCATTACCATCATCGTCGCTGTCTGTGGATATGCAATATTACCATTAGTTTTTTTCACGACGGCGACAACAACATTATAATGACATGCAAAAGTTTTCCACGGAAAATTGGTAGTGGTACAGGGATCACGTTGAGGTTTAGTTCAGTGTAGTTGTGTCGAGACAGAGGAAAAAAGTAACAAGTCAGTGGAAAGAGGAAGTGGAAAGTAGACAGCCGCCATTGACAATGAATATTATTCCAGGCAAAACGCCCCAGCAAACATCACCACCGTCAGACCGCAATATTGTTGAGGGAGTGCAGCTGGGTGCTTTTTTGTTGGTGGTGGTGGTAGTGGGTGATTATAATGTACTCATGTTCTATCGTTCATGTGGCATTTAAGCCAGAAAGATCCTTAATGATGGCAATATATCAAAAACGACTACGACAACGATGATGATGATCATGTTAGCAAGGAGGAACATTGATAGACGAAACGATGTTAAAAATATGTTATTGGCTGTCATTTCAGCTACATAACACATCCCATCCTCTAGTCTTGCAACTGGCAACATATTATTTTATTACTTAGGTACATCATCATCTCATAAGTACGTACAAAAGAATAAAAAGATGAAAAGTGGCAGAGTAGCGTCTCAACAAAAGAAGAGAGTGAATGGCATATCGTATTACACCAAAATCCTATTATGTTATTGCTGCGCTCAACGCCACCGGCTCAATGCAAAAAGCCTGCGAAGCGGATCCCATTAAAAGTAACATGTATTTGGAATAGCAAACTTTTTTGCAGTGAGTAACACTTTTTCTTCCTTTCACTATTTTGGATTGTCAGAAGCATGCATGCTACTCCGTACAACGGAAGGGATGATCAAGCGCCTTTTTCATTACAGTTGACATGATCATCGTGTGACTAGTAACTACTCCCGTCTGAATATAAAAGAGCAAAAATTAAAATTTGTCTGAGATCCGTTCCTTACTATTAACTACAATAGGCATATAGTGCCATTACGGAATGAATAGCATGTGTATGGCCCCAATAATTTGATAATTCGCTTTGCCCCAAGGACTCACTTCACAAACTGCAGACGATGCAAGCCTCATTACCAAAAGCACCGCCCTTTTAAGTAATCCCATTACCCAGTGAGCTTTTTTACATTTCATCTTCATCTATTTTCTCCCCAGTCTGGTGTGTGTCGTGCTTTGTACAGAATGAGGGTGGGAAGTATATAACTAAGGAGTTAATTAAAAGTGACAATCATGCCGGGTAAAGATAGCCAATTTGCCTGATGGTGACGGTCCTGGTGAAAGCGGGGATGCAAATGGCAGCACAAAGAAAAAGTTCATTCTCTCAGCTGCTATATAGCTTTTGCTCTTAAAATAAATACATAGCAACTTTCTTTCTCCCTATGCTGTGTGTTGTTGGGCCAAACGGAAGAAGGCAAGCCGCAGGAATACCGGGGAAAATGATGAGTAGTGAACAGTGCCACTAGGCGAGTTGGAGAAAGAACTATAAAACATGTGAATATGTATGCATGGCTGAGTGGCAAAGTATATCTAACAAGATTACCAAATTAAACCTTAACTTTACGCTTTTTTAGGTCCCACAGGGAAACCAAAATCTTAACTTTTCTGGTGAGAGGGCGGAGACGACGAAGGAGGTTGACGAAGAAGCAGTAAGTAGTAAATAGCAAGGTTTATTAGTATGCTGAAGTGTACTGGTGACGGGCTTTTGCGGTGTTTGCGATACACACACACACACAAGCCCAGAATTATACTTATTTATCTTTCCTGTCTATTTATAAACTCATCTTTTGTGGCCAACTTGATAACACTTTCACTGCTGCTGACACTCACTCGTTTATTATGCATCTTTGGCGTTCATTTTCCTGTCCATTATGATGCCAAAGTGAATGCCCATTATGAGATGTGCTAATGAAAACATACAACATACAGCCTCCTCCTCACATACATTTGTATATACATTTGTACTTGTATGCTGGTGTTGTTCTTCCGGCATTTTCCATTTCCTCTGTCAGTCTCTCCTCAAAAGGCTTATCATTGCTGCTAGGTAAGATATACCTTTCCTCATATACTGAAACGTTTCAAGCTTCAGTTCTCTACTCCTTCCAGCAGTTTTGGTGTGTACACGAAGGAAGGAAAACTTTCACTTTCCTAAATCCCCAAAGCCCTGTCATGTCGTAAAGTGATATTGTGTGTGAGAAAACCGGAGTATGTACATATATGTGTGTCTTTGTTTGTAGTTTTTGTATTTCATGTTCCGCCGGTGAAAACAGACGAGAGAAAGTGTTACAACTCTAGTCTCTGTCTACACGCGAACATTCTTGTTTTAGGAATAATCGGTTGTGGTGAGCACAATGTGAAAGCTACCAGCTCTATATTGCATAATAATGCAGATAAATCTTTTATAACTGCCAACATTATTTTCTCATGAGTTTTCTTGCCTTCATCATGACGATCACTACACGAGATCCAATAAGAAATTCCAAACTGAAACACGACCATATGTGCAACAATAGCAAGTGCCAGCAAAATGGAAAAGCTTGGATATTCTCATTTTCCCAGGATTGAAAGCCTTATAGTGTTGACGGGACCACTAGCATCTGTCGTGGCTGGATATTCTACTCATGTCATTATCATATTAGCTGGAAAATATTTTATGAAACGTGTACATAATTCAACACGGTTACAACACATGTCGAAATTGTATCACATACGCTCTCATTTGACGTAAACAACTGAATGATCGTCATAACATAACAGATGAATGACTAATGTGAATGTAACAGCCGAAAGCGCTGTACTTATTACTGAGCGTGTCATACATTTATGGAAGGGGAGAAAGGAAGTGAGGAGGAAAGCCCTGAAGTGGTAGTGGTGTAGTAGTAGTTGGATTGTTGACTTACCGCATTTTCGTTATTGCCTTTGCCAAGGGCTTACATATAGAGGAACTTTTTCTGACAAAAATTGTATGACATTGTGTGGCAGTAAAAAACGGAGAAAGTGGGCAATAATACGAATGATAATCGTTGCATTATTATTATTACAGAAACGATGAATGAGGGAAGAGGGTTGGCGTGGCTCATAACAAACTTTTTTTGTATCGTTTTACGGCCCCGTTTCAACAAAAAGGGGAATGAAACAAGAGGAGACAGAACAGTTTTGTAGTTCCTTTCGTTTCTTATACACACTTCTTCTTATTCAAAGTGCATAAAAACAAGCAAAGCTCATGGAAAACGAGAAGAATAAGAAAAAGCTCATGAAATTCGTTATGTTATATGATTACGATTATTTTTACGATGAGAGATGAGATATATGCATGGAAGATTTCTTTTGAAAAGCAGATTGTGCATTGTGTGTGCAGACACTGTAAAATAAAAAAAAAGAATCTGCTTTCACCTCCCATCCACTTTTCTCGTTTCCAAAGGGCTACTTATACTTGCACGGTCGGCATCATTGCACTGCGTACGTTCCTGAACGTGTGCATGTCATGACACGAGACACAAGAAACTAGAAAAAATGATAAATAATTCAAAGGAAAACGACCCTCTGTTTGGATATCCGTAAAAGAAATCATATTAAAAGTTTGTCGGAGATGGAGGAATAACGGAATATATATGTACCTATACAAGACGTGCATATATTCTACCCTAACACGATATTATATAAACCGTACTGCACATAATTATGAGCTACGGTTATGTCAACTTATAGCCCATACAAAAGTAAAAGGCAGTTTATTTTCTTGCCATGTAATTGTGCCCGTCTTTTGTAAAATTAGAAAACAGATTGGATTTCAACAGCAGTAGAAGTACTACTGACTACTGGTAGCTCAGTAGTTTGAACGGGCTAGTAGCGGAAACTGACAATTTCCTTTTGGGAGAAAGTTGCTACTAAAAAAGAGAAAGTTTTTGCAGACTTTCCTTGAAAAAATTGTAGGAGAAAAAGACATTTCAAAGGAAAGGAGGCTTCTTACAGGATATGTAGTCGTTTTAGATAAAGTTAAAAAGTTGGTAATTTCTCAAATTCTCTCAATTTTTTCTGCATCATCGTTTTTCATAAAGAAGTTGAGACATTCCCTCTTTTATCATCGTATCGTGTAGTTTGTGATCACTTACATACAACAAAGCACACAGGAAAATAAAGTTATTTGGTGGGTGAGTGATGATGACGTTATGATTTGGGATTGGGATTGCTGCGCTGCACACACACACACGCCACACAGTCATGTCGTATAAAGTCCAACAAGAACTTGTTATGTCGTACGTGGTGATTTTGGGTACGTAAACTGTTGAGTTTTTAAGGGGAGCTGTGCAAAGAAAAAATAAGATTGTATTGCCGCCTGGGGACTTGGGGACAAGGAAAAAGAATGGAAAAGGAAATGAAATACAGTTCAAGATACGCGCAGTACCATTACTCCATGTTAAATAATAGGTACGCGGTTATAAAGGGGAGAAAAAAATGGAATATTATTTTTGTATAGTTGTAGGTGCGGCCGGTAGAACGGAGAAAGTAAAGCTGTGAGAAATGAGTTTTTGTTAAAACCGTCTTTCATGAAGCTTGTAACAATGATGAAACGGTCCTTAGTTCAATTTAAGCTGATGATGACGATCACACCAAAAAGAGTGTGTTTTGCATGAACATGAAACATTATTTGTTTGAATTTGAGAGCAAAAGCAAGCAGAGGAGCATAATATTCGCATAAATTTCTTCTGAGAATAAAGACATTTGTCTGTGTTGTGAGGAACAAAAAGGGCTGCGTACACAATATTTTGTTTTCACAGTCTCTCTTCTTTACTCTCTCTCTCTCTCTACGTTTCTTGGCACGGAATCGTCCTCCTTCTCCTTCCATCACCACTGCCACAAGAAATAGGAAACCAACAACCGCCACTGCCACAACCAACTTTTTTGCTTTTGAATCCTTTCTTTAGCCACAGACATAGAGACTAGACACTATTGTGTGTGCACTCCCACGTTATCATCTATCTTTGGTTTAATGTAGTACCACTTTTAGTCTAGTAGCAGCAGTGAATGAATAAGTATGAAAGGAGTAATAATAAAAAAGTGAGAAAAATATAAGAGCACACATTTCTCGGGCACAGTAATCATATATGACCATATAATGCAAGCAACAACCTTGCAGATAGCTTTATCCTAGCACTTCATTTTCTTAATTTAATTTTCAACGCACATAAATCGTGCACACCACAAATTTTCAAAGTTTGTTACCACCGCCGCTCAGTCTTCCGCTCATCTTTCGTGTTATATTCATACTGCAAAAGTGAAAGTATATAGCTGTAGAGGCAGCAGCCAAGCGTGCATTCAAGCAGAGTAAACCAAGGCGAGTAATGGTCAAACAAAGAAAAATTCCCTGAGGTCTGTAGAAAAGAGTGAAAAAAGATGAATAAAAGAAAGAGGCTCGAAATAAATTCGTCGCCTGAACCTGAAACTGCAGTATTATTATTATATGTATAGCCATTTCAACGAAAAAAATTTGCTCCTTTGAGTGAAAGTCACGTGGAAAGGTACACAATTTTTTCAACATTTTCCCTTCTTGGTTTGATGAAGAAAATTGAATAAATATAAAAAAGGGAAAAGTTGGACAACAAATTGTAAGATACAGCCTAGCTAAAATGAACGAGGTAGAAAAAAAGGAGACATAACAAAGTACTTCTAACTGTCTACTGGGTTGCTTTGTTGGAATGAAATGATGATCCCCAGCCTTCTCTTTCCCTCTACAACTAACTCTACGTCTTGTTGTTGATTTAAAAAGTTTAAGAGTTCATGTTTTATTCATATAGCCTGATAATTATTCAGTAAGACGAGTTGAAAACCAGCAGAACTTTTCCGAGTTGTAATTGGCCAAAGCATAATATTTGAGGGAATTCGGTTAAAAACGGGAAAGATATTATACCGATATTATGAGCATAAGAATTTGGGCCACTCATTTGTCAGCATAATGTGGTACATAGCGTGTCAATTAATGGTAATGAATGATTTCGTTTCTTTGGTTTGTTAAGCAGAAAAGGCAGAGAACGAGGGAGCTGGGAAAACATTATTGCTGGTACAAATGTTACATCAAGATTTATGACGAAGCTGTAAATTCAGAGGTAGGTTCAAAGACTCTTCTGTTTCTCCCTCAAAGTATATTCTCACTACAATGAGCACACCTGGAAGTTTCCATAAATTCAGCGATAATTTTTTTTATCCCTTTTCTAGTATTTACAGAAGATTTTAAATTTGTGACTTTTACTCTCAGGTGTCATCTGCTAATTTCAAATTCATGATTTTACAAGAGGCAAGTTCATCATAAGAAATTTGTACAAAAGGTTAAAGTTTGTAATCAATACATTCACGTTCTATTATGCAGAATATGTTTACATAGCTTTACCTGAAGCAATCTCAAGTTGAAATTCATTAAAAATTAAAACTTCCTGTACATTTTTTCCAGTTTTCCTAAGCCAGGATGGTACTACACTCGTTAAACTTGGTAAAGCACTGAAGCATATTGTACGTTATAGTTACAGCAAACCATAAGAATTCTATGTATTACATGCATATTTTAAAAGTCTTCATCCAACCAGAGATTTAAATTCATGTGACAGTACCTGATTCCCTTTAAAATAATAAATTATTCAATATTGTCATCTCCATCTTTGCTGCCTCTGTCTTGCTCTTTTGGATTACCCTCGTAAAGACGGGGATTTTACTAGAACAAATCTCCCTCATTCAAGTGTACAACGTCTGCGGGTCTATTTTTCATCATATTATAGGAGCACAAAAAACACAAGCAGATTGAATTTACTGTACTATTTACCAAACTAAAGCTTGTATTAAGTTTGGCCCGCATTCCTCTTATAAATTTTGGTCAAACAGACCAGAGCAGTATTAGTATCCACAGAGGAAAAAACAGATTTACATATTCAAATTACTTCGCCTTGTCCTCAATAACCGGCTGAACTTACAACATTAAATGTCCGGGCATGTAAATAAGTGGCACAGAGTAGTATATAGCATAGTTTTTGCAAACGTGTATCATCTCAGTGTAGTCTGTACCACCCTGGTTTAAAGGAAATAAGGAGGAATAAATGATACAGAAAACGTTTAGATGTTTTTTTAGTTTTTCATCTCTCTCTCTCTTTCTTTCTTCCTGTTTTCCCACTATTTTACCGCTTTTGCATAATACAAGCATTTATTTGCCCAGCAGCAAAACTAGTAGCATTGGCAAACGCACAGACACAGAAAGGTCTGTTTTCTCCCTCTCAAGTTCGTTTTGTATGCATCTAAGTGCTTTTGCACATTCCCATTATCCAAACCACAAACGCGTATGTAGGTGAAAGCAAATAAAAAAGTTTATGTTTATATCAAGTATTCGTATATAGTGACGGAAAGGAAAAAGGAGAAATCACTTTGATTTCTAACAACTAACTTGGTAGACAAGATGAAAAATACACGTTTTGTAGTAAATACACGTGAATCACCCGCACTCCATGATTCAGTCAGCCCAAATTTCAAAGAAAAAACCAGTTCCTCAAAGATACAAACAAGATGATTACCGTATGCACACAAGCAATATACCACATCCCGGTAAAGTGAGTGGTTTAATATGCACAACATTACAGAAAGGGAGAGAGAAGGAAGATGATGATAAAGTCTTCAAATGATGTCTCAACCGCCTACAGAGAAACCAAAAACTATATATTTTCAAAAAAAATCTGCAAGGTGAAAGTACAAGATACTTATTTCTTTCCTGAGAAGATTTCTAGTACTGCCGCATTTGTTTGCATGCTTTGAAAACATTTCTTTCTATAGCGGGGCTCTGAAGCTCATATGAGCAATTTTAGCACGCTTGAAAATGAAAGTGGCAAGCAAGAGGAATCATCGTGATCATCACGGTCATTATGAAAAACAGGAGCAAGCATTGCGATGCCAGCAAGGTTACAAACGTTTCTCAGTTTACACAGCCAACTTTATTCTGTCCGCCATGCAAAAAGCTTTCGCTTTTCCACTTTCTCCATTTTTCCCTCTGCTCCAAACTCTAACCCCAAAACAGTACTCATAATAATAATAATAATGCGTATGAATGACTCGTGTGTGTGTATATAAACGCATCCCCATCTACACGCTTCATTTTATATATATTTCCATCTTGCTTTTTCTCTCTTGATGCCCATGCTCATTTTTCTAGGTGGTAGGTAGCTCAGAGCACCGATTTTCATATACAATTTCTACAGCCCAGCAGCAGCTCCAGCTTGTTTTCTTCCCATCTGCACGGGACTTGGAAGAAAGGGAAAAAGTTGTAGTGTGAGCAATAATCCAGATTTATAGACTGCTGTCTGTCTGTCGGCCGCTTTTTCTCGCTGGGTAAAAAAGTAGGCTGCCTCTACACTCAAGCATATAACTACACGCAAAACAACTTCAAAACCAGTAGTGTGTAACGCAGTCATCATAAACATGCATTACAATATTCTTAGGTTGCTTCCAGTAAGAAATACACGGGCAAATAGAGAAAAGTATAAAGATTTACACAAAAATAATGCGTTCTCTCTCTGTCTGTTGTATTATGACTTTGCTTTCCTTTTTTCGGCATGATGATGACTATTACCCATGCCTGCACACACATATACTACACATGGTCATAATAATAATAATGTGTGGTGTGCCATGCAGAATCTAGAGTTTTTTCCCTCGCGAAGTGTATTTCCAAGTTTTTATTTATATGTCTGCTTGGCTGCCTAGATCCTTTCACCACCGATTCTGTCGATTTGCTGCTTTCTTCACTTTCTTTGTTGTAATCATAAGCCTGATGATCACCCGCATCATCATCATCATCCAGGCCGATACAAGAAGGAAGAAAAATATTTTGCTGGGATAAGTTGAGTAGTTATTTATTTTATTTTGTTTTGATGCCATTCCGATAAGTAAAAAGTGCAGTATAACAATAATATACAGTGTCGATAGAGGAAGTATATAGGGAAAAGAAAAGTTTAGTACTTCTGATTACTCAGTCATGCAGATCATGACAAGATATTGAGATGAATAAGTGTTTCTTACTTACATAAGGGAGCTGGAACAAGTACTAACTGAAAAAGTAATGGAATATATGGGAAATGTTGCTTTCTACAAGCATACATTCAAAAAAATCACAAGAGACTAGTTTTCCTGTGTTCAAGTAATACCTTTGTTTATGTGCATAACTTATTCCCAGACATGAAGGAACATAGTTGTAGTTGAACAACCGAGGCAAAAATGCGACGCAAGAAAAAACGTGGTAAAATGTGTAACAAATGTATTCCATAAAATGATAATCATCAAAAAAGCAAAAGTAGGATTGGAGGTGTTTTGCTTTTCTGTGTAACGACCGTAGCAGCAGCAGCGGTGAAAAGGATTTTTTTTATATTACAACAGTTACAGCTCGAATTGCAACCTGCACCACTGCGATATGCGGTGCGATGAGCATGCAAAGTCAATGGTGTACATCCGACTTGTGAAGATAATACATGTGATTATTATGACAACTATTACGATTATTGTTAGTACCACTATGAAAGGTTTGCCGCAATCAGGACTTTGCCCTATTATTTGTGCTGCGCCGGCGGGGAAAAAGTGGGATATATTCACAGAAATCTACTTTGCGTTTGTACTGCAAAGGCTTAAGTCTCATAACATTTTGCGTCTACACAATATACATAAACATTCCAGGAACTGGCGGTGGTATACCAACAAAAAATGGATAAAACTGTGGTGCAGCCACGCAAAGATGAAAGAAAGTAGAATCGTATTGATAGTGTGGAGGAGTGCTGCACAGGGAGTCCTACGAAACCCCATTCCAATTCATAGTCCAAATAAGAAATAGCTTGCTGATCGAAACCTCATGAGTGAATCATGCGAGGGTATGCCAAAATGTATACAAAACTGGATCGCCAAATGTGTACATTATTTTTACACTTCCGTTCTTACTCACTCAATAAATCATGTAACCTGCTTGTTCCTTTAATGGGAAACCAATGTAATGGTAATTTCTTCAAAAATACATTATAGATTATATGTTTTCTTGGGATTGTCCATCGTCAGTACAATCCAATAACTTTGGAGCTGGTTTTCCAACACGCAAAGAATAAACCCAGTATTAAAAGAAAACATCTGAAGATTTCCGTGTGGTTTTGTTAAATTTTCGTTTAAACTTAAACATTCCGCCTTCGTTCTAAAAGTGCAGTTGATTAAACTTGTGTTTTGTGTAAAGCTTAAGAAAAGAATGGAACGCAATTCGAAAGCATCTGAAAGTTGAAAGAGAAATATAATAGTCAGCAATTTATGTCTCTGGGGAGTTTTGAGACCTGTCAAGCAAGAATTTTCTCGTTTTGCACGTCCACTCAGCGTAAATATCAACTTTTTGTATGCAATTTGAAATAATCTTTTTGTACAACATATACATGTTATATAATACAAAATATTACTCCAGCCTTTGCCTGAAATTCTTTTCACAAAAATTTTCCGCCTTTTCGTTTTCCCTTGGTATATTGAGAATTCATCTAATTTATGAGGCTAATCAAAAAAGTGTTTTAATAAAATCATACTATTCAGCCATACCATTTCCGTATATACTCAACATTTCTCTTACAAACGAGAGAGATGCATATCTTTCATACACACCATCATCATCAGTGAGCAGAACGCGAGGATTGGGTAGAAAAAGTACCTGAAATGTAAACACCTTACCTGGATTATATGATGACTATTAAGCCGCTTTTCTTCTATCAGAAAGACTTTCCTCCCTTTCATCTGTCCTCTTTTTTTCAGCCCGACTGCAGATAACTTCCTGCTGCCTGAGCAGAACAAAAAACGAATACAGCTCCTCACATACAGAATCTTTTTGCAATTTTTTTATTCTTCCTTTAATTCTCTACTTTGTATTTTCTCGGTCTATTGGTGTGTGTCTGTCTTTTATATGGGCTTTCACACGCACACACCAACAACAACAGTTCGGAGCGTACACAAAAACAGTTTTCCGCGTCAAAGGGGATTCAGCCTTAATTCCGATATCTTTTCCTTTTGAGAGTTGCTGCACCTTTCCTTTTCCCGTCTTTTCTTTGTTGCGCTTTGCTGTGTGAACTTTATAGCATTTATGTGTGCGCTTTTTCCCCCCGATGCGGTAGTGGTGATGATGAAGATGATAATAGTGCCTCTAGCTATTACGGGCTTTCGTTTTTTTAACAAAAAAGACACTACTATATAATCAGCCAACAGTACTTTTTATTATTGCATTGCATATCGCTTTGTTATTTTGATGACACGAAAATTCATGTTATCTTGTTGATCATGATGATTATTATTTTGTCTCTTTTCTTTTGTTCATTTTCGACAATATTCACTTTTATATTTCTGCAAACATTATTACCTGATCGCATGCATTTTTATACCTGCATTTGTAGTGTGGTAGCGTAGTATCTATTTATTTTGTGCTGGGCGCCTTTTACCACGGAAATTTTAACCAGCAGGCACGCCACCACTCTTACCAACTTTCTCTTTCCTTCCGTATTCCATTCCTCTTTTTTACTCACTCCGTCTTTCCTTTTCTGGTTCGTCGTCCTTTTTTTGTGTACGTCAAATGGAGTGGAAAAAACGTGGCCAAGCAGAGATGAAGTAAAGCAGTGTTTGTGTAGCAGAGGAATGACAGGAGCAATGCGTTTCTCTTCTTCAACTTTGTCCGAACTGCGATGCACAAAGCCACAATGTGGAACTCGACTATTATTATTATTGTTGTTGTTCCCGTCAGTGACAGGAGTGGACACGACACATGAAATTTTTAGTATATAGAGCGTGGAATAATAATGGGAAGGGTGTCATTCCTAAAATCCTCTCAAACCCGTATACCACGTATAAAAAGATTTCTTGTAGATTTTCTACAGAGAGGAAGTCAATGTCACATTACAATCCTTTTTCTGTCCACATTTGTACCGGCGGCCAGAACGATGCTAATGGCAGTTGTACATAAGTAGTGCTAGCACAAGTAGTAGTTCATTATGATTATAACGTGTTTGTACAACTTAATCAGTTCCCTTGCTTAAAACGCAATAAACATTCTGCTATTTTTTGGCGGAATGATATAGCTAGTTTGCACGTTACCAGATTCTTATCGCGTATATTTTTCTCTCTCTTTCCCTTTGTCACAAGCCGAAAGGGAAAAAAGTTGAAAAGTCAGGATATTACACTTGTTTTTGCTTGTCATCAATCGTTTTCCCTTTACGAGTATATATACTAGCAACTAGACAGGCTTACAACACAG
This sequence comes from Entomobrya proxima, assembly GCA_029691765.1. Lineage (NCBI taxonomy): Eukaryota > Metazoa > Arthropoda > Collembola > Entomobryomorpha > Entomobryidae > Entomobrya > Entomobrya proxima. The sequence goes on from CM056169.1 coordinate 15,278,146, forward strand.
TTTTCCAAAAACACTTCATTTGACTTCCTAATCACCTCAATTACGTATTCAGCTCACAGGCAACGGCTTGCTAATATAATAACAGGAAAAACGCTACGCCAGTCACCAATCTCGGTGTTTTAAACTTGTCAAGTGAAAAGTGCTTGGGTGTGTAAGACGTAAACTACATACAACAACCTAACACACAGTGTACGTAGTCAGTCCCATGAAAAGAGTAAAATCAGAGTGTGCAAATTAATGAGTACCTTTTCACTTCATTTCATTGAACGCGACAGGGTTTCAATGGAACTCTCGAGCAACAAACACACCACCATCACCGCCGCCTCCACCAAATAACCATATTGTATCACAAATTGTTCTCTCCTAATATGGAGACAGCAGGAGAGCAATGAAATAATCCTCTGGGACTTACGCCTTTACGTTGTACACCTAATAAGACCATTCGACAAAATTTTCGCTAATAGATAGAGGTAGACCAATATCAGCAGCAGCGCGCAATAACCAGCTTACTAGGTGGCCCAACAAAAACAAATACGAATTTTGTATGGAGAGTGAAAGCCGTTTTTACTTTCGAGAGCAAAGTACAAAATAACAAGGAATCAAATGAGGATTTCCCTTTAAAAGTGCACTGTTCGGGAGAACAAGTGAAGTATTATTGTGAACACGTAAGTAGCATTAATGTTATATAGCCACTCACACAACAACAAGAACAACACCAAACCATATTAGTTCGTTGCTTTTTGAAGGAATTGTATAAAATATTCGTTCTGGTCTTTTCATTGGTACCCAGAAAATGTGCGTATGGTTTAGCCTTTTCCCACAGTTTTTAAATGTTCATGTGCGAATGAATGCAAAGCAGGAATGTGTGAGTGTGCTTTCAAATTTTGTATACGTGTCCTCCTTTTATGCTCCTCTTCATTTGAGTTTACTGAGCTGCCTAAATATACGTTTTCACTAGCATATAGTATTAGTAGTTGAGCAAGAACAGATGAATCAGTTTTTAAAGAGAAAGCAGGAGCAGCAGCAGAAGGGTTGCTGTTGTAAAACAAGACATTATATAAGAGGAGCACGTTAGATTTTCATGTTATGCATGTGGGCAAGTTAATGAGGGGACAAAATCCATTAATTCAGACCATTAAGCTCTACACCTAAAAAGCTGATCTGGTTTCTAGATAAAGTAAACGAATAACGAACGGCAAGGACGACCACGATACATATCCTTATTGTATAACAATGGGAATGCACATATATATTGTACAGTACAATTTGCGCTTATATGCTATTTTTATAAGTTAATACAAGGTATGTCTAAAACTGGGTTGAATTTTTCTCTCTCTCTCTCTCCCCAACTAACTCGAAAAGTTCTATTCTGTTTTTTGACTTTTTCTTCTACTTTCAAACATTTGTATCTGCTGCTAGAAAAAAAAACCCAGAACGAGTGAGAGGAGCCAGAGAGAAAATGGAAATAAAGTAGTGGTAATAATAATACGTGGATTGTTCATACATACCAATAATGCTCTTGCAGTCACCAGAAAATGAATATAATTTAGAGTAAAGGCCCTCTTGTTTGTTTTTCTAATGTTGTGTTTGTGTTCTTTGCTCCAAAGAGCTAGTAATACCTACCTATTTCAGTAGTTGCTTCTCTGCCGTGTTACTTTTACGGAATAGAAAGTGAGTCCTTTTCGCTTATGGCAAATGGACAGAGACTGAAAACAGTGGTAAGTATTCTTCTGTCTAAAATGCGCATTTATTTGTTGGGCTTCCTACTAAGTAAACTCAGTTTTTGATACAGCATTTGAAACATTGAAACAGACACCACAAACACCACACTGAAAAATTCACACCAATATGGGACACATTTTTATGCGCACAAAAGTCACATTTGTCTCAGTTAGCTGTGTGCCATATAGGTACTTGGAGTAAAAAATCTCTGTACATGAAGTTGTACTCAGTGTGGAACCAGCTATTACAGTTACTACTTGGTTGATGGCAATGATGCTGATGATCCTCGTAAATAGAACAAATGCCTGGTTTTGGTAATTGTCGTATAGCGGTTTTTTGGCTAGCACACTGGACAGGCGAATTTTAACAAAGATGTTTTGTGTGGACAAGCCAAAAATATTGTGTGTTTGGGTGGTCTTTCCTAAACGAAACACTCGAGGAAAGCCAGTTTAATAAATAACTTGAGCGTTTTGATGTCTATTCCCTGCTCGTTTATAAAAATGCTGGTGCAACACAATGTGATTTTTAATTTCCCACAAAATATATGGGTTTTGGCCTGGAAGCCAAACGGAGACAAATATGCCTCAAAAGCAAGGAAAAACAGGAGCCGGTAGCTTTGCTTGGGTCTCTGTATATTTTTTGTTTGTTTGACGAATAATAATGGGAGGACACTCAAAAAATGACTGGTTCACCAGAAAGGATTTTCGTGGTTGTTGTTGCGGTAGTGGACACCAGAGAAAAGGGTGAAAGTCAGAAAAACAGAGAGAAGGAACAAACAGTTATGAAAAGTTAAAAGAGCTTTGCTCCTATTATTATTGTCGGCTTGGCTGATGATTGAAGTGAGTTGTTAAGAGTTGGTACTGCGTGAATAAACAATACGACACCCGCCGGAACGCAACTTGATTCCCGTATCCGTTCCCGCTGGTTTTCCTTGGACTGAGAATAAAGAGAGTTGTCCCCGCACGTACAAAAACGAAACTGCAAAAATTACATGCTGTATACTCTGGCGCACAGTAATGTGTATGTTGCAAGAGCTCTGTAGCCCGACTGAAGGGGTTTGAATGAATTGGCTTTCTCTTTTGACTGGAACGAAGGGGAAAGTTGTGAAAGCAGCTTGCTTGCTTGCTTGTGCTGCTATTCCTAAAACCTTTCTAGCTGAGTATGGAATGCCAGAGAAAAATCCCTTGTACAATTCGTAGTAGAACAAATTTGTGCGGAGAAGCAACTCGCCGAAAACGGGGAATAAGGTAAGGCAAGTGGATTGAGGAAGAGTGACTTGAGCAACAGTAAAATATTGGAATGCATACCAACATGGTTTCTGATATTCTTGCCTTCGTATTCCCCCGAATTTATTGTACTCTGAGTGGACATATGGAGCTTTGTTCCCGTATAAATGAGTACGTACAATAGAGATTCCCTTTTCGCGTTGTGAGTAACAGTGATAGTATAAAGGTTGATGGAAGACCATTTCGTGATGATGATGAGTAAATTGCTTGGACGTGTTTGTAGAGATGAAGGTAATTGATATCTCTCTCTCTTTTTGGTGATACAGGCTAATATAGTCTCGGAGAGAACGCAACAATGGGATTATATAAAGAGCCGGGAATGGGTATCAGATAGATTGGTCATTTTAGTGGAAAGGGCAGGCATAGGGGACACGTGAGGTAAACAAGCTTTTACTACTACCGTTTGTTTTTAGCCCATCAACAATTTGATTCTCTTGTAAGCTTTCTCATTTTATTTACAAAATGGATGGGTTGGAATTTCCCAACAATAATCACCTTTCACTTATTTTGGAGAACTTTTTAGAGATTTTGTAACAACAAAAGCGACAGGGATATTGCGGCAGAATTATTTTAAGAGAATTGAAAAAAACGAGTATGTGTAATCATTATATTGCCTTTGAAAGCTTTCATGTAATACTAAAAGTTATCTTTTTCTGTAGAAAAACACAAAAAGAGTGAGAAGTGGGGTGTGGGCATGTATTGAAACTGGAATGAAGTGAGTGGTGTGATGTGAATGGCAGGAGCGAAGATGAAATGTCCAAGTGTAAATAAGTTGGCTCACTTTACTTTTTATTTATGACCAGTATACATATATATGTACTTTGAAAAACTTTTTAGACCGGATGGTGATACTTTGCTCTGTGGCATATCACGCGAGACCTGTGTTATCAGAAGCAGCCTAGTTCATATGAATGATACTATTATGCCGCGTGTATGGGAATCTTTTGATCTTGCTTAAAAATAGAAGAGAATATTGTGGTCGGGTGCTGCTTCAAGTGAAATGAAGTAAATGTAAACATACAAAAATTAAAGCAGTAGTTTAAATGAAGATGGACACTGAACTTGTCGATGGGGAAAGATAGCAATGAATCAACAGATTTCGAAATGCCATTGTAAGCCAAACTATACAGGGACACACTACAAAAGTATTCTGTATTGGTGAATTGAATACCCAAAACTGCTTTCTCTTCGCATTGTATAGTATTATCAACGGTTTACTGTGGGCTCCGCGGTCAGCCTGCAGGAAAAGTTTTTAATATTCTAAACAACTAAACGCGGCACGTACAGGAAGGATGTTGATAGGTTAGAAGTACATATGATACATGAATGGGCTTACGCAATCGTGCGTGGCAAATTAAATGAGAGTAGGTTGTAGGCAGCACAGCAAAATAAATTGTATCGTATATCATGGCATCAACTTTGGAGGAACACAAAATATTTTGAATTTTTGTTCCAAGAGGTCGAAAAGTTGCGTAATATGTGTGGTGGCTGCTGTTGTGTACCACTTCAATATCTGCTTAAGAGCACCAATCAAACTGATTAATTTTTCATGTGAGGTTGAATGCATTTCTTTACGTGATCCTGTCCTCAGTTGAATAAATCGTGGGCGGCGACGAAAATGGAATTTTCCCGTTATAACACCGAAACGCTATCAAGTCCTGACCGCAAAACTAACTCAGACTAATAGACAATCTAATGGATACGCGTAGTGTATATTTAATAGAAAGCTTATAACATTGGCAGTTCGCATTCCTAACTGTTTCAGTTTAAAATGCCAACGCAATATTCAAGCACTCAACATGCTCATTGTTTTACTATGTGGTGAGAAGCTATTATCTAATACAGAAAGTGTCGTCCTTCAATTTATGCTTCCCCTGTCAGCTATACACGTTTGTGCTGAAAATCGATCTTTAGTACGCAAAACCTTAGAAACGGTCCATTCAAGCGCAGTTGAAGTGAAGTAATCCAAATCAATTGTTGATTTAAAGAAGATGCCATTGTTTCCGTTAGTTGGCATTTCTTAGGTTTGCAGTTCCGTAAATTAAACAGTAATGAGAAACTAATGATCATTTCTACGCAACTACTAAAGCGCTACATTACTACAACGCTTTCAATTGTTTATTGTATTAGCCAGTATTACCATAGTAAAGCCTCTTTAGGCTTCATTGCACTATGCACTTTTTATTGATGGTCATATCAATCGCGGCACATAACATCAAAATCTAGTGGGTACATTACACTTGATCGTGGCATTGTTATTGGTTTCCCTACAGAAACAACATGGGGGTCCAGTGAAAAGGCTATTTAAATGCGGCCATACTCCATTGACCAGCAATAACGATAAAACTCTCAAGGTATACACTCAATTTTAGAGATCCTGGAAAAGCATGCCACTTCTCTTGGCAGTGTTGCCACAACACTGCAAACTTGAAATAGATGATAGTCGTTCTGAATGCGTAATGCAAGGACCATTATGTTGATGGGTTGTACTAGTTTGTGGTTGTATGCGTTTTCAGTTTATGGTATTAGGCTTATTGCATTACACTCAGCCAATAAAATAGGGAGAGTTCAGAGTGCGGGCATAATCATGAATTTCATGAATTTAATGCGGAACCTTTCCCGTGGGAGGGTCATTGTTTCTAAATATCCCGAGTTTGTGCTGAAACGATAAATACCATGTAGAAAAGTGCTGATTCAAGTTTTCAATTTAACCGATATTAACAGCCTGCACTAAAATTGTATATACGCTATTAGACCTATAAGCCAGCACTTACTTTTGTCCTTTTTGAAAAGATGATATTAAACCTGCAAATATAATTAATTTAGTCGCCCCATGGCCCATATACCATAGTTGTTTTATTCATAAAGAACGGGTTTCAATCAACTTGAAGTAGGTTTAGAGTATATCATGTAGTTATGGTTTCTTTTAGCCTAACTTGTTTGTTTCATAGGTTTGCAATATTTCAAAATCCGGAAGTCGTGACTTGTCGGGACTCATACTGATTACAAAATTGAGTGCGCTGGATGATGGTTCTATAAGAGAATTGTAGCCCCTCCTGTTGTATGTTTATATGCAAATTTTATGCGTATTGCTGAGCCGCTATCTTTCTCTTTCAATGTGACACACATTTTATTCTCCTTTTATTCTTTCCTGCTTTCAATGTAGTTATTCCGGTCATAGCTTCCGAAAGCGAAAAACAAAAAATTCCGCACTTTCTTTTTCTGGCTGACTTTGCATAAAAAATAGTGTGAATTTGGGGTTATAAAAAGGAATTTAATATTTTGTGCCTGAATTTGAAGGTAAAAGCATTTATTGAACCGAGAGTAACCATTACAAACTTAATTCAGAGCACCTTATTCATACCACAACACACAACCAAACTACTAGCATATTTTTATTAACTTTCATTTTTTCCGTGTTGTGCTGCATGTGTGGCTTATTATAACATGATTTATGAAAATATAGTATGAAAAATGTCCTACAAGTGACAGGTATTTGAATTCTCAAGTAGTGAAAGCATACACACCTAAACCTGGGTAGGTATCTACATACGAATACTTAACAAAAATCTACGCATAAAAGCTTTGGAGTACCCCGTATACCATTTAAAACAGGTCGTTATTCTACGGGGAAAACAATTTTCATTTGAAATAGTTAACTATATATATTTTCACCAATGTTTAATAGAATGTACAAAGCCTCCTTGGTTTATAATTCTAGTGGCATCATTGTTAAGGACTTGCAGAGTTTCAAGAGATGCAAAATGTGAGTAAAAGTTGCCATCTCAAGGAAACCATTCTCAGTTCTTCTTATTCCCATTTTATGACTATGAATGAAGAAAGTGCTTACCATCACACTAGTCTTTTCGTAATCACTTGGTCCAATGGGACCACTGAATTTTTATTCTTTTTATTACAAACCTTTGTTAGGCGTATACTTTTATAGGCGTGCACACATAGTAAAATACAAAAAAAACGCAGCAGCGAGCAGGTCAAAACAATAATTCTCATGGCAACGCCTACTTCCATTGTTGCTGAGCATTTCATAAGTTTAGTGTGAAAATTAATAATTAAAAATGCAATGAGGTAGCTTTGTGGCTGGGGTTTTTGCATGAAACAATGCCAAGAAACTTGGGTAACTATATTCTTCACTTCATTCAGTTGATAATTCATTTGTATACACTAATGATTTGTCATAATGTGCATACTACCTGTCTTCATTAGCGAATTTTGGTTTCTACATAACCCTATTATCTTTCAGTTCTGTAAAGGGCATCATCAATCACGATCAAAGAACACAAATTTAAAATGTCACATATATTATGTGTTCAAAAAAAAGAGATATAAGCATGTAAAAGAATGACATTTTTGGGTACTTTCTGTTTTACATTATTCTAGTTTCTGTGTGACATGATAATAGTGGGAAAAACGAGTTACGAGTTGAGACGCTAAACATAAATTAGAGGATTAAAACTTTTTCTGCAATTAAAAATTTAAAAGGATTTACTCATTAGTACAAACTATAGCATCTGCTGAATGAATATAACGCGATTATGTGATATTGTACAGTATTTTGGAATTTTAGCGCTTTAAACAAAAGTAACGCAAAATTAAGAAATAACATCGGAAAACGTGGAAATGTTGTAAGTTTTCCATGTTTCATTCCATCCGAAGAAAATGGATAAATAAATAAAATGCAACTCAAAGCGACGGTTTCTTTTCCCCTCGCTGCAACGAAGACTATTTTCAAATGAAAAGGCTTTCATAACTTTCACTCGATTACTTATTAACACAAACGATATGGAACAGTGAACACTTTGTTTTAATGGATTATCTTTCCTGAATAGATGCATTAATACATGCATTTGACATGCGAATGCCAGAAGCAACACAGTGTTTATTTATTCAACTAATTCGTATTCTTGTTCTATTCAACAAAACTTACCACTTTACCCATGTATTCTAAGCATTTTGCTGAAAAACATTCCACTTTGTAAACACTCCACTCCACACTCCGCTTTCTTCATTTCATATTTGTATGAAACTGGTACAAGTGGAATCAGTATCAAAATACCGTTTCTCACCAATAAATTCACAATTAAATCTTGTCATAAGGTATATCACAAAACCGTGAAACTTTTATTTTATGCTAAAAGAAACATCAAGCTAAAATCCCAATAATTGGAATCTCTACTTGTTCATTTTGCAGTGTAATGGAATTCCCCTTCATTAAAATAATTACATTCATCATGTTCATTTACATGAGAACAAAAAATAGAAAAACGAAACTCTATGTCGGTTCGCCATGCAATGCATCATATCGGATATACCCTCTTTAAACGATAGAACCATAAGTAAATGCTTAAATGCCTATTCATTGCGGAATGCATCTTTGAAATAATTATGGTACAATTTTGTGGTAACCATAAAACCTATTTCTACTTTTCTTCCACCGGAAAATAATTTTCAGCACACAGACACGTACATCGCCTGCTCGAAAGTATACCTACATTTAAGGCAAGGAAAATGGCAGAAAAAGGCAAGAGAGGATTGCAAAAAGTAAAAAAGCATGTTGAACAACAACATATCAGCGTATCATAACCTTATAGACGAACAGATATATTTAAAAAAGTGCTTAACGGTTCCAACAACATCCTACTCTAATCCACACACCATGCACTCATTAACTTCAACCTACTTACACATACTACACTACTTGGGCCATAGAACATTAAAGTTTAAACAAGTATTTTCAAAAACGAAAACACTGCTTCATGTTATCTTTAAAAACTATAGCAAAACAATGTAAACAGTATACGGCGAGCATATACTATTTACTCTAGGTAGTGTAAAAACTAGCACGACACTCGTAATGATTGCATAACTAGACATAGGCTGGCAAGTACAAATTTGGAGGAGAAAGCAAACAGTGAAAGGATATCTTGTCCTTAAAAAGATATGAATGGGAGTGTGTACATATTTGCTTTCTTAAATATTTCCCGATACTATAATTTTGTTTGCCCGTAGAAAATGTAGATATTGCAAAACGGGGAAGAGAAGATGTTGAGCAGAATATATCCAGAATTTAACTTTCCAGAGTAACGCAACAAGGAAACATATATCTCGCTGAAGGATGATAATGATCATCGCATCTTCTTCTTTCCCATCATCAGGGTCTTGGTATAAAAATAATATGTTCATCCACTGTGACTTTCTACTAAGCACATATACACGCTGCATCCCAGTGCATTAGCAGAAATAACATGTAGCCATGTAACATGTCTCAATTACTTATTTGAAGGTGGGAAAAGCCATTAGCATTAACTTTTACGGGCTTTGGCTTCCATCCTCTCTTTCTTTAACTTTCTTTCCTGTTCTTCCCCAGAGCTTGCATAAACGAATGCACTTCTTTTACGATGGGTTGCTTTTCCCTCATTTCTGTGTTCTTTATCAAGCGAAGCGGAACCTATGAAGGGGAATGAACATGTGTACAGCACAGAGTGCAATATTAAAGGGAAAAGGAAGCGTGTGTTATGGACGAAGAGGAAGAAACAAAGGGGTAGTGCAGTTTCAAAATTATAAGTGCAGGAGACGGAAAAGTAAGAATAGATGAAAAGACTGTAAATGGGGTCCAGCAGAATAGACAAATAAATACTTGGTTGAAGTGCTACACAAGAGGTACAAATAGCATGAAGGATAATATGCAGAGGGGAAACTTAAAAGTTTAAAATCTTTCTAGTTCCGTTTTATTCTGCTGGTCTCACACTGTTACACTGGCTGTTCTTGAACTAAAAACAGAAAATCGAGTAATGAACACAAGAAATAAAGAGAAAGTTAATATGCCCGCAGAATATTGCATTATTGTAAGAAGAAGTTCTTAAAAAGAAGCTACAAAAAGAGCAGGAGGAAGAAGGTTGCACAAGACATTAAGCAGCGGAAAACTGCAGCTTTAACAAATTTTCAGAATTAGACTGTTTTTGATGAGAAGAACATTTACGTGTCATGACCATAAAAATATTTTGTATTTTTATTACCTCGTAATACGAGAATCAAAATGGTGAGAATCAGAGGGAAACTCTGTTAGAGGCACATCAGCTCAAAACCCGGAAATAACTGTGAGGTAGACAGACATATACATAGACACATTTCGTTCGCTCACAGAAATTCCTCCTCATCAAGTTTGAAGCCTGCCCGAATTTTATTATACGGAATAGCACGGGAGTAAGTTGTAAAAAGCAAGGTTTTAGAGGGGGCGTGCACACTTCTGTTTTCCACCTCATCTCGTAAAAAGGAGAAAGCAAAGTATGCAATCTTGCGTAACATGAACATGCAACATAAAAGTGGTTGGAAAACTACAATCTACAATACCAAAGTTTTTATAGGTGCCTCGACGAATATCCAATCTTGTGTCTTAACTGACTACTATTTTTGTAGCTGTGGAAACCGCCGTGAGTATAGCTACTTTAACTCTAACTGGATACCCAGAACCATTTTAACAAATGTTTAACTAAAACACTCTTTTCTAAATGAAATGTTTTCATAGGCATGTATGCCATCATAACCATGTAAAATGGAAACAGAGCCTAATTTTGAGGTTTTTATATCATCTGCTTTATGTTTATTGTGCATGGGCGAAAATGGACATTGAGGAAAATGTGTGGTTAAATGCTTTGAAAGCCTACCTCAAAATTGCTTTTTTAAACATGAGAAAAAAGAGATTGTTGCCTTATAGTTAACTGCTATGTAAATTTTAAGTTCAGAATGATTATTGCCTTTTGGTGGAATTGTCCCCTTTCGTGTTTCATGAGGAGTTACCGTTTCCTCAAATGTGATGAGCACATATTACTGTCGTCGTTTATGCCATTATATGGTATAAAAAGTGGGCACATTTATTTCCATGCCAAGAAGATACACGAACACATTTGATATACACTGCAAAACTTGGCATATCGAATATACCTACACGATGCGTATCGTTTTCCGTGTTAGATTACGGGAATATCCGGCATTAATGGAAGTAATATTTTCATTCGGAGGATGTTATCCTTCCAGAATTAATATTTTTTGCTTGCCAAGGGTGGAGTGGAGCTTACGTTTTATTTTATCAGTTTAATAATGTTTGTCTTGATTTGTATATAAAAGATCCCTCCCTTGTTGTCCAATGCACTCATGCGACTCATATTATGTCATGTGCCTATTAGGCTGCACCAAAATAACCAATGAAGAAGCTTTAATGTGACCACATTAATATAATATAACTTTGTACATCAATCATGAACATTTGAATTGTTAGAGAAACATTTTGTTAGTAACGACTTGATATTGACAAAATTCTAAAGATTTGCAAGCAGACAAACGAGCATCATTTCAGTAGAAACAGTGGTCGGTGACGGTACTACAATAAATCTTCAGAGCAGGTAAGCAAAGTAGAAATTATTTGTTGCTTTTAATTTATTCAAGACGAAAAACAATACCTATATATACCCACCATATATTTAGTTATACAGGTAAAACGTGTAGGCATGGAATCATGTCCTCATTATCAAGATCATCTTGGTCATCCTAAACAGGAAAGGTGTCATTTGCTGGACATAAAATTTTAAAATATTTACTGCTATTGGAAAGGGGAACAACCAAATTGTGTGGCAGATCTTCCGATTTGGCATCATAGCGTAGTATAGCAACCCACGCCTGGATACCGGGTTAATTTTGGGGGGTAACAAGTTCTAAACTCCCCCGTATGGTAATCTACAAGGGAAAACTTTTTGCTTTCATTTTTACTATATTTTCTTTAATGAAAGTGGGATTTTCTTCGATTATTACGAAAGCGGATGGTAATATGCATCCGCAGAAAAATCTGCACCGTGACATAATTTTATAATGTAAGAAACAAGCAAAGATAAATGGTATTATCCATCAATTTTTACAGTGTATAACTTTTTCGGGTGGTTATTAGGAAGAGCGTGTCGAGATGAATGTTAAAATACCGAAGAAAAACCACTTTCATTAAAGAAAATATAGTAAAAATGAAAGCAAAAAGTTTTCCCTTGTAGATTACCATACGGGGGAGATTAGAACTTGTTACCCCCCAAAATTAACCCGGTATCCAGGCGTGGGTTGCTATACTGCTATGATGCCAAATCGGAAGATCTGCCACACAATTTGGTTGTTCCCCTTTCCAATAGCAATACACATGGTTTACAATGAAATAGTGTTACTCGTTGCTAAGCGATAAACGGATATACGGTTAACGATTAACACATTTTGCAATACCATGAGACCAAAGCAAATGAACATAGGTAGTCTCTTTGGTAGGTTTGCATGTTATGGTTATGTAGCTGAGTTGTTGGGGGAACAAGATACAAAACTTGCTTAGAACAACATAACAAACTTTTCATGAAGTTTTAGTGATAAGAGCTTCGCGTAGCTTGTCGCGAGTAAGTTTCCAATTTCCCAACAGCCAACAAGCGCACCCAACCTGTTCCAAAGGGAAACAAGAAGTGAACTTCAAACCTCATACTTGCTTAGATACAAGCATATAAGCGCATATACTCAGTTGGCAACCACCGGTGCGTTAGTACATTTGTACTCGAAATCACAACATGCCTGCGTGTCTCCTTGAATACTACATGACTATTGACATAAACTGAAGCCGGGTTTGGCTGCTGGCTCCACTTAGCTGCTTGACGTTAGCAAGTCAAAAATAAGAACTACATAAAAGATCGACTGGTTTTTGAAGGCCAGTTAAGAAAAAGACTGCAGCTGACAAGCATATATTATTCCCACGTGTAAAACTGTGAACTTACGCTTGACAGTCCTTAAAACTCTTTTTTGTTTGTTTGACAGTCAATAAAATCAGCACAAGAAAAATGGGCCCTCTTCGTTGGGGAATCTTGAGTGCAGGAAAAATTTCCCATGACTTTGTTGTGGGCACTGCGGCCCTGCCAAAAGAGGAGCATCAGGTTGTTGCTGTGGCAGCAAGAAGCTTGGAAAGTGCGCAGAAATTCGCAAAAGTTCATGAAATTGCCAAAGCCTATGGGTCATACGAAGAACTTGTTAAGGATCCTGAAATCGGTAAACTCATTATAACATCTGTCCGCTTTTCAAAGTATGGCTAGAAAGGATCAATACTTAAAAGCATTTTTGTCTTCCCATACATTTGCTGTCTAATTGGAGCTCGAAGAGCTCCAATTTTGCAAAGTACGCTGTTAGCAACAGCAGTACTGTATGAGAAGTTTATGCATTCAGTTGCAAGGTCAAACCCTTTGACCCTAATTCATTTCTTAGCTATTGGAAATTTTGAGATGCACCCAAAAGCAAATCGGCGATTTAGACAATGAGGATGGTCGCGTTTGGATTTGTTTTTCCAAAATATGCAAGAATAAAAAAATTCCTTCGTTAGAACTTATTTTTAAGGTAAATCGTCGTGGGTGGTCTGATATTTAAGCTTAGTTGGCGTGATAGCAACGTTACTAACGTTTCAACTGTCGCTATACTGAATTGCATTTACAACTTGAGGTCTCGATTTCGAATCTTCCCCCTGTCGATACAAAACTATTTTTGCTCAAACTAATAATATAAATAAAAAAAATAATCATGATTCGTGCATTACTATAATAAAAATTATGATACGTTTGCCTGAAACTTTGTTCAAAATTGCTTCATTGAGGAAATATGAACTTTCCTTGACCAAATTTGACTTCTGTTAACTATTAAAATTTAAAAATAAAAAAAGGATAAAAACCCAGGTTGTCTTCCCATACTATTCCCTCAAAAGTACAAAATAAATCTTGTATGGGAACGTGCGCACCAGGATGTGGCAAAACGTTAAGCATAGGTTATATTGTATAACAATTTAAAAAATTCTACAAGACTTATAATAGTTTATACTTATAGCTTACGTTTAAATGCAACTGTTTATAAGTCTGTGTATTAATTAATTGTATGCACAATTTCAACTTTCTTCTGAGTTTCTAGTTAAAATTTGAAGGACTCGAATTTTACATGTAGGTAAATAAGGAATGTAGTTTTGCCTAATCCTGGTGCGCACGTTCCCATACAAGATTTATTTTGTACTTTTGAGGGAATAGTATGGGAAGACAACCTGGGTTTTTATCCTTTTTTTATTGGTTATCTAGATGTGGTGTACGTTGGTTCCGTAAATCCTCAACATTTGCCATTGGTGAAACTCTCACTGAACAATGGCAAGCACGTCTTATGTGAGAAACCGCTTGGCATCAATGTCAAAGAAACTAAGGAAATGCAGGCTTTGGCCAAGTCCAAAAAGTTGTTTTTGATGGAGGCTATTTGGAGTCGCTTCTTCCCTGTTTACCAAGAGCTGAAAAAGCGCATTGACAACGGAAGTCTTGGTGATGTTCTCCAAGTTGTTGTCACATTTGGAGTTCTTATCAGCGAAGTAGATCGTCTCAAGTAATGAATGGTCTTCTAAATAGAACCCTTTCCAGGCAAATTTATACTGACTATATTGAATTTCTATGACAATCCACAGATTGAAGGAACTGGGAGGAGGAACCACTCTAGACATTGGCGTTTACTGCGTCCAGTTTGCCGAATTCGTGTTTGGCGAGAAGCCACTCAAGGTTATCGCCGGTGGGCACATGAATGTTAATGGTGTTGATGAAAGTACAAGCACAACTCTGGTTTTCTCCAATGGCAGAACTGCCACCCTTATCACCCATTCTAGGGTTGAGCTTCCAAATGAAGCCTTTGTTTTTGGAACAAAGAAAACCTTAAAGGTACTGGAAATAGTATTAATCAAATTTTTTAGCTTTGAAAACTCATGTTTTACTACTGCTGATGTTATGATTCTGTACTAGGTAGGAGCACCATTTTGGTGTTCAACAGAACTAGAGGAAGTTGGTGGACAAGCGCACACATTCCCCTTGCCACAGGAAAAGTTGAAGACAAACTTTACAAACAGCGTTGGTCTTCATTACCAGTGTCATGAAGTGCGAAACTGCATCTTGAAAGGTATTTACAATACTTAGTCAACAACACTATACCTAGTCATAGTCATCAAAGTAAAACCTGAAATGATTTATATTCATACGACATTTTATAGGTGCACTAGAAAGTGAAGTGGTTAGCCACAACAAGACCCTTATCATTGCTGAAATTATGGAGTCTATCAGGAAGCAAGTTGGAGTTGTTTATCCTCAGGATGATTAAATATATATGTGAATTCGATTATCTGTATTCCCAATAAATACATAATATAAAACTAAACGTTTTCAATGAACTTTATCATGCAATTTTTAGCAAGATAACTTTATTATTGCATAATTAAGTTACTTAATCATTGAAGAAAAGAATATTAAATGCAAATTAGAATTATCACGTATACATAAAAAATTCTCATTTATATAAAATCTTTTTGGACAAAATGACAATGTAGTGTACGTGAATTATCAATGTGGACAGTTTTGGTATTCAGCCTGTTTTATCAGGACAAAAAATCAAGGTTGCACATCAATTGCTTCGACCCAGTAAAAAGTTGAATAAAACACGTGAACTGATAAAATATTTCACTCGGTCGAAATAAAAGCTCACAAAACAACAGGCTGTTAAAATCTTACGTGGTCAAATAGAAACTGTGTTCACTATTTGTTGTCTTACCCCTTCGCTAATTGCACTTGCTACAATATTACTAGAATGTTATTTACCTGGAATTGATAATTATTTTTAAAGCTCATTTACACGATTACTAACGAAAAAGAAGAATCCTTTAAAAGTAGGAATTGCAAAAATTGAGAAATTATTTGTGACGTTACATAAATTAAATTATGGTGTAATTTTAAGTATTTTGTTTTTCTCGTCTTATCAGATGACGTTAACCGCAGACGTACTAACTTATTATTTTTACGCAAAAGATTGGAAATAAACTACCTATATAATGTCTGGGTCCAGATAAGCCCAATAACCTTCATATAGACAAATGATTTTCGCATAAATAAATTTTGCATGTGCCAGCTAACACACAAATATTCCTGTTGAAGTGTTTGAATTATAAATTTTTCATTTTGAAAACGTGTCATATTCAAGTATTGGCGTATTTAGAATACGGTAGCAAAGAACAAATATAGGTTGTAGGTATCTTTATAAAATATAAATATAAATAAACAATTTGATAGGCATTAAAAACCCGAAAATGACCAGCGCAGAAGGCTGTCTGCATGTGGTATGTATTTTTAAAATCTTTTGATTTTCAAATTTGCGCACAGTTTAATGTGAATACATTTTTTTAGAGTCCCGAGAAACCAAGTAAAAGAATGCGACTTGCGGAAACAAGTACTGATGATGGGATAAAAACTGAGTCGCAAGCAATTTTTGCCGTTCCAGCCGCTGTAGGTAGCACTACCGTGAATCAAAAGCATGACACGTTTGAAATTTTGAAATCCGCCATTATTCGCAAGGAAAGCCTTGAGGTTATCAAAAATATAATTGAACGTAATAAACCCAGAAAGTTATGGGAACAGACGGACGATCAAGGCTACAACATGCTACACATTGCCACACAATTTGAATACATTGATGTCATGGTATACGCGATGGAACTCGGAATTAACGTGAATTCGAAAACCTTCCAAAACAGTACCCCATTACAAATAGCACTATATTCCCACAAGAAGAAAGCATTTATTGAAATCATCAAACTACTGATACAAAAAGAAGCCGATTTTTATAGCGGTTTCGATGAAAAAGAAAATACATTTGTGCATTTACTTCCTTACTACTTAACGGCAGAACAGTATCATGAGGCTGTACACCTAATGATTAGTTTGGGATATAAGGATATTTTTCACCGATTGAATAACCTTAATCAAACACCCCTTCACCTCGCTGTCGAGGAATTCGACGTGTCCACTGACACACTGAGGCTCATAGCCAACGCATGTGGCTATGATTTCAACAAGCCCTACGATAAAAGTGAAGGCAACTCTCTGTTCTTGTACGCAGCGAGGTGGGGAGGAAGTAGAAAAACACTGGAGAATCTTATTGAGGTTGGCGCAGATTGGAAGTTAAAAAATGGAAGAGGAGAATGTGCACTTCATTTAGCTGTTGAAGGAAATAATTTTGATGCTATCAATTTATTCATTTCACTTGGTGCTGATGTCAATGCTCGGGATGGACTTGGGAGGACTCCTATGCACCATATTGAATCCCATGAAACTGAGAGTAAGAAGCATTATATTCATCTAACCAAGTTATTACTGGAACATGGTGCGGATATTTACGCAAAGGACAACTATGGGGAAACGGTTGCAAACGATTTGTTTTCTGAAGCGTCCAGGGAGGATTATGAAAAATGGGCAAAATTTGTGATTGAAATTGGTCATGGAAAGCTTTTCGAACTCGGGGCTAATAAGACGGAAAACTCGGATAAACAAACATGACCATAACATATAACATATTATTATCCAACAATTCATAAATATGCTGAAATTAGTTATAATAAATACTTTATTATATGAACAAGCTTTACGAATTTCAAAATGATTTACTTTTTATTTGATTACTCTCAATACATCTCTATTATGTAAAATGTGTAAAACATAATTAAATGTGAAAATTTTATTGTCAGCTGCATAGAAGTATCCAACATTAGGCAAAACCTTG
Source organism: Entomobrya proxima (assembly GCA_029691765.1). Classification (NCBI taxonomy): domain Eukaryota; kingdom Metazoa; phylum Arthropoda; class Collembola; order Entomobryomorpha; family Entomobryidae; genus Entomobrya; species Entomobrya proxima. Next base: position 15,295,791 of record CM056169.1, read on the forward strand.
AACGTAGTCTGTGTATAAAATAGGAAAATATTATACAGAAATTATTACAGCTTCGATGAATTTTTGCACCGGCAACATATCAATTCATTAAATAGATAATGTGTTCATACACATACGACATATGAAATGCATTTGAAATTAAAATGACAGTAGCATAATTATGTTTATTGTGTAATAATTTTCTTTGGATTCTCATTCAAATTCAAAATCTCACGACAATTTAATAAAAAATGACCCGGGTTTTACAGCTTTTGGCTTTAAGACTCAATCTCAAAATTTTAGTTAGAGTTGATTAATTTACTTTATTTCATTATCAACTTATTTTGCTACAGTGACAGTAACAAAAATTGAACTATATCAATAATATATCTTTTGATATTATTGATTACATAAATGATTTAAACTTTTCTGCAAAATGTAAATAATATACTGTTATCAAAAATCAAAGCCAAAATTGTTTAAATTCTTATCAAAATGAAATTTTAAAAATCTTAAATGTAATTGCTTTCAAGCATATTAATGTTTACATAGGTATACATGCCTAATTAAAGCATATTGGGAAGTCCAGCTTCCTGCTAGCTTATCTAATATATTATGCCCGAATTAGCCGGTATACCAGAATAATTTTAGAATTTCTATAATATCTATTAAGATTAAAGCAATTAGAAGGCTCCAAAATAATGTCAAGTTTGTATGCATAATATATTATAGTCACTCCAAAAAATTATCCATTATTAAAACTATTTTGCTATTGTTATTGTAGCTGACGTTCATTAAAAATCTCCATATTAACTCGCCAACAAATGCAATTGCACTCACCAAAACCATAATGACATATACAATAAAAATTACCCAAACACTTCCTTTATGAAATCCTAGGGGTTCAGGTAATATATCCTCCTTCGTTTCAGTTCTTGACTTGAATCTGTTTAGATCTTGAGCTCGTTTTGAGCCTGTGACTCGGTAAAAGAGATTCATCCAGTATGGGTGTACACCATTGGCTTCTAGTCTATAAAGCACCCGCAAAAGTTTCGATGACATCAAGTTCACACTAGCACCAGGAACATTACGTTCCTCCAGTTCGTTCGAAATCAAAATCCAAGCTTCTGGCATTGCTAGTTTCGAGGTTAGTTTTTTTCCCAAGTGACATCTTCTAACCTTTGTTAATTTTGAACTCCTTGCGTTTTCATTCAAATCATTAACATACTTCCAATATTGCATTGATCCTGGTATTGGACCAAACCATGCAGTTTTTGGGTCGAAAGCTACGGATAAAAACACATCTGCTAACACATCTTTAAAAATAGCTCCTTTTATGAGAATATTGAGACTTGAATTTGAGGGCGTTTTTGATGCCATTGTTTTTGTCATAAACACTATGTTTCTCTGTGAGCCAAACTCTGTATAAACTAGTTTATATTCTCGTTTTATTAAATCATCCAACGTTTTCATTACATTTTGCTGTAGTGGGGCAATAAGAAGGCTTGTTAGTGCTCCAGAATATAAATTAGTAAGAATAAAACAAGAAAACCACCAAGCTATAAACAATTTGCTTCTTTGATGCGAGGTAACTGCATTTGCCAAAACAGCGGAAAGGGTGGCAAATCCAGCGTCCAAAAATTTCATAAAAATTGTTCGTGTGTGGTTATCTGAGAGCAACCAGAGTGATAAAGTCATCGCAATTGTCCCAGCAGAAAGAAATATCCAAGTTAGGTTGTCAAACGGCTGAAGTAGCAATGTCAATTTTATCTGTGTAACATCACGGTTAACGTCACAGTAGATAAAATTAAAATATTGAAGATTTGCCATAAACACTGAAGCTTGAGTTTTATGCAAAGGCGTGTATAGCTTTGCCACAAGTTCTGGGACAATAAAAGGAACAATGAGTCCTCCGTATTGGTTCAAGTCAATGCTTCCCTTTTGTAACAATGCAAGATCAGTCACAACAGGTGTAAAGTTGCATAATTTTGCCAATTCGCTCACCAATTTGCCGATAATAATTAGTGTTTTATTTCTCTCTATGGTAACGCCAGAAAATCCATGAATATCTGCCGCTGTGGCGTTTGCAACGGATTTTAGCACTGTCTGGGTGACGGTGCCATAAGTTCCAATGATAACCGATGTTCCATTAAAGTTTGGTATTAAATCGAGAGACATTTTACTCGAGATGACTGCAAGTGCAACCGTGAAGGCTGAAAATACCTTAATTTTACCTATGCTTAACAAAAACTAGAGTTTTAGTGATCTGACCTGTTAAAATAGCTTCTTCTGATCTGATCCCTGAAGTTTTACCACCATATAATGATTTGAGCACATACAAAGCAATTTCGTGTCTATTGACGTAATTCGAACTTTATTTTCGAGGAGCACAACCTACAGTTAACAATAACAAACTAGGTATGTATTTTGGTCGCCACTAACAATAAAAATATTACAATCATGTATATTACATAATAATATGAGCTTGTCAAATTATGTTAAGCTTTTTAACGCTCGCTGCTTCTGCAGGAGAGCTATTTAAGATATCGTATCCGTTTGTCTGTTAGTCTGTCTATAGAATTTATTTTTGAACCAGGCAAAATGGGCTCTAACCCTGGACTTTTATCGTCTTTAGCAGTGAGCATTTTTCAATGGTTTACCATGGATGTTTATTATTATTCATATTTTGAAATGTCGGTTTTAATCATGTCTTGGCTAAAATTACTTAACTGCTGCGTCGACTTTAAAAAATCAAATTTAGTAAACAAATTACGCATCGGAGTGTAAAAGAATCTACGTTTCTGAATCATTATGCAAAACACTTGTAAACATTTTTCTTACATATTAGAAAGCATTCTCGGTATGTCGTGATAACCCATTCACGATTATTATAACTTGTTAGAATTGATAAAGTAGCGACTTTACCAGAGGTTGATTGAATAATGCAAATATTTTGTATTAAATAGCAATACCGCATGCTTGCATACTTATATGGTGCTTTGAAAAGCTTATGAAATCTATTCCATCGTAAATATACGATTCGATATGCATTGGCAAAACAATAAACGTTAAAACTCTTGAAAACCCTTTATTCCATGTTTGTACACAAAAATTGAAGACAACAAAGGATGAAATTACCTATTTACAATTGAAGAAAACATGTCAAAGGAGAACATAGTATAAGGACTAGAATTAGTTTATTAAGCAATGCCACGTGGTTCAAATTAGATGGAGGCGTTACTGTTGTTTGTGCGTATATACAGCCAAGTTACTTAAGTCATCTTAAAGCTACTTGCGTGTCCGTATGCAATTACCATTTCATTTACATCATTATATACAATAAACCGTGGCATTTTCTAAGCAACAGTACATAACCATGCATTTAAAAAAATTTGCAGTAGCCAGGAAACAAAATATAGTTATTCCCATACTTTAGTAAAACTTTCTAATAACTAGTACTACTACTAACATTCTAGTAAATATCTTTAATACACATTTACGCAATCGACTGTAGATCCCGTGTCAAAGCGTAATAGAATATTGGCAAAGTTTGGCCTTTTCTCTGGCGCAATCTGCCAGCAATCCAGCATTAAAGCGTACCTAAATTGGACAATTTTAAAATTAAATTTCCCATTTCCCCGAACCAGTTAATTTAAAATTACAAAAATCTACTCACATGTCTCTCTCATTGTATCTGGGTTCGCTCATCCTCAGTCCACGCTCCAACAAATTTGCAAAGTTGACATCGTATGAAAGTCCCGGATAAGGCGTTTCGCCAAGGGAATATATCTCCCATAGCACAACCGCATATGCCCATACATCGCTTTTTTCACTAAATTCCAAAAACCGCAAAGCTTCTGGTGGCATCCATTTCCACGGAAGTGGTTCTTGTTGCTGTTTTACATAATTTGCATAATTGTACATTCTTCTGGACAGCCCAAAATCACATATTTTTGCTTGCCCTTTTAAATTTATGAGAACATTTCTTGTCGCTAAATCAGCATGCACAACATGCTTTTTAGCAAGGAAGCTCATTCCGTAACAGATTTCTTGCGACCACCGATACAAATCATTTGCTAAAGCTTCGTCAAGAGCAGCAGATTGTTTCGTACTAGCCGTATTGACATATCTCGAATTCCTGCAAAATTCATCCGTATTGTGTTCAGAGCCCACTGGTCGCAGCTTTCGTAAGTGTTTTTCTAAAGATCCTAATTGACATAGTTCTAAAAACACGAACACCTTTCCACGTTTTAGGTGTTCCGTGTTTGCGCCCAGTAACTCAATTATATTAGGATGCTTTCCAACATATGCCAAAACCTTAATTTCTGATAGCAATCCACTCAATGCAGTTTTATGAACTCTTTCAGTATTTACCATTTTGACAGCAGCTTTAATTGTTCCCTTATCTGAAGTTTGAATTGTAGCGCAGCATACCTTTCCAAATTCACCGGCTCCAAGGGTACCTGCAGTTTCTATGGTAAAGTTATTAGATTCAATTTCAAATTGGGCTTTATCATACGGTAGTTTTTGCGAATAATTTTCGTCTTGTCCATTCAGATCTTTCTGGATTCCCGCATAAAACTCTTCCAGCTCAGCTTTCGTTAAGTAAATTTGGCGATAGTGCTTCCGAAGAAGAACAAATGCAATTGCCATTATAATGAGAATTGTTACAAGTAGCAAAGGCACTACAATTGCAGTTGTCAATGCAGCGGTTCCAATGCCCGCATTTGTAGATTCCTTAAACTTTTGAAAAGCATCAGTCTTTTTATCAATCCATATGTTGCCACTGGAAGAAGGCACATAGCGCCACCATCCCACTTCCGTTTCTAAGGATCTCTTGTCTTTTTTATTAACAACGCGTGGTGCGTCAATTGCACTGTTTAAAATTATTGTAGTATTTTGATCGTTGGTCCATTGAATTAACAGTTCCCAATACCTGGCAAAATTTTGAATTCGCCATGGGTCTTTGTAAAACTCAGTTTCTCCGTTGACTTCATAGTGCAGCATTAAGAAACCAAAGTCTACAACTGAGTCTCTTTTTCCCATAATGTCTTTCCAGAAACTCCGGCATTGTTCGAAAACTCTAATGCGTTGCTGGAACATTCTTTGCGCTCCTAGCTTAACAGTTTCTTCATCTTCTTCAAAGTAAAAGTATAGTATTTGTAAATCGTTATCGAACATTACTTGGTTAACGTCTGTCCTCTCCGCTTCCTGCATTACTTCATAAGAACCGCAAATAGAGACAGGAACCGCAAAACCAAATGTATATGTTGACCTTTCCTTGTTAACTAGTATTTCATTTTTCATGTATGCCTTTAATTCGGGTGTGCCATATTTCACATAAGAACCCATGTAAGTTGCAAAAATGTCAGGGTCCACGCCAAATCGTGTGGCGAGAAACTCAATGGGTGCTGGAACGTGTCGTAAAATTTTTACATGGTCAAATAACCAAATTCCAACATTGATAGTTTTTCCGATCGATTGTAGTGTTCTGGCTTCGTTTACTATACTAGGAAGTCTTTCATCTCTATCATCGTCTACTATCATAAATACTCTACTAAAATCGCTTGAAATAGTATGTAAAACTGGCCGTAGTTCTTCTAACGTATAATCTTGACGTCTTCTTTCGTTATATAAACTATAAATGAGACCAGTATGAGCTTTTGACACAGGAAGTGGCTGTTGAAGCCAAGCAAAATCAATTTTGTTTTCCTCCGAATCAAAGTCTTTAGCAATTTCTAGTTTCTCGTCAAATGTGTAGCAAGTTGGTTTGAAACAATGTAGATTCTCCCGAAGACGCCACCAACCATTTGTCTTTTGCTGAACTTTATCTCTGTATGGCGTATCGAAAGCCTGCGAAAGTACTAATGGTGTATTTGTGGTTTCATACAAGTCTCTTAAGAGCCTCCAAGTGCTCACTAAACGAGACATGTTAACACGGTCATGCTCATTGGTGTCTGGAATACTAGCAATAAAACCTATGCGTATTGTTTCGTCTGTATTAACGTATTTTTGACATGCATCCAGATAACGGTTGAATTTCTTTTGCAAACCCTCTTTGTGTGCATACCTAACTATTTCAGGAAGTGAAAGCAAAATATAACTTGGTTTATAATTTCTAAGCCCTTCTATGTATAGTTTTGAAGAACAGTATGATGATTGTACAGTAATGCCAAATTTGTATCGTCCTGACAGTAGCGAGGTATAATTGCCTCCAAATTTGAAACGATGTAAGTGAAAGTGATTATATGGAATCAAGACCGTGGTAACAGTGTCCTTGAATATTGCATTTGCTTCATCGGCAATTTTTTCTAATCGAGATGGCAATATTAACGGATCCATATTATTGATATGAAATGTTCTAACACAGGGATGAGCATCCCACTTGTGGATCCACTGAAGTGGAGCATCCACTCGTCCACTTCCCACAATCCACACAGTATGTGGAGTGGAGTGGAAGTGGGGAGAAATTTTTACTTAGAGAAGTGGAGGTGTGGACGGTGGAGTAAAATTTTTGAAGTGGAACCGGTGGATGGTGTAGTAAAATTGGAAATTAGGAAAATAAAAGGGAATTTTTACTAGCAATATAATGTACACACAATGGTTCAGAATTAAATATTAAAACTTTGCTATAAAATTATTATATTTTGTTCTTATTTTCTACAATATCTCTCAAACTGAACGTTTCATGTCATACAAAGAATATACATAGAATGATAGGGCTGCAGGGTTGAGCGATGACACAAGTAGCATGACATTACCCCGATTACTCACTCAATGATTTTGGGGAGAAGTGAGAAAGGGTAAAAAAACATGTACTCAGCTGTTCGGTACAGCTGTTCTTTGCGAACAAAGGTTCTGCTGGTGAATTGGACAAGACGACCTTTATTGTTTCATAGAAAATACATTACACATCATAAAACTTGACTGACAGAATTAGTAATCACTGGTTTCGCAATTCCCTGCGGTTTTGACTCCAAGACTTAATTTTTCGAATACCTTCGTTTTTATCTTTCACAATTCGATAAAATTTTGCGCGTAAGAAATGTTTAAATATTAAAATTCGATGAGAATCTGGACAGCTTCCTCCAATTAGCCAGTTCTTTACACTTTCATTTTTTCTATAAGCCATAAAAATATTTTCCAGAACATGAGTCCCATCTCTATTAAGCACCTTACATATTATTCGTAAAAAATCTTTGTTCACAACATTAAAGAACTTATATGTCGTTGTCGTAAGATAACTCAGTGAACTTGAAAAATCATTAAATTGTTTTGCATCCGTAAGTATCGTATCTATACTGGCCGTCTTTTTCGGTTCTAACATTTCTTTGCAGTTTATGCAATTTTTACTTTCAGCTATAGACTTAACCGACGAAGCTCCGACGTAAGCAGCTACAATGGCTTCCTGTGTTTCTCCAAGTTTTAGTCTCCTATTTATTTTAACATCATAAAATTCTGCTGCCGTGTGTGATTTAATAACATTAGAATGAGGCAACGCTGAAGAATTATTTTTTGTTTTTTTGGCAGTGCATAAAATATTCTCCACTGTCTGTAAACTCTTGTAGAAGTTACGCTTGATTGACTCACAATTTCCGTTAGTCGGATTAATCATCATGTGACAAAAGAATAAGCACCGAAAATTAAGTCTAAACTGTTTGGCAGTAGGGTTTTTGCAATATCCGCCTTTCATTCTAACAGCACCAAAAAAATGCTCCAAGCTGTCCTGCTGAAACCTCCTAGTGTATATTTTAGTATAGCCTTCATTTTGCAAATCGTAGGATAGCATTTGGATTCCTTTTAATGTAATCTTTAAGCCGAACAAAAAGTCAGGTGTCCTAGATTGCCCTTCCACTTCAATGCAATTTAGAAACCGAAGATAATCCTCAACTTTTGACAGATTCTTTAAAAATGCACTTGCACATCTACCAAATTTATCATTTGAAAATCTAGACGTATTCATAAAATCAAATATTTCATCTATCATCTTTATGAAGAATGCGGTAACAAGAGTTTCCTCCTTTAAAATACCTGCTTTACACATTGCAACAATTCCAGCATACACCGAAAAGCTTAAAAGCTGAACAGCTAACTTGACACGCATTTTTGACATATCTTTTAAATACAAGTGGGCGCTAGTTAATTTGGGTGCCATGCGTGAAGGGGTACGCCTGTCCTTGTCGTAAAACAATTGAATATGACTCCATTTGACTGAGCCACCTGAGCTTCCGTAATTTCCAGCAATAAAAAAATTATGCTTATTTAGATTGTTTCTGACTAGTTTAATTAAATGTGGGGCATCGTGAATGAAATAAACTTTCTTTCCTTCAATAAACTCGAAAGGCTTTTCTTCGCTAATGTTTAGACTCCTATATAGCCCCTGATTTGTAAATCCCATATCACATACACATAATCTGACATTCAACCCTATCTGGAATAATCTCTTAATACAATCTCGTACCAATTTTTCCAGTACTGAAGACGGCGTAGCATTTTTAGAAAAAAAGAACGCGATTGGAAATTTCCAGGGAGTCTTTATACCATGTATCATAAATACTAAAACTTCATCTGCTGTTTCCAAACTTCTGCCTTCATCGCCATAGTCTACTATTCCTTCAAACTTGTCCTCCGTCTTATTGTATTCCATCCATTCTTTGATAGACATTTCATCCCACATTAAGAGACAGTCCTTGTTGGGTAATTTGCTTAAAACTTCGTTCACACAGTCAAGTACTTGCAAGTTGAATCCAGGCTCAAATTGAAAGTTACCCATCCAGGATCGTAGAGTGCTTATAGCTGGTAACTTTAAGCCCATTGATAATAAAGATCTAGAGAAACGGACCAAAGTTTCCTAAGTAGTCATTAAGAATTAACACTTCGATTCCGAATTCAATAACATTAACTAACCTATAGCCATTCCTTCCGCAACTGTAGTACAATGAAAGGGAAAGGGCCTTTTCGAACTGCGAATACGGAGATATCTTATTTGTGTATCTGCTAACTTGACTCTTGATTACTGTGGAAAGTCCAGGGTTTCCCGCAAACACCTTATCCAGATTTAAGTTATTTTCATTCGATGACTTCATACGTTTGATTTTTCCAAGTAAATTTGATATACGTTGTTTATAGTATCTGGTGGTCTTGGTGATTTGCCGTTTTTCAGTGGTTGCTTGACAGAGTTTTTTGGAAGGCTCCCCACTTCCTTTCTCTGTGGTGTTTAGCTTGATATCTGACGACTTACTCAATGTAAGATCTGTGTTGACTGCGCTGAAACTTCTAGTCATTGAGACCACTGGACTTTGAAGCTGAACCACTGGAAGCAACATTATTGGAATCGAGCCACTGGTAGTTCCAACGGTTTGGAATTGGGACTGAGGAAGCGGTGAGAGTAATGTCGGTTGCATGCAGGTTATGTCTAGAAATCGTCGTTTTGGTGGACAGGGGTGATCCGCATTAATTTGGGGTATCCTTTGATACAGAAATATTCATACTCTAAAGTTATAATGGTTATATGTTTGGTTAAATGAAAAATGTAAAACTTACTGAGTGAACGACAATTTGGAGAGCTGCGTATTGTTGACCTGCTCAAATAGTGATTTGGCCACGCTTGGGGTTTCATCCTTGACCTTTGGCATCTGAATGTATGCTGGGACAGCATCTTTTCTCAAAACAGTCCTACCTACAAACTGTTTCGAACTAAAATGACGCTCACACACTTTGGATCTCCACTTAATATCTGACTCGTTTAATCCTAGGTTATCTAGCCACCTTTTACGTCTTGTAGGTGAATTTGGAAATCTAAATAGTGTTTCAAGTCCATTGTTTTCCGATCTGTTTTCTTTATCTTGCAAGCAAGCTATGCAATAGTAGGATCTTTTCCCAGTCATTACAATCTTCAATGAACGATTTAAACTTAATTGGCAAATAAATTGTTAACAGAATTCTGTTCACAAGTGTAATCACAACACAACAAACAGAAATCCGTCCGTACTCTATTTCTATTTCATGAATGTAAACATTCAATCCCGCCCTCCTATTTAAAATTGCAGCAGCCGCCGCATCATAGGCTTAATGCACTGCAGCAGCCATGAGCGGATTGGCTGAAATTAATCATCATCATCATGACATGTCACTGCTTTTCTCTGCAGCCCTATCATTCTAGTTCTCTATATATCTTCTTTGCATGTCATAAGTAATGGAAGTTGAGCGTGCATTGTACGTAAATACCCAAAGTTTAACTGCACGTAATCCAGCATTTATGCTATTCAAATTCAAAATTTGACTATAGAGCAATTCTAACTATATATTAAAACAAAAATTTTTATATAATGAAAGTCCGTAATTTAAAATTCACTTTTACTTAACTCATTACATCGTCGCTGCCAATAGTGCCAATCAGGACATATTGACATGTTTTACTACAAGTATATAGGCCACAAAACCCTTAAACTAAATGTTAAGATCAAAAATAAATTTTGTACTTTAATTTCTCATGCTCGAGACTTCATGTAGCTAGAACATCGGGTAGAAGAATTAAAGAATTAAATTCGTAAGTGTGGAGGTCAGTAGGGGTGGAGTGGAAATAGAATTGGGTGGAGTGGAGTGGATGTGGAGCGGAAATTTGGTAAGTAAATTGTGGACGGTGGATGTGGGGGGTGAGTTCCACCGAGTGGAGTGGGCAAAGTGGATTGTGGGGAAGTTGGATGCTCATCCCTGTTCTAACATCAAATCCTTCAAACGTCAACCAGACTTCTAATGGTTTGACAGCTCTTAGGTTGTACTGTGCTACTGCTAGCGGAGATAACGACAAACTTGTGTTTGAATCTAAAACATTTTAAAATGTAATTGCCTTAAAAATACAGAGAATACAACCAGCAAATGTATAGGGGTGTTGTTCTTGCCTCGCTCCAAATCTCGAGTAGATACTTCAATAAAAATTCTAGAATATTTTGTGGCCACTTTAGACACAAGTGGAATCATATCGTCAACACTATATCGATACTGATTTTCTTTGTCTAAAATTGAGACGAAAGGGTTAAACTTTAAGAAAGTTGAATTTCCCACAGCAATCCTCTAAAAAAAATTTTTAAGTTGTTAAAAGTAGATAAAGAGGTTGAATATTTTTTTAAAGGAATGAGACATTACCATATTTGCAAATGTGGATAATGCCAACAGAAGGCAATCCAGCGATCGATTTAACCAAAATCGAGTCATGTTTTATCATTTCCATAAAAACCTGAAAGAAACTATTTACCTGTAGTATGAGTATGTACTATGAAAAAATATGACTGACTAATCGAAATCGAAATGTAGTAAAATATGATATTATTTCATTTACTAAATGCACATATTATAATGATTAGTGGCACAATGAAAACTATTAATGTGGTTACACACATAATCCGGTTACTATACGGCATTACTCATTTTGGTTACGCATTTATTGGAAAAGTTCACGATAGCAAGTTAACGATAGTTTGATTTACATATTTACAATAGCCAATGCTGTTATTCCTACGGATATAAATTGTATTCAAACATCTATCCATGGAATCTAACCAAGTCAAACTAGGTATAATTATTCAATTCAAGTTTATTTGTATTAGCTGGTGGATGTCCTCGCGTGTTGGTTGTCTTTTTAAATTCTTTAGTCCTTGATGACCTTGATGATATTTGTGTATCGACGATATAAAGTAAGATGGACAGAACCAGCCCCATAAAGTATATGTAATACACACCTAACAAAACAGCCAATTTAAGCTTCTGATGACCATCATCCGCATACTTTTGAATTGTCTCGTTAAAACTCTTTTCCAAAATACATATCCTTTTTGTAGCTCAACCAAGTCGTCTTTTGTCCACTTATGACCATGCCCAGTATCGTAAAATATGCCAATGGCCTGGCTAAAAACTGGCTGAAACATAGCATTTCTGGCCCATGCCAAACCGCACGAAATAAATTATGTAATTTGGGTAGAACTCAACAGCGGACTTTGTCCATCCACTATAGTAAAATTTCTCCAAACTACGTAGTCTGCCACTCAACTCCATGTAATACATGCGAAATGTCCTTTCATTGCCGCTCTAAAACAAGATAGTGTGTCCTTTGGGGGCTGCAAATTGCGAAAAACAAACTGTAGCGACGATGACGTTGAGGCTTTGAAAAATGCATAGAGAGACCCTCCTCCCGTGTTCAATCCCCACTGATAGTCAGGATTGTCAATCAAATCCTCGAATGTTCGTGGCGGTATATTATAAACGGGAATAGCAAAAAGCTAATGGGCTAATGGTTCATTGACGCCGCGGCCTATCATGGTAAAAATAATATCCACAACCAGATTTCTGTACAGCCCTGTGGACTTTACCTGTGGATACATTGTAACTTCAAAATTTTCAAAAAGTTTAAAAATTGAAACAATTGCTAGGCTAGATAGGAAAACTGCTAGCCATAATTCGGTGGAAAATGGTTCATAAATGGCTTTCCAAGTATGCGTTATGCGAGGCTGGCCCACTGTAAAGCTGACCCAAACATGAAAAATAGCTGTACTGAATCCAATGGTTTTAAGACGTTCCGGTGTAGGTGAGGTTGTCAAAGAAAGTTCAGCTTTTCTTTCCAAAAGTTGACCGATCGCGCGCCGCCGTGTCGCCATTCGGAGAGGGGATAATAGTGTAAGTGAAATTGAAATGGTATAGAACACTGTCCATCATGGATTGGGATATGCCTCTTACCAGTTTCCATTCACCATCTATTTTGAGTATTTCCGTAGTAAACTTGTATTTTACAGGGGACGTGGTTCTCAACGAATATCCGTTTCCGTTTCGAGTAAAATCGGGGAAAATGTTGGAGATTGACTGAAGATTTAGAAGATCAATATCAATCAGTTTCGGGGTTCCAGCATGACCACAATAAAAGCACATTGTGTAACCTGTCTTGGTATTCATATTTTGCAATAATGGTAGAGCTAGCTTGTACTTTATGATTTGACAGGTAGGAGATTGTAAAACACTTTCAGTGTGTTCCTCATTTGTAAAGAAGATATAATAATAATCCAAGTCTTCCGTAGTAAAGGATTGATATTTTTGGAGAAACAAGTGTTCAACGTTTGAAAGGTATGTTGTTCCTTCTTGAAGAAATGTGAAAATAAAATTGCACTGAGAGTATTTGCGCAGATTACTTGTAATTTCTTTGGAAGGGAAGCTAGAAAGAATGACAATGAAAAAGGGCAAACTATCTAAACTGGAAAATATAATGTTACCGTCGTTGTGGTTGTCCGATATCGTTTTATCGGAAACTACTAGTATTTGGCACACTACCTTACTAAAGTGGCCGGATTTTAAAGTATCAATAACTTTTAAATTTGGATTTAAGGACAGACAAGTTGAAAAAATAAGAAATTTAAAAACTTTTCCCAATAAGTTCATCATACTTAGAGTACTAATCCAATACAAATTATTTTTTACCTAGACAGCAGCGTTCAGATTTCACTGCCACTGCGCAAACCTCATTTCAAACAAACGTGACGTACATGGACATCCTACGTCTCATGGCAAATCACATGAAATATTTCCGAGTCATTTAAATTCAAGCAAATTTATTTGGATAATTGCTCCAGAAGTATCAATCTTTACATGTATACGTAACACCTATCTTAACTAAGAATTTGCATGTCAATAGTACTTACGTAACATTACGTATTTCATGCGAAGAGGAGCGTCTAATTGACACGCTATTTTAAGTCATGTTAGATGCCTCAACATTTCTTAATTATTACTAACAAGTCTACCTATATTTTTCTTTTCAAGGACGCTTTATACCTAAAAATTAACCGTTTGCCTTATAATTCCGATTGCTGAATTAATTAGTAGTAATTAGAATCTTGATTTTATTGCGTTTAAGCGTTTGTAATAATAATATGTTTTTTGCAGTAAACTGAAATGTAAATTGAAAATAAATATATAAACAATGTTAAATGTTATGATTGCAGATTTTTGTAATTTGCAAATCTCGATACCTAACACTACAGAATATACTACAATGACAATGCCCGTAGCTTACTTGAACTCGGAGATTTCCCAGTACGCTCTTTACGGCAAATATAAAACTGCAACGTATGAAAAAGTCTTCCATCCATATGCAATTCACTAATTCCATATAACTATTCAGAATTTGAAAAGAGTTTTTCTGTCGGATAATATTTGGGCCACTGAAACCATATTTGACTTTAAAATTAAAGAATCGTGACAAATACCTTTTAATAAAATCGGTTCCACACATTCAATGAATGATTCCATTACCTGAAATACTTGAATATACGTAGAGTTTTCCAAAAAGATTGAGAAAGGTTTCAATACGCACAAATTTGCGGTAAGACGATCGAGGAGCTTGTAACTTCGTGAGTTAATAGAAGAGTCATAAATAAGTATTTGTGCAAAAAATCGTGACCCCAGCTTGCTTCTTTTCAGAGAACCACTTATCTGAAATTTAGGATGCAAAATTTTTTCTTGCGGCATACGTGAAAATTTTCTTACTTTAAAAGTTAGTGGGTGTTACAACACAGATTTTTACCGTCAGATCATAAATGGTATGCATTATATAATCCTCATACTCAGCGGAATCTACTGCAGGTACATCCGGCTCGCTAATGCTACTGGTATTTTTAGTGTCAATCAAATTTAAAAGTAATCCAAAGCAAGTATTTTAATATTAAATTCAACATTGTTAATGTTCTTCTAGGAAAACTGAAAATATATGTGGCAAGTAGAATAGCCTAAAATATAAAGAAACTCATGGGCTCTCTGAATCACATTAGCATTTTAATTTGAATGGAAATATGTAGTTGTTACAAGAGATTTTAGAAAACATAACCTCAAAATTTCACGAAAATCGAGTGCACCCATTTTTCGAAAAAACCGCATGTCCGGTTCTGTAAGTAGGATAATGCTTAGGATCAAATAAAATAAACCCAAGATACCTTGACTTATATCAGCACAAACGAGTGCCAGTTCATGGGTTTTGTGCACATCCATGAAGAAATACAGAGCCCGGAAAAAGTCAATGCTCAAAAATCGGGAAAATCTCGGAAAAATTACATTTTGTGAATGTCTTTGCTACTTTTGTGCTAGAGCACATTTTTCCATGGATGAAGCGTACGCATGTACATAAGTGCCTGGGCTATACGTATTACTAATCAGATTAACCATTCTCTTTAATTGCTTTTAAACACAAGCAATGAAACCGTTCTCAATCTTTCTGGAAAACTCCACGTAAAACGAATTTTATGATTTTGTGTTGTACAATTTTGGTGTTATTTGGTTTAGTACAATATGTTTTAAACTGCGTCATAGAAAAGCATAGATGTTATTATTTAAAGTTGCCAAGGGAAATTTACTACATGTCACATGTCATACACGTGGAAACCATCATTGAAACCAGTCTTCTTTCGCACGCTAAACTTCAATTCCAGTACCCGTCTAGCCTAAACGATCACGAAGCTATCGATAATGAAGATATATCAATACATGTAAACTTAAAAGTGATTGATTCGTTTTGTGACATGAAAGTGTTTAAGCCAAATAGAAAAAATCGTTTTCAAACATAACTTTAATAGCAAGCAACCATATTATTAAATTCAACACAATATCACTTTCGTCACTTTGCAATACTTTCTCTCAATTAATTGTATTTACACGTGAGTATCGAAATTAATCTATCTAGCAAACAGGAGCTTATCTATGCAACTATAAAACTCTTACAAACTTTGCACACACGTGCCCAAAATATTGAGAAGCAATTGTTGTGTTGTATTGGTTCAATACACAATTTGGCAATAAATATATTGGTACTTATAATACGATAATACGCAAATAATTTAGATTGCTATTATGAGTAAAACAGAAAAACCTGGTTTCATACACAATATCCAAACTAATTTAGAAACCATTATGTGTTAATTTATTCCTAGTATAAATTTTTAAAATAAGCGGTGAGTTATAGTGTGAGATTAGCTCTGATGAACTAAGAAGGTAACAATGCAATGGACAAAAACTGCAAATTATCCGGAGTTTTACTATCTAAGTTACAACAAGACACAAACCCTTTTTCGGTTTCATCCATTGATGTATCTACGATAAGCCCAATTAATTATGAACGGGAGTCGCCACCTCTGGTAACATTTATTAATCTCCATTCGTATATTCTCTTCTTTCCATTTAAAATTGCATACTCCAAAGATGCTAACGAGTTTGTTTTATTGACCTCTAAAACAAGAAAGGTGAGATTTGCGCAAAAATAAATTAAGCCGTCATTAAAACCAAATCAATTTATATATACAAATATACAAAACCATGTTTTATAGGTTATTTGTGCCGTTTATCATACATTTATGGTTTTGAGTATTGCATTCTGGGCATACCCAACTGTTCGTTTGTTCTATGTTAGTCGAAGAGACGTAACTACAGTTTTTTATGTGATCAGTCATTTGGGTGCTGTTTCTGGAACATATTTTCTACTTAAAGTTGGGTGGTTTAATGCCAACAAGGTTTGTGACCTTGTCAACCACACTAGTGTACTTGTGGGCGAAGCTAGAGGTGCTCGGTCTAGTAAATTAATTGTAAGTCAATACAACTGTGACTGTATCATTCAAATTGTGTATATAATACACTATTGCTAATTCTAAATCTCATGTTTTAAAAATGAAATTACATATTTTGCAGCAAACATTACAGTATTTTATGTTATGCATCTTTCCCTTGCTCGTCCATTTCCTACATGGTGTGTTTGCATCTCATCGAGTTCTCGGTGCAGAAAATTCCTTTGACGTCATTAAATCTGTATTTACTCCTTTGTTTTCTTTCATTGGATTGCATCCGTTAAACTGGTTACGAAAAACATTTGGTGATATCACGATATATAGGTTTAGTTATTTTCAGCCAATTTTGCAGTTTAACGAATATACCTTTATCAACATTCTTTGTGTTAAGCTGGACGATGAAACATTTGATTGTGGAACATTTGGTGAAAAGCGTCGAAAACTATGTGGACGCTTCGAAGGTAGCAAAAACTTCGAAATTCTATTAATTTGCCTGTTACCTCACGAATTTAAAAAAGCTGATATCTATAATTCTCTTTTAGATTTTGTCAGTTTACGAAAATATCAAAAGTACGAGTGACAAAATGAAAAAGGTGTTCAATTGGTTCATAATCCTTCATTACATAATGAGTTTAGCGTTTTTTGCGCATTTACCACAAATGCTTCTAAATCCTGGTGGAGATATTATTAACGGATTAATACTATACGGATACATGCTCTTCATTTTGGTTTCAATATATTTTGCCATCCGTGTCAATTCTGAGGTAAAACTTCCCATAATTTATGACTCAAATAAAAATAATATATTATTGTATAGCATACAATATATCAATTATAATTATAAAAAAAGACTCGCAAATTTATTAAATTTATTCAAGGCAGAGAACGCAATGAATCAGTACATTAAAGCTCGTCATTTAATGATTAACAACTCTGAAGCCAACTGTATTGATGAACGGTTATTACTGGTTGCTATGAAGCAAAATTTGGAAACCGAACCTGTGGGAATCTCCTGCTACTTTTTTACTTTCACAAAAAATTTTCTCAATTCTGTAAGTTATGAATAAGTGGGCACTCATTTAAAATTGAAGAAAATTTATTAATTGAGGATTTTTCTTTTTTAATAGACCATTGGACTTGTTGTAACCTATGCAATGTTAGTTTTACAGTTGTCAAACGAAAAGGTATTTTGGGAAGAATAACAAAATGAAGTATTAACACGTTTGAACTTGTTCAAAACTTAACCGTTCGTGGATGGTTCCAGATCCATACAATTCTGAGAAGTAGTTCTAACCAACAAACCAAGTGTGTGTAAGGTGTTATTTTGTAACTTATTTGTTTAAGTGATTTTGTGTGTGTGTTTAGTGTTTAGTATAGGCCTTTGTACCAATAAATTCCATGTTGTTTTGGAGAAAATATCTAATAATTGCTATCAAGCTACATACAACATAACATATAATCGATTGCTAAACAAACTTTCAATTAGTAGCACCACAACTTTTTATGTCTTTATCAACGACTTAATTACCTGTAAATAAATTATATGCATACATAGTTTCAAATATGACATTGATTGTTTCATGTTAGCGCACAAACATATATAAACGCTTATGGTCCTAAAATACATTATGATATCTACTAAGCTTACATGTTAAACTATGTGTTTTGGACGTCAACCTAGTACAAAAATAACAATTCAATAAATTATTTACGAATCTTGCTGTCGTAAATCTTGTTTTTTAAAAATAAATTATTCCTCTTGGCTCGTGTTGCCTGACAAATACGATTCATTTTTCGACATAGGTTAACATCAACTGAAACGGGACAGGCCATATTTTCGATTTTAAAACTGAACCAAATGAATTCAACCAGCAGGAAGTAGATTATTTTCAGGTTTCAAAGTGACAAAAATCATCCTTTTATGTTAAGCCATTGTCGAGTTATAATCATTTCAAATTTAACTACGTTACAACAATTAGTAAAATATCTTAACAATTAAGCTGTTTTAAGAATTTTGGCTATCTTCAATATGTTTTAATAGGTTAATTCTATTAACTAAAATTTATTTTTTTGAAAAAAACTTTAATTAAAGTTAATTATAATGTTAAATGTTACCCTAATTATCTCGTTTCCCCCCAGAGTGCTAGAAAATTTTAATTGCGCATTTGAAAGAACTTGCTCTGGAGATTCGATTTTCATTAAAAAAGCTTCTAGCACTCTGGGGGGAAATGAGATAATTAGGGTACCATTTAACATTATAGTTAACTTTAATTAAAGATTTTTTCAAAAAAATTAAATTTTAATTAATAGAATCAACCCAGTAAAACATATTGAAGATAGCCAAAGTTCTTCGTAAAGCTTAATTACCGAAAAATATCAGTAAAATTGTTGACTTTTAGCGACCCATTGGAGAAAAATGAAGATATGGCCTGTGTATTTTATGCACACTTCGCGCGTTTTACGCCATATCTTCTTGTAGATACGTGAAGCTAGTATTAAACAAGCTATTACCAACTTCCAATTCATGGACTTTTTTTAACTTTGACTTTGCGCGTCTCGGAAGCATATTTTGTTTGACGATTTCTAAAGTACATGGATACAGTTTATTTTCAAAATATTCACTGCAGGCAAGCAGTAGCTACTTGTAGCAAGTTATTTGGAAGTTTCTACCCATCAGTTCTGGAATGGGACTCAGTCACGGGCAGGTATTTTACACGAGGAAGGTCGAGTAAACGTTACCGGCTCTGGATTGGTGTGATTAGCTTTGTTTTCTTTGTACTTGGTTGCGGCTGTTGTGTTTTCACAATTGTCAATTCAAGCCATTTCAAATTAGTTAATGTCATGTTTGCCGGTTGTCTATTACCTGCCGGCTGCTTTATTTCTGGGTGTTCATTAATACTTTACTTTCATGTTGAATATCTAGTGCTAGCATTTTGTAGAATGACACACGTACTTCAGGAATTTCAAGGTGAGAGTTTTTATAAATTGCTGTGAAAATCTTGGAATTTATAAACCAATTTTTAATTTTGCATGTAGATATCACAAATGCAATCGGTTCTTGTAATGATACAAAAGACGGATGGAAAGCAATTAACATAATTCTGCATTCAACAATGGGCACCCTTATTTTGATTCCCATTTTTGTTTCTCCTTTTGCTATCATTTGGGATATTGACCAATTTCATAATGTGACTCTCTTCTTTTTCCAAAATGGTATTAGTGAAAATGTGGCAAAATTATTAGCTGTCATTAGATACATTTTAATCACCATTGTATTTTTTGAAGGATGTCGCTCATATAGCGTTTGTATAACAGCACTTCTTTATTGGCTGGAAATGCAAGCCAAATATCTGCATCTTCTTGAAAATACTGTTAACTTTAACTTATTTGTTGAACGCTATAGAATTTTTAGAATTACAATAGCAACTTGGGAAAATTGCCTTTTTGATTGGCTGCAAGTCTTGATAGGAAACTTTTTCCTAGTAATCGTTATTTGCAGTGTTGCCAGTGTTAAATATTTTGGGAAAATGCCTTTCACAATTTATTGGTTATTACCAAGTTTTGGATTGATGGACGCTGTGATAATATTCCTAGTATTTGAGTATGTTATTGGATGTCATGAGGGTACGAAGCGCATGTTATATAGGAAAGAAAATGGTTTTCATGCACGTGCTAGTAACAAGGGATACATCGACAGAGGAAACAGAAAAATAGATAGGAAAACACTTGCTTCCCTACAGCCTATCACATTAAAATGTGGTCGATTTTTCTCTCTGACGAGGTACGCAAAGACTGCCTACTATGGAAAGATTGTGGAGAGAACTGTTGATGGGGTATTACTGCTATAAATCATTTTGCAGCAAAAGTTTTGCTTTCCGTATTAAATGTACCTATCAATTTTCTAACTGATGATATGAATTAAGGTGAAATTGTTAATTGTTACCTACTTTAATGCTTACTCTTATACTATTATTACTATTCTTCCGTATTAATGACATCATTAATAAAATTAATCAAGTCTGCTGCTAAGCGTATTTCATTGTAAAGTAAACGTTTTTACTAAAATAGCGCAAGTTACTCATTCATTTCACATTAGTATTGCTATTTTTTATAAATTATAAAACTTAGCATTTATAAACATGTACAAAGTCCCGGATTCTTCTTCTGACTAGACGTTTTTACCAGAAATCTGAATACTGATTTGTACCTTCCAATGCATGTCGCATACTCAAGTAATGTTTCATAAAGCTGTCCAATCGTAATAGCTCTGCTACCAAGAAGCCTCGTAATTCTTTTAATTTCATCAGTCTGATTTTCATTTCCAAATGTATGGTACAATATACACTCTCGTTCATTTTCTGACGCCGCCATCCACTGCAACAGAAACTTTAGCTGAGGATCTCCATTAAATGCACCACATCCCCAGTTTCCTGTCGCAACTGCTACATTATCTCCAAATTTATTCGGCAAAAATCCAACGAACGCCTTGTGCAGTTCCCTGTCTATAGCGTCTTTCTCATATTGCCGCTCTGGATCTTCACTAAAAATGTAAAAGCAAACATTACGATTAAAATCTTCCGAAATCAAGTCCAAACATCGTTAATTTTTGTTAAAAATCACATATTAATATCTTTTCACTTTTTAAAGTAAGTTGCGTCCATTGCCACAACTTGACTTTCACTTCTGCATTTGCTGTCTCTTGTCGGTCCCAGGTACTTGAACGTCTTGGAATACCCACTGTATTCACTGTACTTCTTTGCCCCAGTCATCACCAACACCTCATTATCGGTCAGCGGCTCCACGAATAGCCTCGCCAGGATCAGTTCCGGCCAGGTGGCGAATCTGATCTCCTCTTGAACACAACCATTATTCAACACCCCTCCGCCAATCACTCTGTTAGCAAAGTCTACCTGCAGCTTCCCCTCTGCATCCTCAATCATTTCAGTTGTCGAAAGGTTAACCTTACATAACGATCGGTTGGAGTCCTTCCATTGCACCCGCTCATTTCGAAACCTTCGGTGGAAGGAAATTTTCTCCAGGTCATCATTCAAGTTTCCCCATCTTCTAACAAAGTAATTGAGCAAACATTTTAACTTTTCCCTTTTCATGGAATATCGTCCAAGATCCAGAGTACTAGGGGCATTGAACAATCCAAAAAAATTAATATTCGGTAGTTTCTCTCCATCTTGACAAATTCGGTTATCTTCACAAATTGTACAAAGAAACGCATTTGCCAGTAGACTGGCGCATAGTTTCCGTGAAACGGAAATAGTGGCAGTTACACCACTCTCCAGCAAGGGAATCGTATTTTCAAACAAATTTGGCAAGTTCAGTGCCAAGTCCACAATAATGGGCAGAACCACTCTCATCTTGGGAATGATTTCCTGATCGTCAAGCATTTTGAAATCAGTGTCATTGTAGTCCGTGCGATAAGAGATTACTGTTGACCTAACCAGATTGCCAAATCCTTTCCCCGGGGGCACGGTACTTTGCATTGCTTTGAACTTGAGCAGGTTCAGCTGATGTTCTATGGTTTTCCAACGGCGGCGATCCGGTTGCTGGAACTTGAAGATGTCAACACTATTGGGAGCATCATTGGCGTTGACATCCAATTCCACGGGCGAGCCTGCAGTGTAAACCAAATGCGGAAAGGCGGAAGTGGATTTCGAGGCATTTTTGGTGCGTTGGATGCTGGAAGGTTCGGGAGAAGGTGGACGTTGTTCCGGCGTAGGGCCACATGAACTGGAACGAGGCCTTGGAAATGGAACACCTTTAAAATGCTCCTTGAGTTTGAGGATCCGGCCTTGAAGCTCCATTTCTGTGAATACTCGAATACTGCACTGTGTCAGTCAGAGTTGCAATTTGTGATTGGACTGGTGCTCTACCCAACAAATTCCTGCAAACTAAAAAGCAATTGTCAACATGATAACATAGTATAACAAATAACAAATCTCGTGTTGATATGACAGTGATAATAAACAAACAAGGTATATACACCGGAAATGATTGATCTGTCATAATCGGCATGCATGGCTCGGGTTCATTGTAACAACAGTATTCGTATTCCCAAATTGTTTAAATCAACTAACTGCAAAATATGAACGTGACGACATAACTAAGCTACGTGACAAATAGAACGCATATTATTATCTGCAAAATTTAAGGATCCTGTGATAAGCCTTTGTAAATGCATAACGAAATTGTATATTATGCATATTATGGTATGTGCTTGAATCTATTGTCTAATTTGATAAACATTTACACTGGAAACGTTTAGGTTCTATTGTGCGCTGTATCAGATTTCATTTTGCAAAACAGTTTATACACTTATGAAAACCAATTTGGGTTCCGTAAAAAGCTTACAACAACGCATGCATTGATATCCTTATGTGATTTTATTAATGATAATATTGATCTTAACAAAATAATTTGTATGATAATTTTGGATCTTCAGAAAGCGTTTGATAGTGTAGATAGAGATATTCTATGGATAAAAATGAATTGGTATGGTATCGAACATGAAATATTTAAATCACTTATAAACTTTAGAACTCAATATGTACAAATAGGGAAAAATAGATCAATAACAAAACCCACACATACCGGAATTTCTCAGGGTGCATCTTGCAGCGCTTTGTTGTTCAGTATTTATATAAATGATCTACCAAATGTAATTAAGTATTCAAAAATGACCCTATTTGCTGATGATAGTAGTGTTGCCAACTCAAAGTATAAGCATGAAATAGAATGCCTTGTTAAAGAAATTGAGCACGATCTCAACTCCATAAATACATGGCTTGTAAAAAATAAAGTCAAACTCAATATAAACAAGACACAACTTATACTATTTGGGAAAAAAGAAAATCTTATCCAGTGTGAAAACGTTTGTGTACGTATTGGAAATAATAATATTGAAAGGGTAAAAGCTGTTAAAATGTTAGGGGTTATCTTAGATGAAAATATGTCTTTTCAGGATCACTGTAAACTAATGGTAAAAAAATGCTACACGAATATATCACGCCTATATCCACTCAAATACATGCTGTCAACGGAGAACAAAATTATTTTGGTACAGTCATACATCATTAGTATTATAAGATATGGTATTGTAGTATGGTTTCCTAGACTATCAAAAACTCAATGTAAAATAATTGATGGTATAATTAAAAGAGCAGCAAAATTCGTGTGTAACAAACTGAAATACGATAGAATAAGTATTGAAGTATGCAATGATCTAGAATGGCTCTATACAGAAAATCTGTACAAATATGAAACCCTAATATTAACTTATAAAATGACATTCTATATGAATAGTGGATTCTTTAGAAATTACCTGGATTTCTCATTCATGGAGACACAATCTACAAGATCAAAGTCTTATAAATTTCCTCTATCACAACCTAGAACTCCATGGGGGTTTTCTACATTCAAATATAAAGCGATTCTGTTATGGCTACAGTTACCTGACTACATTTCCAAACAATCTATTGAAAAATGGAATATCTTCAAACGCAACCTCTTTGCACTATTACTAGAAATGCAATGTAAGAATTATGGTGATAATGATAATTTTCAACCGGATTTTGACCTATTTTAATTGTTAAAGTGTATGAATTAATGTTATATTAAATTAAGCTATCTTCAAAAATATGTATGGACTCCTTTGGTATTATATATATCTGTAACAAATGTGTGTCTGATTGTAATTTACCTCCAATGAGGAAAATTGGACAATAAAACCTAACTTTATTATTATTATACTTACGTATCAGTCACTAATACATGAAGTACTCACTAAGCACATGTTACAATCGCTCGTACTGATTTATTACGTAGCGGGGTATAATGAAGCTATTATGGATTTGTCATATTGATCCGTCTGTAATTATGATACGTGACAAACTTTGAGAGAATCGCATCGCAAGTTGTTACAACGATTTATTGATAAGGAGTAATTCTTTCAATTAAAGTTTAACCCGATAGTTCATCCTTCTGGGGTAATATGATAAGGTAACACACTGGTACCATTTGTCAGAATCAAACTTTAGCAGTCAAATAGTCTGACGATGAAGGCAGTTCAGATGATCAGACATTCAGTGAATTTCATAACTCAGCTATCTATTTGAATCTGTCTTTATAAACGGGTTTATTTTTGTTGGATAAAATATGACAGTTTAAGCAAAACTGATAAGGTAGTACACCTGTAATGCAATTTATCTATTTATTCACTTCTACATTTTTTTTCAAAATATGTATTTACAGATCAATTTAGATATTTTCTTAATTGCTAATTACAAGCTTATTAGGTTTTTACTTTTTACGTAACAACCTTTCATGGAATTTTTTTGAGCTTGATGAATTCATGACCTTGACACAATAGTTTATGTGTAACATACGGATTTTAACTAAAGCTATAATAGCGTTTATTTATGTAGCGATTTATTGTGGTACACATTAAAGCTGGATCTACAATCCTATATTATAACTATATTTTATTTATGTAGTAACTATAAAGCGAATCATGTTTAAGAATTACATTTTTAGGTCGGGTTCGTATCGTACAGAATTTTACTAGTATAATACGCTTTAGTGGCTGTCAAGACGTTTCATTAAAACTGGATGCTAAACTGATATCAATGTTCAGTGAATAGTTCAATGGGAGCCTTAAACCTTGAAAGAAATCTTATTTATGAAGCTCTTCATTTCCACCAAAAGACGACATCTTCACTGTATTAACAAACGCAGACACGAAACGGAGTAGGTCATCTTGTCTTTGTCTAGCTGCTTCCATTACTTCTTCAGCATTTGGTTGGCAATCAGAGTCGTAGCAGGTAACACACTCGTTGGTTATCAAACTGAATCCGAAACACTTGATGCCACAATGGTGAGCTGCAATGACCTCTGGCACGGTACTCATTCCTAAAGTGGTTATAATATGCATATAAAATGACGCACTATTTTATCTCAAGTGTTCAGAATATGATAACTATGAACGATGAAAAACTCGTACCAACTGCATCAATTCCCAAAAGCCTCATAAGCTTCAGTTCTGCGACTGTTTCGAATGTGGGGCCACCTAACATCGAGTACACTCCCTCATGAACTATTTCATTTAATCCTAACTCATTTGACACGGACTTTGCTAGTGTACGCAAGTCACGATCATAAGCTTTGTTCATTGCTAAGAAACGTGGACCAAACCTGTTGATGTGAAAATTTGCGTATTGATTTTGCATTGCATGGTATTAGCACTTTGTTTAAACATACTACGTACCGTTCATCATTTGGTCCACGCAGAACCGATTCTCCAGAGAGTCCTGGAAAGTTCACGTGGTCCTTGATAATCATAATATCGCCTACTTTGTAATTCGGATTTAGTCCACCAGCAGCATTCGTAACAATCATCATTTCCACTCCCAGAAGTTTGAATACTCGGACTGGCATTGCACACTAAAGCAAAAACTTATTTTTATTACTCGTACTTCACTAGACATCATTTAATATTGTGTTGACATGTTATTTCGTGTTAGCTTTCACCTTCCATAGTGGATATCCTTCGTAGAAATGAAACCTTCCCTGCATGCAAATCACAGGAACCATACCCATCTTTCCTACGACCAATCTACCTGCGTGGCCAATGACAGTTGAAGCAGGAAAATGTGGAATCTCTTCATACGGAAAATCAATTTTTTCATCCAGGCCGTCAGCCAAGGTGCCGATGCCAGAACCGCAAATAATTGCAATTTTTGGAATGACGCTGATTCTTTTTTTGATGTACTCAGCTATCTCGGATAGTATTTCATACGTGTATCTGGTATCAATTAACAGAATAATGTACAAATTGTGGGGATTGATGAATAAATCCCATCTTGTGTAAGGCATATAAAACGCATCTTGAACTTACGGATTAACGACATTTCCTTGTAAGGATAACGGAACTTCAGTTTTGTGAGAATTGGAGTTTCCATTCTGATGGGTTGAGTTTCCGTTGGATAGATGAAACCTATTCCCATTTTCAGAAGATCCATGTGCATGCTTTTCTTGGGAGACGTCTTCCACAGTCATCCCAGCGTTTGCAAATTTTATGGAGCTCATATTTTCCTCTTGTTGGTTTAAATCCTGCAAAATACCATAATATCACAACTTAAGACACTTGAAAACGTATTAAACGTAACTGTGAATAAATCCTGTTAGAATGATTAACTGCGTTGTTCTAATAGTAGGGCTAATATTTACATTTACATTATCAAGTGTGGCAAACTCCATAATGGAATTAGTATATTTTAAGCTTAAAGGACCGCCAGTTAAAGTCAACGTTCTGTAAAGGATATTCTTACTTGCATGAACCTTTGTAAAAGACTGATTAGTAATTACGTTTTATGTAGCACTAAACAAGTCGTAGTATGGATTGAACAGGTTTCTTCAATTATATGGGGTTTTAGAAAAACGCTATAAATATTCCCATGCAAAGTATTGCTTCGAGCCATTCTGGTTAGTAAGTTATAATATTAGTCTTAATACGCGGAGCACAGGGAAGATGCATGTAAGCCATGAGGATTAAAACTGGTATGCAGAGAACTTGGAGGGGAAAATTTTCAAGGTGTAATTTCATGTTCTAACAATGGGAGCAGCGCAGCATTGCACGTGTATTAAAACCTATATATTATGTACCTAAAAAACTAAACGCTTCCTTTCCATTCCACGAATATAAAGCTTAATATCACTTCTGTACATTACGAAAACATAAGTATGATTTTATATGTGCCAGTATTTATTCTCTTTTTATCCCGATCACTCGTATTACTTTCATATGACAACATACTTACCTTTATGTCTCTTCCTCAACAATACAGTGGGTTTGAAAAAATACAAAATGTGACAAGATTTTATGGGAAAACCGATTTAATATGTTTTTTAATAATTCAAAAACTAGTATTGTACAATGAAATAAATCACCGACATGTGTCACTGATGAGCGAAAATAGCGAAATAAAATTATTTCTTTGTAATCTAAGAAGCAACCATCAAATAAATTTACAATTGAATAGATTAATATCGCTGACGATAGTAGAGTACAAGGACAAGTTTTGATGCAAACAGAACAATTAATCATAATTTTATCGTTGCACGGATAAGTTATTGGAGTTTTTAACGTGCATGCATATCAAATTAAATTATTATCAATCAGGATAAGGATAATAAATACTACATTACATACTCATAATACACTGCACACTAGGATGCAAAAGTGCAACCGAATTTCAGTTTTACGGTTATTACGACGCAGGATAAAACACCTTTCATAACAGCTATAAATTTTAAGTAGCTTATTATTGCCTCGTGCAAATCTTGATTTTATTCAAGAGTGTAAGATTAATTACGCGTGTCACCTTCATTCCTTATCAGTGTTTGTCTTTCAATTCAACATTAGCTTAACAACAAACGAACGAACAACTTATTTTGTGTTCTCCCAGATACAAATTTTCCTAATTTTACTGCAAGCCTTGCAATGCAAGGTACAAACAACTTCAAGTATGGTGTAACATTTCTGTCCTCTTCAACCTTTGATACCTATCAATATTTAAAAAGATAAATGTGCAGATAAGGTCGACTTAAAACCGTAAAAGTTATCTCTAATTGTAATAAAAATTTACTCAAGTGTGGTCAAGGAGTGTGCTTAATTAGATCAGTTGCTAATAACTAGAAGGTTTTCATGCTCTTTGCACTCATGAGACAATGAAATTTATTTAACACGAGAAAATCAATCAAATTTTGCTCTTCGAAATATGTGGTGGCCCTTAAAAGGGCCGTTGGGTTACTTATGTCATTTTCAATGATATCCAGATGAAGGGAAAGCTTAACCTCCGAAACCGTAGAGGGTTCTGCCTTGACGCTTCAGAGCATAGACGACGTCCATGGCAGTGACGGTCTTCCTCTTGGCGTGCTCGGTGTAGGTGACGGCGTCACGGATCACGTTTTCCAGGAAAACTTTGAGAACTCCACGAGTTTCCTCGTATATGAGTCCAGAGATACGCTTGACACCACCACGACGAGCCAAACGACGGATGGCGGGCTTGGTGATACCTTGGATGTTATCACGAAGTACTTTCCTGTGACGCTTGGCGCCCCCCTTTCCGAGTCCCTTGCCTCCCTTTCCACGACCAGTCATTTTGACGAGTTAGTTTTGGTTGAAGAAGTTGCTACGAGTGAACTTACTAGAGTTTGTGATGGGGAGTGACTGGGTGGTAGCTGCTTTTATACAAAACCGAGCAGGTGCGGACGAGAATGTATTTTCCTTGCAGCAAAAACTTTTTAGCTTTTTTTAGCTTCTCTGCTAAACTTACCTATCCTCCATAGTCGGATGGTTGATCGTAGGGGCTTATGCATGCTTGAGTTCAGCTAATATTTAAGGTACATAGCTAAAAAGTATTATGGTTACAAAATGTTTTGAGTTCGTACTTTAGTTTAGTGCTAGGAGGATTATCGAAAAACAGCAGAGCTTTTATCCCGCCTATATGAAGGTAGCTTCAGCCATCTGCGTCAACGTTTGGAATGATGATGATGATATGATGAAAGAAATGTTAAATAACGAAAAACTTCATAATTATCATACATATTTGTATAATGTAGTGTATATCATATGTACGTATATTTGAAAACTTTTGAAAATTTATGGTTCACCAGCAGGCCATTTTGCTAAGAAACTTTTTTTGTTAAGTGAATTTATTTGAGCACATAACACGAAAGATGTTTTATATACCTAACCGGAAAGGTTCCGGGAACCGAAGAAAAAAATGTTTCTAGTGAAACTGTTGTACAGTTTTCCTAAAATTCATTTTATCATACAGTTTATGAAATATTATTATAGTATTCATGGAAATTACTGATTTCTTTATGACAAATCACAATAAAGCATTTCAGCATTCAATGATGATGTTCACCAAAAATGGTGATCTTTTTGTCTGATGGAAAAGATACATTTTGTTATTACCATTAACATTTCATTAGCACCAGGTAGCAATACTCATTACATCTTAACCGTTTTCAAAATGCATTATATCTGTATAAAACGCTATTGCTCTTCGTAATGTTTGGTGGCCCTTAAAAGGGCCGTTGGTTTGCAATATAAATTGACCAAAATCAATTTACTTGGAGGAGGTGTACTTGGTCACAGCCTTGGTTCCTTCAGAGACGGCGTGCTTGGCCAACTCTCCGGGAAGGAGGAGACGCACAGCAGTTTGGATCTCCCGAGAGGTGATGGTTGTCCTCTTGTTGTAGTGGGCCAAACGACTGGCTTCGGCGGCAATACGCTCAAAAATGTCGTTGACGAAGGAGTTCATGATGCTCATGGCCTTGGAGGAGACTCCAGTGTCGGGATGGACCTGCTTCAACACCTTGTAGATGTAGATGGCATAGGATTCCTTCCTCTTGTGCTTGCGCTTCTTGTCTCCCTTGGAGATGTTCTTCTGGGCCTTGCCCGCCTTCTTGGCTGCCTTTCCACTGGCCTTTGGTGGCATGGTGAAGGTTTAGTTGAGTTTGGGTAGAAATGGGGTAAGTTGAGTGTTCTGCTCAGAGATCGGTGAGAGAATGATGCTTGTAGGGTTCAGTAGCTGCGTATTTATGAGCAGAGGGTGAGTTGAATGTTGAGTTGAAACCAGAAAAAATTCTCTGCTTTGATGAGTATGCATATAGGCTGCGGCTGGAGTTCAAAAATTGTCCGTTACTCTTATTCATTTGTGAACACTGAAAACTTATATCCCGCCAATTTTAGCCAGTGTTTTGAGCAATACTTTCAATACTATTATGTTACTGTGAATTGCATACTTTAATATTATAACTAAACATTTCTTGCATTTTAGCATAGCATTTGCAGAAGAAAATTAAGAGAAATTTCTCTCGAAATATTTTGAAATATGAAATAATATTTTCCGTCATGTTGTGTTTCCATCAAAGTGGTCATAAGGCATAATATTACAAATGTGCTTAATGCTGTATGTTAACAGAAATATTATGCATAAAGCATGGAAATATTATGTACATCTTTCTGTAATGGCACTGGTATGCATTTGATAGTTTAAATGATATGATATGCAAGCATTAAATGCGCTCATGACATTTTGTGTAACACTAAATATTTTCGGTACCAACGATACCAAAGTGCAAAGCTGTTTTGTTGCTACTTTAAAAGCCAGGTTTCAAAACTAACATTGCCATTGTAATGGTAGTCTCATTTCAAACAAGAGACACAAAAGTAAAATCATAATATATCAATCATGGTAACATTTTTGTGCAATGCATTTTTTTGTGATCTCGCCTTGTCAACAGGCTGTCATGAATGCTTCTTTCTAAAACAAAAAGTCATCAAGTTATAATGCTCTTCGGAAAATGTGGTGGCCCTTAAAAGGGCCGTTGGGTTTATATATCATCGAATCATAAAGTGC
This sequence comes from Entomobrya proxima, assembly GCA_029691765.1. Lineage (NCBI taxonomy): Eukaryota > Metazoa > Arthropoda > Collembola > Entomobryomorpha > Entomobryidae > Entomobrya > Entomobrya proxima. The sequence goes on from CM056169.1 coordinate 15,326,800, forward strand.
TTAAGCACGTTCTCCACGGATACGCCTGGCCAATTGGATGTCCTTGGGCATGATGGTGACACGCTTAGCGTGGATGGCGCACAAGTTGGTGTCTTCGAAAAGTCCGACCAAGTAAGCCTCGGAAGCTTCTTGCAGGGCCATGACAGCGCTGCTCTGGAAACGCAAGTCGGTCTTGAAGTCCTGAGCGATTTCCCTGACAAGTCGCTGGAAGGGCAACTTGCGGATGAGGAGCTCAGTGCTCTTCTGGTAACGACGGATCTCACGAAGAGCGACGGTTCCAGGTCGGTAACGATGGGGCTTCTTCACACCTCCGGTGGCGGGGGCACTCTTACGGGCAGCCTTGGTGGCGAGCTGCTTACGGGGAGCCTTTCCTCCGGTGGATTTACGAGCAGTTTGCTTGGTACGAGCCATTGCAGCAAATTAGGAGATTTTGTAAAGGGTGATACAACGAGAGAATAGACAACTGAACAAGTTGAGTGATCAGAGCTGAATGATGAATGAGCGGTTTCAGTTGCTCCTTATATTAGGGTACCCCGAGTTGAGTTTGCAGCTCATCATGATATGAAAATGACTGCATGCGAGAAGGAAAGGAATTTTTTTACCCTGCTCTTGTTCTCATTGTTAGGCTGCTCGCGCTCCTTTTTATCCAATCAGGAAAATGCCTCTACTCTCTACACTGCGCAGTGAGTACGGTTTCAACTCACATCCTAACCCTGCCGACACGTATATAAAGAAGCTATTGCCCTGCTATAACTATCATTCAAGCTCCATCCGCTGTAAAGCAACTATCTCAATTTTACCCCTTAAGTTTTCTCAACTCAATTTCATCACCATGTCTGGCCGTGGTAAGGGAGGAAAAGTCAAGGGAAAGGCAAAGTCCCGTTCCAGCCGCGCTGGACTTCAGTTCCCCGTGGGTCGTATTCATCGTCTCTTAAGAAAGGGCAACTACGCTGAGCGTGTGGGAGCTGGTGCCCCAGTATACCTCGCTGCCGTTATGGAGTACTTGGCTGCTGAGGTTCTCGAGTTGGCAGGTAACGCTGCTCGTGACAACAAGAAAACCCGTATCATCCCACGTCACTTGCAACTTGCCATCCGTAATGACGAGGAATTGAACAAGCTGTTGTCCGGAGTGACCATCGCCCAAGGTGGTGTGTTGCCTAACATCCAGGCTGTCCTTCTCCCCAAGAAGACCGAAAAGAAATCTGCCTAAGCAGTTTCGACTGTTTTATGAACTTGAACCAACGGCCCTTTTAAGGGCCACCATATTTTTCGAAGAGCAACTTTATAATCAAAAGGTTTTATGTCTTTATTTTATCTCAGCAATCTGTTTTAATCAAAAGAAGAATTTCCATATAGGTATGTTGACAACAAAAGGTTTGTCAAACGAGTATGGCACCGTTAGCATAGAAATAAATTATATAGAAGTACATAAAAGCATTTGATTTCAATTACTTGTTATAAGATGCATGTTTTTCTAATCCGTGTTGTTCCATGTAATATTACAGTACACGGTATTACATATATTAATCGAACCAATTTCAGTATTTTTTAAAAATAGAAGTATTCCAAAGTATAAAATCTTTATTGTTTAAGGCAAAAAACGCTATGCAGCAAATTTTATTTTTTGCTTCACTTCCAATTTTACATTATATCGAAAGAATGATTGAAATTGTAAACAAGAAGAAGTAGGTAGAATGCACTGTCAAATTTAAAACAAACTCAGTCTCTGAATAGCCGAATACCTAAAAATTAACCCAATAGCTTCACATGAAGCAGTTTTCCAACATGGTTATAGCATACCTGAAATAAAAAAAACCGCAGCAAAGGAATAGACGCAGCCGCATCTACCGCTACGATGTGAAATTTCACAATTGCTACTAGACGCAGTAGCATTTAGGATATTAATTTGTTGCTTTAGACACAGTACAGAATTTACGATTTTGCTCTCTGGAAAGTTTGGTGGCCCTTAAAAGGGCCGTTGGTTTGCAATATAAATTGACCGAAATCAATTTACTTGGAGGAGGTGTACTTGGTCACAGCCTTGGTTCCTTCAGAGACGGCGTGCTTGGCCAACTCTCCGGGAAGGAGGAGACGCACAGCAGTTTGGATCTCCCGAGAGGTGATGGTGGTCCTCTTGTTGTAGTGGGCCAAACGACTGGCTTCGGCGGCAATTCGCTCGAAAATGTCGTTAACGAAGGAGTTCATGATGCTCATGGCCTTGGAGGAGACTCCAGTGTCAGGATGGACCTGCTTCAACACCTTGTAGATGTAGATGGCATAGGATTCCTTCCTCTTGTGCTTGCGCTTCTTGTCTCCCTTGGAGATGTTCTTCTGGGCCTTGCCCGCCTTCTTGGCTGCCTTTCCACTGGCCTTTGGTGGCATGGTGAAGGTTTAGTTGAGTTTGGGTAGAAATGGGGTAAGTTGAGTGTTCTGCTCAGAGATCGGTGAGAGAATGATGCTTGTAGGGTTCAGTAGCTGCGTATTTATGCGCATAAGCTGAGTTGAATGTTGAGTCAGGATTTCGGGACAACTGAAGAAGGATAGGACCCCAAGAAAAACCAAGGTGCACGCAAGCAAATTAGTAAAATGAAGCTCTGCTTGCTGCAGTTTACATACATTCTCGTCCGCACCTTCTCAGTTTTGTATAAAAGCAGCTACCACCCAGTCACTCCCCATCACAAACTCTCAAGCAGTAAGTTCACTCGTAGCAACTTCTCCAATCTAAACTAACTCGTCAAAATGACTGGTCGTGGAAAGGGAGGCAAGGGACTCGGAAAGGGGGGTGCCAAGCGTCACAGGAAAGTACTTCGTGATAACATCCAAGGTATCACCAAGCCCGCCATCCGTCGTTTGGCTCGTCGTGGTGGAGTCAAGCGTATCTCTGGACTCATCTACGAGGAAACTCGTGGAGTTCTCAAAGTTTTCCTGGAAAACGTGATCCGTGACGCCGTCACCTACACCGAGCACGCCAAGAGGAAAACCGTCACTGCCATGGACGTCGTCTATGCTCTGAAGCGTCAAGGCAGAACCCTCTACGGTTTCGGAGGTTAAGCTTTCCCTCCCTTCATCTGGATATCATTGAAAATGAGACAAATAACCCAACGGCCCTTTTAAGGGCCACCACATATTTCGAAGAGCAATTATATTTTATGAACACACAAGTTCCTAAATGCAGAGCAAGAGCAATGCCCTTTTTGTAGTTTCACACTGCAGCTTTGGAGGAAATTATCCATTGTCCATGATGTCATTGATTTGCAATATGTGATTTGTAATGTAATGCTTGCAAACATAATCAGTATAACCGCTAAATGCCATTCAGTGGAAAATAATTTTCAGAAAATTAAAGAATGTTATATTGTAAGCTTTAGTTTGCACTCTACAGTGAAATGTATACAATTTAAGAAGAGGTGTTCTAATACCAAAAATCTGATTGGTGCTAAATGAATATATTGTGTAAAACTAAATATTTTATAGGCTTAATATAAATGTTTCCAGGCACATACAGGTTTTGAACAAAATAGATTCTCTATTTTTAAAGGTAACAGCAATAGCTATTGGTACGTTGATTTTGATGCGCATATAATATAGATAATATAATATGGAGAAAACCTGTCATGGAATCTCATGGAGTTTTACAACTATTTAGAATAAACAAAACTGTTTACCATACTTAACTAGCGTTTTTACTTAAGTAGCGTCGGCAAAGATGGATTTGAGGTTTGAAGCGAATATTAAGTTAAGAGAACGGAGAAAATACACTTACATGTTGGAGAAACCATGTTGATTTAGCTCACTCCACATCATTTATACTATAAATTTTATAGTAATTTCATTCGTGCATTATATATAATATGAGTTTTGCTCTTAGGAAATTTTGGTGGCCCTTAAAAGGGCCGTTGGGTTAAAGTTATTTTTGATTTTGTATCATCATCATCATTTACGCCTTCTTGGCAGCAGCCTTTTTGGGAGCCTTTGCCTTTGCTGCTGGCTTAGCCTTTGGGGTTTTGGGTGCCTTAGGAGCCTTGGCAGGTTTGGGTGCTTTTGGTGCAGCGGGCTTCTTGGCCTTCTTTTCCGCAGCGGGCTTTGCAGCAGCTTTGGGTGCTTTTGGCTTAGCAGCAGCCTTCTTGGGAGTGGCAGCTTTCTTTGGGCTCTTGGGAGCCTTTGGCTTTGCAGCGGCCTTTTCCTTCTTGGGCTTGGCAGCAGCCTTCTTTGCAGCGGGCTTCTTTGCTGCTGGCTTCTTGGCCTTGGGAGTTCCTGGAGCCTTCTTGGCCTTTGGCTTCTTCTCACCTGCTGGTTTCTTGGCGGCTTTTGGCTTGATTGCCAACTTGAAGCTTCCGGCGGCTCCCTTACCCTTGGGCTGGGTCAGCTTGCCAGTCTCGACCAACTTCTTGAGGGCCTTTTTGATGTGAGTTCCCTGCTTCTCCACGTCAACCTTGTGGGAGTCAGCAATGGACTTCTTGATGGCTTGCAGGGAGGATCCTCCTTTCTCAGCCAACTTGGTGATGGCTTCAAGAACCATACTTGCGGAGCTGGGGTGAGCTGAGACTTTCTTGGCTCCGGTTCCCTTGGGAGCCCTTGGCTTGGCTGGACCCTTTCCCTTCTTTGGGGTGGCAGCTGCTGGTGGGGCAGCGGCGGGTGCAGAATCGGCGGCAACTTGTTCTTCAGCCATGTCGACTTTGAAATCAAAACTGGTGAGTACGAGTATGGTGTGAATTTAGGGATCAAGTTTGGATAAACAAGACAGAATGGTTATGAGCACGGTCACTGGCTGGATTATATACCGATGAACACCAAAATTCATGCCGAGTGCGGACGTGCGTGAAAGAAGCCCAGCTTAACTCAATATTCAACTCAATATTCTCTCTTACACTTTTGTTGTAGTCAAGCGGATGTTTACACTCTTTGTTTTGACCGTTGATATTTTTAAGTTGACTCAGTCAACTTATTACCTTCCTAAGTAAAAAAGAACATTCGCGTCACATGAGTTTTTATTCGAAATAATACTTACATATCATATTAATAATGACTTCTACGTTAGTTGAATTATTATATTTAGTAATGTAGTCAATAGTCAATCCAACTAAATAGGTTCATACTAATGCCATCATAAAAATTACAAAAATTTAACATATTACTGAAATATTTGATTGACTACATGCTTCATTTCTTTGGAATTAACTATGCACAATATGAACAAATGCGATGAAATGCATTGCTTTGGTATAGAGTTGGTACACATTTAATATTAACATTAATACACATTACAAAACAGATAAGCGCATAAACCTCTGTAAGAAAATTGCATATTATTGTGTTAGTTAAGCTGGGATATTATTAACTGACTTCTCGATCTAAAAACTTCTTTTGTGAGTTTTCTGCATTTATATTACAAGCACAAATCTAAAATAACGACACAATAAAGTAAAAATATTTTTTAGCAAACAATCATTCATTATGACATTAGTTTTAATTTTTCCTTAGCATAAACTTACAGTGCAACTTTTTGTATTTTAAAGTATGAATACAAAGAACATTTATCACCAGCATCAATGATATTATGCAAGACAAATTTGATTTATATTAACCATTTTTTTGTCACACAAGTCCAAGACATGACCAAAATTAACTTGTAACATTTGCGATTCTAGCACACGTGAATTAAAGAATGAATATTATGCATTTAGGAACTTGCGTGTTCATAGAATATAATTGCTCTTCGAAATATGTGGTGGCCCTTAAAAGGGCCGTTGGGTTATTAATGTCATTTTCAATGATAGGTGCATGAGCATCCAGATGAAGGGAAAGCTTAACCTCCGAAACCGTAGAGGGTTCTGCCTTGACGCTTCAGAGCATAGACGACGTCCATGGCAGTGACGGTTTTCCTCTTGGCGTGCTCGGTGTAGGTGACGGCGTCACGGATCACGTTTTCCAGGAAAACTTTGAGAACTCCACGAGTTTCCTCGTAGATGAGTCCAGAGATACGCTTGACTCCACCACGACGAGCCAAACGACGGATGGCGGGCTTGGTGATACCTTGGATGTTATCACGAAGTACTTTCCTGTGACGCTTGGCACCCCCCTTTCCGAGTCCCTTGCCTCCCTTTCCACGACCAGTCATTTTGACGAGTTAGTTTAGATTGGAGAAGTTGCTACGAGTGAACTTACTGCTTGAGAGTTTGTGATGGGGAGTGACTGGGTGGTAGCTGCTTTTATACAAAACCGAGAAGGTGCGGACGAGAATGCATGTAAACTGCAGCAGAATGTACGGTAGTATGCCAGGTACCCCAACCTTGCATATTATAAGCTTCCCATTTCGGTTGTTCAAAGCATTAACATGGTACACGTTTTAGGTACATTTACTCAATCGAAATCATGCAAACTACGTATAACCTACGTGCAGTTTCTACTTATTGGTTCATTTTTATCATAGCTAAGCTTTCTAAGAATTTTTTCATTGTGCAGTAAGTATTTTTAACGATTCCCTTTTGGCTTAACCACGTAAACGCGCTGTTGTAACTTATGGTAAACGTAGCATTATATTGAAGCATAATATATGTAAAAGATATGCATGCATTTTGTTGTTTAAAATTTCCGACTCGCAGAGAAGTTAGAAAAACAATTAGTTTAAGTTAAAGGTTTTGGTAAGTAGTTGTAAGGTTTTGCGCAACATTTTTGATAGGAATAAAGTTGTTAAGAGATATGGATTTATTTGTTAGACTGCTCACAATATGTATTTCTATAAACAAACCAAAAATGCAATATATGTAAAAGCATACATCCAGATTGATAATGGCAGCATAATAAAAATTTTAATGATGCACGAAATACTAAACGGTATGTTTTGTCATATTCAAGTTAAGTTGCTCTTCGAAAAATGTGGTGGCCCTTAAAAGGGCCGTTGGGTGAATTTTCATGATGCATGATAACTGCTTAGGCAGATTTCTTTTCGGTCTTCTTGGGCAACAGAACAGCCTGGATGTTGGGCAACACACCACCTTGGGCGATGGTCACTCCAGACAACAGCTTGTTCAATTCTTCATCGTTACGGATGGCAAGTTGCAAGTGACGTGGGATGATACGGGTCTTCTTGTTGTCACGGGCAGCGTTACCTGCCAACTCGAGAACCTCAGCAGCCAAGTACTCCATAACGGCAGCGAGGTATACTGGGGCACCAGCTCCCACACGCTCAGCGTAGTTGCCCTTTCTCAAGAGACGATGGATACGACCCACGGGGAACTGAAGTCCAGCACGGCTGGAGCGGGACTTTGCCTTTCCCTTGACCTTTCCTCCCTTACCACGGCCAGACATTGTGAGTTGAGTTGGTTAGGACAAACTAGAGTGAATCAAGTTGCTTCGTTGCAAGCGAATGGCAGAATGATACACAGTGGGTTTGTAGTAACCTATTTATACTGTTTAGCTGAGTTGTGGTTTGAGTTGAAATTTGAAATGTTGCTTAGAAATCCTTGTATGGATCTACTGGGCTCTATACAGCATCAGCATCAACGTTCTAGCTTCATACGCATTTTTTCTTACTATAATCTGCTTTCTACCATACCTGAATAAACATACAACATAATTTAGGGTCATATACTGAAATTGTGAGTAAAATGTTTTATTAGCTTTATATTTGTGATTCATTCCAAAAATATTTTTCCGTGCATAAATTCAAATCGTCAAAATAATATTTTTTTAAACCATTCCATCGTTACCGTCTTTTTTCCAATCGGATGCTTTAATTAAAATTATAATAACCAATGCAGCTTACAATGTTTAATAGTACTATGTTCTATGTATGTCAGTAATAATGTTGCAGCCATATTGGATTCATAAAACCATAATTATAATGATTTAAAACTACTCCATACATTTATGGATAAATCTTTTTATACTTCTAATGCAAACTCAAATGTCAACCATACCCATATGGAACTTAACCTATCTTTAATTTTATTCTGAACGTTAGTTAAGTGCGAAATGCTAAAAGATTCGGAATATGCAGCGTAATTCCGAAAGTACTCACATTTTATTTTGCTCTCTGGAAGGATTGGTGGCCCTTAAAAGGGCCGTTGGTTTGCAAGATAAATTGACCAAAATCAATTTACTTGGAGGAGGTGTACTTGGTCACAGCCTTGGTTCCTTCAGAGACGGCGTGCTTGGCCAACTCTCCGGGAAGGAGGAGACGCACAGCAGTTTGGATCTCCCGAGAGGTGATGGTGGTCCTCTTGTTGTAGTGGGCCAAACGACTGGCTTCGGCGGCAATACGCTCGAAAATGTCGTTGACGAAGGAGTTCATGATGCTCATGGCCTTGGAGGAGACTCCAGTGTCGGGATGGACCTGCTTCAACACCTTGTAGATGTAGATGGCATAGGATTCCTTCCTCTTGTGCTTGCGCTTCTTGTCTCCCTTGGAGATGTTCTTCTGGGCCTTGCCCGCCTTCTTGGCTGCCTTTCCACTGGCCTTTGGTGGCATGGTGACGGTTGAGTTGAGTTTGGATAGAAATGGGGTAAGTTGAGTGTTCTGCTCAGAGATCGGTGAGAGAATGATGCTTGTAGGGTTCAGTTAGCTTCGTATTTATGCGCAGAAGCTGAGTTGAATGTTGAGTTGAAACCAGGAAAAAATTCTCTGCTTTGCTGATTACTGAATATGAATAGCTTATTATGGGACCATAATGTGGAGTTCAAAAATTGTCCGTTACTCTTATTCATTTGTGAACCCTTAAATCCCGCCATTTTTAGTCTGTGTTTTGAGCAATACTTTCAATACTGTAGGATTATTGGAAATTGCATACTTTAATATTATAACTATAAAAAATTTTGCATTTTAGCATTGCAAGATTTTCTCTCAAAATATTTTCAAAGATGAAGTAATATCTTCCGTCAAATTGTGTTTCATGAAAGTAGTCACAAAGCTTAATATTGCGAATGTTTTTAGTAAATTAGTATTTTAGTAGTAATTGTCCGGAGATATATAAAGCATGAAAATATTGTGTGCATCTTTTGTAATGACACTGGTACAAATAATGTCATAAAGCATGCATTAAATTGCGGATTTGCTAAAGACATTTTAAGTAACATAAAATATTATCAGCACCAACGAACGACACCAAAAGTCCAAAAAGTTAACTTATTGTTATTTTAAAAGCCAGGTTTCAAATTAACATTGCCATTGTAATGGTAGTCTCATATTGTAATCATGAAATATACAAAATTAATCATACAATGATTACCATCATGGTAACATTTTTATTAAAATATGGAACGCATTATTTTGTGATCTTTTCATGCATAATTGTTTGTATTCATCAAGTTATAATGCTCTTCGAAAAATGTGGTGGCCCTTAAAAGGGCCGTTGGGTTTATATATCATCGAATCATAAAGTGCTTAAGCACGTTCTCCACGGATACGCCTGGCCAATTGAATGTCCTTGGGCATGATGGTGACACGCTTGGCGTGGATGGCGCACAAGTTGGTGTCTTCGAAAAGTCCGACCAAGTAAGCCTCAGAGGCTTCTTGCAGGGCCATGACAGCGCTGCTCTGGAAACGCAAGTCGGTCTTGAAGTCCTGAGCGATTTCCCTGACAAGTCGCTGGAAGGGCAACTTGCGGATGAGGAGCTCAGTGCTCTTCTGGTAACGACGGATCTCACGAAGAGCGACGGTTCCAGGTCGGTAACGATGGGGCTTCTTCACACCTCCGGTGGCGGGGGCACTCTTACGGGCAGCCTTGGTGGCGAGCTGCTTACGGGGAGCCTTTCCTCCGGTGGATTTACGAGCAGTTTGCTTGGTACGAGCCATTGCAGCAAATTAGGAGATTTTGTAAAGGGTGATACAACGAGAGAATAGACAACTGAACAAGTTGAGTGATCAGAGTTGAATGATGAATGAGCGGTTTCAGTTGCTCCTTATATTAGGGTACCCCGAGTTGAGTTTGCAGCTCATCATGATATGAAAATGACTGCATGCGAGAAGGAAAGGAATTTTTTTACCCTGCTCTTGTTCTCATTGTTAGGCTGCTCGCGCTCCTTTTTATCCAATCAGGAAAATGCCTCTACTCTCTACACTGCGCAGTGAGTACGGTTTCAACTCACATCCTAACCCTGCCGACACGTATATAAAGAAGCTATTGCCCTGCTATAACTATCATTCAAGCTCCATCCGCTGTAAAGCAACTATCTCAATTTTACCCCTTAAGTTTTCTCAACTCAATTTCATCACCATGTCTGGCCGTGGTAAGGGAGGAAAAGTCAAGGGAAAGGCAAAGTCCCGTTCCAGCCGCGCTGGACTTCAGTTCCCCGTGGGTCGTATTCATCGTCTCTTAAGAAAGGGCAACTACGCTGAGCGTGTGGGAGCTGGTGCCCCAGTATACCTCGCTGCCGTTATGGAGTACTTGGCTGCTGAGGTTCTCGAGTTGGCAGGTAACGCTGCTCGTGACAACAAGAAGACCCGTATCATCCCACGTCACTTGCAACTTGCCATCCGTAACGATGAAGAATTGAACAAGCTGTTGTCTGGAGTGACCATCGCCCAAGGTGGTGTGTTGCCCAACATCCAGGCTGTTCTGTTGCCCAAGAAGACCGAAAAGAAATCTGCCTAAGCAGTTATCATGCATCATGAAAATTCACCCAACGGCCCTTTTAAGGGCCACCACATTTTTCGAAGAGCAACGAATGAATTTATTCAGGTGTAAATTGTTTATTCGTTACAAGACAAATGTATTTGCAAATGATGTTCCTTTTTAGAGACTAGTAGCAATTAGCAATTTCTTTTTATGTTGGAAAATAAAGCAAAATTTAGGTATTATAGGTAGATGAAATCCTATCAACTTGAGTAATCTAACCAGTTACTTTTTTCTGTTTAGTTTACAGTTTTTTCTGAGATGAGTGTAAACTTCTATGAAAAACACTACTAGCACTGCAGTAATTGCTACGTTATTAATGAACCAAATAACCTTCAAGTCATGTATAGTTAATGGATTTGGTTTCGGTTTTTGATTCTTCGATGTGCCAGCTCTCGTGGACATCAAGTAACCATACCATTGTTGTGATTGAACGGGTATATTAATGTCCATTATGTCGATACCCATTTCCTTAATATAAAATCGAGTAATGTAGAAATTAATTAGTTCTATAACTTCTTCATAGTAACCGTCCCATTTATCGTATAAACCGCTCTCATAAATCATACTGAGTCCTCGTTTGAATAATGGGTAGAAATAGTTTTTGTCAAGTGTAAACGGTGTGACAATCATAAATTTGTTGACTGTCACTAGAGGTGAAAGCCATTTACTTGGTACAAAGAACTGTAGCAATTGGTGCTGCATTTGATTATATTTTGTGGGTTCAAAGATTGCAAACTTTGTTGGAACACTTTGCCATGTAAATGTTTTGTTAGGAAGCAAATTTACGTTTGCTTCTGCGTACAGTTTAGCTGTAAATTTCCGAATTCCATACATGTCACGATGAATGTATCTTATAGATTTATTAAACTTTTTGTAATAGTCGGGGTAATAAGAGTGATGTTTTTCTATTGAATTAAAAGTTTGCTCCAAACTGTCCAGAATCAGTGACTTTTCTTTAAAGTCATTGAATATTGAACGAAACGTGAAAATATCAAGGTTAGAATCACTAAGTTCCTCTAGAGTTTTTGGATAAAGGGGCTCCAGGGATTTGGTCAAATACGATGACAGGTTTGCTCGATACGAAAGATTTACCAACGTTCCCAATGTAAAAGCCCAAACAAGTTTGTTTATCAAATGCCACTTGATGTGCTTCCATTTGACCAAATGGATGTTTATTTTACGGTACAAGCCAGGATATATTAGTGTTTTTATAACATAAACAATTACAAATATGCCACTAGCTTCTTTCTTAGATAATGCTGTTATAGAAATTGCTACGGATAAGCGCATACTTAAGTACACACTTAATAAACATACCAGCAGATAAATGTCAACGACTGCTGTTAAGGCTTCATTTAGTCCGGCGTAGCGATTTTGAACCAGTATAAATGACCAAGGGTTATATATAAAAGCACATTCCACAACTTGCCTCATTTGAGGAATAATTTCTTTGTCCATGTAATATTGTGCCATGGTGTGCCGTCTACGAATTCGGGAATAAGTAGCATCATGAGTAAAATTAGGTGGCTGCCGGAAAGTAAAATTCCACTTTTCGCTGAGAGTTGCAATAATGCATTTATCAACTTCTTGAGCCACAAAGTCAATCGTACGTTTCGCCCTGTCGCAACTTTCAAGATACATGGAGCGTTCCCAAATCGCTAAATCCGATTCAATATAATTCTCATTGAGATTAATCATTGTAGGAAACTCCCACCTTGCCTGAACTTTAGTATGTACTTTTATCAAATCCTTAGCAGAACATATCAAACATACTCTATAAAGTTTGATAGTAATTGTAAATATGTGGGCAAAATGAATCGTGTAATGAGATTTTCTCAAATAGTTAGCAATAATACCAAACTTATCTGGTTTGATTGACTTTGTAAAGAATATTAAAATATTTGGATTAGAAATCCATATTTCAGCCCTGGAAACATTGGAAATTATATTAACCTCCATATCAGAAGTTAGATAAAGATGTGAAAGACAGGACAAATGTTGATGTTGAATAGCTTTCGGATTTTTAACTGATATTTTATTTTGAAAAGTAGAATTTGCTGTCTCAATTCTGTTGCTTGAAAACACGATACTATTAGATAATTCGGAAGTTAAGATATCGTGAAATATTTCCGTGGAAAAATTGTCCTTTGAATAAAAATACATTCTAAGATGGCACAACCTTAATTGAACCAAGACATTTTGAAATTGATAGTTGCTCTCAGCTTGATGGAAATTCTGAATTCCCTCCACTAAGCCTTTTGTAAAAATATATTGGAAGGATGTGAAAACTAACAATACAGAAATTTGAGCCTCCATTGTATCTAGGAAAAGGCTGCACAAGAAATAGTGCAAATTTTCACACAGCTTTACATCGTCGTAACATCACGTGGTGGTGGGTTAGGTGTGGTTATGTGACTAAAGTTGCATTAGTTATTAGGCAGTAATTTGAGAGATATTACAAAATAAATATTTGGTTTCTCTGCTGGAGTATCTATGATGAGAGCATTTTAAAAGCTTATATGCAAATAGTTAATTCATTTACCTTCTTACTGATGTAGAAGCTATTGTTTGTGAAGCATTCAATCGGTAGCCATTAAGTTAAATGTGAACAATTTTACTAAAAGCATTACACCATTTCTTTCTGTAAATGTGTGGGTGCATCCGAATATACAGTTGAAATACTGTTTGTTCCACTATTCCATCTCAAGACTGGAATTTAAAAATTGCAAACAATACGGCGATGACAGCCAGTGACACATATAATATAATAATATGCACTATCAGTTGCATTAATTTACGTACTCAAAAAACGTTGGGATCTTTTTTCAAATTACTAATTTAGCTATAACTAATATGTGGAACTTTTTATTTCAAATATGTAAAGCCATTTGGAAAAGTTTTTGAAACGTGCAGTTTTCTTTTCACTTGTATGTAATATGCTGGAAAAATTAGAATGATACAAAATTTCCACTCTCATTGACCATGAAAATTGCAGTTTGCAGTTTAGTTGTTCAATAAATGAATTTTGTGCTACTTTCTTGTTTTGTAAAAACTTAATTACTTTTCACAAAGTTAAAAAAGTAATTTAGGAGCACACACTGCATATAGACTACCTTTTGGAGTTATACTAATATGCGTGCTTCATTAAGTACCTAAAGCATAATGTCTTATGATATGATATACCTATACCTGTGCACACGTGTGCACATAAATAATTGCAGGTAAAACGGTAAAATCTTATAGCGAACTCAATCATCCTTAATGAATGGTGTCGTATTGCAATGTTGACACTTTTAGGAGTATAAAATCAGGTGCAAAAGCTGATCTCATCACATCTTTCATCTTCCTAAACTCAACTCAAGCATTCAACATTCCCAATACTTTGAAACTTTCAGCAACAAAAAAACCAACACCATGCAATTTCTTACCGTACGTTCTTCTTTTCTTTCTTTTATAATCCCAGAAATTTATAGTTTCTATAGAAATCTATTTTCTTAATTTCATTGCAGCTTGTTTTTGCCTTCCTTTTGGTGGTCGCCTCTGCGATGGCAGTAGCACCTGAGGCTTTGTATGCAGCTGGAGGCGTTCCCATGGAACATGAAAGGCGAGACGCCCGTTATTGGGGATGGGGATGGGGCTGGGGACGTTAAGTTCAACACGAAGTAGCTAATGAATTATGGTCACGACCACGGCATCGTAATTTGTAATATAAATTTCTTTAATTTTCACGTTCTATTTTGAATTACGTTTATACAAATTGGGATTTGTAATAAAATTAAAGTACAATTGAGTTACTTTTAACAAAAGTATATTATTACTTTGACTGCCATATAAGCTGTACAAATCTGTCCGATTATCCACGCCAAACCCCGAGTTGGTTGTGGAAGTACGAAAACTGCATAAACCAGAGTATAAGCTATTCTGGCTCCAGTAAAAATTTTAAAGAGTAAGCTAGCAGTTGTTAAATCCGGGTTTGTAAAGCAGTACAACAGACCAATTATAAAATATGGTAAAATATTTTCAAGGTCATTGAGATGAGCTCTGTGAAAACCAAAGAGATACCGGGTAATTAGTATAAGGAATTAACAAACTATCACGGTCATGAAGCAAAAGCTTCATTACCTGCGTGTTCTCTCCACGTCAGGGTCATCATAATTCACTTTTGCTGTGACACTTTCTGGGGAAACTGGAACGGGCAGGACTTTCATTAATCTCCCAAATATCAGGTTAAATAAATAAGTATCTTCTGGGTTGGCAAAAGTCTAAAATTTGTAACAATCAAATTTTTTAAAAATGCATGAACTCTATGTCTTAAAACCAAATATATGTAACGTGACTTACACATTTGAGATATCTTGCTAGTGCTGTTATACATGACATTAGCATCATTTTTACCACAAGTATCCCTGCATAAAATGCATAAGCCTGAAACACATCGTTGGCTAATTCGAATTTAAAATTGGTTGGAGCCATGTTTGAAAGCTAAAGAAAGAAAAAACAGAAAACCGTAGTACGGTCTAAAATTGCTGTTGGAATATAACACAAGTTAATTTGAGCGTAGTTGTTTCATTCCGATTTGTATGGATTTTATAAACGAACTAAAAATACATCCAGAAAACATTCATATTTTTAGAGGTTAAAACGAGCAAGTTTTTATTTTTAATGTCTATTTAATCTTTAAGGAAATTCCAGTTTATTTTTTACTAGTAGGCTCCCTTAATGAATAACTTGTGATTCTTTATATGCAATTTTTATATTTTAGATAAGTAAATAAGCAAACAATTACAGAAAGCTGTGCTATGTGATTTATGTATATTTATATGTCGTAGAATTGATATGAAGGTTTTATTGGTTTATTATGAGAACAGTTGCAAATTTTTATAGGAAAACCAGCGTTTATTCTTAGTTATAATTATATTGAATGTCGATCATTTAAAAAGGGTTTTTAGATTGTTTATATACCTAAAAGTGGAATAAAGCATGTTAAATTCATCAAGCAGACACTAGATTCATAAGTCGAATACAATTTACAGTATTAGGCATTTCTTGTGCTTCTGAAAATATTATCCTGAACATTTTAAACGCATTTTTACTTTGCTTAACCGTGTTACACTGTTAAGTTGTTTGTATAATTAGCTTAATATCTGGGAAAAACAAAATTCCAGAGTCAGTGTGCCAAAGCTTGCTCATGATTTTTTATGACAACATTTGTATTAAAGTGTTCACTTGCCCTCAAATGTGCATTAAGAATACAAGACAAATAATTTCTTTATAGATCAAAAGTTACATTGCAAAATGAAGTCAAGAGTCTGCTATGTGATACCATATTCAATGAGTAATGACTAACTCTTTGATAGTTTTAAAGCTTACTTCCTTTGAATAAAACTTTTAAGTAACCTTTCCTATCCTCATGACTCATGGCATATACCCATGTACCATTATCCTTAATTCCCAACTAAATCATAAATAGGTATGCAGGCTAAACTTCCTCAGTTACTAAGCACTAAACTATAATATCACACTCACATTCGCTGTCATCCTTGATGGGTTTACTTTGTGGGTGAAGATCAATAGATCAACAACTTACTATCCCATTTATTAAGATAACAGATAACAAATGTTAAGTAAGTGGAAGATATGGTTCAATGTACAATATGTAAATATACTAGAATGCATGTTAAACGATAAGTGCATGTGTCTGCAATCTGCCTGCATTATTGGTATTTCTTTGAATTTCTTCAACTTTGTTACCTATTACGAAAGCCCAAAAATCTAGTTTTGCGAGGGTTCTTATAGCTTCATGCTGTAGAGAAGCTCGACTTGAAATAATTTATCCTTATCGTACATTAGTAACATGAGAAAGTATATTGCAGCATTGCATTCTCACCAAGCTTAACCAATATAAGTAGGTATGTTTTTACAATGAGGAATTACAACAAGGCTTGTATCACAAATTACAAGCACATGTAGCAAGTAGAGTGTATGCACTGTGCACTAACATTATTTTGGGAATTTTGCCTCTTCCACTTTGTAGTCATCTGTCCACTCGAGTGCACTAAAAAGGATGTCCATGTAGCATTACGGACAATTCTATATTTTAAATGGAAGAATTGCTGTTGCGAGAGCTGACTTTATTTTACAAATTCTTTCCTTTTTTTACAAATTCAACAGTTTTACATTATTGTACATAATAATGTGCAGATAGTTTGTTAAGGTTCAAGTGAAGCAGGAATAAAACATTTTGCAAATTGTTAAACAAACTACTCTCGCGACAATGGCCACCACTAATTTAGATGCAAATGGGAATGCAAAACTACTTTGTGTGTTTTGCTACAAACCTGTTGTCAAAGTAGATCCTCCAATTGTTTTTTCCTTCTTGGATACGGGAAACGGCCTAGCTCACACCATTGCCAGTGACTATGACCCAGCTAAGACCCTGGCAATTTGTTCGGCGTTTTTTCGTCAAATTCAGCTTCCTGTTAGCTACTACTCTGCTAAGCGCAGTGAGAGAAAAAATAATGATGTTCCCGGCTTAGCGGGTCTTAACGCAATTGTGCCAGTATGGAATCCGGAGAAAATGGGAATATGTAATAGTTGCTTTCTCGCCATAGAACATCATGTAACTCTATTTGAGAAATATGAAAAGGCACAAAGAAAGGTGAAGTGGCAACTTGACAGATTCTACCAGGTTATGAAGGGAGCTTCAAAAGTTCGGGACAGGGTGACCACTTTTGAACAGCATGTTAAGGATGACAAAGAAAAATCGTCAATGTTGGAATTTCGTCAAACTGTCTATAAAACATGTATGTTGCTTTTATGATGATAATGATACATAATGTGCAAAAAAAATTATTTGCAATAGAGATTTTGTAAAAAGTATGATCTGTCATTATTTTCCAGGTCATCGTAAGTTGAAGAGAATAACAGCAAACCAGAACAATCCCGTAGACGATTTCAAATCAACAGTAGGGAATCAATCTCAAAGTCAAAGTCAGTCAGAAAGCGTCCTAAGTCCGCCAAACTCCAATTCGGAACCGGGAGAAGCTACATTAGCTGCGGGTCAACAATCATTATCGAGAAACATTCAACCAGACATTTCTGTGAAGAAAGTTCCAAAGTCGGCCCAGCGTCCAGGACCATCTAAAGTAGTATCAATTATAAGAACGAGAGCTCAAGCAAGGAAAGACGTGGGGAAAAGAGCACCTGCAGCAAAAACAACTGCTTTGCCACCTACTTTCAAGTGTTCAAAATGCAGCTATGTATTTCTAACTTTAAGTGACTTGACCAAGCACACCCGCGACAAGCACTTGGTTCTAAAGGAAGAGCCTTGCAGTAGCAAAGATATAGATGAAACGTCAATGGCATTGGAATGTAATATAGAAATTGTTAAGGGGTCTAACGAGGAACAAATGGAGCTGGACGAATTATTACAAAATGCTGTGGAACCAGAGTAAGCAATTTTACAAAAATAGGAAAATTTATACAATTACCATGACAATTCTAGGAAAAAACAGCCATATTTATTATGATTATTAAAATTTGTTTAGCAGGAATGTTGATGAGGATTGTGGCAATAGCTCAGAGTCGGATCCCGAGGTTCGGAAGAACTACGAATCTTTACGAAAAATTGTGAAGAATCTGAGACCACACAACTTTCCAGAGGAAGTGGAAGGAGGACTGCAAGCTGCATGTTCTTCCAAAAATATATCAGGGGGCAAAAGAAAGAAAGTGGACAACCATGACGCGATGGCAAAAGTGGCGAAGCGTCAGAAAGATATTACGGAATCCCAGAAAGTGGAGAAATGCCAGGAAGCGGAAAAATCGAAGATTAAAATATCTCTGATGCGAAGCAACGTTCCAGTAGACCAGTTATCGGATAACAGTTCAAGCGTTTCTGAAAATACTTGCGTGGAAGAAGAAAGGACAATTGTTACGAATACGAAGAAAGAAGGTGAACCTAAGTCTGAAAGGAAACCCATGAAGGTAATGAAAATGAAATACAACAACAGGTCGAAAATACGACGAAATTATTCTGTGAAATGTAAGAGCAAGAAATGCGGAATGACCTTTACGGCGAAAACCATGGAAACTGCGGAAAGACTAATGTTTCGCCATTTAATCCACACCAATTTACACGGTGGAAATGTTACTTGGGAGCACGATTGCGGCTATTGTGGCAAATTGTTTTTTACTCCAAAAAAACTAAACAATCACATTATGGCAAAACATAGAGATGATCCGAGACGAAAGAAGTTTGCATGTCGTCACTGTCAACAGAGATTTTTTAAGAGGGGAAACTTGATGAAACACTTTGCTGAACGTCATCCGGAGCATATAACCACGTTGCCATCAAGAAAGAAAACTGCCGATTGGGTTAACAGCGTGGTCATGATGACGTATAATATTACGCCCAAAGTGGAAGCTATTGCGGTGGAACATTAGAATGATAGTGCAATAGAGCAGTTCAGAAAGGTCAAACGTTGACAAGTTGTTTAAAAAACCAAAACCCATGAAATGGATTCAAAATTGTAATTAGTAGTAATTTTCAAAACTTTTAGTACGGATCTCCTCAGTCTTTGAAAGACTTTCTTCGATTTTAAAATACTAGCGTTAGAATCTATAATAACATTTGTTTACACTCATGAGACTGGTTGAGAAACGAATTATTGTATATAATCGCTAATTTTAAGCTTTGTAAGTGTTCCCTTGCCTTATTCAATATGTTATTTATCAAATCAAACAAATCGAAACGTTATGTATACTTATACTAGAAATTAAACCTATTTTTAGTTGCAAAATATGTTCAATAAAATACTGCTGTTTGTTCAATAAAACATTATTAAATATTATTCAATAAGACATTTCACATACCAAACTTTTGCAGTTATTTTTATTAAAGATTCATTACCAATACTGATTGTTTTATGCTAAATAACACACGAAAGTACGAAAGATAATTTGAATAATAAGCATTGCAGAATTTGTTTTTATCTGTCATTACACATAATAGGAATTTGTTCTACACTATTTTGCATAAAACACCACTTGTTGCTGTTGCATGTATAGAGCCAATGTTGGAATAGGTACCTTACTGGCTTTACGGTACATATCATTCAATATCTTCATCAAACGAGTTCTTTTTAACATTTTAAACCTACACCATTTCATTTTACTACCTTCATTTTTAGATTTCTTTCAATATATTCAATGCAAGTCAAGCCAAGTACCCAACATGATAATACTTATTTAGTAAGTAAAAAATGAAACAAAATGAAAGAAAACCTACACATAGCTTTGCTACTTTGCCACGACTGCTGATTTCCTAAACGACTGATTTTTAGGAGTTCAGGGATTAACAACAGTTGACACATAGAAATATTTTGATATCTAGAAATGCTTTATAATAATCAGTCTCACTCAGCCTCGTATTGATTTGAAGCATACTTTACCTTGTGAAATATTTGAGTTTTAATTTTTTGCACACCATTTTTAAAAGACGTAAATTTTTAAAATAATAAGCTTTTAAATTAAATTCCTGTATCTCATCATGGCTCTCACACTAACCAGCACAAATGAAAGTTTCATCAGCTACAATCAAAAGTATTGTCTATTCTGCTTCAAACCTGCACTTGAAATCAAAGATGGAGATCAGACTCAAACACAAACTGATGACGTCCAGTTGAAAAATCGCATTAAAGAAAAAATGGAACTTGTGGATGAATTTTATAAGCTGGTTTGTCCCACCCAAAATCTTATTATTGCCAGTGAAAATCCGGAAAAGGGATCAGCTAAAAGCTCATTGAGTGCAAGTATTTGCGAGAACTGCTATCGTACACTCAAGTCAATCTGCAAACTTTCCCAAAAAATTAGTAGTCTTCAGCAAACCCTGAACTGGCAAATGGACCAGCTACATAGTACAATGAAAAGTGCTAGCAGAATTTCTTCAAGAAAGAAGGATTTCAAGAAAAGCTTCCAGCATCAATTTGTAGACAATGATGGAGAGTTGATTGTGGCTATCAAAAAAGGACAGTTGGAAAAGGCGATGGAATGTCGACAAAAAATTATCGATGCTTGTAAGCTTTTCTCGAGTCATTACATAAATTATCTTGCATTGACATTTACAAACTCTTTGTCTCATATAATGCTTTCTTTTTTAGGCGCATCGACAAGCCTTTCAAATCCAACTTTAGTTTCTGCACAAGAGTCACACGACAGTGACAGCAGTTGTTCGTCCAGCACATGCGACTACTCTGAAGTCAAGGAAATGGTAAAGGTGGAAATAAATTCAAGCGATGACGAGGATGTGGATGTCATTGGCAACGAAAATGGTGATGAAGCAAACGACGACGACATCAGCTCGCAAGATTCGGACCCGGATATTGTGGAAATAGCTTGCAATTACACTTCTACTATTGAAGAAACTGGAAGAGATCCCATCAGAAAGAAGAGAAAAATTTCGAAAACTTCAAATGATGATCAGACGCAGTCGACGCAGATCCTGGATAACGACATGCAACTTCAAGTGTTCCAGTGTTTCAAGGAAAACTGTGGAAAGGTTCATCCCAGTCAAGAAAGTCTGGAACGTCACCAACAGGAACATGGTTCCTTTCCATGCAACTTTTGCGATTTTCACACCGACTTTGCTCGAACGTTAGTTGACCATGAATTGGAACAACACACACAGGGTACTAAAGCTGCCGACAAAATCAAGTGCCCCAGATGTCCCAAGTTCCTTACAACCAGCAAATATAATCAAAATAAGCACTACTTCCGTTTTCATTTTGGCTTTATAGGAAATGGTAAAGCAAAGTGCGAATTTTGTGGAAAAGAGTTCACAGGATGGACTAGTTCCCAGGCAATTTTCCAGATGAAAAAACATGTGCAAAGTCATTACAAAGGGAAACTTAAATGCACGATCTGTGGCAACAAGATGAAAAACCAAACCACGTTAAGTGCGCATTTAAAGCGGATTCATGGCAAAAGTCAAGTTAAGGAAACAGAGCCGGTAATTACAGAAACCATAAAACATGCGCAGAAAAAATCGACACAGAAAGGAGTTTCATCCAGTTTCAAAGATATTGAGGATCTTTTACTAGCCTGACCCAATCATAAATATGAACTCATTTTTGAGATTTTTATATGTAAAAAGTGTTAATATGCTATCATCATTGAAGTTAAAGTATTTGTTAATCTGCTGCAAAAATAAAGATTTAACTGATGCAATAAAATTTTTATTTGTATTTCATTTTACTATGTATTCAGCAATGCATCAAATAAAAAAGATCATCATCATGCTTTCAATGAAACAAAGTGAATGCTGCTACATAGCTAGTTAAGATACCCAAACAGGGAACTTGGCAATGTTGAATGTTGGTTATTCTGACGATGAACTTCAAACATAGCATGTATAGGAATGCAGCAAGTAAAATCTCAGACTACATTGAAGATCTCCCAGCACATGTTATAGCGGTTTTCTTTGCAAGTAAGTGAATTTTCACTATTCAGCGATTCAGAATAATAATTAGCGTGAGAAAAAACTGTCTACATGTCACCGTGTCACTCCATTAAGAGCACCAATACAATGTCAACGGATGCATCTTCTCCATTGACCAGGGAAGAATATTCAACACAGGCATATTGCCTATTTTGCTATAAATTGATAATTAGCTTTAAGGACAATTTAAATAACTTGGCAAATGCAATAAAAGACCAAGATGCAGAAAGTTATAATCAGAAAAATGAAAGAATGGCAGTTTCCACAAGAATTTATAAGCATATTGCTGTCAATGCAAAAAACATCAGTGGAGAGAAATGCCAAGTGCAAAGTAAAAACTGCGGAGTGTGCGATGATTGTTGGCACGTAGTTGAAAGTTACTACAAATCGTATCAGGAAATAGAGTACCTGAAATTAAGACTGAGATGGCAACTGGAAACACTCCATAAAGTTATGAAATTTGCGGGGAAAGTACCTTCGAGAATAAAAGCATTTAAGGAGAGTTTCCAGAAGAATGCCAATGATGATGCCTTGAAAGATGTAACAGCTTTTCGGCAATCCTTTTATGAAGCGTGTAAGTTAGAAGCTTGATTTTGCCTAAGACCACTTATTATTTAAAGATTTGTAGGAACAAATCAATTTAATGAGGATTACATTTCTACTCGCTTAGGTTCCAAAAAGCTTCAATCAAAAAATCCGAGGGTAGTGTTGAATCAATTGGAAACTGTATATGGAGACAGTGCTGTGGAAATACAAGTAAGCACGAAGGTGGAAGTAACACAGGATACGACAATTGCACACGAAGCCTTACTGTTGCACGAGCTTGAACTTGGAGATACTGATAATACCAATTGTGATGACCCTCAAAGTGAAAATCCCAACATTGACGACACTGTTGACGATCGGATTACGTTCATACTGAAATCTGAGGATGATAAGGGATCTAACGATAATGATGATTTCCAGAGAATTACTACTCCTCCAGAGTCTATTATAGAGACACTTCGAAGTGGGAAAGTGCCGGTTGAAGGTGCTTTGGAGCATCATTATATTTTTGTAACGCGTGTTTCACCAACAACGGTTAATGATGAAGACTCTGTACCCGGCAGTCCTTTAGCAAATGAAAATGTCGAAAAGAAAGTTGAAGTGGTAACACTCGACAGCCCAAATGTACCTGAAAATATAACGTCAGCTAATGATAAGGATAACAGAAGCGAAGAGTTTGATGTCGACCAGTTAATGGGCGAACCAAATTCCTCATCTACAAAAAATGCTCCTGAAGGAGACTATAGTTCACAAAATCAGCAGCCATCATCGTACTTTAAATGCATTAAATGTACTCAAACGTTTCCTTCCGAAGATCTACTTATCCAACATGCCCGTGAAGGGAGTTGCTTTACCAATGAAAATATCAACTTGAACTATCGTGCATCTTCGGATCTGGAACAAAACAATTCTTCAAGTTCAAAGAGAAAGAGGTCATCCCTGGAAAACTCTAAATTTGATCACTGTACAACAAAGAGATCCAAGTCTAGTTGTGATAAGATGGTTTCTTCAGCTTTACCTACTGAAAAGATTAAAGAAAGCGGATCAAAGCCTACAAATATCATTTCCAGCGTACTCAACAAAGTATTATCGCAATCTTTCTTTAAATGTCCAAACTGTTCTGAAACTTTTTCGAGGGAGGAAAAATTTAAAGGTCATATGATTGCGCGGGAGTGTTTCTCAAAAAGTAAAACACGAACTGCTACCGGTTCAAAAAAGGAAAATAATAACGCTTGTTTGGACAGCGACGACAGCAACCATGATTCTGACACATCTTCATCTTCTTTGTCAACATCTTCCCATGAAGAAGACTCTGATTCAGACAAAGACTTTTATCCAGCACGTGGCAGAGATGTTGTGAATGGGAAAAAAATAAAAAACACAAGAACTCTGAATTCCAGGAAAAAGGTTTCAAAGCAAAAATGTCCGGAAGAAAACTGTGGTAAATTCTTTTTGTACGAAGAGGAATTGAAGCGTCATTTGAAGCAGCATGACAATTTCTCGTGTAAATTTTGCTCGTTTACAAGTACCGTGGCTACCATAATTGTTAACCACGAAATTCAGAACCATTCAAAGAGGAATACAGATGGAGATATTATTTGTCCTAGATGCCCTGGAACTAAAGTATTAAAATCGGACAAGAATTATCAGACTGATCATTTTATAAGGAAGCACTTATCGAATAAAAGTGGTAAGAAGGACAAGGAAACGTACCTACACACACAATGCAAATTATGCAGTTCAACGTTCCGTTCAAAACTTAGCGCAAACTTAGAGTATAGCTTAAAAAGACACATGAAAAAAGCTCACAGCAGGAAAACATGATTACTCATTTACAGTATAAACACCTTTCGTTTTAAATACTCATTAGTTTTATGATTTAAAGTATTTTAAAGGATGTAATATTGTATGTTTCCTTTTTTGGTAAGCTAGTTTGAATTTTAATGCATTTAAAGGATGGTTATGGAATGTTATTAGACAATTATTATAAATTGGTTCAAAAAATACAAACTATAAGCATTACGTATGACTGTTTGTTTGATTAACTCTATTTATGTGCAATTGTTATTCAATTATACTGCAATTAAATGTTTTATATTTCAACTTCAGCAAGTTGTGTATAATCGCTAACCGCAACCTCTTTTATTTTAAAAAGCCGAAAACATGAAAGCTACGCTTGCTTTAACATGTTCAGGTTCAGTGCAAACATTATTCCAAAGGTCAAAAGGTTTTTCGACGCGGGGGCGACTAGATGGAAAGAAACTATTGCATGTATTGCACATATTACTGTAAAAGGTTGAGCAATGTATCTAACCCTGACAAAATTTAAAAAACTGAAATTATTAGAACCTCTAGAAACAAAAGGAAAATTCGAAAATCTGTTCACGTTGTGTGAAGCTTGCAAAATCACTTCCGTGCTAGTTTTAATGGTGAAAAAAAAGCTGATCAAATAAGTGTAGATTTCCATTAATATATCGCGTTAACAATAGCTAAACAAGCTTCCATTGCATGGGTTATAAATTCCGTAGCAACATGGAAATTACTTGTGAAAATTATACCAATCTCAAGTTTAATTACTTGTATAGAATTATTTTCTGCCCAAAGAGCTTGTTAATGTATATTTAATATAGCCAAATTTTGAACTTTTATTTAAGTCCTGCAATTGCTTTGGAAATTGAATAAGTATGTCTAAATGCAAAAAGATAAGAATTCCAAATTGAACATAACTATGTTCGACTATTAAGTATAAAAGTTCTACTTTATTATTTTCGAAGTCTCCAAGCCTTGTTGAACACTCCAAGGCAATTGCAAAATTTTAATTCATCATCAGTTAACCGGTATTAGTGGCTAGTGGCTAAGTTCTAAGAAAGTTCCGCCCCGTTCTCCATATATCCGTATATTTAGTTTAATGCTAAGCCGAATATATTGCTGAACTACTTATATAATGTTTTATATATGATAAAATCTTCTTAATAACATGTATAAAACCCTTAAGGTAGTGCTTTAGCTTAAATGCAAACAAATTCGATATTATTTTAGTAGGGACCATTAAATCTTACATCTTAGTGGGTAATTAGAATACAAATTCAATGATATTATGGAGAAAACATTTAATCTTGTTTTTGAAAAATAGTCAACTTTAGTTATTCACTGGTTCATTGCAAGTTTGTTTCGAAATGTTAGGCTCCGTGGTAATGTTAGGACTGACAATTTTCCTGTCTACAGTCAATTTTATTTTCGCAACTCATAATGACCAGCCAAAATATATTTATTTTACGTATTTTTATAGAACTCAAGAACACATTGATTATGTCTTAAACAGGTATGCAAAAATGAGGGACTTTCACCATAACCCTGATCATGCTACTGCATTAATCCTATTTGGGAATGACTTGGCCAAAGCGGTTAATGCCAGCCTTCTTGCAGTCCCAGAATATTCAAAGCAGTTTTCTTATAAAAACAACACTGAACATCCAACGTTCCTCATCTTTATTACCTTAAACACCAGTTATTCACGTGGATTGATGAAAAAATCCGTGTATTCCGTTTATCAAAATAATTTAACTGCCTCGTGGCAACATCCCGAGTTCTTAGTTGCTGCATCCATGCCAATGAACTTTGCATATTGTGCCAATGCTCGGAGAAAGTACGAATCCCCATGGCAATTGTCAATATTTTCTGGTCCACTTGATTTACATTGTTGGTTTACTCTAGTGTCTTTTGTATCATTAATTGTTATATTGTTATCATGCAGTAAGGATGTACCCATTGGTAAAGTTCTTTTCTTAGTATTGTCTGCCTTGCTTTCTCATGGATTGACTGGAATGACAACAAAGTTGAGGAAATCAATAGTTGTAGTTGTGTGGACAATTGCTTGTCTTATTTTGTCCAATCTTTACTTGGCTAAAGTTACTAGCATGATTATTCGCCCATCGTTGCCCTATACAGTGAACACTATAGAAGAACTTAAAAAACAGAATGCTTCATTTTCATTGCTTTTTCCCAATCAGACGTGGCTGAAGCTAACTCGTACTCCATGCGTGGAAAGTAAAAATCCATTTAGCAGCTTAAAATCTAACGTGACTCCATCGGGTCAAATGATGGAATTTATACGTGACTTGGCACTAAAATCTAAATATGCATTTTTTGGAAACTGGCCTACAGCATTATACGTTGTATCTTCGGCACGAGACCAATTAATAAAAAATCATCAGCTAGTGGGTACCAGGGCGTCCAGAAAACGAAAATGCTATGTGGGAAAAGAGCTGGTCGATGCAGGCAACCATTACTTTGTACTTCTTCCTCCAAATCACCATAAACTCTACAAAGTCATAGGAATATTTATCAATACTGGTATTTATGCTAGATGGTTTAATGAAATGATTGCCTGGTCCCATTCAAGAAGGGTTCAAGACAGATCATTGTACAGAAGCCCAACACGCATTTTGGATAAAGGATTTAGTAGAACAATTTCCCTGAAAATGGGTAGTCGAGTACAGAAGCTGTTTACACTGTGGAGTATTTGCTGCTTTGTAACAAGTTTTGTTTTAATTTTTGAAGTATTCTATGTTAAAATTAAGGGCATATTTTATCAACATCAACAACGGTGTATCAGAAAAGGGTCGGTGTTCGTCTTGGTGAAATGCAACATTCATGGATTAGGATAAAGATTATTGGTGATGTTCTTTATAGTATTTATATAAGTTGGTGATTTTCTGATAATACATGCTTACAATAGTAAATATTTGATTAACTTATAGAAGATAATGTTAGATAAATGAGAGACTAAGAGTTTTGTTTCTAAATGAATGATGAATTCCATCCAAGTTAAGATAATATGTAATTACTACATCATCCTAGCCAAGGACAATTATAAGGAACATGCTACAGGCATGCATTGTATAAATTCCTAAATCAACACGATCTTCGTGTTTCGACTGCCAACAAAGTCAGTTAGCTTTAGAAACCAGTTAAATGTAGAAGTGTGCGGGTTGGTCCGGAACATTTAGAAGCAAATAAAAATATATACATTTTTTGCCTGGAAACATGATACTAAAATCGTTTCTCAAATTATTTTTTGTGGGATGCTTGGTTTCGCTAGTGAACAGTTTAGAAAATTATGATTTCATTATCGGTGAGATGATATTTCATATTGTTTACTGATTTGTGTATAAAATTTAAAACGTAGCAAGTAACATTTTTTAACTTTTGTAGTTGGGGGAGGCACTGCTGGTTTAGCGGTGGCTCGCCGATTAGCTGAAAATGGAAAGCACAAAGTGTTAGTTTTGGAAACTGGAGGTCTTCTAAAAGAAGGTAAAAGAATAACGCAAACAACTAAAGAAAAAACGGTGTGCAAATAAGGTTGCATTTCCCATCATAATCTTTAAAAACAATTTTTAACTTTATTTAGGTATGGATGTTCCAGCGTTAGCTCCACAGTTTCTGGGCGACCCTGATGTAAATTATTTATACCCAACTCTACCCCAAAAATTTGCTGGACTGCGAAATGATGATGGCGTAAGCGGATAAAGGACAAATTAAGTAATTGTCTTACTTTTTTGAATTCATATTTTGAATTTTTACGATTTTATTGTTTGAAGATTCTCACGCTTCTCGCGGGAAAAGTCATCGCAGGAACTAGCAGTATAAATTATATGTGGTTTAACCGTGGAAGGTTTAATTAATTTATATATTAAATTTTTATTTAATTGGCTTTTATATGCGGGTTAGCGCCGAAGTCGCTGAAGCGTATACTAATCAATAGTTCTTGACCTAGAAGTCGACACCACTCTCAGGTAGCGTAGATGAGGGTTTCGTCTCCCAGAGTTAATCTTCATGTCCAGGTAGGTGGATTTATTCCAAAGCAATTGGCTACATCACGTGCAATTATGTTTGATTATAATTGCTGTGATCTACAATGTAGATTCCACATATTACGCTTGCGTTTGTCTGGGGCACAGTGAGACACGTTAAATTTGTGTACAATGCAATTTTGGACTACTTTAAGAAACTATTCTTTGGGCCGAACCCCTCTTCTGCACCATCTGAGTGAGTGTGGTATCCCCCAAAATCATGAGCTATCCATTAGTATTTTGGTTCCGAAACTTCTTGACCCGTATACTTAACCTTTCCCATTTACATGTTAATTTGAAAATTTGATTATGATGAAAAATAGCCCCCGGGACTACGACCATTGGGGTAACTTGACCAATGACAGTGGTTGGAACTATTCGAACATGTTGAAGTACTTCAAGCGGTCAGAAATATACGAAGGAGACTTTCCTTCAGGTAATTGCCAAAATATCTGGAGTTGCCATGAGCAAAAAGAAAAATTGGACAAAAGGTTAATTATATGCTTTTGTATCATGCTTTTGTAAGATCAACATGGAACCAGCGGCCCAATAACAGTAAGTCGCCCCAAATATGCACCAGGTTTGAAAGAATGGCTTGAAGCTGGAAAAGATCTTGGCTACCCCGTCGCAGATCCAAATGGTCCACAACGAAGGAGTTTCACTCCTATTGAATTTGCAAAGAAGAAGGGTCGACGGTGTAATGCCGCAAAAGGGTACATACAGCCAGTGTATCCCTACTTACCCAACCTGCGTATAGTTTTAAACACAACTGTTACACAAATAGTAAGTAGTTGGTAATTAATTGTACATGGAAATCATAATATCATTGATGTTCGCATAATATATTCTGCTTTTACCTTTAGTTATTTCAGGGATATCGTGCAGTGGGCGTTCGCTTTGAAACAAATGCCATGGAATTAGGTGGGCTTTCCAACAACGTCCTATATGCCAATAAAGAGGTGATCCTGAGTGCTGGAACATTTGGTTCTCCCCAAGTGCTAATGCGTTCAGGCATTGGGCCTAGAAGTGTGCTCCAACCGGCAAAGATTCCTATAATCAAGGAGCTACCTGTAGGTCAGGATTTCCAGGACCACATCAATGCTCCCGTCCATGTAATCATCAACGACAAAAACCTGGTCATGGACGAGGACAGAGATTTGAATAATCAAACCTTGAGTTTTTTCGAAAAATTTGGGGATGGACCTTACTCCTGCACCCAGGGACTTACAGGGCAAGCATTTATAGTTTCCTCCGTTGCTAAATCTGAAGGACAATTTGACTGGCCGGATGTTCAGTTGGCAATGGGCAACAGTGTGCAAGCTTTTTATGGCACGGGTCTAGTCGATAATGTAACCGTTGCTAGCTGGGAAGCCCCAATGCTCGTATACAATGTATTGATGAGACCAAAAAGTCGAGGAACCATTCAATTGAACCCCAACGACCCAAATGGAGCACCTCTTATTGACGTGGGGTACCTGTCACACCCTAAGGATGTTGAAAAGCTTTTAGATGGTGTTAAGGAAATTTTGCGGATTTTCGAACAAACAACACCCTACCGGAAACTACAAGCTCGTTTCCCACCCATAGACATTCCATTATGCAGGCAGTTTGCGTGGCGTACGGATAATTATTGGAGATGCTACATTAGATACATTTCTGGGTCAGGATGTCATCCTACTTCAACTTGTAGAATGGGCAGTGTAGACGATCCCAAAGCAGTTGTGGATACAAAGTTAAAGTAATAATTTTATAATTAATTGGTGGTTAATTATGCTCAGCGCAGCAGACTAACTTAATATTATTTTCTATCTAAAATTTTACTAGGGTAATTGGAATTTCTGGACTGAGAGTGGTTGATGCTTCAGTTATGCCTGAGGTGACCAATACAAACACTCATGCAGCAGTTTATGGCATTGCAGAGAAGGCATCAGCAATGATTTTAGAAGATTGGAGCGCTGTGGGAAGTTATTCAAGTTATGAAAAACAGTATTGATAAATATGATGGTCTAGTCATCTCTGAATATTCAGGGTGTAGCATGTGATAAAGCAAACGTTTTGAAAAAAAGGTTTTGGTTTTTGTTATGTCTAAAATAAAATTCGAGATAGACGAAGTGAGTCACAAAACTCTCATTTCGGAGAAATGATTACATTTGCATATCGTATTAAGTCATTATGTTTGATGTAGCATAAGCTACTTGTTATAATGGTCCACCGAGATAAATGATAAAGTAGCGGGGGACAATAGAAAATGACAGCGGATAATGATTTTCGAAAAACTTTTTTAAAAATCACAATTATTAGAATATAATATATAATTAAGCATAAAATGAAAAATCATATTGTGCATTAAAAGGGTTACTGAATTTGTATTACACTAGCATGATTGTACTTAATATTAAATCATGATTCGAACGAATTTTCTACCGAACCAGTAATATTTTCTTTGTAGTGCCAAATAAACGGCTAATTTTAAGGCATTTTGCAGACAGACGGACGGTTCTAAGAATCCAGAAAGTAGTTTACGCTAAAATCTTCGATTGTGCTTTGTGCTGAAACTCGGTACTGGTATCAATTACTTACAATTTATATATTATCTCAACACAACTTGACTCAAAAAAGAAACAAAGCTGTGCCTCATATCTGTTAAAACAACGCAATTTTTTCTGCCAAAGGCAAACACATTGTTTCTAGAAAATTAAAAAGTGTGACTCATAAACATAAATCAGACAAATATTTTCATAAACTTCAAAACGTTTAAAACGTTTTATTTTCATTACTCACTAAAATTGATGCGTAGTTCTTTTGGTATTCCTTAGTATATTGATGCTGTGTCTGAGCGTCCGATTCGACCGTAGAAAATGCGAAGCTTCTCCAACGAAAATAATAAATACGCTAATAAAAACTCAATAATAATAATAATCAGTTTATTGTCACATGGATAGCAACATTTTATTTTTGCATAATATTAAACCACCGGTATTGCTTTGTTTCAGTTATGTTTGCAGAGGCAGATTTTTGAATTTTAGTGGCAGTTAATTTATAAGTAGTCACATATAAAATCATTATGAGCTTTTTTAGCAATAATTATAATAAATTTATAATATTTTAGTGTTTAAATTTTAAGCGAATTAATTTTTTTACCATTTTATCAATTTTTTATTTTAATAAATAAAAAAAAAATGTTTGAAATAATTTTATAAAAATTAAAATTACCAAAGCAATTTTTCCCCTTTATTATGACCAAAAAAACGTTTGATGCAAATTTCTTTTACTTTTGGCTACTTTGTTTATCTGTTACTATAATCTGTTTCTGCGAAAGTTCGCGAAACATGATGGAAAACATGTACTTAATGTTTTCCATTAAGATACAAATTTTTAAAAGCTCACATGACACACATCGAGTTCTCAGGTTTTTATCAAATGTATATATAGTTCCATACATAAATGCACTAGCAATAGGGAAAATACGTTAATAAAATGACTGTACAACAGAATATGCAAGAGGTATAAATACTTTCAGAAGCCTTTAGTTCCACATTCAGAGTGACTGGGAAGACCAACAAGAACTGGTTAAACAACTTGATCCAACTTTTAGGTAACTTGCAATTTTATTATATCGCTGAAATACCTTAAGTACGTAAAATCGAAAGGACTAAAGGGGTATTTATTTCCTACTTTTCAAATTATTCGCAGGCTGAAACAAGTTTTGCTTGCAAACATGGGTGACGCTCCATTGGACAATAACCCGACATTCAGGGCCGTTTCTGATACCCTTGACAAGGTTTTGGGGACTTCGTATGAAAATCCTAAGGAAAGTAAAATTCGTGGGACTGTTCATGCAGCCTACCATGAGTACAAGGCGAAGCAAAACGATAACCCTCGGGAACATGAGAGAGCCAAGGATCAATGGAATACTGCATGGGGAGGACCAACCGACAACTTGAAAAAGTATGATGAAGCACAGAAAGCGAAGAAAGCACAGGAAGCACAGAAAAAGAAATAATTTTACCAATAATTCTTGCTTAATATTTTGAATTTGTAATTTTATTTGAATTCCAATTAAACAAGCTCGTGTCTTTGTGCAAAATAACCGTTCGTAGTCCTGAATCCATAATTTCATTTTTTGTAGCTTGTGTATTGTGTATAACTAAACCACAAACTTTCAGGTTTGAATTTGTTATAATTTGTAAGATTACATCAAATTACTGCCTCCACCAGCGTTCCACGTGTGTAGATACATTTTGAGATAACACAAATACAACTTTCAGTTTGACTAATAATCATAGAGGTCTGCAGAGGCTAATTTGGTTAGACAAGATTTCTTTACTGATAATTTAGAGTAGGGAGTTTGCATATTGTTATATAGTATCCCACAATCTGTTTGCAGGACTATTTGTGCTTTTTCATTTAAATATTTTAAAGTCTTAGTATAATTAGTCCAGGAGACTTTATAGAATAAACGTAACATTCATTTTCAAATGCAAATTATTTGTGGATCGGCTCATATTTCATATAAGCATTGTGTCATGGGATGGTTGGTGCAAGAGTGTTAAAGACTTTTTTACAGTAAATTTTATTCAGCAATTACATAAAATGGCATTCCCGAATTATATTAACTTCGGCTTATACGCCTTTAACCAAACCATGATAAATTCCTTTCTTAATCAATATCCAACAATGAGAGATTTACATGGCATCATGCGCACAGCATTCATTCCATACATGATACTGGCGAAAGAGTTGGCCAAGTCTTTGAATTCAACACTTTACGTTATTCCAAATTATTCTGCAAATCGTTCTAATGAGGCAGTTCCAGAAAGTCCGACAATGCTTTTCGACTTATATTTAACGAAGAATGAAACATTTGAATTTTCCTGGCTTGTTTTCAAAAATAAAAGAAACAGTGCTGGATGGTACCAGGCAATGCCATATTTTGCCGTGGTTGACTCTACTCCACTAAATTTTGTGTATTGTGACTTTATTAAGCCTAAGTACGAATCACCATGGAAACCCACAATATTTGCCACTCCCTTTGAACAATCATTATGGGTGGGTATACTAGCTTATTTAGTCGTAACAGCCATTTTAATAAATCGTTGCAATCATTTGCCTGTTCTCGATACATTAACTATTCAACTATCCATCCTTCTCTCACCGGGGCCATCTGCAGCAACTAAAAAGTCACAAAAGCTAATTTTACTTATTGCATGGATGTTTTTATGTTTTATCTTATCAAATTTGTACCAAGGAAAAGTGACAAGCTTAATTATAAGTCCACTACCACCAGAAACCATATCTACTGTGAAAGAACTCAGAGAGAAAAATTACACGTTGATCTACCCAACGGAAATATTTTTAGACTTTGCAAAAGCATCAGTACTAAAAAAGAGAGACCCATTTGTTGGATTTCAGGTAAAGCTAGTTAATGCCGGCTACTTTTTAACAGATTTTTATACCAAACTTGCATTTAGTCATACAGAGGGAAAACGGTACGCCAGTATTGACTCCTGGGTATATTCACTATTTTTTGCTGGAAACAGTAAGAAAAAGCTTAAAAGTTCATCCAAGGGATTAGCAAGTGATTGCTATGTCGGACAGAAACTAATCCCTACAAATAGCTTTTATTCTGCTTTCCTTCCGCCAAACCACGGAAAATTGTTTAAGTTCTATCAGATTTACTTTGAAGCTGGTATTGTACACTGGTGGTTACGTGAGGGATACGCAATTGCGCATTCGACTAGAATACAGGAACGAGCTAAAGTTCAAAGTCCGATAAAATACGCTGAACAAGAGAATAAGTTCAATGTTGTTGTATTAAAGCTGGAAGGTCGAATACAAAATTTATTTTTAATGTGGCTCGTGTGCATTGTCATTTCACTGCTATCATTGCTTGCTGAAAAACTACGCGTGAAAGCAACTTCCTTATTGGAAATTCATACGAAAATACGTTCCAAAAACGTTAGCAATGCTCAGTTTATATTTGTGAAATAAATTGTATTTCAGCAGACATGGGAAAATATCCATATGAGAATTTTTAATAAGTAATTGCAAATTTATTACGCGAAATCAGTCCAAGTCATCAAGTCAAGTTATATAATGAGAAATTTGATTGAAGCTTAACATAAATATGGTATGGATGGCGAGGGGGATGAGTCATCAGTCATCCCTGTTGACAAAGTTCAATTTAATAATGTCCTCTAAATAAATATTAAAACCTATTTATATTTTTCAAGCAAGTTCAACTAAAGCCTAGACCATGACAGCTTTCTTATATGCTCTTTAATCAACAAGACTATTGCACGTAAATGTATCGTAGACTACATATTGCAATCAAATGGAATTTATAATGTTTTTTAACGTTGTCGTTGCATGTTATACTATTTATAATTTCATGAGTATTCTTTGAAATCGTTCCCTCCAATTCTTGCTGTGCTGAATTCTCGCATATATGCTTGATTCCTGAAATATTAAATTTTCAAAATTAAATAGTCTGATAAGTAAACAAACGCAAATTACATTGCTGTTTAATTATTCGTACATAGTACGAAGCATCTATGTTGGCTTGCCATATCTTTTATTGATACTCATCAAAGCGCTCAGCCCAAACAAAGTCGTCGAGTCCAAAATATTATAAGTGTAGGAAAGAAGAAGCGACATTTCTTGCTTGGAACTTGAGCTTGTGACCCATTTTGAAATCATCCTCGTCTTTCCGGTTCTTTCATAAAATGGTTATCCGTGGCTCAACTCTTTTGAATGTTTTTTACTTAACGTTCACTTCCCCATATAAATTTGTATCAAATCTTGACTTGAAAGACTTAATACTCCAAGCCCCACCATCGTTTAGGTCCTGCAAAGGTTTATAATACTTTCAATGTTAACTTTTGCACATGCCCTGCGATTGTCCTACGTAGCATACATAACTTTCCCCGAGTATCTTGAAAAACATAAATACGTCCAGCTTACCTTCAACGTGGGATACATAATCTGTTGGATTCTCATATTTTCTCAGATCGTGACTCTTCCGCTAATGAACCATGAAATGATGCAGTTGTCTCATGGATTAGCATTATTTTCATGCAACTTGGAAAAACGTAAGTTTTATTTTTGAAAGTATTAAGTAAGGGTAACTAAGGTAAGTCTATCTAATAAATATACTAATACTAAATTAATTTCAGGATACCACCAACCAAATTTATTCAAACGATCTCGATTTATTTGGCATCAATTCTCTCGGTTTCAACTTGGTTGCATGGCAGCAACAGTAGTTTTGGCGTGTGGTCCGTTACTCTACCTTCTTCGTAAAGAACCCGGTCCTTTTGGTTCAAATCTTTATCGTTTTCTTTCGCCATTTATTCCGGATTTTTATGCATACCTTCTGTCCATTATACCCGAAGCAATTTATCTGCTTTGGGCATGGGGATCTTTCATTATTCATTACAACTTAAATTTCATGTATTTCCAAATCTATTCCCACACGCTTTCATTTCTTAGTTCTGGCGATAGAGTGGACAGGTCATCTATTTTTCTTAAATTGAAAACGTATTCTGAACTTCGTATTATGAATGAAGTGTACAACGCGTCCTATGGAAAGTACTACCTGGTACCTGTCATCACATTTGAAGAGTTGCTAGTAACTTTTGGAATCTTTATATTGATAAAGTTTTTGGCAAACTTGAATAGCCAATTATTTGTTATGCTTGGATTTGCTACAATTATATCTGCTGGCTCTAACATGTTTTGCATAATCCGCTTCACTGGAAATGTCAATGAAGACAGCAACAACTTTTACTGGGAACTGAAACAAAGTTTTCCAAAGATGCGTTGGAAGGTTGTGTACTATAAAGTTTATGGGAAGCGACTGCTAAAAAGTTTTAAAGTTGATGCGGTCAGGTATGGAATATTTTATAACATTGAAAGGCAAACTTCTTTGGACGCAATACAAGGGCTAGCTGATATGACCACAAACGCACTGCTATCTATTCAAATTTAGAAAGCGTGAGAGCTTTAGGTTTGTTATACACGAAAGACTTGTAAATTTCTTTGAACCCACATATTTTTTAACGTTTTCTTTGGAACTGCGCAGTATATTAGCAACAAAAGACGAAAAAATAATGAAAGTTTCTAGTCAATAGTAGTAGTAAGGTTTACAGCCATTATTCTAGTGAATAAAAACCATACGCGTGTATTGTATGCAATGAAATATTACATAAAATTATAAGGCTATAGATAATAGATGTAAAATTATAAAAATGGTTGTTGTCAGATCAACACCTACGCATAAGCTAATTGATAGTTTTATATCATGTCAACTAGGACAGATATACTTATATTGTGTTAATACAATAGATTCAATATTCATTAGTCATTATATAGTCGATATTTTCACATTGTGTTGTGCAATAATATGTGTTATTTTGAGCACAATATATGAATAAAAAGGTGTAAACTTTAAATTCACTGGCTCATTCATTTGACATAATAGCATATTATTTTTGGACTTACAATTTTCGCTGATTGAAACGGCTGCGGACAGTATAAGTTTAAAGATTGGCAAATCCAGATCAAGCGTAATGGAGGATCAACTGTTTCTACCAAAGCTTTGCCTTATTACAGGTTTCCTGAGTGCAGAGACTACTGCCAGTAATATTTTGCTCGAAAGTTACAATATTTTAAATCTGTTTCAAAACTGTCTACTGCAATGGAAATTGCAAGACTCCAAAAATTTTGATGCAAGCAACATTGATTTTCCGCAAATTTTTACACATTATTTTAGAGAAACTTCAAAAATTATTGTACAGGATAATACATCCATGAACGATACAACATTGGTTTTTCTGAATAGGCATAGGTGCAATATTTCACATTTAACTACAAGATTTAGTACCTGTTCCGTCTTGTTCTACGAAGTTCCATTAAACTTTGAAATAAATGTAACAAAACGTTACGGCGATCCTACATTTATAATTTTCTTTTCGGTTCACTCAATCATTAATGAACTTCGTACCCTCCAATATGATATAAGTGTTTCTAGTGTTCAACTGTTTTTGCAATTTAACACCAACAACTCCAATCCGTTGCAACTAATCTGCGCAACATGTCCTTCATCAAAAGATACGAATATCAAACAAGAGGCAGCACCACAGTTAACTTTAGATGCATTAAAATCACGTTGGAATTCATTTTACAAAAATGTATACCGGTTCTCTATTCTCGTATATACTCCAAGGAGTCAAACTCATTGCAGAGGTGTCTTTCCTAGTCCCAGTGTTCCTTGTGCTATACAAGCTATGCGTTTGTACAATCTAACAATTACCCTAACAACAATTGGATCACCCCGAAAAAATGACGTTCTGGCAAAAGCTGTATATAATCAAGTTTTTATTGACAATATCAAAGGCATTTCACATAAACAGTTCCTCGTACCCACTCAAGGAATTGACATTAAGCTCTTTTCGTATGTAATTATAGCGCGCAGAAATATGCATCAAAATGGTCTTCATGCCGTAGCCCAACCTTTCGGGAGTTCTGTTTGGCGTGCTTTATTCTTTACAATACTGGTTCTTCCTTTAGTTCAAGCCAAAATAATTGGCTTAACGAAAATGCCCGGAAAATCAATTTTAGGTTACTCTTCTTGGATATTTCTTCACTTCGCGTCGCTAGCTGGACAATGTCATGATTCTGTTCGAAAATACTTCAACTCGAATCAATCCTGGCTTTTGTGGATTCTATGGAACTGTTGTGGTTTGGTTATTAGCAACGCATATGATGGAAAATTGTTTTCGTTTCTGGCTAGCGACCGTAAATTGACTACTCCTAATACTTTGGAAGAACTAGCGTACAGTTCTTATTCAATGGTTACTATAAGCAGCCTTATGGAAATTCATGGTAATGGAACAACTCGGCCAAAGTCACGCTTAAAAGCATTTTTCAAAACACCTCGACATAAAAACAGAATTCCATTTTATTACCAAAAGTTGAATG
Source organism: Entomobrya proxima (assembly GCA_029691765.1). NCBI lineage: Eukaryota > Metazoa > Arthropoda > Collembola > Entomobryomorpha > Entomobryidae > Entomobrya > Entomobrya proxima. The sequence continues at coordinate 15,365,289 of CM056169.1, forward strand.
AAGAAATTCAATTTATTACTCTATTTCGAAAACGCCTGTCCGAACTAATGAATGAGATTTTCAAGTTTGTTCATAAGAATGGACAGCATAAGACGGAAGTATTTGCATTTGCAGACGAACTTGACAATATAGACCTTTTTTATCCGTGCTTTGATATGTCAGATAAATGGAAGATTATAAAAAAGCAAGAAATTCCTAACTTTATCAGCTTTGAGGGTTGGGTTATTCGGAGATTCTTTTTGCAGAGGATATTTCAGTTTGTACTGTGGCAAACATTAGAGTCCGGGTTGAAAGAATATTGGAATAAGAATCATGGGCGAAAACTGCAAATTGGCGCTATGCGACAATTCCAACGAAATCAAACTGGAACTGTGCATATCACAATTAACAAACAGTACAATTCCGTAGGGTACGTGACTCAGAACTGGGAGCAGCGAATGCGTACAGACAATGTCAAACCAACACCACTTTCTTTGAAAACAATTGATGATTTGTTCATATTATGCATGAGTCTAATTGTAGCTACGTTCTTCATAGTTTGTTTAGAGCGTGTTTGTTTTAACTTTGATTATTTATGCACAATTACCAGATCAATGTTTAAAAGTTTTGCCTCGACTGCTTCATGTCTATCAGTAAAATTTAGGAGAAAACGTGAACATGCGAAAACTGTCCATGACATTAAACATGAGAAATAAAAACAACTTACAAGCCATAGGGATTTTTCCTAAACATGCTTAGTTATTATGGGGAGATAAATTTTTATATTAATGTTGACAAGCATTCTACAATTTAGCTGAAGTAATTATGTGTAAAAATGTAGAATATTTATATCGCCTGCAAAAGCTGTAAAATTTGTAACATTTATCTTAAATCCGAACAATTTGATGCCATATTGTGTATGAAATTTCGTCAACATTTTCACAGGTTTCATCCAAATAGTAAGTACTAGTATATCCAATATTCAAAATAATTTACAAACGATAGTTGAACCCAAGCATAAAAATGGGGGGTTGCAGTTGATTACGTACACAATAGTGAATTAGGTATTTTCAATAATGCAAAGTTGTAGTAGTAATTTATTAGTAGCAGTAGAATAGAATAGAAGGAAAAAGGTGGGTTTTGAATCAGCAAATATTTGAAAGCCTTTTATTATGTAGATTGATTCCTTTACATATATTGGAAGAAATCTAACTCGAAATATTTAGATAATGCACACGCGTATTGAATTTTTATTTGTTTGTATTCCCAAAATGTTGAATATTTCAGAACTTTAAACAATAAGAAAATTGCCATAATCTGATAGTGTGGTGACAAATGCAGTCCCGGAAAAGTCTACTGCTACTACTAGACATATACATTGAAATACAATTATGTTCAAAATCAGATTGTAAATTCTTGATCTATAATTTGATAGAACTTTGCTGTGTAATTTAACAGATACGTTTGTGCATTAACAGTGTTTATGTAACCAATAATAAGTAGCGCAACCATTTATTTTGAAAAGATACAGTATCAAAAATTTGTTATATTTACGAAAGTTTTCGTTCTTCTTGTAGATTTTGCATAATTCTTGAATTGTTCGTCTACCATTTACTACAAAAAATTTGGTGGATTTTCTGCTCTGTGTTGTTTGCAGTTGTATATTGTCAAATATTAGTTTATTTTAGGAGCATACTGTAGCAAAAGTATGAAATCAACGGGATATTTTTTATTAGTTGTTTCATTAATTTTCATTAAATTTTCTGCCTCAAAAAGGACTGATCTGAGCCAGTATTTATATTTTCACTTTTACTACTACGATCAATCACTCGTAGATCTTGTAATTAAACGGTACCCATCTTTAAGGGATTTATATAATGATCCGCCAATGATAATATTTGCCAATGAGATTGCTCATTCAGCTAACAGGACACTCAGAGTTGAAGCTCTTGAAAACTTGTCTAAAAAATCTCACCCTGCTTTTATCATGGAAGTTGACTTATTGGAAATTGAGAACATGTGGAATTACAACCGGAATAATTCACGAATTCAAAAGCTTCCTAAAATTGCAGTTATATATTCCCTACCATTCAATTTTGTATATTGTGACAAACTTCGGACAAGGTACGAGTCTCCATGGCAACTTTCTATTCTGCTTGATCCATTTGATGAATTTTGTTGGATTATATTGCTGTGTCTCCTTACAATCTCAATTTGGTTTATTGCTTACGAAATGAAACAGGCTACTACAAGCGTAACACTGTTCTTTCTATCGATTCTCTTTTCTTCAGGCCTTAAAGGTGGATTACCAGTGACAGTAAAGAAATCTCTTGGGGTGATAGCCTGGCCATTTGCATCCATAGTTTTATCAACTTTATATTTGGGGAAGCTTTCGAGTAATATTATTCATCCAGCTTTACCGGACACAGCATCAAATATGAAAGAACTTTTGGAAAGAAATTATACTCTACTTTACCCTGAGGAACTTTGGATAGATACTTTGACAAGTTTGTTGTCAAAAACTGCAAATTCTACTTTTAGCAAGTTTACAAAACATATTATGTAGCTTCAGGCAATGTGACCGAATTTGTTCATGGACTGGCGTATGCTGGATATCAAGCATTGCCCAAGACGGCATTCTTGCATTTCTGGCCATCTGTAATGTACTATTTCAATAAAGCTAGACAGCGCTTAGAAGAAGAAAAAATAATCGAAGGCAGAACATGCATTGTTGGAAAAGAATTAATTCCTGCAAACAGTCCGCACAATGTATTTCTTCCACCTAGTGAAGATGTAATATTCTCAGTGTATCAGAGCTTTACAGAAACAGGAATTTTCCGTCGATGGTGGGATGAATCTATAGGTCTCTATAGCTTGCAAGACGTGTCCAAGATCGATCAATGGTTTTGAATCCAACAACAATGGCGCAAGAAATTAGCACTGAAGTAAAATCATTGAAAATGGATGGGAGACTCCGTAAATTGTTTTTGTTATGGTTGCTGTGTTTGATTGGATGTGTCATTGCATTCTTGTATGAAATAATTTGCTTCAAAAGTATTTTAAGCTATTTAATTTATTATTTAGTTATGATATTTATTTCCAATAAAATAATTATTTATTGAAATGTACAAAATAGTTTTAAAAATCACAGCTGAATTGAGATCATATAAAATATGAATAATATTTATCACAGTCACTATACACTAGTGTTTCAAACATACAAACCCCACTGGCTAATGTGTTTTCTTTGATACGGACAGTCTTGTTCTCTAAAATATTCCCTGGCGACCTTTGACCAATTAAATTTACTAATCCCATTCCGATGTAATGAAAGAAGCAACTCTTGCACCATGGCCATAGTCACTTTTACATCCCCACAACAACTTCTAACGCATTTTACAAAATCCTCTGCATCATCATCAAAGTCATCGTCTAACGAATTATGTTGTGTCTTTGTGAAAAACCTACTATACAATCTTCTAATTTGGCTATTGTTGGGATAATCAACACAGACTTTCAAGTCGATTCTTCCAGGTCGAATCAGAGCCGGATCCAATAGTTCCAAATGATTAGTGGTCATGAAAATAATTCGACCTTCTGCGGAACCTCCAACCATCACACCATCTAAAGCGTTAAGAAGACCGCTAAATGTTATAGTGGATGAACAAATAGCTCCCCCAAAAGACAAGTTTTGTTCAGATGAGTCTGCAAGCTCATCCTCCCGACTTTTAAACGCCGTGTCAATATCCTCTAACAGAATTAGCGACCTTTCCGGGGTAGAGTTCATATGACGAGCCAGGTTCAAGTCGTTGAGATTACTGGAAGTTAGGGTGAGAAGACAAATGTCCAGGTGCAATTCGGAGGCAATAGCTTTAATTAATGAACTTTTACCCGATCCTTGAAAAGAACAAACGTAAACATTTTTAGCATTAAAAGGTTTGCTAATGCAGCTATAAACGTTCTAAAATTGTCTTTTATTTACCTGGTGGACCATACAAAAGGTATCCCCTGCTGTATGGAATTTCTCGATTTTCATACCATTCCCTTGATTTTAAAAAATCCTTTAAATCATTAACCAACTTTTCCTTAACACCTTCCGCTAAAATCACAGAATTCAATGGGCGACCACGCCGTGGACTTCCCATTTCTTCCCATGAAGAAATACAACATGAACACGTTGTTTCTTTGGGTTTGTGAATTTGCACACTATGCTCTAAACTGCTACTGTCTTGTGAGGAATTTAATGCCTTATTGAGGAGCTCATAAATTAAGGCTCGATTAGAACGTTTAGAAGTTATTCTTATTTTTTCAAATGGATAAGCAGATTGAAAGATTTGCGGGAGTTGGGTACGTTCTACAGTGAGCCATTCTCCTTTGTACTGAATTTGGCCAGGCCGGTCAGTTTGTGGCCCGTACCTAATAGGCTTCTTGGCGTTGGTCAAACTAGGAGAGCTTGCGCCTTCTTTGTGCTTAAAATAGTTGTCGGCAGAGACATGGCATTGATCCATGTTCCCACTATAAAAACTAGAGTTGTAACTGGATAAATAGTCCAGAAGTCGAAGATAGAGACGATCAGTGTGAAAATCGTAACTGGTTTCGTCTTCATATTTGCTCGAGTAGAATCGCTTAGGTCCCCATACCTCCACAGAACAAATCTTTTTAAATGATAATGAAACACGGAATTTTAAAATATAAACACGAATAAAATAGTTGTATTTTGTATTTGATGAATTTGATTTCAAACCTGATAAGAGCCGATAATACTTTGGTAAAATGAAACCAACTTTTGAATATAACTTAAAACCAAAATAGCAGCCCAGCTAAAGCACGACATATACTCTTGCAAAGCAATCATGGCTTTTTTAAACAACGGAATGGTTAGAGTTTTCTGAGATTCTCAATGCAGTTTCCGATGCAATTTTTGCAAGCCCACACAACTTACAGGTTTGCTCAACTTGTGCTTCACAAAAGCACCAGTTTCAGTATATTTTACTCGTTTATATAGCGAACTTCAAGTGGTCTATAGTGATCTATAAGTGTTTCAGCAGAGTAAAAATCAGTATGACAGCAGGCACGCTATTATGTAATGTAGTTGTCGTTTTTTTGCAACTCAGTATGGGTACACCATGCTAGCCTAGTACGAACGGAACATAACGTTATGTTTTGTTCGATTATAATAGAAAAAGTAAGCCGTTCTTTTCGTGGCTGATTCATCCAAACATTATACGTTTTTAAAGCTTTTGCACAGGTTCAGTTTATTAGACTGAAGAAACGTTTGCCCATGTTCTTAGAAATGATACGTTTAACCCTCGACTTGGTTGGACGTATTAAAAACGTACGGTACGAGTAAGATGTTTAAACAAGTTGGTGTTTGGGTCAAGAGTCATGAACATGAAATTATATATTCAATGCATGCAAGCGTTTTTATTTGCCCATTTTTAGCATGCGATAAAAATTAGCGTCATGTTAAATTTCGAAGAGATTGGTGTTTGGATTTACTTGAATTAAATACTATAACATAGGCACGCATCTTTCTATATACCTATTATTCTATTTGTATTTGGGGCATTTTAAAGATGTTACTACACATTAAAAACCACGGAATTGTTCAGCGTGTTAAGCATTAATAAAAATTATTTTCTTTTGAAAGCTTGTATGGTGAAAATTAGTATTTATAATTACTTGGTTTCAGAATTTAACTTTGAAATTAATTTATATCTGAGGTAGATAATAATATTTCGTTATGCAAGTCAGCCATCTTAGACTAGAGTGCTTTCTATTTTGCTTATATATAAAAACCCATATGGTAAGTAGCGGTCATATTTAAGTGCTTATGCTATTTGGAAATATTGCTTAAGAATTAGTGTAGAATAAGTACATATGCACTACGATAGTATTTCTGAAGTACGTAAAATATTTTGAAGAGAACTTATGCAAACAAATAACAATTTGGCATTTCTTTGTTGATAAGACACTTAAAGTGTCAACCTTGAGATTAAATGGACAAATCAATATTACAAAAAATAAACCACTTACTTGGTTGTCTTAGCAAATGTATTACGTAAATATACTTTTATCAAGTAATGCCAACCAAATTTTTTGATGCAGCACCGTTGAATTATATTAATAATTTTTTTAGATTTCACTCTTTTACCAAAGATAGAAAAAATGCATTTCCAAACTTCAAGCTCAATATGCATACAGGTACGTATTTTTATTGTATTTGTTACTCATTTCCAAAGCTTTTCAACTTTACAAATGTTTGGTTTACTACCAGAAAGTGGAAACTTTTTCCGTAACTACTATGTCCATAATTCCCCATTGTTCATCGATAATTTGTTAAACCAACACTTGAAATTGTTCCCATTTGCACCTGTTCAAGTAAATTCTCCAGACTCTGTTTCAGAAACACGACATCCTCTAATAGCTACTAAGAATCGTAGTTTGGTCCAATTCATAGCTAAAAACAATTCGAAACCAAGAACCCAATTAATAAATACTAGTGCTTTTGAAGGTGTTCATTTCGTAACACTTCTTGTTCACCTTATAACTTCCGTATCTAATGTGGATGACTATAGTTTAGCAACGCTATCTTCCGACCAGGGATTCATCGAAAATTTTGCAGTTCCACAGAAAGATGATAGCCCATCATTACTCATTTTTATTGCAATTGACAATGAGTCATTAAAAGCTTTTCGAGATTTTCTGGAAGTGAATCTTAAATCTTTGCCTTATACTTGTAATACTTTTATATTATACAAAGATAAATTATTTGTGACTACTTTGGCAAATAACATAGGTAGCTACACCGAATTAGAAACTAATGCAGTGGCCAAAGCTAGCGTTCTGCCACAAAGGAAAAATCTGGCGCAAACTATATTGTTCATTTTTGCTGCACCCAAACAGAAAAGTTGTTTCGAAGTGGCTGGAACACCATCTTACTTTTATCACTCGTGTGTGATTAGTACAATCAAACACCTCCTAAATGTAACTTTCAACTTTACCACAATACAAAGTTTACATGAGATGCCCACTGAGCCGGGAAAACTGCCTCCACCATTGGACATAGGAATAAATATAATTTTTAATGGAGAATTAAATGATGAATTCAATTTTAACAGATCAAAAATCCTGCCAACTCTTGATCGTTGGATACTCAGCAATCCTAGTGTTCAGTCGTTTCCCTATAGTTATGTTACCATTGGTAACCGACTTGCTAATGGCATGACGGCGATTACAAAACCTTACCAATACAAATCTTGGATCTGTATATTTGCTACCGGAATACTGTTCCCGATATTTATTACAGTTATTCTAACTCTTCACCTTCGGTTTAAAGGATGTCGAAAAGAAGGCCGGTATCGACACGTTAACTTTGCTGATCTGACTTTTATTACTTTTGCTGGTGCTCTATCCCAATGTGATGACCATTCATCTAGAGTTCTTACTAATTCTAAATTAGTGGGTTGTCTATGGATTATTTGGAATTTTGCTTCAATTGTAATTCTTAACGCATACGACGGCCAGTTTTTCTCCTTTCTTGCTTCAGAGTCCGACTTTCCTGCTCAACGTTCTTTAATAGATCTTTTAAAAAACAAAGAGATATCCACTATTGTTACTTTCAACTCGATTTGGCGCACAGTCAAAAACGACACGGGACGTTTGGAAAGAGGATCCGCTTTTAAAGACACAATTTTGAAGGATATAATGGAGTCTGGTGTGGAAGGCGTAGATTTTCCTGAATATTATCATGACTTGTATAATAAACTGGGAACATACTTTCTTGTAAATTCCACAGGGTCTATAGCAAAGGCCATGGTAGACATTATTCATAAAAATGGTCTTTTTTCGAATGAAACTTTAGCATTGATTGACTATGAAGAAATGATAGACCTATTTAGTAACCTGATTAGTCATTTGGATGGGAGAACAGTGAGCAAAGCAATACCTGCAGAAAATTTTGTGATGAGATATGTCAGTCTTGTAAGAAGATCTTACATTGCCCCTTTAATACAAAACATATTTTCTAGCTTGTTGGAATCTGGACACATGGATTTATGGAAAAACAATCATCAGAGAGATCAGGGCAAACAAACTTTGAAGATTTTAAATGAGTGGCAGACAAGGGGTTTGCATTCCCTAAAGAAAGAAAATTTGCTATCTTATCATTACGGAAGTGCGACAGGTGATGTCATTAGAGATTATACTCCAGACCCCACTCCAATTCCATGGGAACTTATCAAGAACGTGGTGAAATTTGCATTAATACTGGTATCTGTGGCCTTGGTAGTGTTTGTTTTGGAAGTGATTGTATTTTACGAGAAAATGTTTTGGAACAAAAGAAGAAAAATGTTTTTGTAAACTTGCATTTATTTAAGTAATACTTTAAAGTTGTCTTGGTGAACGAGCAAGTTATGAATTAAGTAACAGAGCCAGTTTAAACATATCACATTAATTTTTCTTTTTGGTGTGCGTAACTGTGATTTTCTTGCTTCCGCCTCCGCAACACAAACTGAGTATTTTGGCAAACATTTTCCCAGAGATGTAAATAAATGCTAAGGTGGTAACCGCCAAGAATCCCCATACGTCGAGTTGGCGACGCTGATACCAATACTGTGAAATGGCGAGTGGTCGCAGGAAACTCGTGTCTTCATGACGCATCACATAGTCCACCCACCACAAGGCGGTGTCCACAGGTTTCTCTGGTCTATCTTTGAACCTAATAGAAGTCAACTTCATTTGTTTCTTCAGACTACATGAAAGGTTAAATGAAAAAAAATAGAATGTAAATTATTAGTGTATTTCATTTGCAGGAATATTAATGACATTAAAATAATATATGAATGAATATGACCAACCTTGAATCGGTTAGTAGTCGATTAATGGCATCGTCTAACTGTGACTGAGTCAATTGAGCAATTTCAAGACGAATACCTCGACCTGTTCTGTGCAGTCGCTCAGCATTGTAATCTTGTTCAGCCTTATTTTTCCCCAGAAAAATATGAACCATTAATAGATGTTTGTAAAACTAGTAGTAGGTACCTAAATATGCTTCGAATAATATGGGAAGTAAATAAATAACATACAAAAATGGGAAACACGACCATTGGCACAGCGTGAAAGACGGCTTCCTGCATACTGAGTAGTCCTCCATGAGTAATGAATCCCTTACACTTTGGATGACCTGTGAAAATAAAATAATAATATGCATTGAATTCAATTAAATATCTTATAAATTTTCATTAAAACATGTTAGTTCATACCCAATATATCTTGCTGAGGCATCCAAGTCGCAGTGAACACGTTTTTTGGCATTTCTTTGGGTCGATCCCCATTCCACCTCCACAAGAATCGTGCCTTACTTTTCCCCACTGCGTTAAAGAAAATTGTCCGGATATTTTCAGGAGATTTGGCCATATCGGCTTCACTTCCGAAACTAACGTAGATAAATCCATTATCTCCACTCTGGTTAACAAATTCCTCCATTTCTTTTGGCAGTGGATTAACTTTCTCAGAAACATGCATCCCTCCAATAGGAACGACCAGTGGTGGCAGGGAGCGCGGCATCTCTTCACTAAAGTGAGTATTGAGAAAGATCAGACTAGTATTTCTAATCAGTTCGGAAACAGGTGGCATATCGGGCATTTTCAGTTTTTCTCTGAGTGGTCCATTCAGGGGTGCCACACCTCTAAACTCCTTGCTAAAATACAAGTACAGATAGGACAGGGCAGACTTCACCCTTCCAAAGAATCCAAGAGGCAGATCCTCTGCAAAATGTACTCCCGGCGCAGTGGCACTTTCGTCAGGAAATCCGAAACTGTCAGGAAACCAATCAAATACGTGAGTGGTTCCAAAGACTATTGTTTTAGCCTTCCACTTCCATGCCAAACCGTAGCCACAGTCATTGAAAAGGGCATCAATTATTACCAAGTCAAACTTTTGCCGATTGACCCAGTCAACATTTTCCGTGTTGTTAAGAAACTGGGCACACATATTGGCACCCAATTTGGGAAGCATAAATGTTAGAGCATAAATGACAAGGTTGCCATACTGAAGTCGTAAATCGATAAAGTTGGGAGGCACTGGATGCTCCACTCCTTTGGGTACCATTTCTGTCACTTTAGGATGCGGATTTTTGTTGACGGTTGCTTGCAGAAAAGTAACCGAGTGACCTTGCTCGGCGAGTTTGACAGCAAGCGGCCATGCTGTTATACGGTGACTGTAAGTAGATAAGCCGAAGAAAAACAAGACGTTTGCGGCGGATGTCCATGAAGAAATTGTGATAAGGAGAAGGAATGCACTTTGCAAGATAGGTTTTGTTGATCCAGAATGCAGTCGCATTGTAAATCGGAAAGTTGCATGAAAGGAGAATTATAATTGTGATCCGCTATCTGGATACCATTTATTGCAGCAAGTGCTACTTAGGCCTATATTTTTTCGTATAACTTTAACTCGTTTTTATTAATAAAAAGGTTCACAATTTACATCTAGTTTTTTTACTTGTTTTTCAAGGACGCTTGCTGTTTGACAAATGAAAGCAAAACTAGATGGTTTGTCTGAACTGTTGTTTTCAGCTGGCACAAATCCATCCATGTAATGAACATATTTTAGTAAAAAAGCATACCGATTCAGTTCTTGCCATGTGTTTGAAACCCACAACAAGCGTGTGCGTATTATGATCAATACTTTATTTTTCAGCAAGTCAGTCAGTCTAGTTTGTCCATGTTTCTCTGGCATCAGTTTCCAGTATGTAAGTTATGTAATAACCTAGCTGTATGCAATGATCACCAGACAAGCACTTTACTTCTGTCTGGAGTGATTTTTATTAAATTGTTATTGAGTGCCGGCCGGCCAAAAAGAAAGAACATTATGCGAATCTCGAAGCTGGTGGTGATTTATCTTATCATATAGTATTCGTCCTTTGAATCCACATATTTCGTTGTTTTTTATGAAAAAGGGAGAACATAATATGTATGCTACATAGGTACCTTTATCATTATATAACTACAGCATTCATTCATTGCAACCGAACTGTTAATTTTCACAATAATTCAATGAACTTCTTTGCTACTTTTACTAAACCAATTTGTTTTTTTGGTTTTTCATTTCTTCTATACACCACTACGTGTACATGAAAACAAGAGATATGACAATTAACAGTTTTGACTTTTGCATTTTCATATTTATAAAATGACGTTATAAGAATTTCGAAAATTGTTATAAAGTTCACATGAAACAAATATGAATATAGTTTATTAAATATATATCCAAGAATGATGTACTATGTACGCAAACATGTTTTTGCCAACTTGTTTGTAAGCTACTCGACAATGACCTTGAACACTTGTTAATCCAATGAATTATGGTTCATCCTTTTATGTTTCGTCATGCTCTGCATCCCATGTGTTCTGTCGAACCCTTCGTACCTTGTATAAAAATCCCTTCTTCTCGAGTCGAACAAATTTATTCATACTTTGCAAGAGTCTCCATAACAAGTGTCTCAGCAGCGGTACGGTTTTTTAAAAATATTTTACGAAAAGCGTATGTATAGTGTAAAAGTAATATTGCTAAAACTCTTGAATCCATAAAAGTTTGCATTTGTTACCATTTTTAGAAAACATAACTTCAGCATGGCCAACAAGGTTAAGCACACAATCCTGGAGGCGACCACGGATGAGGATATCAAGTCTTTGTATCCGGTTCTACGTGACCTGCGACCTCATATTACTTCCGAACAGCAATTACTACAAATGGCACGTCAATTGATAGATGAGGAAGGTTGTCACTTTCTCTACATTAAGGACACTCTCGAAGGAGAAACTGAAGCAAGACCTGTGAGCATAATCACCTATCGAATACTTCACTGCTTATTTTATGGAACTCAAATGTACATCCATGATGTGGTTACTTCGCCATCAGCGAAAAAGAGGGGATACGCTGGCGCTCTGATGGATTACACCATTGAAAAGGGAAGACAAGAAAAATGCAACGTGGTCACTTTGGACAGCGGATACACAAGAAGGGATGCGCATAGATTTTACCTTAATAAAGGATTCAACATGACGTGTCACCATTTTACTCTGGAGCTAAATCCAATTGGGAAATACTAACATGAAAAATGCTTGGAAATTCAATGAAAGAGTGTTGACCTTCTAAAGTAGCATTGAAATTTGTATGCTGTTTACTGTTCTTTTCATATTCAAGCTTTTCATGTCATTGGCCCATGTGCCTATTGTGTAGTCAAAAGCTAAAGGTTGCTTATTGAATAAATTGAATAAATTATTATAAATTTCATTAAAAGCTTTAAAAAATATTTTGCCAAACATTATTTACACATTTCCAATGAATCTTGGAGCCCCTTTTACAGTTCTGGTGACGGCAATTCTACTCGTAGAAACTATTCATTGTGTTAAATCTCATTTCGATAAAACTGTTGATTCCTTGACTAAGATTCCTGATTGGCAAAGAGATAATCAAGGTGCAAGTTTTGATGGAAGATCTAACCGTTACATGGCTATTCATGATCAACCCTTATACTTTGGAAAACTTCACACTTTGAAAGCATACACGAGTTGGGCAGTAGTTGAAGAAAAGATTCAACAATGGCTTCGTACTAGACTTGAGTACGCTAAATGGGAAAGACGAATCATACGACAGTACCTCAAGAATAATGTTTGGAGGAGAGGATCTGAAACTACAAATAGTTTGCATAAATCTCTGACCACATCAACAGAATATAAACCGATGAAAAACTGGGATTGTTTAAAAAATGCTGTTATAGGCTATTGGATGACACACGAACTCGCTTCTACTTTCCGGAAATACTCCAATCTGCTTCAAAGTTTGGATTATTCTAAGAATTTCCGTAAGATTTAATATTTTAATCTGCCGCACCCGAAAATTTCAAGCAGACTTAGTTTTTACATAATAGGTCAATTTGAAAATGGACTTTACCTTGGTGATCACGACCGGTCATGGATAAGCAACGAAGATTTGTATCTCTCCATGACCGCCTTTCTTCATCTTCAAGAAAATTACTTTTCATCTCCAGAACAAGTATTAAGCTTTTATGAATACTCCTGCATTTCATGCACACGATAGATAATTTACAAAAACAATTATTGTAATATTTGGAGAATTAGATTGCGTCTGCCTTAGAATATGAATATGAATCTGAAGTAACGCTGAAAGCTGTTCATTGTGCGGAAATTGGAACATTTGCTCTATACAGGAAACGCAACTATATGTCAGTGGAGTGGTTAGAACAAACATGGAAACTTTTGACTTTACATCTTTTCAATACTAAATCTGGCGTCACCTTACATGTCACTAAATTTCTTATTCGTCTTTCTGCACAAGAGGTTTGTTTCATAATCTTTGTATTCTTTTTTAAAAACCTGGCTAACTCGATTTGATTTTGGTAGCACAATAAACGTTTGAATCAATACAAGACCCTGAACCTGAACCCGGAAGATTTGGAAGACCCAAATACGTACAAATATCTTTTCCTGGACCACATAACTGCCCAGCAACTGTTGAGAGAGAAAACTTCTTCTGAATATGACTATTTCTACAACTACCATGATTACTCTCAAGACATTTCATTTGCACCCTTTCAGTACAAAGCATTGTGCATGGGAATGCAACTTCAACCTGAGGAAGTGAAAAAGAAATTTAAATGCTACTTGGAAAATAAAAGGCATCCATATTTGTATATAAATCCAATTAAGGCCGAAGTTATTTCAGAGGATCCTCCGATTTACCAGTTTTATGAAATGATTGGTGAAAAGGTCAAAGCCGGTATTATTGATACTTATACATCGGAAGTGAGACCTTCTCAGGTTGTAGGTTGGTGGGGAATGGATGTGGTGTCTTCATGGAGAACGTCTGCCGGAATTGGGATGCGACCAGAAGCGCAGGATAAAAAGATTTATAGTTTGGCAGAATTCGTCTCGGGATTGAATATTTTGGGTCACTCAGAGTACACTCAGTATTTGGAGTATACTTATGGACGATTTTATAGCTATCACGGGGATGCGGTATGAACGCTAGCAAGAGCAAGTTTCTCCAAACTGATAAAGTTTTCATATATCATTTCATTACAATGGATAACATATTTTGCAGGTAGGAGCCCAAGAAGAAGCAGAGTCAGTGATGGAAATGTTTGGCGATAGAATTGCAACGATGCTTTACTACGTAATATTACTGGATTTCTTATTGTTTTGCTTTTAGTGCTTTTACTTCCCTGAAATTCGGATGGGTTTTTAATTTATATATTTTAGCTAGAAATACCTGAATCTGGTGGGCTCACTCCGTTTTGTCAGGCAGGTGTGTTTCCTCATCCTGTCCAAAATTCAGCAGTTTTGTGGTATAACTTGTATCGCAATGGAACTGTACGGCATGATGTGGATCATGGAGCTTGTCCAGTGATACATGGACATAAAATCGGTATGTTCTAATCATATAATGTATAATAACTTCTAGCAATTTAATAGTACATATCATATTAAGTTTTAGTATTTTAAAACATACATTTCTTAAAAGTTATGAACCATTGGATTCATCATCATGGCAACTGGAATACAAGAAAATGTTCATTAAACCAGTTTGAATAAAACATTCAAATTGTTCAAATAAAAAAACGACCTTGTCTTGTAGTATTTGCGTATTTTTTTATTTAAAAGTACTCAACAACACGACTGCAAATATCGTGGTACTCATTAAACAATATTTCAACTCCAGTTTTACCAATAAATGCTAAATATTTGGTACCACCGGTACTTCACCAAACACAAAGAAAATCTTTTAAGGATGCATTAATAAATTTTGACAAGTACATGGATTGTAAGGTTGGAGTTCTTTGTTCTGACTTTAATGTCGGGTATTGAATGGCTTCATTCAAGAAACAATTTACTTAACAAATTATTTAGGCTATATGTCCTCTCATTTAAAGGAGGCTAAAACTTTCATGGTGTCATACCTAGAAACCTAAAATATATTCCTTCAGCGTTTAGCACTAATATGTCATTATCATTATGTCTTACCGTAGTCCTAGTAATTGCCATTTGTGTTGATTCAAAATATTTAATATACAGTTTCCATAATCTTGAGAACAACACTATTGCCAACTTAATTTCAAACTATCCAAGTAAGCGATTTCTTTATAATATTGGTGACAACATGTTCATTCCTCTCATACTTTTTCACAATGAATTAGCAAACAGTTTAAATCTATCGTTGCTAGCAGTGTCCAAATACTCATTCACACATTCTACCAGTTACACAACCGTTTTACCACATCAAGACTTTGAAAATAACCAAACTTTTGGAGATATTTGGATTAGTCATTTAAGCAAAAATAGAAGCAGTGAAAAAATTGGGGAGCTTCCCTTATTTTTTCCCACGGACTCTGAACCAATGAACTTTGCCTACTGCTCCACAGTTCGTCGTCGGAAAAACTGGAAAGGTAGTTATTGGGACTTGACAGTGTTTATAGAACCATTTGAATTTCCAGTTTGGGTATGTTTGCTACTTGCGTTCTCTATCACAATTTTAATGGACCCTCGTGCCACCTTCATATTTCTATCTTTTTGGAGAAACTCAAAACCTTTCTCGTACATCGTTTCAATTTTCATGATTACGGTTTTGGGAACATGGTATTCCTCCACAATGACAAGCACTGTAATTAAGCGACCCGCTCCTTTAACTATTAAAACGTCGAAAAAAACTATATGAGAATAATTACACACTATTGCACCTTGGCAGTTCCAGGGAGCAAAAGGTGAAGCATATTCTAAAGTTAAAATCAGAGCGAGCTCCATATTTAAACGAATTCAAGCATAAGACTTTTGAAAATATGACAGATTTTATAAATAATATGGTCAATGGAAAAAAAGTTGCATATTTTTATTTGTGGCCTGGAACACACTATACTGTTAGCAGAGCTGAATCTTTTATGCTACGGAGAAATACATTAAAGTTACAAGGAGAAAAAACAAACGATTTCAAAAGTGAGTCGCGAAAACGTTGTTTTGTAGGGAAACACTTAATGCCCATGAGTAACCGATTTTTAGCTTTTCTTCCACCTGGAAATGCAATAGTATACCAGACATACCAGAAAATGTTTGATGGAGGAATCTATCGATACTGGTGGGACGAGTTTTTGGGAATGTCGTACAGTGTTCGGGTTCAGGATAGATTGAAAGTGATTCGTCCGGCGAAACGAGTTAGCAGGGATGATGAACGGTCACGAAACCTTAATGGTCTCCAA
Source organism: Entomobrya proxima (assembly GCA_029691765.1). Classification (NCBI taxonomy): domain Eukaryota; kingdom Metazoa; phylum Arthropoda; class Collembola; order Entomobryomorpha; family Entomobryidae; genus Entomobrya; species Entomobrya proxima. The sequence goes on from CM056169.1 coordinate 15,381,538, forward strand.
TTAGCGGGGCGACTTGGTACAGTTTTTGCAATTTGGACTACCCTTTTATTATTCTGTGGATGGGTTTTGGCTATAGAAATATTAACAAACTGTGTATTTAATCACATTCATAAGAAAATATTTAATTTATATGAATGGATTTTTTACTCTGCGATTCATAGATAACTTTACAGCTTGACAGATATCAAAACAGATCCAATTAAGTTTGAGATTAGCGCTAGTACCGTTAAACAAGTCATCTTTTCAATTACATACATTCCACCACTTCTAACGGCTTCCACTCTGTAAGATCTCACCAGTCGTCTTCCCATTTGACCTTGATAATTCCCATTTTTTCTCAAGTATCTGCCAAATTTTCTACTATATTCACTTATCAAAGCAGTAAAGCCTACAAACAATGGCAGGATGATACAAATGACAACAGATGAAGCAATTCCAAACATTGTTACCAAAACACCATCAATTCCTTCCAGTCCTGTTAAGCGTACACTCACAAAAACTGACTGAACCAACATTAAACCAAAAATTGTCTTTACTCCAGGCACGTACAGCTTTCCATAGACAGAGTTGTACACAGTGGTAAGAATCCGGAATTTAGAGTAAATGTTTAATTGCTCATGCAGCAACTTAAGTGCAGTATTCCGAGGTGCCCAGATTTCCTCCATTTTCATCATTCTAATTACTGCTGCTTTAAAGGTGTGCATAAACGCAAGGTTTAAATGAAGCGAGAGGAAAAATGTTCCCCAAACGTAAAAAACATGCCACTGGTCAACCAAAATGCCAAGGAACACGGCAATCGGACTCCGTTTTGTTGTAAAATATACGGTGGCGTGGTATGCAAAGCTACCAAGCTGCCAATATTCACTTTGAAACCAGAGAAAGATAACAGATATTGCAGGGAGAAATCCCGTACAACAGTAGGCGATTAGAAAGGAAAGTAGTTGGATTCGAAAACGCTTGCTTTTGGAAAGTGCGTCTTGTCCAAAATGCTCTGCGAAATTACAAAAAACCGAAGAGTTGTTGGAACCTATTAAATATTAAAGTTTTAAACACGCCTCCTACTTACGGCTTTCCAAGTTTTGAATTAGAGCAGCAATTCCGGCTGAAAGTTGAATAATTTCATGACTATAAGCCAAATGGGGTATTTGATGCACCAAAAGCATCAAGGAAACCGTTCCCCACTGAATGTGAAATGCAATATGGACATATTCCTTCTTTGCCAAATACTTTGGCAAAAGACACATGAAAATTGACCAACATGAAACGGTATAAGTGCCCATGATTAGGCAACCGAATATCCAAAAGTAAAAGTGCACGGAATTTCTGCAAAGATTTAAGGATATTTGAAGCCCGGGTTCCCATTTTAGTTTGTATGGAAATGCAATGGCAAAGTAGCAAAACTGAAAGAAACTTTTTAGATAATTTTCCAGTTTTTCTGGAGACATTTTAACAGAATAATGCATGATGGTACATTTGATTGTAAACTGAGACCTGAATGAAGAGGAAATTTCCTAATCAATACGTACATCAGTGCGGTCTACAGAAGCTATTGTTTTTATCAGAATAGTAATCAAGTTGTCATATTTATTTTCTTAGATGTCAGGATCGCTGAATTATTTATCATCGCACAAAAACATGTAATTTACAGCAAGAGTATGCAACTAAAAAGTAAAGTATCTTTTGCGCTTTCGTCACTCTTATACCATAAAGCTAAGCACGCAATCAGTGAATTTAGTTTTTTTGTACACTTAAATTATGCTTTTAATGAGCCTGTACATAAAAACCCGTATATATTTTCAAATTGAATTGATTGTGCTTCTTTAAAAATTTAATCACTGCTTGGAAACATCGTATAAGTATAATATCATTTTATCATAAAAAATAATTATTGTATTGTTTATGAGTTTCCTATGATGAACTGGAGTCATAATTTACACATATTAAATGGGATAGGTTCTAATTGCATAAAATGTTTGATAGTAAAGCTGACAAGAAAGCCCCCTCTCCCCCATCGGTGCCTTTAGGACATCCCGAGTGGAAACCCTGGGAGGGTGTGGTCCCACAGCACATTCGAAATATCTGCTTTGCCTGGCAGTTTGTCAAGTACTCTTTTATATTCTACTTGTGCATTCGTCAGCACAATGTACTTAGGAGGCGTCATCGCATTCCTCGCGTCCTATTTGGCAAGCTTCCCCCAGAAACTTTCGAACGCGCAAGGAACTACCACATGGCTCTCAACTATCTAAAGATGTTTTCCAGTATTTATTTGATTATCCATGAAATCTGGTTAATTTATTATGCTGGCTTTACCAAAATGTGGTTTCTTGCTGGCCCCACTCTGGAATTTCTTGGCATTTGGCCTTGGAGCTGGGACTGGGAAACTGGTGTATCAATCGTATTCATCTTTTTACTGGATTTACACATCAACTTGCTCCACTTGCCGTTAAAGCTTTATCGAATATTTGCAATTGAAGAAAAGTACGGATTCAATAAGATGACCTTATCCTCCTACATGTGGGATTGGGTAGAGAAGCTTTGCTTCGAAACGGTGTTTACTTGTATCACTGGTGTCTGCATTTTATGGATTGTTCGAGAAACTGGACAATACTTCTTTATCTGGCTCTGGCTGTTCTCCTTCCTGTGGCTACTTCTTACGCTGGCAGTTTATCCCAACTGGATTGCTCCCATATTTGATACATACAAACCACTTCGGGAAGGAAGGCTCAGAACGCGTTTAAAAAAGTTGGCAGATTTCCTGGGTTTCCCACTGGATGAAATTTTGGTTCTGCATCAAAGCTGGAGATCCGAGCATAGAGACGCATACTTTTATGGATTGCTGGGCTCCAAACGCATTGTGATTTATGACACTGTCTTGGCTGGCTATCCAGAGGTGGATGAAGACAGCCAAGGTAGAAGAGTACGAATGCGAAACATAATTCCAAAGAAAGTGAAAAATGCCTCGCTGGATAGTGTGCCATCGCAAGTTCTGCATAAAGGACTTGCTGCTGTTTTAAGGAAATCTGACGAGGCTGCTGATGAAGACAAAGACGACTCGGATAAACCTCCTCCTGGTAGAAAAGCGGCTTTTAGTAGGAACTCCATGTACGAGTCTGGGTTTACCGAGTATGAAATCGAAGCGATAGTTGCCCGTTTGATGGGCAATTGGGTGATGGGCCATTACATAAAACAGTTGATATTTCCAATGATCAGCCTTTTCTTCTTCTTTTTGATTTTCTCATACACCTACGAGAACTCGAGTTTGTTCCAGGCGTTTGAGGTGCCAAAGGGGATGGATAAACCGATTTTGTTAGGACTCAGGATATTGTATTCGGATGTGATGGATATCTTCACAATTGTGAGCATGTACTTTTTAAATTAACAATTAACTGATAGGCTGTGCAAATTGTTCCCCCTATTGACATATACATATACACTTTTTTTTCAAAAACATCAGTTTGTAGAGTTTGTAATGAAGTATTTAGAACGACAGCATTGTTATGAAGCGGATGCATTTGCTACAAAGTTAGGCTACGGAGAGGATTTGATAGACGCGTATATTGAAAACGAAAAGGAGAACCTTTCTTATCCCTACTTTGATGAGTTGTACTGGGGATTCCACAATTGGGAGCCGTCAGCACTTCAAAGCATTTCTGCTATTGAAAAGGAAATGGAACGAATGCAATGGAAAGTGGATTGAATTGCTTGTCAATTTAAACTATGTACAATAAAAATACGCATGTTTTGTACATGAACTGTTTTATATTTTTTCTCATAAAAATTCTCGTTTCATAATGGCTTTTTATTAAAGTTCCTGATGATAACTTGCACTCTCCCATTGTTTTAAAATATCAGCGGCAGCCTTTTCTCCAATTACGAAAGCGGGAGCTTGAGTGTTTGCATTTGTTACTGCGGGCATAATAGATGTGTCAACCACTCTCAGGTTTTCAAATCCAATGACCTTCAATTTGGAATCAACTACTGCATCGGGATCGCTAGCCCCAGATCCCATGCGACATGTTCCACCCGCATGAGCAGAAGCTGTGGTCATGTAGCTAATGTAGCATCTCCAGTACTCATCAGAACGGAATTCGTGATGTTTGCAAAAATGGAGCGGAGGTGTGGAGTAGCGTGCACTTTGCTTTTGATAAGGTGGTGCTTCTTCGTGAATCCGGATAACTTGCTTTACAGCTACACACACAGAAAAAATAATACATTGCATCACGTTTGGCCGATTTCCTTTTGTTTTAACGTTTTAAATATTTTTGTAACTGTACCATCAATCATCGCCTCCATGTCATCTGGATGGGTAAAATACTGAAAGTCAATTAAGGGATCCTCCTTGATATTTTGAGGGTTTAATACCAGTCTGCCTCGACTTTTAGGTCTTGTAAGCATAATTACTGTGGCTATTGGAACTTCATCAGAGTCATCGTCTTTATTGTCATCGGGATCTGCCATTCCATCTATCTGAAACCTAGACGGTGTTTGAAGTAGGTGCAAGTTTATGTCAGCCCAATTGGGATTTGGATCCTTCTGCTGAGCCCTAACTGACGATACCAGAAAAGCTTGACCATAAATGCCCATAAAACTGGAATATGGTCCGTCACCAGTTTCCTCATAGAGCTTCCATGCTTCTGGAGTGAGATCTCTCTCGGGGTCAAATAATTCGGCCTTGTCTTTTTTAACGTTAAAGTAAAGTGTAAGGTAAACGTGATCCTGGAGATTGCGCCCAACAGGCAGATATTTTACTGCAGGTATTTTGGCGTTTTCGAGAACATCCTTTGGACCAACTCCAGATTCCATGAGAATTACAGGTGATACAAGTGTACCAGCTGCGATAATCACCTCTTTCGTAGCACCCACCCTAACTTTATCGCCAAATTCATTAGTGTATATTACGCCAACAGCCCTGTTCCCCTCAAAAATAATCTTTTCGACGTTTGCTCTTTTGATAAATTTTAAGTTTGGTCTGGTGGCAAGAAGGGGCTTGATGTAGCCTTGATAAGCACTAACTCTTCTTCCACGTAGCCTGTTGAACTCGACAGGAGCAAACCCTACGCACAAATTAAAATAAAAACTTGTAACATCCAAAACCTGGTTTCGCTGTATATGAAAATAGTACTATGTTTACTAACCAACGACTTGTGGTCCGTTGGGATCTGTCACAGAATACCCCAATGCCTTGCCAGATTCCAACCACGTATCTAGGCCTGGAGCATATTTTTGCTGAGAAATTGGGAGTGGTCCACCTCTGCCATGATGTTTCTCTGAGGGATACTGTCCATGGTAGTCTTCAATCCTACAGAACAAGAAGAGGTCAGACTTATCATGCCATATTATATTATTTTGTCATTTAGTTGGAAACTGAATAGATGTTTAGGTGCAACTTTAATTTTTGTCAAGTACTTTTAAGATAATTTTGACTTTGGGCTTATCAGGCAACGTAAAAGCACCTTAATCCTAAATTGCAGTTTTATATGCATTTCCGTCATACTTTAGATAACTATTAATCTTTAACAGAGCTACCTTTTAAAGTGCTTCAACAAGTTGTCATAACTCCAACCAGAATCCCCTGTTAAGTTGGCCCAGTTGTCGTAGTCGTATGGACTACAAATTTCAAAATAAAAAAAGTTACTATACTATTATATTGAAAAAAATAAGCTTAATTTGGATTCCTCCAAACTACCTTCCCCTATTGTATATCTGACCGTTGACGCCAGTACCTCCACCCAGGGTACGCCCCGTCAAGTACACAAACGTCTATTAAAATATGAAATAAAAATAAGTGTTTTTAAATTGATAAGCTGAGAAGGCAATCAAAATTATTCCTGAAGTAGCAATGTCACATTACCCCATTGTTTAACAGCCCCGCATTACTCTGGGGTACAGTTTTGTATGTTTTGACATATTCGTCATTACTAAAGAAACTGACAAGTTTTGCAGGTACATCTAGATCCGGGTGAGGGTCACTACCCGATTCCAAAAGAAGAACGCTGAATTTTTCGGAGAGTCTGGCAGCAACTACACAACCTGCGGCACCCGCACCAACTAATGAGAATAATATTAAATATCATACCATACTTGACCCTTGACCGTATGACGCAGAAATAATTAAAATTGTCAATTAGCTTACCAACCACAAAGTCATATTCAGAACCTTCAGGGTTATCGTTAGCAAAGATGGGTGTAACAGTCAACAGTGAAATCAATAATCCTACGATACATAATTTGGTACTACTAGTAAGATCACACAAAATGCTATTCATTTTAATCAAGGGAGTAAAAAGCCGATTTCCTCAATGTACGGTTACTTATAAATAAAATTTAAACTTGTAATATATCGAGATTTGACCAATTTGACCGGCTACTTTCACTTGACTCGGTGATTCCATCCACGTTCTCTTGTCCAGCTGGTATTTTCAAGGTCATACCATCAGAGCATGGATTCTAGTCTGGAATTTCCAGACAGTGATAATGATGATACACTTAAACAGATTATTACCTGAACTGTCATAAACAATTCTTCTTACAAATTGCATAAGTTCAATTTACTGCTTCATTTCACTTCAATAACGAGACTTAATAGAATAATTTTGTCAACTGTAATCGAGTGCATGCATGTGCAATTATGTATGCTACTATCCAAACTGTTATGCTATGAAAAGGATGAAATTTTTTTCAATAATGTTTAATAAACTTTGTACTTTAATATTTTTAAAAGTTTATTCCAAAATGTTTCAAAGAAGTCATGAAAATGTACAACATACATATACCCCCTAACTCGATTTTTAGGATAGTAATTTGTAGCATGGTTTAGTCTTACTTTACTATAAACTAACATCTAAGATTCAAATTCAAATATCTTTCAAGCCGCAATCAATCCCCTTTGACATTTGAATTTTCCACCGCAATTGCATCCGATTGTTCAAGACTTTCATTTGCACCAGGCGTCGAGTCAGTGTGGATTGGGTCCGTAGTCTTGGCTTCGTTGACATGTTGCCTAAAATAAAATATAAGAATGATTCCTCATTTGTTACAAAAGCTTATATTTATCGAACTAATTCCAAAGTTCTAACAAGTAGCATAGGTTACCCTTTCAGGTGCGACCCCATTATTTTACGAGGGCGCCCTCGTTTCTTCAAAGGTGCTTGGGTTTGCGAAGACGAAGCGCCTCCCTGATGCAATTCCCGGCTTGCCTTCCACTTTCTTGCACGTCCTCGAGTTGCACGACCTTTTTTGGGTTTAGTAGCTTGACCAGATCCCTGTTGCAATTCACGGCGTGCTTTCCACTTCCTTGGACGTCCACGACCTTGCTTGGGTATAGCAGGAAATCCCTGTTGCAATTTCCTTGGGCGTCCACGACCGCGTTTTGGAACAGTCGGCTTGGATGATCCTCCACCCGCCTCAAGTGTTTGCGCTCTTCCTCCTTCTTCCACTGCACCTGGCTTAGACCGGCTACAAAACATACAAAGAAAAATAATAATTAACTACATAATTAGCTAGGAATCATTCTTCATTCTTATCAAATTAAAAATTTACTGTTCTTTATAGCGATGACGCATCAATTCCGCAAATTCCGTAAAACTGGCTCCACAAGCACGACACCCTACACCAGCATTTTTCGACATCTGGTGGACCTGCAGCTTATGATATTTCAATTCATTAAATCGATAAAATCTCTTGGGACACTTGGGGCATTGAAAAGCACAACTAGCCGGGTCATATCTTTTCACGTGTTCCATTATCGATTGTTGTGAAACTGTTTGCTTTCCACAAACACAGTAAAACCCTTTCTTAGAAGAGTCTAGTTCGTGAAACACCATTTTTGCACTCAATCGATTTCTCCGGGGGACGGGGGTCCACATTTCATGATTCCGGAACACCTTTCTAGCTCTCTGAGCCCGAAGGCGCTTTGTCGGACCTGTCGGCATTACATAATTGACATTACCCACTTCAGCAGGCCTTTCTATGGATGCGTCATCTACAGACATGACATTTGATTGCTGATTTTCTTCTTCGATCTCCTCATTATTCCCATTATTAACATCCCCTTCCACCTCCTCCCGATTGGTAGAAGCTTCCAGGACCTGCAGTATCTGTCCGAGCTCGTTGCGAAGATCCTTTCTCATATTACGCTCTTTCTCCAGTTGGCGATTAAAGTCTGCAACAATTCTGTCATTTTCCCGTTCCAGCGCGCTGATTTTCTCTTCCAACTGCCTCTCCTTCAATGTCCAATTGTTGTGCTCATTCGCAATGCCCAACTCCGACTTCCGCCTCAAGGCACCCATTTGCTTCACCATTTGTAGCATGTTATCCTCCATGCGTCCTGCCTCGGTTTGAAACGTTTCCATCAAGCTGCTGGAATGCGCTTGGGGGCGAGTTTCAAAACGTCTAGTTGGATCCGCCGAGCCGCTTGGAGCTTCAACGTCTACGCTTTCTATATCACTGTCTTCAGTGGATGAAACCACTACATAAGCACGGGAACACATGTCGTTAACTTCATCCCCACGAGCAGTTGACTGCTGACCACCACTAAAACGCGACGAGACATCAGTTGAACTTGCAGCGTGATCAGCACGGACATTAGCGATTGAACCGGAATCGGAGGAAGAATCAATTTCATTCATTTTGTGACAATGTCCCAATGTGACACGAACCACCGCTTAATCCTGCTTTAATCCTTTAAAGATTCTAATCTCCTTTCGCCTAAATGTTGACCGCACTCGCACTAAATTGGACAATAATGTTGAGTCGGATGTCAAACCGAAGATGAAAGATGGAATGAGCTGACTCGCTGACTGCTGCGTGCACTGTGCACTGCGAGTCGCAGATTGCGACGAGCACACCTTCAGAAACTCAATGCACCACCAGGAAACTTCAATTTGTCGTTGAAATTGCTTCACGGAACAGGATTTCAATTTAAAAGTTAAATTTACCTAAGGGTAACTCCCAATCAAGTTTTATTAGCTAATGAGTGACCATCAATCAATTGATTGTTACAAGGTGTTGGAGGTTGGAGCCAATTCCCCTGACTTGCGTTGTTAAGATTTCTTAACAGAACTTCAGTCAGTGAGCTGAGTGAGCTCTGCAGGTTTCAATGTAAAGCTTTCAACAAGTTTCAACTTGAAAGTTTCAAGTCATGCCATGCATCGTTTCGTGTGGCACTGGAAGTATGAGTTGTATCGTCAGACCCTTTCACTGCTTTGCTTTAGATTACGGAGAATGAATAAGGAGTTTTTATTGACATGCAAATATTAAATAAATCAAAATGCAAAGTTTAATCTAACACTAGAGGTTCCATCCAGTCGACTTGAGCAAATTAGCATTTCTGTCCCAGACACCAGATTCAAGTATTTTATTTGGAAAAATGAACTTTTGTGATGGTAAAAAACTTGATTTTTTTGTAGCACAAATGCAGTTTATTATTAAGTTTTACACATGCCTATGACCTTTGGACCATTATAATTCATAAATTGCTTATCTGTAAAATAAATTTGCATAAAGTAGCGGCTAAACTTGTAAACTGTATACAAATTTGTAAAGATACAAAATGATTGAGATATATAGCTTGACAGGTGGGGCACATTGAGAAACGAAATTTTTAACTGGAACGGAAAAATTAATTAAGATTAAAATAGATTTTAACGAGTTTTTTGACATATCTGCTGATGCTTCATTAATCCACTTTTATCATCTCCAAACCACTTTTGGCAATATTCGCAGGTAAAGGAGATCGACTCAGTGGAAGATGAGCGAGAGAGGCTGGTCAGGGCTCGAGTGGCATTTCTGGTAACTGGTGGAGTGGGACTGGGCAGCGTTATTGATGAGGAGGACATTGATGCGGAAGTTGATGGTACAATGGCCACGATACTACCGGAAGTAGCGACGGGGGCATTAGCAGCGACACAACTTCTGGTTACAGGATTATGCTTCGACGACTTGTGCTGTTCCCGACAAAACTGGCAGTTGCTGCAGTTCCCCTGTAGCATTTTCAGAGCGCTAGTAACCAATACGCCTTTCTGATGTCGGCGACGCATACGAACTGATCGACGGTTTTTGGTGGATGCTGATAACTGACCGGAACTTGTTTTCTTCTTGGGTGCTGCTTTGACGGCTCCCTGAACTGGACTAAAAGGGTAATGGATGATACGGAAATTAGCTTTCTGTAACTCAAACATGGGCACATTTCAAAACTTTTTCATGATGCCTTTTCAATACTTACTGAGCTAGTTTCTTGTGCTGGCGCAGCTGCAGCAACGTGCCGAATGTTTCTCCGCAATCTAAAAACGATAATTAACGATTAGTAGCACTAATCATAACATAATATTTTCTAATCTGATCATTAGTCTTAAACTCTTTTGTCCAATTTACCTCGACATCCATTGGACCCTCCTGTGTAAATAACTTTATGACTTCGCAGCATGTGCCCCTTTAAATAATTTGACCCTACAAACCGCTTATGACAAATACTACACGAAAATTTTTTCTCACAAGTGAAGTAAATGATGTGACTGTCCAGAGTCCGTTTGCTACTAAACTGTAATCCACAGAGACAAACTGCACCTTCGTGTTGTCTAGACTCATCAAAGCCATGACGCTTATCCTGTCCCGGGCTCCTTTCCGCGGTCTGCTGTTCTGGCTCAGGGCCGTTTGCCGTTGACATGGTAGCAGACATCTCCTCCATAGCATCTTCTGAAGCTCTGTTCTGTACCAGTGCATGAGAAGGACCAGGTTGAATTGGAAGATTTCCAAATGTAACGATGGACGAAGTGTGAAGAGGAACCGGAAGTAGACTAGTGCGTACTGGTACGCTCACAGGTACGTCCATTCGCTCTTGCTTTAGTCGAAGTATAAATGAAGGCTCACCATTGTCCCGTTGTATGCCACTGTCCCCAACACGATTTTGAGCTTCTGGCATTTCCTCAAAGTACTTGGATTGCAAAGCCTGGAATGTTTCTTTCATTTTCATCCATTTCCCATTCAGCTCCACGTTTTCCCTGTTGGCCATTTCTAGCTGTTGTTTCAACCCTTTGTTCTCTCTTTCCATTGCAGTTTTAATCTGTTTTAAAACGCAGATCTCCAAATGGGCTTGTTCCAACTGTTCACCCCGTCCCTCCAACGCCTTTTCCATTTCATCAAACTTTTTCTCCATGAAGGTTTTCTCACAGGATTCCTCTCGTTTCACGCCCGTGTTCACCCATTGCACAATTTCATAGATTTCCTTGAGAAAGTGACTGGAATTGGCGGAACACTCTGCTATCTGCTGCTGTTGGGACGGACCCTGGACCGGATTCTCCTGCGACCTTCGACAGATCTCCATATTGTTATTGACATTGCTACTTGCGTTGGATGCAACTTTACACTCATCCTCGTCACCACTGTCCGAATCGGACAATATCACCAATACCGGAGAACTTTTTGAGATTACACTCATCTTGCTTTTAAGTTAATTTAACAAACTTTCAAAATTATGCAGACAACTGGCGACAAATGACCTGTAACAATGTAAATGCCGGGCACAGGACGTTTGCAGATCATTAGAAAAATAAAGTAAAAATCACCGACCGTTTGCTCTACTTGGGCTTTCGAAATTCTGCGCAAGTGAAAATCAGATGCTGACAGTCAGGATCACTGAAAAGTAAAAATGCACTTTGAAAAACAAACAAACTTTTGTGAACCTGTTTTCTTGCTTGTTTCCAATAGTGACGATAGTGGCCAGGGCACCGTTTTAGCATTAGCAGCCAGTTGCACTGAAACCAAAATGCATGAACAAAGACAAATGACGATAGTACCACAAGAATATAATGGAGCATTAAGATTGCATTCATTAAACCATGGCAAGTATGTTATTGCTTTAATTCATATGGGTTACTAGTCATTATAAGTTATCACATTTGTCATTTCCGAAAAATATGTTTTCAAGCAATCATTGTATTGCAATTTATGAAATATATCTATATGAACACTTTAATAAACTTCAACATTTACAAATTATTTGAATGATTATTAACTAGATACATGCCTCTCTAAGCTACTTTGCCAAATGTCACTAATAAATTCAGTGTCAATTGAAAACAGTTAGTGATGCTACAAAGCACAATGGACTTCTCGAAGGTGTACAAGGAACCGGCGGAGCAGTTGAGTCGTCGACATGCCCCTTGCATCCTTCGGATAAACTTTTTGCCCATTCCATTCTGACGCCTGAGAATATGCACAGTCATTTCCTTCCATTTAGTTAGCACCCTGTCGCTAGACTGGTTGACATTTCCAGCCATTGCCAATGGCGTCACAGCTTCAAACCCGCATCTGGCTCCGCACAGGGGAAACATGAGATTTGATTGTGGACTGATGTGCCACAAACGAATGGATCCGAATAGTAAAAATGCCACAATGGACAAGAGAACGGAAGGAAATACCATGAGATAGTAGTGGAACGTGTCATTGATGTTGGTAACCATAAGTTCCAACTGTCGGAACCGGTGATTGATGGAGTGCCAACGACCAAAGCGGCATAGTATCTCCACCCTGTTCACAATATTCAGCTAAGTTGTCTAACATTTAGGTTTTACCAAGTTTTATTCATCAGTAGACTCACGTGACACACTCCATCTTTCTGAGCTCGTTATTCACTTGTGCCAGTCCCATCAGTATCAGACTCCAGTGAAAGCAGCAAATGTAGAGGAACATGGAGATGGCGTAAAATTCCAAGACGACAAATGGGCTCTTCTCAGCAAAACTGTAAATGTTTTCATCGATGGACCGACAAGGGAATACTGTGCTGCTAACGTAATTAGGGGCACAAGGTGACTCGTATTGAATTAGGCTGTGAACGCCAGGATTCGTGTAGAGTAGAATGATGGCCATGTGTACGTGCCAGGACAGTACACTCCTGGTGTGCCTTTCAACACGCTCCATTCTGGGAAAGTCTTCCTCATTAACAATCACTAATTAATTCTATATATTCCCTTATAAGTAATACGTACAAGGTAATTTGAGAGAATGGCAAGGAGTTACCTGGTTTAGGTTTTTCTGTGGTCATTGTTTCCAATATTCGATTAGCAAAATGCATTATGCTTACTCTTCTCAGCTGCAGCTGAAAGAAGCCTACTGAGGTGATCACAAAGGCGTTTGTCCAACTTGCAGAAAGCACCTTTTGCTGAAGGGGGAAATGATCTGAATGCCTACTGGCTTGGATAAGGCGAAGTATCATAAAAACTGTGTAGGAATACATGAGGTTTTTATGAAAGTTGAAAACTTTTAGGTGGAGAGAAGAAGGAGGGGAAAATTGAAGTCGATTGGAATCCCATTTGTACGGTAGTAGCTTCAGAAAGCAGCCAAGTTGAAGCGTACGAATAAATCCATTCTTTGCCTCCGATGATAACATTATCCAACAAACTGGGTCTAGTTTGTAGACTATAAATTCAAGCAAAAAGTAAAATGTTTAATGAATAAGAATTGTAAATTCAGTTTTAAGCGTACAATGTCGTTGTTGTTATCTTGGCAAACACTGATATTGTTTGAGTTATAGCTTTCTACAAAAATCAATTAAATCCCCCCACTTATTTAAATTGCTACAAGTACAAACAACCAATGTGTAAATTAAGTAAGTTTGACATTCAATTTTAGACTAAATCTATTTTACAAATCGAAAGGTCTTTGTTACTTATATATTATTAGGAACTTCTATGTCAATTCACTGACTGAAAATCTTGATAAAGCTTGTATTCGACATTCGGTATTTATTTAGCATTTTACTTGACCTAAGCAGATTAGATTTACATGATGTGTTACTTTATAAATTTATACACTCATATGTAAACTTTAAAACGTAAACCAATCAATTATTTAGTTATTTACGGTAGTCACGTTGTCTCCAATCTGTGTGTTCGCTATCCATGGCTTGAATATCCCTTGAAATTTGACTCATTGCATCAGATATTTGCGCGTATTTATACAATTGTAATGTGATGCGATAAATAATGTTGGGTTTCGGTTATAGCTAAAGTTATTTCATATTTATTCAATTCAGATATTTGGTTTCAGTCAAAGTCAAGTGTCACATGTCCTGGGCTCGCGAAATTATGCTAGTTGCTAGTAGTTATTGGGGCATAGTGAGAACCCTGTGAAGTTTAGCAAATCCTAAATCGACCGATGATGCCTCTCTGGATTCTAAAGCAACACTTGCGCAATTAATGTGACAAGCTTTTGATGTTGAGTGAAGTCTATGAAGGATGATTATTAATTAACTAAACATGTTTTATACAATTACTTCCCACATAAAACTTGCAAACCTTATCATGGGTTGTTGGTATTGGGAACATTTTATTTGCAGAGCAATTGAAACACGACAGAAATTTGAATTTAACTTAATCAAGCTGCGTGACCTTGAAAAGGCCCAAGCCAAAGCAAATTGGCAAAACTGTCATATGCTACTCATTTCACTGTGAATAAGCAAAGCTTTTAGTCAATTATGTTGAATATTAAAGCAATTATATAGTCAGTGTAATATTTATCATCGACGAAATAGAATTTAATAATTTTATGCTGATTGATCGATTCTGGATTAAAATGGATAATTTCTATATCTCCATTCAATCTCAATTCATAGCAAGTTTTAATACATTGGTGTAACTATTCCACTGTATAATAAGTAAGAAGTTTTAGTTTTTTATTCTAAACCTAGAGATTACGGATACCTGGAATAGGATCCATACCCTGTAAAATGTACTACCTATACTATGTAATTTCAGCATACAACATATTCTCACCCAAATGTAAGTAACGTAATTAATAGGCGTTTCCAAACATCAGATCAATCTTCTGATATTATGTTATGTCAACCCGACGTGTGGCGATGCACTTTTTTCCCAAATATATATTTTTTTAAAAGTTTTTATGAATCAGAAAATGGATGCAACTTATGGTACACAGACAACATATAGTTGATGCTCAATGAATATATTTTTTAATTTAATTTTTGTTTTAAGTATATTTTGGAAACATGAATTTTATAGAACAAGAAAAAAGTTTCGGGTCAAAAGAAAAGATTTTAAGAATAGTACGTCAAGATTAGCAGTTCTTTCCAGTTTGGTTCAGAACTGAACAAAGGGGATAGGAGCCGTCGTTGTAGTAGATGTGCTTGGACTTGTAGTAGAAGTTGTTCATGGGGGAGTAGTTGTTGTTGAACTGGATACAGTGGTTGAAGGGGTCATTGTACTTGTAGTTGAAATGGTTGGTGTTGTCGTGGGCGTCTCGGTGGTAGAAATGGTCGTCATTGTTGTTGATGTTTTCGTCATATTGATTGACGGTTGCTCGATTTTAATTACAATGGATGGCTTCCGAATGATGATGTTCCCATTTGCATCTTTTTCAAAAAGACGACTCAGGATTTTGGAAATGAGGGACTTCAAAATGCCGGATTGTTGCTGACGGGCATCTCTCTGACTTTTTGCCATGTTGCTGAGTGGGGAGTCCATTGAAAGACTTTGAAAGATAGATGATTCAAAGTCCATGATCTGGTCAACATCGCTTTTCCCGTTTTCAAGAGTTGCCAAGTGCGATTGAAACTTAGGAATTGGAAATCCAGTGGTACAACTTGAAAACAATGTGACCAATAAAATTAACAGTGATATTCGGAAAAACTTCATTTTTACTGTTTTTGAAAAATCAGAACTGGCTGACGATAAAGACTTTATGGAAGTATGGTAGTTTTGCAAGTGATGATGTTATTTAGCTGCAAGCATAGTTTTTATACTAAATTTTTACTTTACTTTTCAGGATTTATGCCTTTTGAAACAATACCACTGCATACATTATTCAATATCTCAATGCGCTAAAATTCTCTTTGTTCCACTTTCCTCGCTGTACAGATTTTTATTATTGCGTCTAAAATGTTAAAATAATAAAAACAGTTTGTTCCATTCAAATAATTCCATTTTGTGCATAACATCAGTTGCTAACTTATAGTATGTTTATTGTCATTGCTCATTCTTTACAAATTTTAGTAGTTAACCCGAAGTGCTTTAAATACATTCCCAATTTTACAAATAGAATTACATACTAAAAATATTTTTTCTGAAACAAATTGGCAATTATTATGTACAAAACCGTAATCTAGTAATCATAAAATGCAGTGAAAGCTTGAGGGTTATACTTTCAACTTTTCTTGTTCATTTGAGCGTTCAATGACTCATACATCATTTAAAATAGAAATAGAATTTGAAGCAAAATGTTAATCACACAAAAGGCTGACCTGAAAATTGTTTCGAGTACAATACTATAAATTATATAATATATTATGATTCAATAAATTTTTATTATGTCTGTTAATTAGCATTAAGTTGAATTATATAGAAACCAAAGTAATAGCAATCAAAGCATTTTAAATGTGGAATTCAAATTAAGTCACCATCGTTCCATGAATCAGCATTCAACCCTTTTTCTGTAAAACGAAACAAGGAAAATTAAATTGTCTAGAAACAGTTAGCCATGCATTTTGGTACACGTAACAAGTAAATAGAGATCAATAATCAATAATATAGTTTTTATTAATTGTAGGTTGTCACTTGTCACGTACTCAACTTTTGTACTTAACTTTGGTTCATCATAAAATATGAAACACATGACCAACTGAGACATTTAATTGATCCGTTTTGTAAGAAACGACAAGATAAACCAACTATAAAAATAATAATTCATCTGTCATAAATAATAATAGTTTTGCTTGATGGTCACAAAAATACTAGACTGCATAATATTTTACTTGGAAAATATTACATGAATAACATGCCTGAGGCCTTCAGCCGTCAATGCTTCAAAACGCCAAACGGGTAAATTTTGTTCCCAGCATTCATTCAATAATAAAATCAGCCTTAATTAAGATGCAATAAATTCCAGAATGGAAAAGTTTCTGAAAAGATATTTTGCCTGCCTTTACGTTTTCTTAATTCAGCCATACAAGCTTACCTGGGAACCTGACGGAAACAATGTTCGTTTAACTTTAGATAGAAACGCATCATTTTTCAAACTCTGGATGTTTGCATTGTTCGTTCTTTTTGTCTTCAATTCAATTTCTATAATCGTTTTTATGTGTTCTGCTTCTGGTTACGTTAAAAAGAAGGAATTTATCAAGTTGACATTTCATTTGATATGGATAATTGGAGGAACAATGTTGTGCATTCATCATCATATTCATTCTAGGCATCATGCAAGCGTGATGCAAGTGGCAAACAGTACTGTCCAACTAACAAAACATTTGGAACAAGGTAAAAAAAATGTCAAGCACATACAACATGTATGTCAGAAGTGTCAAAATCATGAAAAATATTTTATAATTACAGCATATTTTGGGATCAACTGCTTTCGCAAATCCCAAGACATTCGTACTAGCATCATATACTTCCTCGCAGTACATTCCGTGTTGGCTACGTTTTTCTGTATTACGCCCGTCTCAATAATTTTCATCGAGGAACCATTCCAGTTATTTTATCCTGTTTATTTATTCCTGAAGCTGGTGAATTTACCCTTGGCTTTTGGAGTTGCAATAATAATCAATCTCTGGTTTGTATTTTCCGTTTGGGGTGATTATTTAATCACGCTCTATATCAATTTGACGTTCATTCTCACCTTCAAAACTGCAGTTGTTCAATTGCTTCAGGAAGGTAACTGCTTTAAGAAAGTAAAATATCCCACAAATCCTTTAGAAGATCGGCTGCGCGTCTACAACAAGTTAAGGATTCTAACGAATGTCTACAACGCTGTCTTTGGTCAGTCCTACGTTTTTCAAATGAAAGTTCTGATGGGAATTACAATTATCGTAGCCTCTTTACTAAGCATTCGACTGGCCACTAAAGATGAAATTGTGGCGAAACTCTGTGGTGGCATGTTTGCCTCTTGTGGGACAGTTTGCATGATAATGTTCATAACTTTTACATCGATGGTACATGAATGTAGCATGAAAATGAAATTAAAATGCGAGGGTGGTGATAATAAAGGAAAACGGATAACTAGGCTGTTACGCGCATTTAAAGTGGAGGCGGTGACAAGTGGAGGGTTTTATCAAATTACAAAGCTCACGTGTCTCACCGTATTGGCGTTGGTTTCCAACGCGACAGGATCAGTGCTGATTTCATTCAGTGCATATTGATCACTGGATCAATAAATTGGACTTAATTAAAACTCAGCAAATATGAAATACCAGCTTAGTGTACTGAAACGTTGCTGGAGTTCTGTATATCTGTTGTACTGGATATCTGATATCCTTTGTTAACACGTGTATAATGTTAAATGTCGTTATTACGAATGCAATGAAAATGAATATTAAATAGCGAATGCTTTGATGGCATGTAATTTTCTTGACAACATAATAACGTGTTATACGTTAAGGTAAAAATAATGAATAATTTAGTCTCTTAGCTTTGTTTGTGCGAAAGAATCTCTGCGTGACGATAATGATGCTAGGAACAAAACCTTACTTCAACAATTACTGCCAAGTTCAGTCTAAAGTTCGTGAATTTTTGTCTATCATACATTAAAAATACTATATGTGCCAGCCATGATAGTACAGAGCCAGCTTGTCCATAATATGCAAAACAGGGAGTACAATTACTGATAAAATGAAAAAATGTAAGTAGGTCTGGTTATAAATCCATTTTCAGGTTATCTTAATGTATCACATATTTCGTATTTGATAGTATACTAAAAGAGATAACAATGACATTGGGTTTGATTTGATTGCAACGCAAAATCAGTTCACACTTTTACACGGTTTCAAGTTTAGTATTTATGCGCAGTACTTTGATATTAACGAAATGGCTTTGGCAAAAGAACAACTAAATTAAAAATGAAATTTTTGCAACTGGATATATTTCTACAAGTGAAATTGCAGTAGACATGCAAGTTTTTTACTTCAAAGTACATATATTGTAGAGAATGACAAGAGTACAAATACTACTTTTAATGAAAGTGCATACTCGACTGTTTGAAAGTCAACAAGTCAACAGCATTTTTGTAAGCTTGAAACCGTGACCTTGGACATTTTAGAATCCACCAGTTTATTCCCCTGTGTTACTATCTGAAGTTGTTGAGGTTGTGGTTGAGATGACTGAGTTATTATCATCCACTGGAGTGAGTAAAAGTAAATACGACTGGATACCGTCATGATAGACTCCATGATAACATGTTATGCAACATCATGTAATATATGGCAAGAAGATGAAGATGTTTAACAACTTATATAGTCGATTGACTGATGCTTTGGAATCCAAAGTTTGGATGATGTTTCTCTAGTCCTGTGCTGTCCTTAGTGCGTACCTGTGAAATGACCAATAATTTTTTTGCACAAACATTCACATAGATAATATCCAGCACAATGAACATTTCATTTCAGTACAGAAATGTGCATCATGAAAAAACCAACTAGTTGCTATCAAAACTTGCTGCAATGTAATAGTCTGATTTGTAACAGATTCGGAGTTTCTTCAGGTTTTTACATATGAAGTACCTTTGATCGTGTACATTAAAATCTTAGATTTGACAATGTTTTACTTTGTGGAAGTCGTAATATGTGCCATTTTAATTGTCCTTTGGTGGCGCAAAACCGATCGAGATGCATATTCCAAGTCACCGCCAGGTATATTTTGATGCATTTGCAAATTGCAATGCTCTTTTGAGTAACAACAGTTAAAGTTCGGTCAACCTATTTAATACAGCTTTTATATGGATTGTCATGTACAGGACCATTTCGATTTCCTATCTTGGAAATGTTCCTCAAATTGTAATGGAAAACTCAAAATCGCCAATGGTGCCCTTAAAAAATTTGGCTGAAAAATATGGAGACATTATGTTCATAAAAATGGGAATGGCTGATTCTGGTGAGAATAAATGACAGATGTGACAACATTCTAAAAATATTCACATCTTTCCTAATTTTGCCCTGCAATTTACTTGTAGTGGTATTTAGCTCGCATGATTCAGTAAGAGAAATACTAATCATGAGCATACAGACGGCAGAATACAGTTTGAAAATATCCGGAGCGACATGATTTCAAGAATTTGGTATCCATTACGGTTAAAATGTATCTTGGTATTTTATTAGCTTGTCAGAAAATAGCTTTGGAATTTTTTATTAGGTCTAATTTGGGGTTATGGAAACCATGGCAAACCCTTCGTCGTTTTACCATGCGAAATCTTCGGATTTCGGGTTTGGTAAACCTCTCAGATGGATGCTCTCATAATCGAAGAGCTGAAAAATTCATGAAACACATCCGGAAACAACTGAAGCTGCGCCTGATAATGTACTCCATGTTGAGGACATGTTCAATCTGACCTTTATCAATGTCTTGTGGCTCCTTGTCGCTGGCAAATCCTACAACTACGATGACAACGAAATGAAACTTTTAATCAAGCTAACGGACGACTTTACAGATCCACCAACCTAGGAATGGACATTACTCATGTTTTTCCCATTTTACGGGACTGGTTTCCTAACTGGTCTGGTAGAACCATACAGAAACAAACGCCATGGAATCTAAACGGACTATCAAGCAACTTTTAGACAGGAAAGAGCTCGTGGCACCTATAAAACAGATCCTCAAACTTTTTGGATGTGTTCGCAGCGAAAGTCGAGCAAAGCAAAAATGACCCGGACACCGACTTACTGGTGAGCAAAATCTAGAAATTAGAAATAATCTGATTTACTAAACGATTTCAGTTTTTTCTCATCTTTACAGAGGAGCAATTCATATTAACTGTTCTGGACTTGCATGGGGGGATCTGAAACTTCGAGTAAAACCTTGACTTTCGGAATTTGTACATGATCTTGAACCCTCAGGTCAACAAAAGGTACAAGAAGAAATCGATAAATGTTATCCCTGATGATGTTTCTATTGACTCTACCATGAAACCAAGGCATGCTATCCTTTATTATTAAATCAACCCACTTAGCTTTAAATCATTATTGAGCTTATTATCATTTATACGATTTTTCAATAATTGTGCAGATTGCCATACACGACCGCCACTGTTTTGGAAGTATTTCGTCATTCGACGTTATTCCTTTCCCATCAGCTCGAGAAGCTACAGAGATTTCATGTTCCGAGGCTTCTTGATAAAAAAAGGAACATCACTTATGCCAAACATTCATGCGTTCATTTCAGTAAAGCTTTATGGGAGACCCACTTAATTTCCGTCCAGAGCGATTTCTGAATAATGAGGAAACGGGATCGATAAAAGCGTGTCGATAAATTAAGCTCATTTGGAGCAGGTAATAGTGAAGTGAAAATTGTTTTGCTTACATTACGTATGATTCTAGAATTGCCATAAATGTTCCGGTGAAACATGACGTGTTCGCATTGATATCCGTTTTGTAGGTAGGCGCTATTGCCTCGGAGAGACCCTTGCTGATGCAACGTTTTTTATGTATTTTGCTACTATGCTGAGATACTTTAACTTTTCAAAGCTACCTGGACAAAATCCATCCAGCGAACCAGTTATTGGGCTAACCAGTGCACCACAACCTTTTGATGTGAAAATTGTCTACAGAAAGTGATATAAATTACATGATCCCCTCTTAAATAAATAAACAACAAGAAAAAATGCTTTTTACCTTTTAAGATAATTTGAATAAGTAATAAAAATCGTGGAGTAACAACTTAAGTGGACTAAATTGTACGCAAAAAATGTGTTATTTGGTGCATTACAATACACATACTAAGAAATACCTTGAATACCAATACATATCAACCAAAATTATGTCTGTTAAGTCAACTACTTTTGCATGATTTCATTCATTCAAAATTCTAAAGAATTGGAAAACGCTACATAACATTTTTGCCAAATCACATCCATCATACAATCCATATAGCTTATAGGGTTAAGAGTTTAAAACAATTTTAAGTATATGTATTAGCACATCTAAGATTATTGTTTTGTCAACATCACAGGAAAGTTGAAATTATTCGTAATTTGATATTCATGAATTAAGCACTAGGTACTACATAAGAATCTCTTACTAAATAAATAGATGGTAAAAACTACCAAAGAAGTTAAACAATTTTCTACGCTTTTGTTATGTTATTCTTTTGCTGCTTAAATTGCTATTCTTTTCATGTCTACAAAATCAATTTCAAATAATTTTTATATACCTCCTCAAGCATACTATGCGAAATAACTAACCCATCAGCAACAAGCTTACTGTTTGGTTCCAAACAAATTCCTGTGTCACCAGTGGCGTAACTGGCTCAAGAAGTTGCCAGATCCATAGATATCTTAATATTGGGCATGATCCGACAAACCTTCGAAACCACTTGTTCTTCATTAGACCGTTATTGCCAACAATAAGTGCTTCAATTCCAAGGAAGCCCGAAACACATCCGCCAAACATCCGTAAGCAAAAATGAATGTTGATGCGTTAACAGCTACTGTCCACATGGAGAATATAAACATTTGCGTGGTAGGTTCAATGCAATCAGTTGTACAATGCCATTATTTCGCTGGTTAAGCCAGTAATTATGTAAGCTATAATGACCAGATTACCGTTGATACTCCCGATAATTTACTGTCATCACTTGGAGTTCCCGAAAAGCAGATGTATTTTTTGAAGATCTGCATTCGGTACTAGCGTTGTTCCGGCAATGTGTCTGAGAATACAAGTTTCATGAGTTAAAGAAAATTTGTTTTAAGTTTACAAAACCACAGTAAGTACCTTCCATAATTCCGAATATAAGACGGAAACATCGTCCTTGCACAAATATAAGACAAAGATGAACTGCCATTCCGGCATAAGGAATTGCCAATTGAGAAATGCGATCATGGCCACGACAATCTTTCTTTCAATTTGTACATTCACAACATCGGGTGATATCCTTGTGTTGTGGCGTCACATTGGTCTAACAGTATGAAATATCCCACATAACTTGGCAAACAAGGGTTAAGCAGCGTATTGAAGAAGTATGGTACAGGGAAAAATACGCTTACTGCATTATAGATTATTAGAAAACTTGATAAATCGATTGTAAAAGGACGTCTGTTGACGTGGTTCACTACTACTAAATTCCCCACTTTGCAGTCTGCGTTTCTCATAATTACCATGCTATTCAGTAGACCAATTATGAATGATGATTTAAGGCAATTGAGATGACTTCCCGATAGCATCATTACATAAACTCCCACAGACATGACGCAGTAGGTTTTCACCAAGATATTGTTGTAACGCCAAGTATACGACATTTGGATAATGATCAAGGAAAAATTAGCGTAGCTATGAAGAGACGAAATTTATTAAACAAAATTCGATATTTTGGTTGAAGAACAAAGGATTGTGTTTTGGAACACCACTTGTAAGGAGGCTCCAAAAGTTGTCGATTATTTGAAATGCCCTTATTGTGGTGCGAAGAAAGTTGTCCGAAATAAGAGTCATATTAAAAAGTTTGACAACACTATTGTGGTAATTCAGAAAATAAAAACAGGACTGAGGTTCAGTGGCATGTTTGGGTGGTCATTTTATAAGAAAAGATTAATTGAAAGTCCTTTGCCAATGTTCAGCAAATCGTATATATTTAAGAGCTTTGACTTAAATATTAAGACATAAATTGAGATTTTGAGATCGATAGCAAATAATGGCACCCGAACAACATCACTAAGTTAGAAGAACGGATAAAAGCAAAATGTGAATGTGTAATTCGTGTGGTGATCATCATGAAGCATAAATGTTCATTTGACTCTCCGATGCTTTACATAATATTTTTATATTAATACTAGTGTTTAACTTCAAATTGCTTTTCCGAGCGCCGAGCCGAGCACAATGTCCCTTTATGAAGTATTATATATCACTCGTGGTACTAGAAAGTTTATGTATCGTGGATTTATTGAAAGCATCATATAAATTTCATTGGTATGACTCATTATGGCAGCTTTTAACCTGCTAAAACATCGGACGTTGGGCATAATATTTTTTGAAAACGCGAAGAAGAAACCAAAACAAGTGTTAAATAAGAGATAAATTCTTAATACTCTTAGTTGTACCTAATACCAGTACAAAGTAACTGTCGCAATTTAAAAATAAGAGTGATTTTTAAGCATTCTTATGTAACAAAACTTCTGGCCGGATATAGTAAAGTCAACAATATAAAAGCACACTCATTATTATACAACTGATATGAACAATATTATAAATAAATGGGTCAGGAATTGTTCAATTGTACGGGTTGTTAACACTAACGATTCCTGTAAACGTCTTATCTTAAGTAACTGCCATTATAATAATAGCTTTCAGGGGCATACAAGCTACTTTATTCATGCAAAATTTGAATTTTACAAAAAGACTTGATTACCTTGCCAATACAAGCCTTGCCTTGCCTTACCGTTGTACAAGTACAACTGAATTAGGTATGAAAAAATATATATCGGTTCCATGGTTTCTTTGGTTGAAAAAAAAATTGAAATTACAATTGTTGAAAAAGAAAGAAACGGCTTGTTTTGTGTTGATCTCGTCTATCAATAAAGAAAAAAAACATGCTATAAACGCTATTTGTGTAAGCAAACACAAATAATTTAGTAGCCGTCAACCGTAGCCCCGGCTCACTAATGGATTTGTAGCTATTAATACCCGTTAAGAAATCTGACCATTTATTTCATATAGTAGTAGGAAGTAGGAGTAGGATTGCTATGAATTCTTTATGGAACATACTACCCCAGGAATGTTAACTTCTGCCCTCGGCATATACAGTGGTCATAGCTATTCATTCCTGTGTATTTTAAGGTAAAGTTCACTGAAGCCAGGCATCAGCTGATGAAATCATGCGTTTTCATAGTATAAAAATGCGCGACGTTGTAGCGCGAATGTCCCCATAATAGTCGATCCACCACATATGCCGAGGTAGAAGTTAACATTCCTGGGGTTGTACTAAAAGTGACGTCTGCTTTCGAACCAAAGGAAGTGGATAAAGTTTCGATACACGAACACATTAAATACTAGAAACCAATCCAGTGTTTTTAGATTGTTCATTCGACTATAACTTTGAAAAACATGCCTGTCATGTGCATAAATGAATGAATACATTAAGTACATTATAAAGTGTTTGCACTTATGCACACCGTTGTGCATGTAGGTAGTAATAGTTTTTGCAGACAACTATTCGGACTTTTTTCATTTTCTAGATCCAATGACAACGTCGACTTCTGCAGTTACTGAAGTGCCAACACAACGAAAGCCACTAATTTCCTGCATGACTACCTATTAAAATCAAAATCGCACAAAACATTTGATTTGAAAAGGCTAATGAATGGAGTTTGTCTATTAGTGGGTATATTATTTGTTTAAACTTTCACCTTTAGTTTGTATGTCAATGTTAGCACATCGCTTTCCACTTGAGTGGTGGCAGATCATACGGAAGTTTCAGCGTTCCATTACGTGTAACCACGTCGCGAGATCCACTTTAATTACATGAAGATCTTCTGCGAAAACCTTTTCCTCATATTTTGTCCTCGCATATTCATCCACCATTGCACCTACATTTTTGCCGTATGACACCAGCTCTAGAATATATATTTGAATATTATTTAATAAAAATAGCTCAAACACTACAAGCTTACAAACTGAATAAAGCATTTTTTATTACGCCAGTTAGTATTATCATGGCTTTTCCTACTGTCCTCTTTGATAACGTGTTATCAATTTCCAGAGTAAAATCCAAGTCTTCCCCGGGAAAGTTCCATAGTGACTGTACCTTCAATGTAACTTTCACCTTTTCGTCAGAGCAATAATACCAGCAGCAAAAGGAATGCAGCAGCAACCTGCGCTATCTTCTCCCGTGTGTTCGGTGGCCGTATCGTTGTAATAAGTCTGACGTCTGGAAAAGGGAACTAATCTCGGTGAACTTCGATTGAAGTCTGAATTGAAGTTTGCCTTTTGATCTCCAAGTTTATACCAGGCATTTTGATAATTGCATTAACACCGTATTGTACTCTACCGTATAATGTCTCCGTGGTCCAAGGAAGTGTAGGTATGTTTGGGATTCGCAACATGAATAGATAGTCATTTTGTTGCAATTGTACAGGATATTAATGCATTGTTTAAAAAGCTCTTCGTGACCATTGTATACGTAGTACTTTTTCCAGAGCTTTCGTCCCATTGTGCCAATGCATAATCCATAAAGAATAACCGAGATACCTTTATATACGTTTTGAATGTTCTAATTACTATAAAACTTTAAAATGTATTTAAGAGTATAATGTTTAAAAAAGTATGTCAAATAATTACCTTCGCTGATCTCCGTATCTGGAGTAGCAACCAATTTTATGGTTCCACATACAATGTCACCTGACGGTAATATTTGTGTTGGTGGAGTTGATAAGGATATATCAAAGACTTCTATTCCCATTTTAAATTGATTGTGAAGCTGAATAAAAATGTTTTGTTTTCTTCATTTACAGGCACAATACTGGATTTTAAATTTGGAGAGACACACCTTAGATACGGTGTAGAGTTATAGCATTTTATTTTAAACAAACAAGCACATGATAAATAATTAGCATTCTTGCAACTTTCCTTTACTACTGATTAAAGCTTTTCAAAAAGCTAACACGCACCCTAAACGCTTAAGTACTAAGTTGCAAGGGAAAGTACGGTCATCGATTATCGACCGCTGGCTATTTTATGTCCGCATGCCAATCGAAACAAATTGATAAGTTTGAGCTTTCTTACCTTTCTAGCTACGAAAGCAAAAGCCATTTTAATCAGTACAATGAACTTTTATACTAAAGCAAATACCTATGCGCAGAAAATGTTCCTAGAAGTATCTCGCTCAAATTACTCTACATTATTATTGACTTGTTAATAAATATAAAACAAAGCAGCTTCATAGATACAATGTACAAATTAACCTATTTAAAACTGTTTCTTTCCGATTTAATAAGCTGAAGAACATACTTTGTAACCTTCCAATTGTACTGTATATTGAGTTTAGGGCTCTCTTATAAGTGATAATAACTGAGGAAACCTTAAAGATAACCGTTAAGTACGCTTACCCATGACTACATATTTTTGAAATTAAAATCGTAGTTCCAGAAGAATTAGAAAAAAGTATAATCGTCTAGGTTAAAGTATAACATCTGGTATCATGTCCTTCCAATAATGCGATCGAGTGGGCTATATTCGTCGTGTCGTACCTTAAACAGTTACAATTCGAATTTTCCAAATACGAATGCTGATACATATATTTAAAGAATAGCTAATAGCTATATAACGTTGGCATTTTTTAAAATTCCAGGATAGGAGAGAGATATATAGGAGTGTAAACTATGCTGATATATTTTTAATTATATCCATTCTTTTATCTCAATAGCAAATATAGAGCCGCCTATAAGCAATCCATCATAACACTTATGAAAATATTTAGGAAATTGGCTACCAACCGCAAAAAGAATGGACTGAATAGAGGTCAGTAGTAAGACCTTGTGGTAATCCTGACACTCAGCAAAGTTGTTATGAATCATGTCGTGATACGACTAACAAAAACTGTTTCTGAAAATAAATACTTAAATGCCACAGCGCTTCCGGTTTGGCAAAATGAACACATTATTTCATTAGTTAGCACACATTATAGGGAAACCTTATTTCTACCCTTTAAGCAAACGAAGCTTATGTATACATATCTTCTAGGTGAAAGCTTGTCTTATTCATATTCATCACATTTTACTTTAAAACATAACAATTAAATATGGAGGATACTTCCTCGCAACCGCGGGGAAAAAACCAGAAAATTGTGATTCTGGGAGTAGCTGAGCTGGTAAAAAACTGTTGTTATTCTTTAATCAATTTTAAAATGCACTTTTAGAAGTTTCAACACACCAAAATTTCTGAGCATGTTATGATACAATTATAGGGAATGGCCAGCATACTTTTAATTTATGGAGCCATCTTTATAATACTTTCGTTATTTCATGTGCATACTCATACCGAATTGTATGCCACTCCCGGCTCGGATTTTTTCTTTCCCTGGGATGGATTTTTGTATCAAGGAAACTAATTCAATCCGCTGAAAAGGTACATGCACAATTTATACTTTGTGTTGTTATGTCAATTTATTTTCTCGATTATTTTAATAGTGCCGGATATACGCCAACGACGTCGTTACGTCTTGTTCTGGACCTGCTATTCTGTTTTTCTTCGCTGTTTAATGTTGGAGTAATTATTCTTTTTGTAACCGTTTTGCTGTGAAGCATGACGATTACTACTACTATCATATTATCAATCTTGTTACTGCCGCTATCATTTCCTTTGTAGTTCTTTTGGTGAGGGATTCATATTTTCACAGTGTTTTATATTCGAAGGAGCTGCTAGTGGAAACAAAATCACCAAAGACTGAAACGGCTGAAGAAGGAAACACATACGAGCTTTAAATTCAGAGAATGGGAGTACAAAAGGAGTTTGAGCATGATACCCAATCGAGAACAAATATGAAAATAGTTCCCAGAATGAGGAACAAGATGACTAGAACGGTACTTGTAACAGCCGTTAACCCGATTGGTTTCAAAGTTCTCATGGATTCAATAATAAGTGAACATTAACTTGTAATAAAGTGCAAATGTACTAACTTTTGTTTGAGTCTTACTAACCAATTACACCAAAAAGATAGATGTTAAACAATACACAAGGATTTTAATTACCTTTTTATTTTCACAAAAATCATACCTGGAAACAATTTAAATATAAAACTGGATCCATAAACCAATGAAAAAATAGTATGGCTGTTTAGAAAATAGTGGTAACATCATTCGCTCCTAATGTTCCAACCAGTACATCAATTTCAACCGATACAGCATTTTGATGCAAGTAGCCCCACTGATTTCATCAATGGACTCCCTACACATTAATGAAATACATATTTTGAAAGTTTCCAATTTTTCTAAAAAAATATTTTGTTCGTAGATATCTTCGTAGGACAGCATACCTTTAGTTTATACGTCAGTGTTAATATCCTGCATTCTACCTGTGTTGGTATCGCATCCATCGGTACTTTCAATATCCCTTTCTTGATTACCTGGTCTCCTGTGATAAACACATTGAACAATTCCTCTTGAAATACCATCTCACTAGTTTTCCTCCATATTAGTTCGTAAGTGTCCTTTACGTATTAAAGGATTACAGTGTCCTTTATGTGTCCACGTCCTACAAGATAAATGCCCTATGATTATCAGTTTTTATCTTTTGCAAGTAGAAACAAATTACACTTATAAAACATGCAAGTTATATGTTCCAACCCCAATAAGTTGTACTTTAGCATTCCGAAGTTCTCTTCGTGTATTTGAATTATCCACCTCCAGCGTAAAAGGGTAATTCTTCCCCAGGATATGCCCATAATGACTGGTTGTCAAAATCATTTAAACCTTCTCTGGTGAGAGCAAGTACCAGCAGCAAAATGGAAAACAACAAAATCCAACTTTTGATAAGTCTTCTTTGGACGTAATCTTATTGTCCGCGTAAAGCTGGTAATTTTTGGATGACGATGCTATTCTTGAGTTTAGGGAGAATTAATAGTATTGCTCATTTCGGTTTTCTTGCTTCCAATTTGTACCAAGTCTTTTAATCTCTGCTTTCACTCCGTATTCCCACTTGCCCATGTTGTGTGGCGGTTGTCCAGGGAGAGCAGGAATTTGTGAATTTGCAGGAAAAATTGGTAATCCGTTTTGACCGTGGGAACAGCTAAGGACCAGGGAAGTTTCAAAGATTGATTCATTTCCATAATACGTTACCGAGGTACTACCACGATGCACATGCCACTGAACTTGACATTGCCGTAGATGCGAATTGTGATGCCTTAAAATACAAGAAAGAAAAAAGACTCACGAAGTTGTCTAGAATTTAATTTGCTGTATTGCAGAAGTTGATTCATAAATTATATAGAATCCCACTCTTACCTTCACTTAAGTCCGCATCTGGGGGATGCAATTAATTTGTTACAGTTCCTGTTAACCATATCACCAGACGATTATAATTTGATAAGGTGGAAAGCATTCAAATTCAAGTGACATGGTGTCATTCCCCATGAACTGCTACTACAGAAGTACGTCGTACCGTTCCAGGATTTGCAGCTTACATGTTTAAAGACAGGTAGGCGCTAAAAAACTGAAATCAAGTAAAAATGACCGTGCAGATTCGAAAATCGGAAAATAATCATTAAATGAAATGGAATATATCAAATTGCTTGTATCAAGATCCCGCTTTGTGTTTGGCATGCCAATGGTCCACTTATTCATAGACCAGACTACGTATTACTGCTTCTACAAGTAGTGTATAATGCGTATGATGGTTTTATGCGTTATTGATTGGCACACGAAACTATTACGTTTATCGGCGTAATTTATAGAATGTGTGTTTTCAAGGATTCCATGTATGATATCCATAACATATGATGGAAGTATAATAAGGCTTGGGCTAAACAATAAATAGTTTGCTGTGAAGAACAACGATACAATTTTTTTCAGTAAATATTGGGTATTTCTCAGATTTGTATATTTGCTTGGTAATTTCCATAAAGACAGACCTAAGAAGAACATGCTACTCTAGATATGTTCAGTATCTTTCGACAGCTTTAACAAGTATTTTCGTTGAGGAAAATTTTTTACAGCATTTGCAATGGCAAAAGAATCGATGGAAAGGTCACTGTACAACTCATTAGATATTGTATAATAATCCTCCAAATAACAAAGACGCGATCACACCCCAGGTCAAAATTATGCCCAGCAGAATAGCAAGCGAAACGTGTCCGAGTGAAGCACCTCCATTGTCTCCGTTCCCTGACCCATTTCTCAACTCCATATAGGCCATAGCAGCACGATAACGGAAGACATGGCAGCAGAAAATGAACAACATCACAATATTGGTAACCCGCCAGAATTTTAGCCAGTTCGGTTGCGTTCCATGACCCGTTTGCGCTGTATAGAAGTTTATTGAAAGCCAGCTTAATTAATATAAAGCAACATGAGCATGAAGTTCGGATTTGCAAAATAAGTACTACGTACCTTACAAGCTGATTGCTAAGAGCTTGCCTTGCAGCGACATACCACAGCACCGATAGATTGAGGGTACATGCTGCACTGGAAATCTAAAGTGTTGCTCAAGCCTAGAGTACGCGTTACTTATTAGGGTTCGTCCCCGCGAATATAATTACGATGCTTCCAAACCCCTGTCCAGGAAGAAATGCCTGGTGGTATTCAGTCACAGTGTATAATATCTGGTAGTCGATATTGGACTTATTCAGTCATATTTAGTATTACTTAGCCAGATCAATGCAGGCAAGGACAAAAGTACCCACTTCTTTCCCGATAATCCTTGAGACCCGTAGTAGTGCCCCTCCGCAGGCTGAGGCAAGCCCATCTGGAAAAATCGTAGTCTTCTTCCAGCATCCGCAAGTTCGCGTGCGTGAAGGTTGTGGCCGCTGCTGGATAGGAAAGGTAAGACGACGAAGTTGGAGCCTGGAAAAATGTATCGTTATGAATATGGGTATTCATCCACATTTTAAAAATGAATAAATTTTTGCAAAAATATCTAACTACGCATGATGAGTTGTCCGGATAAACCTAATTAGAAATGACGTTACATGCGCAACAAAGGAGAAGATAACACTGTTGATAAATATAGTGTAAGCTCAAAGAAAGGTCGTATTATAGAACAAGAAGGCTTAAAACTGGTCGAAGATCCCTTCTTGATGAATGTGTAATACTTAATGACGGTACTATCCAAATGGAAATGGCGACGGGTAATGGTAAAATGCTATTGGAAATTCAGTTACCCATTTTAAACAATGGCTATTTTTCTAGATTTTCCTGTGTTTGTAACTGCAACTATTTCGAGTTAGATATAGAGTAGTATAATAAAAATGTACGAGTATCGCCTCGATTCTTGGAACGGCTAGATTTCGCAGGCACTATAGTGTAAGCGGTTTTATAATGTTGGGTCAATGAAGGCACAAAATGTGACGTCAGCGTGCCAGCGTAACAAAAATTGTATTAGTCATTGTAAAGTTACAAACAGTAGTAATACACGTAAGAATGGTAGGATACAAAAGTAGTACTAAACTAGTAAAACTCAATATGAATGAATGTAAGACATTCTTCAAAAAATGGCAGGTTTTATCATATAATGGAATGATGACAAACTAATACTAGCTCCAAGGTTTCAATCTTGTAGCAATCATTGATGATCTAAAGCTGCGCGCTTCCAATTTCCTCAAACTCTTTCTCGACGTCCACGTTGTTTAACTTCCATTCCCGTCACAAACTGATATATACTTGAATTGTCCCTTTGCAAAGTCTCCCTGTGTAATTAATGCCCGAATACCATCAAGTCGTAATTCTTAATGAAAACAAGTTTCAAAATACCCCCATTATATTTTTACATCCGCAAGTTTTAGGAATTCGCCCCTGTAGGATAAGTCAACGCACTGTTGGTGATTATGCTATGCGATGCTATACAGTTGGATAACGATCCACATGGTTCATCCTGCATCCACATCTGTCCAGTCCTCGTCGCTGTCCAGAGACTTCTGTATCACGACCATCCGTTTCACCACAGTGGATCGTTATTCAAAGCTGCTTGAGTGGCAAATGTCGAATCACAAGTGGTGGAATTGCGTATCCGTAAGTTTGGGCCATTCCGTTCAAGGTTGCGTAGCTTGAGTACTTGTAAACCCTGAGTAAACCCAAATTCGAAAAGTTATTGATGACTAATTAGGATAATAATATATTTTTTAAAAAGTAATGTTGACCAGACATACGTTTCAACTTGCAGGCAAACACGGGATCTTTCGTGTTTTCTCCAACGAATGCTCACTTTCCCCAAAGTTTTCGCAGCCAGCCAGCTCCACATTCTCCAGAAGAGGTATTCCTTCCCAAAGTTGGGAAATTCACTAGTGTTTGATTTTCCCGGCCAGTTGGATATAGTCAAGTTCTTCAGATTTGCGCAATGATACAAATAAATTCTTCCCCCCCCCCCCCTCGCTTTCGGTATAACTTTTGAAATTGCAGGGTACTGCAGTCCATCGTTGGCAAATTGATGTCCTAAGTTTCAAAGCTCGCCTTGATATCACAAAGATGATATGAGCTACACGGGTGGGGACTTCCATTTTGAATTCCAGTTCAACCAATACTCCCGAACGTGAACTGATTTTTCAGTGTAACCACGAAGAAGCTCACAGTTTGGCTGGGATTCGCTAAGCATGTAACACAAAATCATGTTCACATCTTCAATCCTAATCTTGCCAAATGAAGCTCCATGAAAACCACAGAGTGTTACTCTTCATAACAACTAAGTATGATCTCCACTGTCAGCAAGTGCCCCGTCACCATGAAGTTCTGATCAAACTCCGTGGATAATAGACGTGCCACATGCTAAATCGTCACGCCATACTAATCAGAACCGCAAGTTTCATAAAGGCACATTACTGAATCCTCCAGCTCCCATAGCCCTTTAAGGCAACATACCTTCTATTGACTTACACCTTGGACTCTCGTTGTGATTAATCCAATGCGTTCGATGGGATGCCAGATCCACTCCTTGGCCCCCAATCCCTCCAAGGTTGCAGTTCAATGAAGTGTGGATTTGACGTTTCCACAGTTTTACATTTTCTCAAATACTTCCAAAACGGATAGTCATTTTCCGCAACTCAGCATCTGCGTCCTTTCCAAAACAAAAAAGCATCAATTTATAACATGCTAATTGATTGAAACGGTCCAACAAAAACATCCAACCATATCATGTTTGGCCAGCATGAGAGCTTTGAAATGCGCTAATGCGCATCTGTTAGTATTGAAATGAAATATAGCTCGGCGAGACTATGGAAGCTCCAACGGTTCGAGTTCAAGGAGAATGTGGCGCCATTCTGCGATATGCAACTCCAAATCTTGCACCTAATCCACACATATGATGTATTTTGATGTAAACGTGTCACGTTCTGACGACCATCCCTCAGTTCCATGAAATGTGGCAACTATGAATGTCACAGCCAATGAGCCAGTTGAATGCTCATTTGGGTAAACTCGAGTAGTGCATCAGCCAGGGAGTGGGTTGCACAATCCCTCTGTTAAACGCTGTCTAATGCATATGGTCTGGAGAATAAGATTTCGTCACCTAAAATTTTACAGACTAACAATCATTCTAAGAGCATATTTTAGTCTGTAATACATTTAAATATAGATTATCTAGTAGTTAAAAAAGTTCTCACACTTCTCAGGAATCTGCAAAAATTCATTTTCAGAAACTTAATCGCTCTCTCCCAATAAATACGGCTTAGTAATAGTTTAAACAATCCTGTCACCAAACGGAAAATAAACGCCACACGAGATAAGTATAACTCCAGTGTCACCTTTTCATAATGCATGATTTTCCTTTCCTGAGTCACATCGGAATGAAAAAATGTGTACAATCTGAAAATTTGTTGGAATTTTGAGTAATGTGGTATATTCTTAAAACTTCGCGATCAACAGAGTTCATTACTTACTTTAGTAGAATTGGAAACAAAAACAACGCCAACTCTAGACTACTTTTTTATATCTCAACTAGCGCGATCGCTAAGCATCGCTCATCTTCACTTTGCCACAAAGTCGACGCCAACCCAATTTGTTGTCCTGGTGTAGTTCATAGTGTATTTGCTTTCTTAACTACTGTGTACTTATGTTTGTAAATATAATTAACTATTATTAAAAATAAATCCGTTAATTAAAAGACCCAATTTGGCGCGATTCAACAAAATGTAAATTTTGGCACCACTTAATCTTGGGTACGCCCACAGGACTTGAAGTGCTCACCGAATTTCATTACAATTAGCGCCATTAACTCATGTCAACACTTGCCAAAATTATTAACAATCTAATTTGAGATTGTCCCCATACTCCAACGTTCTAAAGTCTTGGCAAGTGACTGACGTAGATGTAATTAACGTAACAATTAGACAGTAATTAGAAATTTAATTAAGTTTTTCATAAATTAAAAATACCTAAAATTTCAGCGAGCTCTCTACCATCGTTTTGGTATACAAAACCTAACCTTAATTATGCATTTTTCAGCTCCACAGCCCGAATTTCGAATGATAATTAAACTAGGTCGCTATAATTTCAGTTGTAGGGCGATTTAGTCGAAAAAAACGGCAAAATAGCAGCTGTCAGGTTATCGATCAATTAACATAAACCTGTATAAGGACCTTAAAAAATTACACTCTGTGAATAACAAAATAACTCACTACGATATAGGTAGAAACTTTACTTTTTATATAGAACACACTAATTGAATTTGACTATTACTCGAAAATAAATTCTGTACTTTACTTGTACATTAGTACTTACAAAAAGTTTCTAGTTCGACATCACAGTAATAGTTTAACACACTTAGATTTGTGTTGTTTACCATGCATTAGTGGGTTATAACGACGACGGCATTATTTATCATCATGTATTGTCGTCTGCATAGCTTACGAGTCATAAGGTGTTTTATTTATACTTGGCCACACTAAAAATTACCCCTTTCAACTAAAAGTGCTCAGAATAATCTTTGTTTTTAATTTCCTTTGATTAGTGAACGCGTATGGAGCTAAAACATCCAAGCTTTAAGACTAAAAGTTGGATTTGACACGACGGCAATAAAACGCTTTTAATGTACATTTTCTCATAAAATCGATGAACGAATCCAACTTCACATAAGTTGGATGTGGTAAATGCTCTAATGCGTAGTCTGATCTCTACTTTTCTTATTCATTCTTTTGTACTTGGAATGACAGTCTCTGGCAACAGTGTGCAGTATCTCTTAATTGAATAATTCCATCCCACGTTATTCTGTTTTCTCTTTCCAAAAAGAAATGAACAAAGTCAAATCAAGTGCATTTTTTTAACAATTTAATGCAATCATTTGAATAAACATTGGAAGAAATTTAATGGCATTTGGTATAAGTATTATGATTGTTTGAAGATTAATTCAGCGGGTTTTATATATAAACCGATACACATATTTAGTTTCTGGAGGCTCATTATTTTATAGTAAATATGATATAATTGTTCGTTGTGTGATAAGTTTGATTACATAAAAGTTGGATCTAGGCGATGTCAACCTGCACGTGTTCTACATACCAGTTTTCAATGTATAATATATTTTTGTCATATATTTAAGAATCCTTTTCATTGTGAATCGGCCATTAGCATGGATGTATCATTTCTATTACACTTAAACTCGCTACAGATTTCCATCTTTGTCATCAGCTCTGTGGTACTCCTTGATCAGGTACACATTGGTGACTGCTTCCTCAAACGGCCACTCTTGCGGTTTTTTTCCTAAACCGTTAAAATTTGACTTGACCTCCGTTCCGGAACTACTTGTCATCACTTGTCTTCAGTCATTGCCTCTGTTGAGTAACGCTTCTTAAGCCACCACCCAATGCCTCTCTTTGTGGCTACTTTGCCAGAGCGGTAATTGACAATTGCTCATTGTTCTTTCGTTTTTGGTTTACAAAATCTGTCGGTACTCATACACAATTCGCCTTCCAACTATTTGTACACAACATTCGATGAATTAATCGCCTCGAAACATGCGATAGTATTAAATTTATACACATTCAATTAACCAATGCCTTCCTTTTGAAAACTTTCGTCCCTTTACCCCAGATAAGCAATGATGTCAACAAGCCGCTGTATAGCCTATTGGTCGCATCTCCAGCTGATCACCCAATGCTGTTACCTTTATCCCTTGCTGGGACTGTCGCTGAAGTGTCCGCATCCACCCTTGCATTTGCTCGTGTCATTGTGGCCTAACGCTATCTATAATCTAGGAATACGGACCCGTGACTCATCAAACCCTTATGCAGTGCTGCCTAGCATACTCACGGTAGATTTGAATAGTACGTCCCGGCCTCCAAAAAAAGTACCTATGCCGACCGTGGTTCCTCTCAGATAAGCCACTACAGTGAAGCATCACTCCGATTAGTTTAATGCGTCAGCGTGCGTGCTCAAGATTAAAAAAATTGTTTAACCTGCAATTATGATATATTATATTCACCAGTCATTCTAAGTCAGAAATAATTTTTTTTATTCTATATGAGTTTAAGACTGAAAATTTACTTGTGTCAATTAGTCATGGTCATTAGATTCATTTTTTTTTTAATATCGGGAGCAAACGATAGCTCCAGTAGTCGGCATGCCCCTTCAAGTTTCTATTCCTCCTTCCAGTGGTCTGGCGAAAGTAACGCCATACGCCATGTCAAACTTTGAAAAACCTAGTTGGATTCCACATACACATGAAAACTTGTCAAATACTGCCCTAACTTAAGTTTTACCGTCTGCGTTGCAGACTGACTTCAAAGATGTATAGATGCGGGTTTTCATAAAAGATTCGTAACAAATAAACACAATTCCGGCATGCGTAAACAAGCTCTATTTATTTTAAGTAAGAAAAAATAAAAAGGAGAAACGTACCGAAACGTAAGTGATGAATTCTGATAAAGAAATATTACTTACTGGTAAAGGAGTCTACAACGCTGTTGATATCCCAAACATGAACGTTCCCACAAATACAGAATGGTTATGCTATCATGTGGTAGGCACGTCTCACCCACTCTTGATCACACACAATGCACCTCTATCCACATATCGGATGACTGATGTCATGAATTGATGAAGTCAATTCACATTATTTCAACTGGAAAGAACGCAAAATAAGTTTGATTACTTAGTTTCATCACTAGTTACGATTAGCATATTTACCTAAGAACTTACGGTAATCCCACGAGGGCCTTGTCAGGCTCGGAGTTAAAATAGCTCACCGTTTACTCACAATTGCATACCAGCAATCATTCCTTACTAAAATGCTTAGCATTTAATTTTGAGTTTAAATTTTTTCAAACTAAACAAACCAGATATACATGCATTCTTAAAAGATCGCGTTGCCCTTTGATCTTGGAAGCCTTCACAGCCTCTGTTGTCCCCTGATCAACTGAAATCCTCTGCACGGTTCTAGGCAACGAAGGTGTCCGTACTCAAACCGGGTCGTCCACTTTCTTCGTCGATATACGTGAAGTATTTGGTAATTGAATTAGAATGGGCCATGTTCGAGAATTTAATTTCTATAAATTAAAAAAGACCTGTTTAAATGAGTCTGATTTGGTAGTTAGCAGGCAACCATGAGCAATGCATCATGCTACCTCGTTGACAATTTTCCAAGTTATATTCTTTCCTTTGCGGCAACGATTCCAACTCCATCAAGTTGAAACCGACGTGGACCCTACCGGATTTCTTAAGGATTAAAAATTATATTATAATAGTGGATATTTAAAATTCAAAGTGGTTTTTAAAGTACTATTGAATTACAAAATCCTAAATACAAACTCCACACGAAGGAAGCATACATTAACGATCTAATAATAGACAGATTACGCATTTTGGTTGCGCTTCTATGTATTTCTCTGTGCGATTCCATCAACAGAGTTAGATTACTCGATGAGAGAGTTGTTAATTGGATTAATCTAATTGACTTGTTAAAACATCATTTTGCAACTGGCTTCTTATATAAAGCGACTCGCAATTTTGTATTTGATTCATATGGAATTTTTGGCGTGTTTTCGCTTGTCATAAATATTCTAGAATAATAGCTGTTTAATTTTCTATATAAAACCTTTCAAGTTTCCACCAGGCCGAAGCGATTCTTCAGATATTTTGTATATCATATGAGTGTGACTCGCACATATCGTACCTACTATATACCGATTGACACCAGACGCAATAAGATGAAATTCGTAATAAAAATATTTTCCTCTCAGTTCATGATAACGTTCTTATCAGACATCCTACTAGTTACTGAAAATAAGATGTTGATAACTGAATGCAACTTCTTTGTTGAAGTATGTGTGAAATTTATAGAGGACGTTGGTTTTAAACAGCCCCAACAACCACCGACAGCAGCAGAGTAATCGCATTAAATGACTAAGAGTCTAGAGAGCCAATTTAACTTGGATTTGCAGGCTTTTTAATTATTAATGTTTTCAATGAATAAGGGCAGAGTGTCCTGTAACACCGGAAAGATCAGGAGTTCATACTTTTGTGTGAGTTATTTCAAAACGGTCTTAGTTTGACACATTACAGTAAAACGCATTTAACACATCATAAATATGTTTTGTCTTTTATTTTTACGGTTTAACTGTCTTAAGTCTTACTTGATCTTTATATTTTTAAGTATATAAAACGGCAATGTTACTGGTGTAAATACTTTCCTCAAAGGTTCGATAATAGGCTTCAAGCAATGAGCAAGGTCATCTATCATTAGCATAAGGCACGTTCGTTAGCTTTGCACTGTAAATAATGTTCATACAATGACGTGATATACTAATATTTTAGTGATAAAAACAGCACTATTGACTATAATTTTGTACAGTATATCCGCGAATCTACCTATTGTTCTGGATATCGTAAAGTCGCAAACAAATCTGAAAGGCAAAAGTGCAGATATCTCCAATATTACCATCTTTGTCTTCGATCCGAGGACTTGATAACATCCACAAAATATGAAATGCGTTAAACTTGATAATTTTAAGAACGAAATAACCATGTCGATTTCTCTACTACCCTATACATAAATGTCACATTATATGCTATGGATTAACTGGTGAAATATTCACTCATTTCAAGTTGTAATACTCTCATGAGAATGCCAAAATATAGAGACAATATAGCCAGCTTATAATTCCACGAAATCATTTCTGATTCTGGCGATTCTATACAAGTACATACTATTACTTATATTACGTTAAATTCGTGACATGATATAAGTACTGATCTTCTTGCGTGAAAAATTAACAGAAAATTTAGGCGAAAAGCTAGTCAAGCGGGGTCTTACACATATATGGGAAGTTGGTACTCAGTCTTTCAGTTGAAATGGCAAGCCATTGACCGTTCAAATTTGGGTAATGATGTCTGGGAGATTACTGAATTGGGAAACGTATAGTGTATTAGCGAATTGCAAATTACCTGAGACTGATATGCAAGAAAAAGTTTGTTACCTAGTGTAAAGTGTCGCCTAACTATGGCTAGGCTGGACCACTGTAGAATTTAGTGCTGAATGCGAATAAATGATAACCAATAAAATAGAATTTCAATGAGATTATGCGCGTTAATTTACTAACTAATGCAGTACTACACGAATACAACTGAAATAAAAAATTTGAATGTTATGGCGAGATAATAGGTAAAGTGTGATGCTTACTAATGCTACAAATCAACTAGCATTTTCGATTATTGTACACTACATACAACAGGGGAAACAGGATTAAAAATTTAATTATTAAAACAATGTTTCGATTTATATTAAAGCGCATAACTTTGGAGACATTTATTGAATATGGAGGTACTTACTCTAGCATTTAAGTCGACTACACTCCAACAGTAAGATCCCCTCTCGTAGCATGATTCGTACACATTGCACGGCGTCAAGGTTCTTCCACACTATGAGTTTCATTATCCATAAGAAAACGTCTCCGATTGTTGAGGAATAACCGCAAGGAGGTGCTGCATCATGTGTTTCCCAGTGTCTCCCTTCTTCTTGGCTGAACTATTGCGGAATTAACAAATAATTAGGTCTTAAACAAAGTCTTGATTAAAGCCAACTTTGTACATGATTACGTCTGAGCTTGAATGCCTTTTGATGAAGCTTCTGTTGACTCATGGAATGCTGTGGAAATCATTCAATGCCTGTTGGAATATCGCTTCCCCTTTAGCATGGACATTTTTGGAGTGCAGAGGACTCTTAATTAGAACTGATTGTCGGTAAGTTTTTATTTATTTGGTTTTTTGTGTGTATTAGCTTAATCTTATCGAGTTTGAATGGCAAATAGGTAATATTCTTGTTTGCCTTCGCAGGAGTGTAATTCCTAATGCATTGTCCGCAGTTGTGCGTTTTTAGCGTATCCTGATGTGTAACCTGAACGCCGGCAATTGAGACACTAAGTCTGCTTAACCCAGGGATAACGGGTTTATGATTATTGCAGATCTAGTTGCTGATGAACTTGTGGCCTTAGGACTTGAAATTCCTGTAAACAATCAGTTAACATGTTCAAGTTGTAGATTTAATATATTTTATTGTTGATATCCTTATGCAAGTTGTAATGTCTGAAATTCTTAACCGAGCAAGATAGTTCATTTGACTTACCATGGCTAGCAAACGATTTTGGGGAACCCACAACGATACAAGAACAAACCCATACTTTACTCCGCACGTGCGAGCCGAAGAAAACTTTGAAATAAATCCTTCAAATATCTGTTTTTCTCCATAAATTGCGGTCTTCTACCTTAGCTGCTGCCCATTCGGCGCGCGTTCTTTTTCAAGATAATTTGTTATTTTTATTCCTTTTGCACTTTCAGGCGTTCGATTCTCTCCGCTGATCGGCTTAGCGGCCGCTTCCTGCGACGGTGATTCTTCTCCTCCGGCAGTCGTTTGTTGTTCCAAAACTCCTTCTAAACGGTGCTGCCTAAATTGACTCACCGTTCAATTTGATCTCATGCAAACGTGTTCCATTATCTCCATAATAATGCATTTGAGAAATTGCAAAAAGGCCGTTTAACGGTTATTCTGCACGTGATGGATTGTACTGGCCTCTCTGTCTCTGAAGGATCTATTGATTCCGTGGCAAATACTGAACGTATTTCGATATGGTGGCTAACATAAGATGCCATATTAGTTTGGTACTTTGGTGCACAGACCGACTGGTGTTGCTTCTTGTCCAATGCTGGTTTGACTAAGTTTTCGGGTATCTGCGATTCGAGTTCGTTTCTTCTACCCCATTTAAATATCTGTTTGGAGTTTTATATTCCTGTCCTCGGACATGCAGCTTGTGTGTATGCTTTGAACTTTGATGGATTCCAAATTTTCTCTAGAACTAAGCAATGTTTTCTTCTACTAGATCGCTCCTGTATTCCTCACAACCTAATATTTTTCTTTTTGTGTCGTTGTTCATTATACCCTAAACTTTGCCATGCGGTCCATAGTCTCGGAAAATACATAGTTATGCCTTAAGTTCCATTAATGAATATCTAAAAATCCCGTTCCTGGTTAAAAACGCTTGATAATTGACTCTATAATGCTGGACTTGCGAAAGTCATATATTGCTGTATCGCGTGTCCTCCACTACACTGGCCAGTTTCTATTCAAATTCACCTAAAACCCTTAAAGAATGAGGAACGTTTACTTTAGCCTCTCATGAAGTACGAGAGGTCTCTCAGTGTAACGCTTCTTCTACTTTCGTCTCCCACTTTTCCGCTGTATTCCATTTTCGCTCAGTTGACTGCAGATATCTTCGACTACAAATATACCAAACATTCTGACGTTCCCGGTGGAATGTAAAATCTTCGACGATGTGCCGTCACCGCATGGCATGTTCAGTCTCAATCCCCTTAGATAAATGTCACTAGAAGCAAATCAAATCTGCAGCCATTTTCTTCCTCCCTTTTCAATCCTCCTGCTTCCCGGCTTCAAGTTAACCCGCTAGTGGCATGTATCATGCCTGGACACTCAATGAACCCCCAATCTGTGTGGGGATTCCACATTGGAAATGTCTTCCTTTACTCCCAGATTCATCCAGCACACACTCCCAACACTCAAATCTCCTCCTCTTTGGGTCAATCGCTCTAGTTGTGCTAAGTTAACCCTCCTCCGCAACTTCTGCTTTCAATGGCCTTGATCCAAACTATATTCCTCCACACCCATCTGTAGTCATCAATCTTCGAACATCAGGGTTCAAAGAGGCCATTATTCATTCTGGATAAGAATAATTAAAAACTACTCATT
This sequence comes from Entomobrya proxima, assembly GCA_029691765.1. Classification (NCBI taxonomy): domain Eukaryota; kingdom Metazoa; phylum Arthropoda; class Collembola; order Entomobryomorpha; family Entomobryidae; genus Entomobrya; species Entomobrya proxima. Next base: position 15,424,346 of record CM056169.1, read on the forward strand.
AAAACCACTGATTCATATCTTAAACCTTATTTAATATCGGAAATGTTAATACTTTACCAAATTCTTACCTGGAGAGCTTTTGGCTAGCTTCCTTATCTTCTGCCACCACGCGTTTTTTAATCTTCCCCTTTCTATGCATAGTTATAATCTCAACGCGTAAAAAAGTAGTTGTGTGAAAATTAAAACCGTAGCACTCTGTCCCGTTAGGAGATTCCCTTCGTCCACAAACGTCTGTTAAAACCACAAACGTCAACTAACAATTATGACCGACTTTTCAAAACGGCTTTAAACATAATGGAAAAATTTTTTGCCAAAAACACCACGATCCATGAACATGCTAATTTCTTACAAAACTTTATAATTTGCACACACAAATAAAATTATGTTAATATTAATTACCTTCGTCAACACACTGCCACCCGTGACAATATTCCCTTGAACAAAACACGGAATTGATTTATGCAACAGATATTCCTTACATATTAAAACTAGAGCCTAGTTGAAGTGAACCGTGGACCAAGAATTAAGTATGGACCAAGTTTTGTACTTTGATATAGATCTTTTAACTTAATTTGTTTGCAAATATATTAAACGAATTTCGACGAGTGAAATTTTGCTGCCACAAATCTACACCGCAGTAGTTCTGTACACATCTACTAACGCTGTGTACTGTCGTCAACTAAATCCAAATCTAGCCCAATAGCCACCAACGAAATAAAGAGGCAATTTGCTAATTTGGCAGTTCCAAGTCATCGACTGAAAGGAACTGAAAGATACGTCCTAGAAGAAACACCAGCACCACCAGCGCACGCGAGGACACGCCCATGCCGCTGACCTAACCTCAACATCATCTCCACTCTTGCATCTTGCACTTGACTCATGTCCAAATTCCGGATTCAATGAAATCATCATCTCATAAAAGCTGCCATAATGCCGCTCATTTTTGCCAAACGCTTGGGACTTGAAGTAGATACGTAGCTCTGTTGTACAATTCGTCGTGTCCACATATAATACATACCTGACAACAATCAACCTAACATACGAAATATTATTCATTTGCATTATATTAGTTATTCTTGCTGGAGTTATCAATGAACCATTCCATTATAATATGCGTGAAGGAAATTTTCAAATCACTTCTTTTGCAAATGACATGTGAAGTGCGGTGACCAGGAGCCTAGATGAATGTTGCTTTTACTTGAAGATGAATTGTCATGGATAATCATTCTAACGGTTTAACACATCACATTGATCAAAATCGGAATATACATGAATTAATATCTAGTAGTTCTATTCATAGTCGTAACTAAAAAAAGTAGTTTGAAAACAGAAATTGGTAGACCGAGCTAACACAATAACAGTATCAAATATAATAATATATGGTAATGCACGCCACATTGTGCAGTCATATTAATCATTCAGGGTCATTTTTACAGTAATTGTTTATTGCTGGAGTTAATGTGGAGCGTGTGAGTTGGGTTAGAATCTACAACGCGTACAAAAGCGATTTATTAAGACACACGACGCAACAACTTTTCATGCAGGGTAAAACAAGAGTATAACATTGAATATACAAAGGGACAACGCGATATGAAAAAAAACATTTTATAATTGGCTTGCTCTCGTACTATCACTTAAAATTAACAGAATATATAAACATGGGAATTGTGTTGGGTAGGGTATATTTTCGACATCGTGGCTTCTATCCAACGAACTATTCGTACACATACTACATATTTATAGGATCTATTTTATGACTAGTTAGGTAAATCTAAAAAGTATATTGTGTTTTAATGCTACATCAATATCGACAAATTGATGCCATCACAACAACTGGAAAGAAGGGAAAATTGAGTTGAATATGTCAATAACTAAGTACATACTGTGGGGAAGTTATAAACAAACATTGATTGTGATTCGTCCTGGTTCTTTTTCTGGGCCATCGGCCACACACACCAAACGTAATAATTTGCTATGCCACCGCGACGTGGACAACAGCAGTACTATTAAAAGTACGACTTTTGTGAGGTATCTAGATAATCGATTTCTTGAAAAGTGGTCGGAATAGTTGCCTGTATGTCGTAAATGCCTTATTGCCGAAAAGTTGATCTCATCAAGTCTGCGACGCAAATAATACATCATAAAAACTACATCAACACATTGCTCACAAAGTTTATTGCAAATGTATGACTCTATACTAGACGATATACTGATTTCATACCGTGCAAACAATGACTGCATGACTTTCCAAGCGGCGATTCAGGAGACAAAATGGCCTACTGATGACAATGCATATTTATTCCGAGTGTCGGTTAGCTATCTCGTATCGGCTGATTTCCTGTACGCCTTTATCATTTCCGGATGAAGACCTGATGAGCCCTCTTCCATCTTCGAAGATGTTGTTTTCCTGCAACTTTTGTCCAGGTCCGTCCGTTACGAGTTCTTTCCAGCTTCTTGACTCCAAACGAATAATCCAACCGTAAATGTCTCAAGGTTCTTAATACTTTGCTTTGGTAAAATTGTCATTAAAGAACTAAAACCACAAACTGTCTTATATCTCTAGTCCCATCCATAACGAATCATTGCCGAAATAATGAATGTCATTGTTGAGTGCGCCAAGTTCTTGCCAGTAGGTCGTCATTTACCATATCAAAATTTGTAATTCATAACTATATATTGCATGTTTGGGATGCAACTTTCCAGTTCAACTCAATACATCCTCAGAATCACTACTGTCGACGTGCAAATAACTTACAAAGGAATCGTGCACTATCGAATCCGACAGTCCGGAGTACGTCAAGCTTAGTAAATCATCCTCCCTCGGTTTGTTGCGTACAAACTCTATCGGTGCATATTCACTCGTTATGTGGTGGATACAAATACCTAAGATATTGTCCAATGCTCTTTCTCGAGATCCGGTTTTCGTCACATGATCCAATTGTCCATTGCCACTCTCTCTCACCATTAGATCTGCTCGTATTACTTGCGGCACCTAACATGAAAGTGCCAATATTTAATTTCACAGCACACCCACTTCCGGTCAATGTACGAATATTATCAAAATATCGTCATCATGACTGTCTCCGACATCGAAATCAAACTAGCGCCCGTACCTAGGCCATATTAAGCTTAGTATAGCTGCTTACTCAGGTATGCCAAAGCGCCTTCTGATGTCCCAATGCTTCGACTCTGCTCTATCTCTGACAATCTAGCGCTTCTGCGTGCTCGGGTCCCCTCATCAGCAACCACCTTGCATGCCTTGGTGTGCGTCCTAGTCCAAAGTTTCACTCGAGTCATCATCAATGCCAAGTCAAAGATTTTCCGCTTTTCTTCAGTTGAACTCTTGGGTGCCAGGGCACCTCCTTATACAGAAATTGCATCACCAAAGGGGCACAAGACCTTGATAAGAATATATCACTCTCATTTTGACATTGGCGGGTGATTGAAAGATAGACTTTTCATCCTTCCGGTACTGTTCGAGATTAGAGAAGCGTCACGAAACGATTAAGTATCGAAGCTCCCTCCCACTATATGCGAGTCCGCCATGCTGCCATTCTGTTAACTCTCCATAGCTTCCGTCTTGTTCGGCTGAATCAAATAATACCAGAAAATACTATTGCCTACTTCTAAATTGAATGTAACGACTTACTGATTCTGTAATTACTCGAAACAGCGTTGTTAGTAGGAAGTTTTACGTTACTTGATTATCAGACAGCGTGAATGTGTCTCGGTTTTACAGATGACAGGTGTTTATCTAGGTACTAAAACCACCTCCGCTACGCTCGGTAGAGCCTGTTTCAGTCTAAATACTCAGAGGATGACTTATATAAAAATAATTTCTACACGTGGTCGTTAATAACCTGATTTTCAAGCAAGCGCCACGTTGACATATAGGCAAACGCTAAGTAAGTTGTACAGTTTCTCTCCAAGTATGTGTATTGGACTGTCATACGTACACGGCCATTATCATACAGTTGTCATTCGCAAAATTCTTCTAAAAGATCAACCAAGCCAAGGATTTGCTTATCGCTTAGCCCCTACAAGTCCAGACCGATTGAAACTTTGTTTCAACCCTCAAACCTGTACTCAACCTCAAAGAACACTAAAGAATACATCTTACTAATATGTGGAGCTTCTATCGGTCCCAGGCTGTAGTACGCAGGAGGATTGGAAGCCTAAATGCAAATCCAACACGTCTCTTACACCTATTTCTCATGTCTGCTACTTTGATAGTATAATCCAAAGCTACATTCTTTGCAAGCACTCTTATCACCATAACTGTGGATACCATTGTCATTATCAAAATATGTGGTAATAATCATGGTTATTGTCTCAATGGATAGCAACAGAACATTTAGTTTTTTGGTATTCTTCAGGTTTGCAGATACAATTTTAGATAACCCGACATCGTTGCAGATATCAACTAGTAGTTAAAAAATGAACATAAACAGGTTTCGCCAATACAATTTTTAAATTTGCAGATTTAACCATCCAAGCGCTGATTAAGCCCTACGATTTCGAATTTTAACAATCAACATCAGAATCGTCCAGTTTGGTAAATAACAAAACCATAACGCATGTCGCACTGTGCATTCACTAAAATGAAGATTAACCATCAAGGCCACTATTCAGACCTGCGATTCGAATTTTAACGAATCCCCTGCATATCGTCTGTTTGTCAAACTGACCAAAATCATGTTCTGCTCCGGGGTCAATCACAAAACAGTTAGATTAACCAAGTTAGCCGCTATCCAGACCTGCCTAAGTATATCGGGTACTTTATGAATAATTGCTATGCTGTAGTGTCATTGATATATTTGGGACAATTATGCATAGCAATAATTGTTATGTTCCCATGTTAATTCACAATCCTACCCGAGTTAGTTTCGCAAAGCTCCACCATGGCTGTCAAATAGACCCGGACGACCAGCACTCCCAATCCCCACGCGCTATTTATTGATACAAGTTTGGTACAAAAAGCAATCAAAAATTTATTTTTTCCTATGTTGGAGACGAATCCTGACCCTTGTTTATGGTACTAGGCGCCACCAGGGCCAAAGATGACCCGTACGTCCGGCGCGCTATATTATATAG
>CM056169.1:15429539-15523977 GCA_029691765.1 Entomobrya proxima
TTGAATGTGTCTCTGGTTTTGACAGATGACAGGTTTTATCTAGGTACTAGAAGCCAGCCACCGCTACGCAGGTGGAGAGCCTGTATCAGGTCCTAAATACTCATATTATTGTGCTGGGTGATATAGAGATAATTTCTACACGTTGGGTGCAGTTAGGATAACCTGAATTTCAAGCAAGCGCCACGTTGAATATATGCAAAGCTAAATAGTTGTAACATTTCTCTGCCAGTTGTGTATTTGACTGTGCATACTACACGTGCCATTATCAGTACAGTTGTATTGCAAAAATTGCTTCTAGAAAGATGCAAGCCAAGCCAAGATTTGCTTATCGCTTAGGCCCCTGAGCCAAGTCTGCAGACCGTATTTGTAAACTTTGGGTGAAATCCGTCAAGCCATGTACGACAACCTCAAAGTTAACAGCAAAATGAAAACAGTCGTTACTATATTTTTTGGGCTTGCTTATGCTTCCCATGCATGTAGTACGCATGGGTGAGGATTGTAAGCCTAAAATGCAAATCCAACACGACTCTTGACACCTGAATTTCAAGCATGTCTGGCTACTTTGAGATTAATATCCAAAGCTAAATAGCTGTAGCATCATCTCTTATCAGCCAGTTAACTGTTATACGCATGTGTCATTATCAAAATAGTTGTAATAATCAGTTTATTGTCCAATGGATAGCAACATAACATTTTTTTGTATTCTGGTCAGGGTTTGCAGATACGAATTTTAATAACCCGACCACAGATGCAGATTCGTAACTTTGATAAAAAATTGAACTATAAACATGTTTCGCACATTACAATTTTTTAAGATTGCAGATTTAACCATCAAGGTCCTGATTCAGGCCCTACGGATTCGAATTTTAACAATCTGACATCAGAATCGTCAGTTTGGTAAAAAACTGAACCATAATCATGGGTCGCACTGTGCAATCACTAAAGATTGAAGATTTAACCATCAAGGCCCTGATTCAGGACCTGCGGATTCGAATTTTAACAATCCGACCTCATATTCGTCCGTTTGGTCAAAAACTGGACCATAATCATGTGTCGCACCGTGCAATCACAAAAGATTGAAGATTAAACAATTTAGGCCCTGATGCAGGCCCTGCATAATTATTTCGGGTACTTTAGAGATAATTCGTAGCTGTAGGGTTCATTTGGGATAAAGTTTGGGTACAAAAAAGCAAGCAAAAATTATTTCCCATGGGTTAGATTCCAAGTCCTGACCCTTGTGTTAGTTTAGCAAAGCTCCACCAGGTGGCGTGTCAAAGTGAGCCCGTACGGGACCGGCGCGCTATATTATTGGGATAAAGTTTGGGTACAAAAAAGCAAGCAAAAATTATTTTCCATGGGCTGGATTCGAAGTCCTGACCCTTGTGTTAGTTTAGCAAAGCTCCACCAGGTGGCGTGTCAAAGTGAGCCCGTACGGGACTGGCGCGCTATATTATATAGATCATTTATGAGCCCTCTGGAATGGGAGTCAGGGTGATAAATTGAGAAATTATTTGAAGTTTTGCATATCGGCTTATTGCCTTCCTTTAGCCGACGCCGAGCTGATAAGGACTTAAGTTTTCTTTAGTATATTCACACTTTTGACTGTAACTTTTTGAATAGAGAACCCAGAATTATCTTTCGTCATGAAATGGAAATACTTCATCCAATTCATCGTGAGTTTTAACTATTATGCAAATATCAAAAACGACAGTAAACCACTAAAAGCATGATGGTAATGCAGTGCTGGCAAGAAGATCATTTAAACAGAAATACATAAGGTGGGAGATAGATTGAAAGCTTGGATAGTATTTTACGGTTGTTCTGCTTGGTAATCTACGTCAACTGTGCATGTTAATCTTGTATAAGGGCACATTAACAAATTGTAATTTTGAAAGTTTTGGTAGCAACATAGTGTAAAATTCAATAAACTCAGCTTCGGATTAATTGACAACCTATGCTAATGGTATATAACCGTTTTACAAATCTCACAAAGCCCCGAATTTGTTCCAGAGTTCATTATCATTACTGTTCGTATTCTAATTTCCCATGCATAGTTGGCCACCAATATCCCTGCGTCAATAAGTAAAATAGCTTCGGGTTTCAAGTTTTAAATAACTTCAGTTCTAGGTTAGATTTAATATTTTCTCGATTATGGTTTTCTTGCTTCTTATATACCATCTAAAATAAAACTATAAATTCTGCAAACTAAAAAACGAGTATTATCATCATTTGTATGTTATATCACACTTGAATTCTGAACAAAAAAGTTTTATAAACAATAAATGTTGTGCATGAATTCGAATAACGTTTTACAATTAGGTTAGCTAAATTAGCTACATATTTGAAAAAGGGGTTTATTTAAGCTTTTCTTGTAAAATTAATTTGTAATTTTTCCTAGTTTCTAGTTTTTATAAGACTGTTATTACGCATTTAAGCATACAAGTTGCAAGAGTAGTAGTAGTAAGTAAAATGGTAACTATCATTCTGTTTTGGTGAATTACCAATAAATTATTTATAGTTTATGTCTAACATTCATTTATTTTCACAACAGGATATTTCCAAATGGTTTATATATCCATTGCATTCGCCATATTGATCTAAAATACCATAAAGAATGAAAAACCTTGACCCATTTTTCAATTTTTGATGAAAATATTGAATTTGGAAAAGGGTAAAGCTTACTATTGTCTGTACTACTTGTAGAGTGAATCAGAAAGCCACACGCAATCCTGCCAAGTGGACATCTCAATGGTTCGTCACCAATCCACTTGGCGTTGGGTAATTTCTCCCAGCTATATTTTTCTTCTCCAGCAAAATCTGTGAAACGGTGATTAGAGCAGAATGCGCGTACGTCATTCAAACCTGTGTCATTCCGACGAACACGGTAACCCAAAAACCATCCGTTGGCTGGACAGAAGAAGGTTTTTGTATTTGTCCTAGACGAACATTGCTTGGGGATTTTAGGATTTTTCAATATGTGTGCACCGTCTGCAGACCCGTCTGAAACAGCCTTGCAGTAAACATGTATATCCACGAGAAGATATTCAAGATCATCATCACGACTTTGGTGTATACTCATTCCATATGCACGCATGCCTGATGGACAGCGGGGAATTGTCTTATCGGACTTTTGAAGGGGATACACAGCAGCAAATGCAAACAGCAAGTTTGTTGATACGAATACGAGCAATAAGACAAAGACAAATTGCAAACCTTTCATTGTAAAAATATTTAAGCTGTTTTACTAAAATGTAAACTTTTCGAGCCTGAAATGTCAATATATAGTAGTATGTGATCTTTTGGAAATACGAATGAGACGAAAATGTGCGAGGAGTATGTAAAATATTTATTTTTTTTTATTTTTGTTTCTACTGACATGTTTGCAGTTGTAATTTTGCATATTCGTGGTTTCTATACGAATACTGATTCAGTATCACTGAATAACTTTTGTTTTACGACAAAGACTAGCAGTTGCATGCAGAGTTTTAAAAACTTTACTCTCGCTGTTCCTGATGCGAAGAACCCGTGTACCCGTAAACGAATCTGTTGGCTAACCACGTAACCACACTAACAATAAGATACCTACTGACTGACGAGCCCGCTCATTTTGCTGATCCCATTGCTAATTGCTATAAATAAATGGCCCACCAGTTATTCCCTATAACCCTTTAGTAGCTTGACAATTACATATTTATGCATAGGTCCTGCTGGTCCGTTGTAAAACATTTTGTTCATTTCCCCTCAAATATCATCAGTTTCAGTTTACAACTACTTACCAGTTTGCAGAGTCTAACGAAAAGAAAACAGGATGTCGGAACAGGAAGCAATGCGTACTAATAAAAGCTTTTGCATTGCATGTTTAATGTTATGTTGTAGCAAATCATGTAGCATGTTTTGCTATATAAAGTTAAAAATGTTTAAAACTATTAAACCCCCATTTAAAAAACATACACATGTTAAAATTGGATATTAAATGCTTGTTTGTATACAATATACATCATTACTTCATTAGTGCCAGAAGATTTGGCATGCATCTTAAAATGCATTTTTGGAGCGAGTAACTAATTCCCAAATCATATATTCTTAGTATTCTTATAGCTGCGTGGGAATGTGCTAACAAGCTTTATATATTCGCTAATTTCGGAATATTTTTAAAATGCTAAATTATAGGTTTGTCTGCGCTTACTGAAATAGCAAGTTTTCTCATTTTTGTAATTTTTTTCTTGCGTGCTGCGGGCTACGATCTTTATAAATAAATCACATACCTCCCTAATAGAATCATCGCTATTTTGTTTCAATCATCTTAAGAACTGATTGCACTGCGCAAGTTTAAACATTGATTGTTTGAATGAATTAAATAATTGTTTTACATGCTTGTATTAATTTGTATTATCGTCTACTACAAACATACATATATTCTTATTGTTTTTCTGTATTGTAGTGACATTCTAAATTATACCTTATACCTCTCTATCAGTATATAAAACACAGACTCCAATTTTCTTAAAATTTGTTAGTTAGTAGTGATGATTGAGGTGGAGTGGAGGATATATTACTATATTTCTGTTTACAAGAAAAAAAGTATACAAAAAAATTACCCATTACAACCTGACACTTGTGAGGTGCTACACAGTTTGCAAATACAGTGTTATCAAAGTTATCTAGCTTTGAGTTTAACGCTACGCATTATTGCGTATCCTATCCTACTCCAACGCACAGTTTAAGATTCTGACTGTACCATGCACGTACTATTTGTTTAATACATATTATATAATAGTCAACTCCAAATGTGCGTTGAGGAACCATTGATGAACGGAATAGGAATTAAAACTCAATTAAGAGGAACACCAACTACTAAACATAATGTAAAGTATGTTGTATAACATTTAAACAAGCATGTTGTTCGATACAAATTACTTTGTTGAAATATTAGTTAGATAATAAGTATTATAAAATACATAGGAAAATGATATGTTTAATAGTTGTCATTCGAGCGAGTCGAAGCGTCAAGCGGTCAAGTGTACCGAGCAAAGTGTGAACTCAACCTTCAACTTAAGCCACTTCATTTCATTCATAACATGTATTTGAAGCCAAAGTTGCTGAGAATGGCTTTGCTACTTCCAAGAAAATCAATAGTCTACAATTTTAGTCATAGTCATAAGCTAGGATTTCAAATGACTTGACACTTTAAACTGTGCTTTCCTGTACTACTGGAGTACTGGACAGTGAAGCGTCCAGCCTCAAAAAGACATTCCTGCAACGGTTAGTTTGTTGATTCAACATTTTCACAATGCAGCAACAAGAGGTTTGGCTGCTGTTACTTGAACTTGTGCTATTAGTGTTTGTTACATGCGCGAATTGTCACCTTACCTATGACTTCATCGTAGGTGAGTTTGGAACTGAAGTTATAAAATAAGAATCTTAAAAAACATGTATACTCGATTAAAATAAAATTTATTCTACTTCATAGTTGGTTCTGGTGCTGGGGGCGCAGCGGTAGCACGGAGGCTCTCGGAATCTGGAGAGTTCAGTGTTCTTCTTATAGAATCTGGAGGTTAGCTTATAGATAGATAGAATGGCAGAACATTGATTGAAGTTCCATATTTTTCATATTCCGCAAAGAATGAAGGAAGAATTGGGTAATAAATCATGCACAATGTTCCACTTTTCTATTAATTTTTGAATTTATTAGGTCACCCTGGGCCATTTTATGAGGTGCCTTCCAACGCACCTACACGTGTGCCTTTTTCAAATATTACGTTCAGGTGCTTAGAATCAGAAAAAATCGTTAAAGACATTTATTGATTAACTAATTAAATGTGCTTTCGATTACAACTAGATATCAGTCGATTCCGCAAAGGGATGCAGGCCTAAGAACAAACAGGGTACAAATTCATTTGTAAATGATATATTTTAAGTTAACTAATGTTGTTTATACATTAAGTACTTATCTAATTGTAGATTGTGTCAGTCGTTGCTGGACGTATGTTGGGTGGAGGTACGGTATTTACTATGTAATTAAGTTTCTGGCTATCATGGTGAACAAGTTGTGATGGAAGATTTTGCTATAAAATATCATTTTGGAAAATCGCGATTAATCGTGATTCGCTTTCAATTTTTGCCAACGCTAGGTACGGCCCTTCACTACATGGTGTTCAATCGAGGTAAATATTTAAACAATATAGTATATTAGAAACAAAGGCATGGTATGTTTTAAAATAATGAAAAAATATTAATTACAATAATAAGGTAGCCCCTATGATTGGGACAATTGGGCAAAGGTAACTGGAGATGCTAGTTGGAGTTACAACAACATGTTAAAGTATTTTAAACGATCGGAAACCTATAGAGGAGATTTCCCTTCAAAAGTTCACCATGGTGACAAGGGTCCAATTACTGTGAGTAGACCACATTATGCACCCGGTCTCGAATATTGGTTGGCTGCGGGATTGGAACTGGGATATCCTATTGTTGACCCAAATGGACCTCAACAACGAAGTAATAACAATCGTTTGAGTTTCTTAAAATCATGCAGATGGAAAATATTATAAGTATAGCAAGAATTTGAATGATTCGTACAGGTTTTACTCCTATCGAGTTTAGCAAACGAAATGGACTGCGTGTCAGTTCTTTTGATGGATACCTGAACGGAAAATTAAAAACGGCTAATTTAAAATTGCTGATTAATACAAACGTGACGCGAGTTGTAAGAACATTGCCTAAATTAACACAATATATTATATTTAATCACACTTCCACAATTCACGATTGAGTTTACGATTTCATTTTGAAAGCTTTTTCATGGAAAACGTGCCGTTGGGGTAAGCTACATCACCAAATCCTCAAACTGGGAGCCTCCCATTGAAAACGTGGCTTTTGCCAATAAAGAAATCATAATTTCTGCTGGTAACTACAACAGCCCGTTAATTTTGCAACGTTCAGGAATTGGTCCTGCAAGTGTACTCTACGCTGCCAAAATTCCGATTGTTAAGGAGCTTCCCACAGGGCTGAATCAGCAGCAACATCCCGCGATCAATATAAACTTTGTCATTCGCAACGTCTCCCGATACATTGTAATGGATGAAAATACAGACTTGACCCCAGAGAACTGGCATCTTTATAGACTTTATGGAGATGGACCATTTTCCGCCACTACCGGAACGATTGGACAAGCGTTCTTGTCTTCTAGTGTGGCTATTTCTGAGGGAAATATTGACTGGCCTGATGTTCAAATTCATGTGGCTCATAGTACACGACCTTTCCTGGAAACGGATAACTTGTATATGGCAGCCGCAGAAAATAATGTGGGGTACGGGGAAGTAGCCATGTCCGCTTCAGTATGGCTAGGAAGACCAAAGAGTCGTGGAAGCATAAGTATCAATCCTCACGATATTTTGGGACATCCGATACTCGATATGGGATTTCTGTCGGATTATCGGGATATGCAATCCTTTCTTGACGGTTAGCATGATAACTTCTAGCAAATAGAAACTTTCAAAATTCGTGAAAATGTATGCTAAAAAATATGCTACTTGGTTTGTGCAAAGGCATTAGAAAAACATTGCACATTTTCGAACGCACCAAAGCGTACCAGAATTTGGGAGCACGATATTCCCCAATTCCACTTCCGGCCTGCGACCAATACCCGCTAAAGACGGAAGAGTACTGGATATGCTATGTTCGACAAACCTTACAAGGTGGTTGTCATCCCGCTGGTACAAATAAAATGGGAAGAGCTGATGACCCCACTGCGGTTGTCGACTCCCAGCTGCGGTACAGTTTAATATTTGAAACAATTTTTACTTGGTTAAACGGTGGAATTATCAAATCAAATTGAAACTATGTTCAATTGTTCAATTATTTGTGCAGTGTGATAGGTGTTGAAGGATTACGCGTGGCTGACGCCTCTATCATGCCATTTATTACAAACGCCAATCCACAGGCGGCAATTTACGCCATTGGGGAAAAGGCTGCAGATATGATTTTGAAAAAGTGGAAACCAAAGCTACCTTCCCAAGAGCTCAGCTTATATTCATCAACCAATTCATTAGGGTACACACATCCTAGTTCATCTAGTCAATATAAATCTTCCTTCCCAGATCTTCTGCAGCAATTAATTGGGCGCATATACAATTATCTATAAAACAATGTAATTCTAAATGTTTTATTAGTAATTTATTAAAGTATTTAAGTAACAAAACCGCTGTGGGTATAATTATGACCTGGCCATAAAATAATTTAAAGTGCTTAATAATACAAATATTTTTTGCAAACAAGAACATCAAACTTGTAACTTTTAACTTCTTTTCCACAAACGGGAAAATAAGCACGGGGAATCGGATACGGACTATCTCCTCTCCAAATCTTTCCAATTACACTTTCATAACAGTTTTCATATCGTGCCTTACCAAACGCAATGTAGCCTTTGCCATCGCCATTTGACGAAACAGTAGCCAGTTGTCCAGCAAGAACAGCAATGTTCCACAATTCATTCTTTGGAACTGATTTTACATTTATTAGTTCATACTTGTACAGAACTCCGTTGCCAGTGTCAAAACTCTCTTGTTCTAAACCTCCGGGAATGGTAAGCACTTGAAACCAGGAGGAATACTTGCGCTCGGTTAAATTGTAGCCGACACTGCATGTGCCCTCTTGGTGGTTATACTGACCAATAGCTATTTCCGTTTTGAGGAACACTCTGCATGGATACAAGGGAATTCTATGATTGTTCATCACTCCAAAGTTGTACATGTTCCGAAAGTCCTCTGGTCTAAGTTGCTTTTTGGAAATCCATCTGTGTTTTGAGCAACCTTGGCAGTTGTGGAAAGCGTTGACGCGGTCAGCTTCAGGGACACTCACACCAGACAAGTCTTTTTCACACACGGGGTCACTGGCTTCGGCTACAAAACTCCATGACGTCAGTGTAAGTAGTGTAAAGACTATTGTCAGATGCATTTTGGGTTTCATTTCGTGTCAGCTTTGTTCGTTTGCTTAAACAAATTCTTCCGTTTGCAACAATTACCTACTTTAGACATAAAAAAGTGAGTATATTTTCTATAAAAACCTTTTTTTCCAGCTTGAAATCACAAACAGTAATGTTTGTTTTCATGATTTTTAAAAGCATGGAATATATATGGGTTATCAGAACTTTCATTCATCATATCCGTCCATTCGTCAACAGAAGTTGGTATAAATTTTGTTTGAATTTAAACTGCGCATGATTTCAGGTAGCTTTTATTTATTCTTCCCCCGAAAACATAGAATGAAGATCCTTATCTCATGAAAACAATATTCAATTTGCAATTGTGTGGCTATTTTTATGCATAGGTTTGTGCATTTCTTGTTTGACGGTTGACAGGTTACATCCTACATTATTTGTCAAAACCTCAGATTCAGATTCAAAAAGGTTGTAGCAAGAAGAATAGCTAAAGAGTTTTGTTTTACTTTTGGCGACATACATGATAGGCTTAATCTTCTTAAATAAAGTTTTTATCTCATTCTTGTTTGCACAATATTTTATCCCTACATTATATAACAGTATGCCACCTAAAATCGTGTTCAAGAGTTGAATTTAATAAAAATAAAACGATATGTTGTTAGTTAAACACAAGAAATGATCTAACCAATAACTCTTCTAAGAATGTTCTGTGCATTTGTCATGAATGACTTTTGAAATTTTTACAGTCATGATATCATAAACCTTATGACTAATGCCTTTAAGCTAACAGATAAACATAATACTTGAATATCGAAAAACATTTTTTATGTTCACACATTTTAAAGATTATTTAGCTGGGTTAATATTTGTAACCTTTATTTGTAAAATTTCAAGTAAATTTTTAAGCGCATCAAACAAACATATTGGGTAATTAATTTTGGCTTATGTTTACAACAATGGCAACTTAGCAGCAAATAACATTTTTATAATTCGGAAATATTAGTCATGTAACTATCATTGAAATTGAAGCCACTACTGCCGGCTATTTTCTATTTAAATGTATATGAAAAGGTTTATAATATAATTCATATCTTAAATATGCTTATTTCTCCGAATAACAAATATATAATACTAGTAATTTTGGAATCATGACGAAAGTGGGTTTTTAACATAATAATATATTTTGAAAAATAAACTACCACGATTTCTGTTCCTTAATGATTAGTAAATCACTCATCAGTCTACGGTGAATTCTGCCAACTTTTTCTTCTGTTCTGATGACTTTCTGAAATATTTTTCCAAAAATATAGCATTTCATTAACTCAATGGTCCTTATAATTTTGTATTGTCTTATGAAAATTGCTTACCCTTGACTAGATGACTTCTTCTTCTTCTGTTCTTCCAACTTGGCTGGTTTCATTACAGTGGATGTTGCAGGCGCCATTTCGCTCCTCTCCAAGTTACCCGATCTCCTAACTATTTCCTCCAGCTTACTATGCAGAGAATTGACCAATGTATCTTCCAATTCAGCGTCAGAATCGTCAGAAGATGACGATGATAAATAAACGCCAACTGGTTGAGCAGTCTGTTTTTTCTTCAAACCATTCAAGTCTGCAGCCTTTGAGAATCCTCCAGCAGCTTCTTCAAGGGATTTGGATGCTTTATCAGCTTCTTCAAAAACGTTGTCCATCTTCTTTAAGTCTACACCCCATTGGAATGCAACAGCTCGTTCTGACAATGCCTCCATTTTGACAAGCAGGTTTATTTCTTCATCCTACCAAAAACAGGATAAAAACACAGTGATATAATTACAGGTCACTAAAAATGTATGCTCATGATAACAATTAATGATACACTGTGTCATGTCAAGATTTATTAGCACACTCACCACTTCTGCTAAAGTTTGCATCAACAATCCCTTCGCATCTTTCAAGTCCTCGCAGTCCTGCATGACACGTCGCATGGTGTGTCTAAGGAATGACCTCTTACTGATGTTCGGTGGTGTCCTTTTCGTCCGGGATGTTGCACCTGCACCGTTACTTTGGTTCATTTTCCCACCAGCTTGAGTGCTACTACTTGGACCCGTTTGGCCAGCACTTTCACCACCCCCGCAACCTTTACCATGACTCTGGTCCGAATCAGTCAGAATTTCGATGACCCTTTCTGAGGCTTTCTTTTTATGCTCATGCGACATTTTGGACATTTTGTTAATTTTCTTGAAAATTGAATCAGAAACAAAGCAACAGTTTTAGTCTGTGTAAAATATGACTGTCTAACGTAGAACGGATAATGAAATACCAAATACCTATTTTTAATTTGATTCTTACAACTACTCAGTTTCCATTTGCTGTACAGGTTCTCGCCTAATATCAATGAATGCATCCACTTAAAATTCAATGAGAACATTAAAGCGATAAAAACTTGAATGTTGATTGTGATTGTGTTCAACCATGTCTTGCAAACTTGCAGCGATGTACGAAAGAGAGGCACCATGCACTGGCGTATATTTGCATATCGCTTAGACCAGGAATAGTTCGTTTGATAAAAAATTGATATTGGAAGCTTGACATATTTTTACCTTTATTTCAAGAAAATTGTAAGAAATTCAAGCATCTTTGAGAAAACTGAGACGATTGCCGTACGGTATTCAAATAGTACTTAGATTCCAGATCATGCAATTAGGTTACTGCCCCTAGATGTACAAATAATTTTAATTTCAGAAGTGATGTTGCTGCATCCCCATTCCCCATTTGTTTTAATAACCAACTTTTGCATAGTTTTGATGAACATTTCTTCGTCATGTTATTAATACAGTTCTTTTCCCAGTTTATAGTTTTTTGTACAGTTTAAATCTACCAGAAACTATAAATTTTGCCAAAACTTTGGCATTTCCTTAAGTACAAAGCGCGCTATTGCCAAAATTGTGCTGCTGGCAAATTTCTGGCGTCTTCAATTTTTTGTGGAATTTACTAAATAATCATGAGTGTAGAAAATGGATGAAAGTAACTTTTGCATATATTAAGTTTGCATAAATCTGTCTATGGTTTTATACAGAATCCTTTGGATTAACAATGCATCATCTTCGTTCACGAAATATCGAATAGTTTGCTGATAAGGAAACTTGTTTCCGTGCCAGCTTCAATTCACGCACACTAAATGCATACTTCTGTCTGATTTTATCACTTGGAATGTTATCTGATAGACCTCTTAATAAATCTGATGAACCAAAAATGAAGTGTGGGGGAGGTCAACATTACAAGCCCAAGCAAAACGATCCCTATCATTTGAAAAATCGGGTTTCTTCCTTTTGTTCAACGATATGTTTTCCAATAAACGTGACCACATCAAACTGAAACCATAATATTCCAATTTACAAATCCCACTGGGAAAGTGGGGGAAAGCTTGATTTTTTGTCAAAATGATAAATGAGGAAGCATTCAATTTTGCTAATGAGGTTGACATTTGATTAGGTAAGTAAAACTCCCCCCAGATATGCACTTTTATGCATAATCCTGAGTTAAAATCTCGATTTTTTGATATATGTGGTTTTAGTGTCATGTCCTGCTTGATTTGCCATGCCTACTATCATGTGTTTATGCGCAATTCTTAATCGTATTCGTTTCTACAAGTGGTCAGTTTTGCGTAATTCATAGTTCATATGCACTTGACTTCATTAATAATTCTATGCAATTATTGCCCATTGGCCTGCGCCCATGTAAAAATAGCAAATGTTTAGTGAATCGGCCGTCTTGTTTCTTGAAGAGTCGTTGACTTTTGCTTCAATGCCTTACTGAACTCTAACTTCCATTTATTAAGCTGCACGCATTCCTTTACAATCCATTCATTTTCAGTCCATCATATTTCAGAAAATTCATTTTCTGAGCTACAAGTACTTAAATGTGCACATTTAATTTTTAAGAAATATTAATGCAAATCCAATTTCAAATTACAAATCAAAATAATTCTGAAAATATATTATAATGAAGACATTTCCGATTGCTCTATTTACTCTGGTAAGCACGGCAGGCATTTTTATTGGCATATCCATTGCCTTAGACTGCAGTAATGTAATTACTCAAGAGCGAGAAGGCAGTGGCCTTAGTTACCTGTCTAGAATAAATTGGACAGTGCCTGTGTCTACAGGACCTTCTGGGTGGACATTGACTATGTTCTTTAGCCAAAATTTTGTTGGTGTTGGGGTAAAGTGATACACGTTATAAAATTATAACATGTCGGTATTTGAAAATTTACTATTGATAATTCGTAATATGACAGTTTCCTACTTTTAAAACATATTCCTAGGTCTGGCAAGCATTTGTCACCTTCAATGGAACGGAACGGTGGGCGGAAATAAGGAACAGGAACGCTTCAGACGCAGAACTGAAGCGAGGGGAGAATCGGTCAATGAGATTTCGTGTAAACTATGGTTTTGATATTCCAAAGCCTCAAGTGGTATCACTTAGGTTTCAAGACGTTGAGTTGTGCAACTAACCAATATTCTTACTAATATGCATTTACAAATAAGTCAACATTTATAAATTATCATAAAAAATTGTAAAATCAAATTTATTCTTTAAAAATAAATTTTACACGCTTTACACTTTTTCATAAATTGCCAAATGATCCACATTTCCCAATCCAAAAGGTGAAAAGAGTAACAATTTCCACTGGTCACATGGTAACTTCGGGTCATCCCTCAAGTCCAAAGGTGCTGGTTCACAAAATTGCGTATTCGACATAGGTCCTAAAATAGCCACGTATTTCCCTTGGAACACGGACAGATAGTTCAGGAATACTGCCAAGTTATTAAAGTAGCAAAACAGCGCAAGATCCGATGATTTCCCAAAAGGCTCACTGGAATTAAAGTCTTTATCCACAAACACCAAAGGAAGGAACATGGGAGGGGAATAACTACTTGACCACCAACCAAAGTCGATTTCTATTCCGGTAATTCCAACGCTCAGTTTCTCATGTTCCCCCATCCATTTAAGGATCAGCCATTCCAACAAACCGGTACCACAACCTACGCTATAAACATGAGTCACACCTTTTGATCTAACGAAATCACTAAAGTTCACCAAATCTGATTCCTGAGGCGAAGGCCATGTAAGCAGTCGGAGAATAGAGAGGTGCTCCTGATCGGAAGAATCAAATATTTCTCGAATTTTGGATAACAGACCCTTCACATTATTGCTTTGGTGCAAGCAACAAATTTCCTGGACTAGAGGATCAGTTTTTCTCATTTTTAATAGACAAGTGGAAACGAAAGTAAAAATCAAACGAATATTATCATGCATGTGTACTGCGTACTCTGCAATGACGAAAACCTGTATATTATCTAGGCTTTCTGTCTGCATGCATGTAGTAAGATTCACCAAAAAGTTCGATCGATCCAAACCGTAATTTTATTTTTGGACTGTCTTCACATTAACAAGCACGCTAAAAAATAAACATCTAATCCCTCTGTTGTTATAAGAATTTCGTAATGTTGAAACTTGACCTTATATTTGGCACCCTGCCAGCAGCACAACAACAACATCCATTGACATCGATACATAATGATATTCTTCCTGTTGTTACACATCTTTGTTTCTATGGGAGACAGCCTACTTGCGATACATACGTAAACAGAAAGATAATTCGTACTTTCTTACAGGAAAACGGCATAAACAATTCGACTTCCTAACATAAAACCGACAAACTGATTTGTACAGATAACTCTTGCTTGCTTTCATGGAAGGATATTCTTTGTACAAACCAAACACTTTAAACCTGGACGCTATGATCAAATAGTGCTTTTACAAAGACGTTTTATTTTATATTTTTGAAAGCTAAGAACAGTTAAAAAACTTAAATAACATAACGATAACTTGCTGTAACAAACTACAGAAGGGTTACGATTGCAATTACTTTTCTTAGAAATCGACTTAACAAGTAATTATAATACTTACATCCGAAATCAATATTTAAAAAAAATATATTACTTATAAACGAATACATAATAAAAATATCAATACTTCTTTCGGTATCTACTATGAACTAGATAACTGCGGTAGGATGAAAACATTATGCTGAAATGACTTCACGTCTTGTTTGTTGCTGCACTACCTATTGTCAAAGATAAAATTAAAAGCAATTCAAGTTAGAACCAAATGTTCATGCACTGCTGCAAAACCTGTACTGCAGTAAATATTAACTAGGTATAAAACTTACAACTCTTTTGCTGATGTCGCAAGAGATTCCGCATCCGATCAAAGCTCTTTCCGCAAGCTTCGCAGGATACTCTACTCCTTGTCTGCATTTCTTTAATGTGACGACTTAATGTGGCCTTATGACTAAAAGTGGTCCCACATAAACAAGCTATTCGAAATGATTTATGGACTTCGTCATAACATTCTCCATTGTAACCGTGTACTGCAGAATCTTTACCTGCAGAAACAATTAACGCATTATCCAGAAATTGTAATTAGAAGAACGAGTTACCATTTTTGATTTTTAAAATGGCATTTTAACAACTAATGTGCTTCTCAAGATATGCGAATGAGAAGTCGTAAAAGATCATACAAGCAACAAAGAAATCTTTCCGTGAATATCTGCGATTTTTTACTTGTGACTACATACTTCATACCTATCTTTAAAAGATCTTTATCTATTTGATCTTTCCTCATTGCACCCAATACACAAAATAACAACTCTAGAGCCACCATCCCCTTCTTGAATTTTAAGAGATCTCCGACATGTATCCTGAGCACATACGAAGTGCTTGCATGATTCACATCTTTTTCTGGAACTACGCTTCTGGCGACCAGGTACTTTAGGACAAAAAGCACAGCGTCCTATTGAACAAAACGGAAATTCGATTCAATTTGAGACCTCAATTTATCGAATTCAAATAATTGTCCTATTACAATTACAAATTCTTTCTGTTCTAATGATATAAATTCTGTTCTGTTCAGTTTTAAATGGTGTGTGAAGGCTAATTAAGCTAGTAAATACCAATTAAAAGACAATAGCCTAGCCTGAACATATTAAACCTACTTTTGCATATTGGTAAAGGGCGAGTTCTACAATATAGGCAATTTATTTACCTAGATCACCAGACTTCCAGATACTAATTGTGTTTGACTGTTTTCCCCTACCTGCGGATGGTCCCGGTAAATTAGCAGTGAAATCCACTTGAGAATTTTGGGAAGCGATTAGGTTGGGAAATCCAATGTCATCTATTTATGAAACCTTATCTTATTGTTTTTTTCATAAAGGCAATAATCAAAATTCAATTGACCATAATAATGCTTACAATCGTTGGTTGATTGGTCAAATGGTTCGGACATGTTGTCCATGTCTTCACCCACGTCCTCGTCATAAAAGAAGTCCGTGCTCGTGGGACATACAACTGCTTCAGGTTTCACATCAATGCTTATCAGCTCTTCTTCCTCCTCGTCCGCTTCGTTGTGCATTGAAGTAAACAACATTCTAGACGCCGGTGCTATGGGCATTGAATGGTCTTGAGAAACTGATAGTTCTTCATCCTGGACAATTGGTGGGTTACTAATGGATGCAAGTCGAAATCGCTTTGCTGGCGGACAAGGTTTTGAAGGTACAGGTACGGAAGTGGCAGGATTTTTTTCTTGTGCGGATGTTGATGATTTCGGGGTTTTAATTTTAGACCCTTGGTTTGATTCGCCCATCTTCTGTAAAATACAAGAAACAAGAAATAAATACAATAAATGTCAGTTGCATGGAAATTTACATAATAAAAACGGTAGTTTACTAACAGGGCTCTCATTTGTTAGTCCTTGAACCTGCAGCATTTTTGCAGTCTCCAAAAAGCTTCTAACTTCTGCATTCCGAAGATGAACTTCACCATTATAGATAAACCGGATGACACTTTGGAGATCCTTAAATTCCACGTTGGCCAATGCAATCAATGTTGTTCCACTCCTTTCTAAGCGATTCATCTGTAAAGAAAAAAAGATGAATTATTACTTTCTCCAAGGCAGTTCAGGCTAAAACAGAATTAACTTGAAACTGAATGCAAGGCGTTTCCAACCTTGAAGAACTGCTTAAAGAAGGGACTACTAACTGCCAGTACAATCTTGTGAGCCTGGATAAATTGTCCTTCGCAAGCCAATGTGACATCTGTCATTGAATATTCTGGGTCTTCCAAAAGATCTACTAAACCAGCAGTCATAGAAGTCTGATAATGATTCCACTTGAGGGAGTAAACCCCCGCTCCTTCCGCTGAGGTTCCAGAGCTCACTACACTCATTGTTTCAAATGTCAATTATGGTCTCCCGTTTTCACTGAGCATGTGCTACATTAATTTACTAAATGAAATGAAACTACTGACTGTAACATGAAATTGTACAACTTTATTCAACTTCCAAAGTTTACCAAAGGAACATGGAACACAACAGCTGAACAGATTACTTATAATCGGTTTAGATAAAAATGACAATGAGGTTGAACAAGCACACAAAAATTATTCTATATTCTATAGTTATAGACGGTACAACAAGTTAATCAAAATTACAGAGTCTACATTATCAGCAGGTAGTATATAGTCAATATTATTACCATCAGACCATTTCGCGCTCTACTCTGTTTTACTTTGTTCTACCAGCGAAGTGACGCTTTCCTATAATAGCTACTAATAGTAGCATGCTACTACACTGTGCACATTGCTGCAACAGCAATTACAGTTACTGTAACAAAATAATATCTAACAATCCTAGGGTTTAACCAAAGAATCACACAAACTTATCAAAACAGAACAAAAACATAATTTCCATCTGAAAACTAAAACTACATGCTAGCATAGGCTACTAATTTCATTTACAGATCACACATAATATTTCTTTGCGAGAATTTATAAGGCAACTGAATCGGACATAGTCCTGTCGGCACGATGATTTGTGGCAGATTAAGTGGCCACAGCCAGAACATTTGTTGTGCGTTGTACCAAAAGTCCGACAGATATTACATATTCCCTCGTATGTAGTCCACTTATCGAGTTTACGTCGTTTGAACGTTCCCTTCGAATCTGGAAATAGAACAGAAAAACGTAGAAGTATTTTTAAAGAAAAATTGTTGTACAAAAAAGTCATACAAATTTCTACCCTGTGAAATCCCAGTTATTTTATTGGCAGGTTTTGTAGAAACAAGTTGGCCTTCAGAGGTAATCCTGAGAAGCATCGGAGTAATATTCGGAGTTTTAATGCGACGGTTAACATTGGTCGTCTTGGAGGGCTTACGCCGCAGGAATGTCCTCTTCCGGGCCATTTTTGTCTTCGGTAGGGGTGCAATGGTCTTGGGAATCGCATCATTCGAGGATGTTTCCTCATCATCCAAAGTAATTATTTCTACCGCATCGGTTGTGTTTAAAGTGGTGATGTGAATTACATCATCATCATCATCTTGAAGCGGATCATCTGGGCTACTGGCTTCGATTTCTTCGATCGGGCTGGGAGGGGGAATCGTCACACTACCCCGAGCTTCCTTCAGCAGTCTTGGGCTTTTGCGTCGCCCTGCAGTAGGAGGGATAGGACTGCTACAAATATCGTCTCGAATCCGTATCTTCGGACCCGGAGTCTCCGAATCTGTGCAATGGTGTAGAGTGGTTTTGCCCCGGCGAATCTTATCACGTGGGTGCCTCTTCGGACGCAGGATCTTCTTTTTAGCAGGGGACTGTTCCTCATGGGTCGTCGTGGTAACCACACCATTCGGAGTTATCTCAAAGTCCACTGATTTAGGGATCCTGAGCGACTGCGCCACAGTAGACGTACTTGGATTGACATAGGATGGGGGCTTTTTGGGAACCTTGACACTAAATATCCTGGAGGTACGGTTTTTCCCAGGATTACCTACAGTGCAGAGAGTAAAAATCAAGGATTAATATTAACTCACTGACCATTGCATTCAGTGTAATGTTTACAATTCACTGGATAACATGTGCAAGTACCCTTATTGGTAGAACTATTGTTCTTCTTCAAAGATTTCCGCATAGGTCTATTTATGCTACATTCATTCCTTCCTATAAATTCCATAATGTTAAATTCACCAACATCTGCTGTACCAGGGGGGTTTCCCATTAAATCTTGCGTCGCTGTCGACTCCTGATGAAACTGCTCATTTTGATTTCCTCCACTCCTTCCTACTTTCTTGCCTGCAATCATTTCCGCACTGGTCGATGGTTGTGGTTGCTCCTGACCAAGATCTGATGGTAAGATAGCAGCGGCCGAGGACGTACTGGCCCCAGGACTAAGCTCATCCAGAACTTCTACAACCTCGTCAACTCCGAAAATGTCTCCATTGGAATCCTCGAGAAGAAAATTTTCATCATCAGATACTAATGACACTTCAATTGGCTCGCTACTCGGATCACTAATAGGGAATGGTGGCACAGGTGGAGTCTGCTAAAGAGTAAAATATTGATTCATCTTTATAAAATATTACACGAACAATAAAAATTATGGCTGTACCGTTTTTTCAGGTTCACTCGGTTGAGAAAAGATATGTGGTTGAGACACCTCTCCAACATAATCCAGCTTCAGCTGAGAAGCCATTTCCAGGAACCTGACCATTTCCGGTGGTGCAAGTTCAATAGATCCAAAGTAAATAAAATGAAGTAAATTTCTAAGGTCTTGTCCCGTGTGATATTTAAAAACGATTTCAGCTGGCAAGCACCCCAGTTGCATGTAATGTTTCTACAACAAAAGAATCCGATTACTTGAAAGATTTTTCAAAGAATTATTGCACATCATCATGCTACAGACTTGTTAATGTCAACGACCGCATAAAATCCTTTAAAACAATTGAAGAGTCCACAGACCTTTATTAAACCTTTGAAATAGTCACTGGCAGCGC
Organism: Entomobrya proxima; assembly: GCA_029691765.1. Classification (NCBI taxonomy): domain Eukaryota; kingdom Metazoa; phylum Arthropoda; class Collembola; order Entomobryomorpha; family Entomobryidae; genus Entomobrya; species Entomobrya proxima. The sequence goes on from CM056169.1 coordinate 15,449,344, forward strand.
ACAGAAACACCATGTGACCTGGCACGAACTGCCCATCGCAGGACACTAGACTAATGTCACCTTGCCTGAACATCTCCTCCGAGGTCATCAGTTGTGAAAGTTTAGTCGCCATGGACTGACCCCAACCCCTCCAGTCATAACTGAAGCGGGCATCTAGGGTGGCTGGTGTGCGTGTGCCCGTGTCCACACCTTGGCCTAATTCTCTTCCCCGTTCTGACAACCATGCAACAAAAAAAGAACAATTGACCCAAATCCGAACAATGACACTTCGGACAAAGCTTTTCTTCAAAAGTTACACAAATTACCTGTCATCCTGGACACAAAGATGGTACTTTCAAAAAAGTTGCAAAAGGAGGGCAGAACTCACAGAATTAAAACTTTCCAACAAATTGAATCGTCTTTCTCCGATCTTCAAAAACTTGACGGTTAAAAGCAGCGCACGGGAAATCCTAAAAATGAAGAACGCGAGGACTGTCAAAATGAGCTTACACACACACGGAATCCCCATACATTGTACAATTTTGAGAAAAGATATCGGCGTCAAATCGACTACAACAAGTATTCAGCTTGTTGGGTTGGCATGGATGCACCATGGATGCAGCTCTATAATTCATTTGTTCTTGCACTTTGTTGGAAATTCCAACTTGGAATGAGATTTGAGAAAGTGGACCTGCGTCCTTAATTTTTTAACGCTATGAATGTAGAATGAACTTTAAATGAAGCGAATTTAATAAATTGTACGTTTAGCCAATGACCAATAAGCAAATACCAAACCATGTAAAATAGAGTTTGTGCAAATTCATTAAGAAATTAAAGCAAGCGTCGTTGAAACATTGAATAAATTGAGTCATTGAAACCGTACAAGATGAAATTTCATTTTGACTTTTCATTTAGTAAGCTCAGCATTTTTTATCTTTAATTTGCTTTTTAAATTCATGCATTTCTACTTTGACATCAAAATTGCATTTATTTGCATAGGAACCACTTACAATTGCAGTTTAACGATTATATCTCGGCATTGCATTATTACAAAATCTTCAATCCTATTTGACTTGAAGCTGAAAAGAGTGGAGAATCTACTAATGGGCAATGGCTACTAAACTAACTAAACGAGTGATTAAACTTTACGCAAAGAAGCATTATGTTTATGTAAATGTTGCGCATAATTGACAATTGGAGTAAAATCATTCATGTAACCAGTCGTATAGTATTCGTACTGTAATGCTCAACAATGGACAATCGGTTTTGTCGTTTATGTGCGTCACAACGCAACACTTTATTCAACATTTTACAATTTAATATTTACTTTCCATTCATATGATAATTTTAGTCAATTCTAAATAAACGCAATTATTTTTTGCATGTGATTTGCACCTGAACTTCTCTCTGAGCTCTATTCTATGCTAATGATTTGGAGTACATTTAGATATATTATGCAACTGCAAATTGCAATGTTGCATAATATTAGTATATCTAAATGTGAAATGTACTCCAAATTATAAAGTGCACACATTCCAATTACGTGACATTATGAACGAAAACGTGAGCTTGCTAACGAGAAAGTTGGTGACCTTTACAGCATTGACTAGTTCAGCTTATTTCAATTTAGCACCTCAAAAGTGAGCACAAATGAAAATTAAATAGACAGAACTTAGATGGCTTAAGAAAGTAGGATTGTCGATTTCCTGTACATTTTTTAAAAAAAGATTTGAATAATGCTTGGAAACAACATTAAAGAATTCGGCGACTGGCCAGCCAAGGTTTCAATTTTTACCGGAAACGTTTACCCATACAATGTTATAAACGTTAAATCTGCATTTCAACGGTCTCCGATAAAGGCAGGAAATCATATTTTGCCGAATGACAAAGTTACATCTAGTAGAAGCATTGAATTGTGCCAATTAACACAGCAGTGCAATTTCCACTACTTTCACATGTATTTTAAATCGTCATTCTACTTTTTCGTGGTTCCCTACTTTCCATTTTACAATAAGCAAAAGGGACATTACGATTTAAGAGAAACGAGGTTTCAAAAGGTAAACTTAATTATGCTTGGCAAAAAAATTATTTTAAATGTCTAAACTGGGCTGTATTTGCATATTTATCTTTTAGTATTTGTGCTATTTGGGCTGGCTGTTAGCTTTACTTTACTACCTTGCCAATTTTCGAACAACCTGGCAGGCCAGCGGAAGTCGCCATCCCACAATCCATTATTTTCACCTAGTTCATTCATGCATTCATCCCATTTTAAACATGTCATTTTACCTGACTCTTCTCAGAAACCGGAAGCTTCTAGAAAACATGCTGGAAGTCATTAGCCACTGTCCATTATTTTACCAAAGAGCAAACCAAAATGTAGAGAAATGCAGGTGGTCAATTTTGATAAGCACCCAAATTCTGTGGATAATCGTAGGATTTGTCTCCCCAGTCATCGGTTACGGTGTGATTGATACTCAGCACTGGAATCCTGAATGGTTATTCCGTCATTATGTTGCCAAGGGGAAATTTACGTTTTTCATGGAAACCAACGCATCTTTTGCGAACGTGCCTCCACTAATTGATAATATAACTGTTAAAGATACCCTGGCTGCTGTAGGTCAAATTGTGGTCAATACCACACAAGATCTGCAATTGAGAATTATGCTAACTGCTTTTGGAATTTGTTCAATGACCCTTTGGGTGGCAGCCAAAAACTTTGAAACTTTATTGCTTTCCAATGATAATGATAAAAGCTCATACGATAATAAGCGTTCCACTTATTGGGGCACTGTAATAATGGAAGCTTTTTCTCACCTGAAAATCCTCTCAGAAGCTGTCAACCAAGTTTGGCATATATTTTGCTTCTGGTACGTGGTCGACATTATTGTTTGGCTTGCCACGGATTTGGACAAAGCACTTAGAATAAATGACTGGTTTGTAAAGGTCAACATCTTTTATCTAATGACGTATATTGGAGTTACTATGACATTGTCGGCAGAGGCAAGTCGCAAAGTTGGCTGGTTTCGTGAATGGATTTCGAAGAGGGACGTAAAAAAGAAGTATTTTTCGACGCAACAGCAAGAACTCAAAGAACTGGTACAGGAACTTCAGTATACCACTGCAGTTGGGATAGGATCCCCGGGCTTTTATCAAATTGACTATACGTTCATTAGCCACGTGGTCGTGATGGTGGTGACATTTTTTATTATATCTTTGCAATATGCAAAATTTTAGTCTGAAGTAGGTAGTAATTATATCAACTATTTATCAGTATCAAATGTATCTACTTAGTTACATCCACTTAATTATAGTATTTATGGGTGGCATAACTTCGTAATAGTTATAACTTGTACATAAGCAAACATCAACTAAACATAGCATGACAAAACATCATAAGAAACACCCCGTAATTATATATTTCTTTAAGAAACTTTGTATCCGACTACTGCAAAAATAGAATTACTTACCTACCTCAGCTAATAAGCTTGTAACTAAATAATTTTTTGATGGCTGAGAATTAAATGCTTAGGTAGTTATGATAGCATCTAGTAAATATTTTACTTCTGGCAAGTTGCTATAACTGTAATATAGCATTTCTCTTGATTATCCACATGCCTGTGTTTGTGGTTTGGTGTAAAGATCATTCATTCCGAAGTTTCAATACTGGATCTATTGCCTTATTAACTCAAACAGTTTTTTGTTAGTACTTTCTTGAATTGGGAAATTGATTAGTTGCATACCTATCATTTAGCCTGTCCATTTTTTGTTTGTCCATAGTTTGTTATTATTTTCATCAAAATATTCGTAAACAAAGTAGTCAAGTATCTGCCTTTATTTGTAGAAACTTATTTCACAGAATTTAGTTTTAGCTGTAGTTTTACATGTCCACACAATGTCCAAGGCCAAGTCATTTTTGTCCATAAATTTTGAAAACTACATTTTGTTTTCCATATCTGATATAAAATGTAGAAACCTTAAAATAAAAGAATGAATTACAAAACTTGAGTTTATACGAGAAAGCAACCTAGACTTATTCCTGCTTAAACTTTAAAATAACCTTCTGACATTTGTCTTTTAAAAATGGAGCAGCGTATAGATAAGCTGTCAGACTGGTATTTTAGGTTTACTCATTCAATACTCCAGACACCGTTTTATTTAACATGGCAGCCCGGTTTGAAAGTTTACGTAAAGCGTGTGAAAAACTTTTGGTTTTACTGCTGGCACCTTAAATACGTGTTTCACATAATCTACTTTTTCCTTATAACTTATTTCTTAATTACAAATATTCCGAAGTATCTGGAAAACAAACAATATATTAAACTAGCCATTCACTTTATATGGCTTGGTGCTCCTGGAACACAACTTATTAATCAGGGATGTTTCTTTTTTGCTGGAGAGCAAGTGACCCAGCTTGTAAATTCCAATGTGGATCTAATCAAAAGTCTTGAGAACACACATTTCCGGAATTATAATACTTTCCAACGGTCAGTGCAACTTAGGCGTGTTCTCGTTGGATGTCTGATTCTTGGCGCATTTAGTTTCTTCTTCGTTTTGATTCCAATACTTCTCGTGTTTCAACGCGAAATTTGGCAGTTGGGCAGTCACGTATATCGACTAGTTATTTGGTGGTCTCCAGTGGGTCCCGTTCATTCAACATACATTGCTACAGCGATTGGCCTTATTGTGGATATTTGGGACATTTTAGGAATGGAGGCTGCCCCAGTTTTCAATCTATACTCGAACCTTACATTCATGCATACTTTTAAAATGACGATTCTCCAAATACTCAAAGACTCTTCAACCCTAGCTGTTTTTCAAAAACGCAATCAAACTTATCATCTCAAACAGCTCCGAGAACATGTGCTTATCTATTCCAAGCTGCGTATTTTGACAACAATGTACAACAATGTGTACGGTCAGTTGTACATTGCCCCAATTACCAGCACTTTGGTGCTTATAGTTGTTCAAAGCGTCTTTATTGCGGTTAGGTTAACGGACGGAGGAAAAAACTATTTTTTGGTTGTTTTTGGACTTGCCGTTTGTGTGAGCTGTGCAGGAATTCTGGTAATGTTTACAGTTTTTATGGCAATGGTAAATGATTTTAGTTTAAAGTTTGATAAAAATTTAAAGAGTAGAATGGTAGCGCAGATTAACATCATAGGAAGAAGCTACACTAGAGCTGCTAGAGTTGAAGCAGTAACCAGTGGCCACTTTTACCAAGTAAAGAAATCACTTGTTTAACTGTGCTCGGTATGATGGCCAATATAACGGGATCTGTTCTAATTTCTTTTCATTTTTAAGAAACAATTATTTTGGATGTAACATTTAAAAAATTATTTTTGGTAATTCATGTATAATATTTTGATTATTATGTATACTAACTTTTACGAATAGGAATCTTCCAACCTGTAAATTTTTTACTAGTGGGCTTGTCTATCAATAAACTTTAAATAGGTAGTTAGTTCCGGCAATACACGTAAACATGATGCTAGTTTCCATAAAGTCATGGAAGAATCCTTGAAAAAGAACGTTAAATTCCGTTCCAAATTTACTTTAAATTGGGCTGGGCGACGACACGACCAAGAATGATAATAAATTTTAAAAGATTATCTTTTAAATATACTTAAGGTTTATCAAGTCCATGTCCAGATACCATGTTAGAGAGATTTATTAATGGAATTCTTCTTTAAATTAATGCCTAGTATATAATATGTTTTTAGATAGTGGAAAAGTATAGTTTACAAGTATTGTTTAAAAAAGGAATATAATATAGCCATTTATGTAAAACTCTTCGGGTTGTATGGGCAAATTGCATTTATGTTGCGAACTTTTTGTTTTTGTTTTGAAGCTTTTGTTTTGTTTTGTTTTTGAAGTTTCGAAGTTTTTGACCAATAAATATCGTGAATTTTTGAAGATCTTTCCTATAGAAAACATAGGGTAGAGCAAATGTGTTTTAAACTAATATACAAACTTCTCTTAGTAAATTGTGTTGTTCTAGATAATTTATTCAGCTATTTTATCAATTCTGTTATACAAGTAGTTTACACTTTACATGTTGATGCTGCGAAATAAAAATTCTGAAATATTAAGAGCTTCCATAAATGGAAGGAAAATTTTCGACATGTACTTAAGTTACACGTTTACACTAATACTAATTATTCACGACATTAAGGACGAATTGTGCGAATAACGAACATTGTACTGGTACTCGAAGGAAGTCCTTTAAAATTTAAGATTTACTATTACATATAAAACATGTTTTCTAGATGGTACATTTTACATAAGCTGTTGACTGTTGACACTTTGGTAATACCTTCTTGCAATAGTATATAAAATATTGTAGTATAGGTGGTCTACCCGAGGTCTAAAGCTTCTTAGTTTCTGATAGAATTTTATGAAGAACAATGGCAAACGTGGTATGTGCCCAAGCAGTATCTCGCTGTTATCGTACTTTTCGTTTTCTCTACCCTACTGTCCTAGAATGGAAATGGAACCCAAGGGAACAAACTTTCTCCAGCCGAGGGAAAACTGCGATGAGATACTGGATTTGGGGTTTCATTATAGTAACTTGTTGTTGGGTACCCGGCATTCCAGCAATGATTTTCACAATTTCAAAAGCATCTCACTTCGGAATCGTTTCGGTATTGTTTGCGATTATTTTACTCCCGGTAAACGTCAGCATTACTGGTAGCGCTTTGATCGTTTTCTGGCATGTGGACGATGTAGTCATAGGATTTAATCGCATGAAGGGCCTTCTACACCAATTTAGTAAGAGCAAATTTTGCCAACATTAGCAGTAATATCTGGTTTTTAAAACTTATCGTTTTGTCTGATTTTTTATTCAAACAGACTGGAAATTTGGAAAACTTGCACGTGATCTTGACGGAACACAGCATGCAGATATTTTTGCAAAGATAAATCAATTTCTTTTGATAGACATTAAGGTTTCTATAATTGTCCCTCTATGTTTCCCTATAATGGGAGTAATTGAAAAAGCTGATCCGTATTACAACCTGTGCATCTATTTCTCCCAGCCTTTTCCCTGCAACACTACTACCACCGCAAAATATTGCAACACATGCCACCTTCCCTATATATTTGCTTTCACCACTCGCTACCTCCTATGCTTCTTCGGTGTCTTGGAATGTTGCCGATTATTCACAACGCTTTTTGGACTTCTCTTTCTCTGGCTTGAAATGCAATCAAAGTACTTGGCAATTTTGAAACATGTACGCAAGTTTGATCAGTTTTTTGCGTGGTATCTGAATTATCAAATCGTTGGCAAAACATGGGAGCGGGCACTATCTCAATGGGTTCAGTTGCTAATGAGTACCTTCTTTTTTATCATTGTTTCTTGCAATATAATCACGGTTAAATTTCTGCACAAGATACCCCCTCATATTGCTTGGCTAGTACCATTAATATCAATACTATATTGCATAGTGGCCTTCTTTTTGTTTCCGTTCATAACGAGTAGTCATGAAGAGTCTCAATTTTTACTTAGGAAGTTTCAAGCAAATCATTTCATTCGATGGAATAAATCTCGAGATCAGTTCAAACTGGAAAGAAGGCAGTTGCGAAGCTTGCGACCTGTCGCCATAAAGTGTGGAGACTCTTTCATTCTGAAAAAGGAAACCAAAGCAACGTTTTACAACACTGTGGTGGAAAGAACCGTTGATGGAATTCTACTATAAATTTAGCTTTATAATGCATTAAGCATAATATATTTATACTTTTAATTACATTTAATTACAATAAATATTGCTAAACACTTATTTCAAAATTGATATTTTTACTTTCTAAACTGCTAATAGTCTCATGTCATTAAAAATGCTTTTATTTGTGCAACAGCAGAAAGCATTGTAAATTCATTTTATATTTTATAGCACACTTCAATTACTGATTCAAACCGTCTTTGTTAGGAAATTTTACATTTTCTTTAGGATTGAATGAATTGCTGTTAGACAATTGATTCATAGGGTATTCATGTCGTTTTGGCTTTGGCATTTTAGAAAAAAAACACTAAATGTATGAACTTTTATTTTACAGTGACAGTAGAATATTCTCCAATGCTACATGAAAAATTCATTTTGTTGGACATTTTCTAAACTGTAGGTATGAAATTATTCGGAGTAATTTTTATCATAATATACACGGGTAAACACGTGTTTTGCTACATGTTGTATTTGGAAACAAGTGAAACATGTTCGCGTTTGAACGTGAAAATTCGAATAGTTTTAAATATTGTAGAGCATCTTTGTAGGCCAAGGAATTGATGTCTTCAAATTCAGTTTGTCTCCCAGGTGTCACAAGAATGGTTGAGCTTTTATGCGTTCAAGCTGTATCTCGCTGCTACCAAACTTATCGTTTTTTGTATTCAATCGTTTTGGAATGGAATTCCAAGGAGCAAACTTTTTTCAGTCGAGGGAAATATTCAAAGAAGTACTGGATTTGGTACTTCATATCATTTTTCCTTGCCACTGGCATTGTAATTCCATCAATGGTTTTTACAGTTCTAAAATCGTCAGATTTCCAAATTATTTCGGTATTATTTGCAGTCACTTTGTTACCCATTACTGTTAGTATAAATGGTAGTGCTGCTATATTTTACTGGCACGTGGATGTTGTACTCGAAGCATTTAAGCGCATGAAGCATCTTCTGAACCTCTTCGGTAAAGCGACATTTTTCTGGTAACCGGGTGAAATCGGTGTCATACATTTCATTCTTTTATATTCCAACAGACGGACAATATGGAAAGTTCAATAGAGTTCTGGGTCGAGCTACTCAAAATACCAACATTTTCCGGAAAATAAACCAATTTCTTTTAGCAAATGCAAAGATTTCCGTGATCATCTCTGTATTTTTTCCATTTCTGGGAGCACTGGAAAGAGCAGATCCATTCTATAACGTTTGCCTCTACATTCGATGCAGTGATGTCAACGGTGGTGTTAATGAGGGCTGCAACTCATGTCACTTCCCCAACAAACTTGCTTTTACCATTCGTTATGCCTTATGCCTATTTGGCGTCACAGAGGGATCTCGAACATTTATTACCTTTTTTGCAGTTTTATTTCTCTGGCTTGAGATGCAAGCCAACTACTTGGCAATTCTAAAGAATTTGCAAACCATTGAAACGTTTGTGATTTGGTACCGCAGATACCAGATTGTATGCCAAATATGGGACAACGTAATTTCTCAATGGGTTCAGCTACTAATGGGTACTTTCATGGTCATCATTGTCTCATGTAATGTGGTCACCGTTAAATTTCTTCACATGATACCCATTCACATTGCCTGGGTGGTTCCAACAATGTCAATTATCTATGGAATTGTGACTTTTTACATGTTTCCATTCATAACTGGTTGTCATGACGAGTCGCAGTTGCTACTCAAGAAGTTTCAGGTCAAGCTTTTTGTACAATGGAATAAGCCTCGAATGCAGTTCAAAATGGAAAGGAGTCAGTTGCGAAGCTTAAGGCCAGTTGCCATTAAGTGTGGAGACTCATTCATTTTGAAGAAGGAAACCAAGGCAACGTTTTACAACACTGCGGTGGAGCGAACCGTGGATGGCATTCTTCTGTAAATTTTCTAACATGTTCGCAAAAAGGAATTATCGCAGTTTTCGTACATGCGGAAAACATGTAACATAAAATTTTACTACCGCTTCTACATGTCACACTAAATGTTTTAGTATTTACGTAAGTTGATACAATAATCTTCAATTCGACTGCTTCTAAAATGTTAAACAAATTCACGATTTACACTGCTAATACATTGTCAGTCATTGACTAAAAGTCAGTCATTGAACGTATTTACTGATTACGCTTGGTTTAAAATATTTTTCGTGGCTTCATAACATGATAAACTTCACAAGCCAACATTGAGTCATAAATATCCTTTATGTTTGAAAAGAGAAAGCATCCAATAATAAATGTAAACACCAATTTTAATATTTCTTCATATTAATTAGCATAGCTTTATTTTATATTTTAAAATTACTTAGTATTCTGATGTTTCAATAGCTAAAGCTAACATGTCACAAGAAAGAACACCACAATTCAATAAGTTCATGTAATACATACAGTTGTCTTGTAATCCTTTATTTCATAACAAATTTACCCACAACGGGTACTGCGTGCCCATCTCCCCTGGGATCACTACCCGCACAACAAACACCTGTCTTTGCATCCCTTTGAATAACCTGTCCGTTACCAAAATACATTCTATCCAACCCCCTCACATACATTGGATTGTAATGGCCCATTTTTGCTAATCTCTCTCGAACTTCCTTCGGTATCCCTTCCTCCAGCAGTATTCGTCCGTCTGTGCTTTTCCCTTCGTCAATTTGCACTCGAGGTGCATCCAAAGCCTCCTGTGGATTCATTCCAAAGTCAACCATGTTGCTAATAATTTGCACGTGACCCTGAGGTTGCATAAAGCCCCCAACAACACCAAAGGGTCCAAACAGATCTCCATTTTCGTACAATGCCATTCCGGGTATTATTGTATGGTAAGGTCGCTTTTTAGGTTGCAGGCAATTTGGCGAGTCTCTGTCCAGAGAAAAGTTTTGGCCTCGGTTTTGTAGTGTAAAGCCACACTTTTGTGGGATGATGCCAGTTCCAAAGCCTTCATAATTGGAGTTTATGAAACTGCATGCATTTCCGTGTACGTCCACCACGCAAAAGTACACCGTATTTGAGGAAGGAAAGGGATACCCGTGCTCAATTTTAGGCAGAGCCTTTTGTGGGTTAATTAGCTTTCTCCGCTCAGTCGCATATCGTTTATCAAGCATGTATTCAGTTGGAATGCTTGACACAAAAGCAGGATCAGCGACAAATATGTTAGTGTCCGCAAATGCCAGTCGAAGACTCTCAATAACATAGTGCAAATGTTGAGCCGAATTGTGCTCCAAGGAAGACAGGTCAAACCCTTCGAGAATATTGAGAGCAAGTAAAGCAGTCACTCCTTGGCCGTTGGGTGGCATCTCGAAAATGTCCAATCCGCGATAGTTTGTACTTATCACGGCATCCTGAGTGCTTTCGTGGTTGCGAAGGTCAGTCAAACTCATGGTGCCCCCAGTTTGCTCGATAACATTTACAATTTCCTGACCAACACGACCACCATAAAAGCCGTCGCGACCGTAGGCTGCCAGTTCTCTGAGTGTTTGCGCTAAATAGGGCATTTTCATTATGTCACCCGCTTTGGGTGCTTTGCCATTAAGAAGGAGCTCGTTGCCATTGGGCGACGCGGTTTGCAGAAGGCGTTCGCTTTGCGCCCATTCGAAAGCACATACTTCACTGACAGGATACCCAATTTCAGCGAGGATTATGGCCGGTTCGAGAATTTCGTTGAGAGTTAAATTCTTGCTTCCGAATAGTTCAACTGTTTCGCACCACCCAGAAGCGGCGCTAAAATATTTTGGTTGTACGAATATGTGATGATAAGCGGTAAATAAGGTAATAAAGCATGAAATGTATTCACCTACCCTGGAACTGTGATGAACAACGGGGATGTGGATGGTGGTCGATTAGATTCTGAATACCCCAGTCTTTCTAATACGTCAATGGACAGGTCTGCTGGACATCGACCACTGAAGAACAAGAAATTACCCCTATAAACTAAATGCATAACAAAAATGCAGAAAAAATGAAATATTCGTAGCTTACGAAGCATTGAGTCCACGAACTTCCTTTGTTTTCGAGTCGTAAAACAGACAAAAGACATCCCCACCAATTCCTGTGCCGCATTCCAAACATAGATTTTCAAATATTTCAAGAGAACCACAAGTAAATAATTATAAGATTTCAAGTACCAGTTGAGCAAGGTTCGGTAACATTAAGGGCCGCTGCAACTGCCACAGCTGCATCAGCAGCATTTCCGCCAGCCTCTAAAATTCTCACTCCAGCTTGTGCTGCCAATGGCTTTAAATCAAATTGTAAGAAATGTTTAAACCCAAGTTTTCGAAATTTTTAACCTTGTATAATATACTCTAAAAGACACACATTACCTGACTGCAGGCCACGATCCCTTTACTGGAATACACCGGAGACCTTCTAGAATTCCACGTCCCTTTACTCATATTCCCCCAAAAATCTCGGTGAAAATGTTGTATGTTCTTAAAATAAACTTTTGTTTTTGTACGACCGTTGTGCGTAGTCCGAAAATCCAAAGTGAAGCTCACGTCCTCAAAGAGAAATCAATGTTTCTGCCTTTCTTCACCCTGCTTTATTTATTGCTTTCTCTCATTTACTCTCATGAGTCATGAGAAGTATTTCAGGTTGTGATTGAGTCAACATGCTCGTACAGGAAAAGGACAACAAGCACGCCAATGTCATCATGCATGCCGAATGCCGAATGAGTAGGACCACACAACGTTACAAAAATAACTACTACACGCGGCCCTGCTTTTGCTTTCTCCGGCAAGTAATTTAGATAATTACAAAAAAGGCAAAAAGCGAACACAAACTTTTTGATATGGACTTGGCTGGCCTCTGGTTGAGAAATGATAATTTTTTTATTATCGGAATATTTACAGTTGTGTGTGTGTGTGCTTGACTCTTTCTCGAGTTTCACTCTCTTTTCTCTCTATGAAACTATAAGACTCATCATTAGTAAGAAATGAAGGCGATCAATAAGAGAAAGTAGTACATTCACCGGGACGGAAAAACTAAAAACGCTTGACTGACTTTCACCGTCTTTTTGCTACTGATGCTTTTACCTTCTGAAATGTTGAATGAAAATGGTCTCGTCCTCCTCTTGTTCCAATATTATTTTCTTTCTGTTTTATTCTACATAGCCATATTAAGTACATAGAGGTTGTAGAGAGTAAGGAGGAAAGGTGCAAGTGGCGAGATACAAGAGAAAACTTTTTTATTTTCTTTGATGGCTTGTTGGGCATAATGAAATTATTCTGGTTTGTTTGCAAGTAAAGTCGGTGATGATCATCATGATGATGTTGATGGTGAGCTTGACTTTGAGCAGCGTTTTTCTTTGCATTTCTCTCTCTTTTTGGCTGTTATAGCCAGCCAAAAAAGGTAGTGCGTTTCTCTTTGGGTTTTTCCGGCCCTACAGCAGAAGCAGCTTAAGGCTAAGCAAATTGATGGCAAGAACAAGTAAACAGGACTAACGGAGAAAGTAATGCCATGTCATATTATCCTGGTGACCAGACTATATGGAAGTGGGAGCGCACAGGAGAGAAATTCCAATAACACGTAAAAAGCCACCAGAGACAAGGGGAATGCATTAAAGTTTTCGTTTGGGCTCACTAAAATGAGAACGCCGGAGGAATGAGAAAATCCACGCAGTTATATTCTTTTTTACTACTAGTTTGTTGAGAGGTTTAGGGAGATGGACGATGAGCGAACGATAGTCTGGTCTTTTTTATGGATGGTATTTTGTGGTGGGAAAATGGTGGCAAAAGGTGCTCATTCTGGCAGTTGCTTTCTGTCTGCTTTCGTATAGGTGTCTTGTTTCATAGCTTGGGTTGTAACCAGTTATTTCTTGCTGGCCTGGAGGGCACCAATTACTACTTCCAAGAAGCAAGAAAAAAGTTGCGGGATGGATGGGAAAATAGTTTGAAAGTGGCGTTGCCGAAGATAAAAGTGAAAGTATGAAAGTAAAAAGGCTATCATTTACTTGCACACTCCATCTCTGGTAATAACACTCATTCTAAAGACATGGGAGTAGCGCTGAGCTTAAAAGATTACACGGTCAACGGTTTGCGTTTTTTTCAGGGGAAAAAGGTATACGCATTCTTGAGTTTTTGCTTTCCTAACAAAAAGTGTTTTATGAGAAAATACTACTTTCTCTTCTTTCAGGTTCGTGTTACCATGCAAGCCTACGGGCTTAGTTTTCTGAATGTTTTTCATTTCCTCAAAATTGTATTAGAGTAGTAGAATATTGAATCAAATGTCAAAAGTGTAAGTATCCTCTCAAAAAAGACATTGATGTGACACGATATCTGTCTCTTAAATTGATTTTTCTAGTTCTCATAAATACGTGACGGGTGAGAATGATGAATGGTAGCAGAAAGAAAGTAAAAAATGAACGTTTATACTATACTGACACTGTCTACTAAACATGCTCTTTTGTGCTGAAACCGCAGAAACGTGTATACACTACGAAATTCTCTATGCTTTTTAACCTGCTTTCCTTTTATCTAATTTGCACGAACAAGCACATTTTTGGTAAACAAGCTAGTGTGAAAGCTGACTTTCTTCAGACAAGAGAAACAGATGCCTGCTACCAAAACTTTACACGAAATAACTCCTTTTCTGCCTTTCCAGAGAGTTGTATATTCCTTTTTTGATGTTTTAATAGCCTAGATATTGCAGTTTTACCCTCTCATTTATCAAGTCTTCACTTACCAAGACACTGAAATGAATGCTAATTCTGTACTATGCAAATAAAATGATTAGCAGAACAACAGATTTCTCAAGATGTTTCAACGCATTTTTATTTGCTTTCTCATTTGTCAAACACACACAGTTAGTAAGTATAACACAGAATAACCAAACCCATTAAATGTTCACATGATTGTTCATAACGCTTTCATTAAACGATTGTTTCAAGTTGTCGACTCACACAAGTTGATTGTTTCATCTTTCCATTTTGATATTCATGTACCTTTCTTTCTATATTTCTGCGCTACTATCCTTCGTTGCGTTTCCTCAATTTAACCTGCTACCATAAAATGAGAAAATGTTTTTTTTGCTTCACTTATATTTTCGTTCAAACTACTAAACACTAAACGTCTTTTCAACTACAAATATCTACCACACTACACACAGGAAAAATTTATAGAATATATATAGAATCGATAAATTCCTTTCAATGTATATAATGATTTGGTATAATAAGTACTATATAAATTGTCATCGTTTAGTATGTATGTACTTTGTATAAGGTATACAATTAAGCATAATAATTATTATGTTTTTTTGCAAATAATTTGTCAACTCTTCTGTGTGTACTGTGTGTTGCTGCAGGAGAAAGATAGTCCGTGAAAAAAGGACAGAATTATATGATAGAGCACAAGAACTTATATAACTTACTCGTTACCTATTATAATAGTTGAGGTATACAAGATGAAGAAGATTGAGAATAAAATTGACTTTTGAAATCAGTTTGAAAGAGTTACATTGAAAGTATATCTGGATGTGTTGCTGTGTATAAATAGCAGAGTATAAATTGTACTCAAACTATTCGATCGACACTACTATTTCCATAAATATTGTTAACATAAGTATATACTATATCTATAAATAACATATAATACTCATCAGAATAATTGCAATTATAATTAACAGTATATAAATTATAAACTCCTATAAATAATGTGTTTGAAATATATTTTATGTGGATTTTTTATGAATAGTTTTATGAATGGTAAGTATAGTAGATGTATTATAATTATTAGTATTTAAGTTATAATTTTGTTTTGGTTAATGTATTAATTGTTTTTTTAGGAAAGAATAGTAAGGTTGACCGATCCTTTGACGTTTTTCAACAGGGCAACGGCTTCCTGATGTGTCAGACCCTCGCATGGAATGGCATTCACGGCGAGAATCTGGTCACCTCGCTTAAGACCACTGCTAACTGCTGCACCCTTGTCGAACACTGTCTTCACGTAGATTGGTAAGTTACCGTGAGGAGAGCCTTTAGGAATGAAATCAAGAAAATGAAACCAAACTGGTAAAGAAAAATCTAATTTTTAAAAGCTTTTAAAATGTATTTCTTTACCGTGTCCTCCGACAATGGAAAATCCCAAGCCATCTTGACCCCGCTCTAAAACTACCTGTCGGACTTGGGTAGGGGGACCCCCCACATGAATCGCGATGTCGTTGACATTACTACCATTACCATTTGTATGATGAATTGTAGTTAAAGCGCTGCTGTTACTACTAGTAGTAGTGGCGCTGGCCGTTACAGCAGTAGTGTTGGTGGTAACGGTGGTAATTATTGCTGTTTTTGACACCGGCGGCATTTGTTCCGTTAGTGGAGGAATTACTGTAGTGGCAGAGATGTTTCCGGTGGTGATGGTGCTATTATTGCTGCTGCTGCTGGTATTGGTGCTTAGATTGTTGATGGAGGTGGAAATGTTGGTGATATTGTTAATGTGACGGAGGCGTGATGAAGTTGATGCTGAGTTTAAGGAAGAAGTGGTAGATGAAGTGATAATGCTGTTGTTGCTAATACTACTTGTAGACTTATCAATGTTATAGCTTAAGTCGTCGTCGTCGTCAGCAACGCTCTCCTCCAGTTCCAGTGCCGAATCCACGCTAAAGTGAAATACAAGGCATAAATACCTTTAACATTTTTCATGGTAAAAGTTTCCCGCAAACTTTGAGAAAGAAGCTTACCAATCTTATCATCTAATTTCCACAAAGAAAGTGAAAGCAGAAGGTAAAAGTGTCAGAATATTAATGTGCAAGAAATTCCCTTTTAAATAGACTTTGAGAATAATTCTAACGAACTGAGGGTTCTCAGGATCTAGACTTACTTGTTATCCGACGTCGGTGTGGCAGGTACAGTTGCCGGCGTCGAAGCAGTTGACTTGTTCCTGCTGGATGCTGCCTTCAACCTCGCTATTCTCATTTGAATTGGTCCAATAACCGTTTTCAGAACTGCAGCGGCTTCCTCTTGACTTGCATTCTTGAGATCGTGTCCATTCACCGAGATGATCATATCCCCTTTCATTAGTCCTCCGTGCATTTCAGCAATTCCTCCAGGAACAACATCCGAGATAAATACCCCTGTCCCATTCTTCCTGCCCACTATGGAGAGACCCAACCCCTTGCCGGATTTCTTAACAAGTTCTACATCCTGAATGTCATACATGTCATCCTCCTTGACAATGGCTTCGTCCCGATAGACCACCATTTTCACCTTTGTTGGCGTTTGGCGTAAGGCAGCTAAGGCTTTCGTGTGGCTGATATTCTGGAAATCTTCGTTGTTCACGGACAACAACTGGTCTCCCGGTCGAAGGCGACTGTCTTTTGCTGCGGCTCCGTCGGCGTATACTTCGTGAATTATTATGGAGCCCAGAAGTGTATCACTGCCGCCCACGATGCTCAGACCGAGACCCATTTTGTCTTTGTTTATCTCTATCGTGGTTTCCCTGCCAGGTTTAATCTCACAGGTGGCTGGATCCGAGGGTGGCTCATCTGTGGCAGAGCCCGTGGAAGAAGCCCGGGGTTTCATGGTAAGGGCCAGTTTGGTGGGTGGTTGATGGTGATGTGGGGGAGGAGGATGATGGGCAGCAGAAGAAAGGGGAAGTTTCGGGGAGGGCGTGGCAGGTTTTACAATTACCGAGGGAACCGGGCCGGATGGCATTGAGGATGTGGGAGAGGTGGCACACGAGGCGGATAAGATGGGCGCGGCCAGATGAGGAGGATTGGGAACGGCGGTGGGAGAAATGACGGGGGTGGTTGGAGAGGATTTTGCACGATGAGGCATAACAGCAGAAATGAGTTTGGAAGGGGAGGGGATTTTAGAGGGTTTGGGAGGAAGTTCTGAAATAAAAATAAAAATGTATTAAGACTGACGTACTCTTTCAAACGCGTTTTCAGAACATAAAGATCTTGAAAAAATAACAGTATGAATCGCTTGATTCGCAATAAAACTTACTCAGTCAGGGTTTGAGTTTTTGCGAGAACACACACAAGATTAAAGCACAGGCATTTGCAAAAGAGATTAGTGAAAAAGCAAAATGAGAAAATCGCATCCAGCATGCAATTGAGCAGAAATATAGAAAAATTGAGAGACAAAAACAATTAAAGTATGAACACTGAACACAGATTTAAAAGCAGCATGTTTAAACATTGAAGATTAATGATCAGTTGAACAGGTTTACTTGGTTTTTCAGGTTGCCCTGGCACAGCAGCATCGGGGGTGAGATGAGACGGGGATGAACCTTCCTTGATTCCTGGCAATGGAGTTGCTGAAAGTCGTCTTTGTTGTGGATCGTCTCCCTTGGAGGCATTGCAAACGACGATGCTCACGTTGCCTTCTGTCTTTTTTAATGTATTGGCAGCCTGTAGAAATTGGTAGGAGTTATGGTTATTATCAAGTTTCATCAAAATTGATTACTAAGCATTTTTACAGTCTTACGTGATCATAGTCAGCTCCCACCATGTCTTCGCCATTTACGGCTAAAATCATATCACCAACAAAAAGACCCGCTTGTTCTGCAACACTGCCCTCCTGAATGTCTGAAATAAAAATTCCCTGACCAAGCTCAGCGTGACGACCTTCCATAATCATGATCCCTAAACCCATTGGTCCTTTCTTGAGATTTACAACGCGGAGCCCCTTATAGTTTGCGTATTTTTCCTCGGGACTCTGGATAATTCGAGGGGAGAAATGAAACCATGTTCAGACGCAAACTCAGCATTAATGCAATAGAAAGGAGAAATGAAAGAGTTGCCTTTTTCACTTACCTCGCTTTTCAGTTGGACCGGAAACTGTACAATTGGTTTCACCGACAACTCTTCCATGCCCGAGGGCTTTCTCAACGCCACAATCTTGACTCTTGAATGTGGCAAGGACTTGATAATCGCTGAAGCATTCAAATGACTTCTTCCATGAATGACCAACCCGTTAACTTCCAATATCTCATCACCCACTTCCAACGCCTTGGTTCGGTGCGCTATTCCTGCCGGGTTGATACCACACACATAAGTTGCCATAGTCATTCTGTCCCGATGCCCTGCCAAACTGATGCCCAGCCCTTGTGGGGTTCTTTCCAAATCAGCAACAACCAATTTTGCAGTAGCTTGCCCATCCACAGCTCCATAGCTTCTAGCCAGATCGTTCCACCTCTTTTGAATCTTTTTTAACGTGTAGCCAAACTCATCTTCGGGTTCCGAGTCTTTGGAAGGATCGTAGTCCCTGGAGCGCCTTACGTGACCTGCACTACCCCGATCAATTTCGATGCCCGCTTTAGTCCGGATTTTACCTTGATATTGACGCTCGTCATCATCCCCCAGCTCATCATCCTCTTCCGAGGAATGCGCAGATTCTTCGTCCACGGACTTGGTGGCAGCCACCACGGGAGTTACCTTGGCAGCTTCCATTTTCATTTGCATTTCCTGTTTTTCCTCATCTGCTAATCCGGGCTTTAAAGCAAGCAATTCTCAATTAGGTTTTAATACAGCGAGGAATGATTCTTTCAAAGGTATAGGGACAAAAACTACATTACAGGTTTGTTTGTCAAATGAAGAACGAAAACAAAAGTGTAAAGAAAAGCAAGTAGTGTAAGACAGTCAGTCAGTCCATTATATTTTTAGCGCAGTTTCGCGTTTCCGGTATCGAGTAACTCGGTTCGAGTTCATTTGTTCATTTATGCCAGCCAGTTTTGTGTGTTGTTGAATGTATGTACTGGACAATGCAACATGTAAAGTTTGCTTGCAATTCAGAGACGGAGAAAGCATACGAATACAAATAGGATAAAAATTACATCGAACATTTAAAAGCAAAAAGCATGTCAAAAATGGGTGTAAATACCTTCAAAGGAAATGCATTGCAATTAATAGCGCGCTGTTGGCAAGTTTTTGCGGATTAACTTGTGCAGTTGTTTAAACACATTTATTAACATTTTTCAGTAAATTATCTCGTTTCAAGAAATCTACACGTATAATAACATGTGGTTGTAATTATAGTAGTATACTTCTTACAATATTTTTTAACTTTACAGATTTTATAGGTTTGTGAAACTGTACGTCATGTATAATGAAATTCTTAAAAAGATGTCATGGAAGTTAGCAAGTTAAATAATGTAAATCGGGTGGATAAAATAATGGCAAAAAAACTTACACAAATAAATATTACGCCTGTTGCTTGTAAAGTGCTTAGTTTTATCTTATTCCTGTGAAACCTAAGGCATTTTATCTGGCTAGCTAATTATCACAAGGTAATAAAATTGTAATGCACAACAAAAAGTTGCAACAAAGTATACGCACCTATATAAATCAAATCATGACTTTGATACACTGTTTTTGTGAGTTTATTAGCTATACTTTTTAGTAATCTTGTTATGTGTTTTTAAAACCTTGTTTGTTAGTTGTGTGTGATTCTTTTGACTTGTACGTAAATAGCACTGTTAGAATTGTTTAAAAATTTTCATATTTGGCATTTGGCAAAGCTTTCCTGTTTTAAAATTGATTGTAGCAAAGTTAAATATAACCTGTTAACTAAATCCTGAATTACTTATAAGTAGCAATATAATCTAAAAAGCAGTCATGTTTATGATTTTGTCTTCCTCATAAAAATTTCATAGAAATTTCGTCAAGCGCGTTTAAAACTCTAAATAATTTCCGCGTTATAATCTGCACGAAATGGAAATCTACTAAAGAATCTCCTTAAATAAACTTGAATACAAGTTTTATAATAATAATATGCTTATTTGAACTGAATAGATTAGTATTTACAAGCCTTGTGTTTAGTAGTAGCTACCTAAAATCTCTAGTATTTTATGCTTGTTGACATGGATTATTATATTCAGCCTGTGTACTGGCAGCAAAACAGTGTGTTTTTTAAATCGAGAAAATCTGCAAATTGAATTAACTCGGGAATTTTTTTACGCTTTGCTAAACATTTCCTAAATTAGCCCTGCCGTTGTAATTTTAAAATATACCAATTGCAAATTTTCGTACCTCATTGCATAAACTCAGCTTCATCAGCATCACACATTCAATATTCAAAATATATTTTAAATGCTTTAAACTCCTATAGTTTGACTTTTTTTTGTTCAAAATAGCACTTCCATATAAGTTCCATAACGCACATGGTTATGATAGTTCTCTTTCTGATTAATACCACATTTGACTTTGTTGGAAAATTTGCTTTGGATCTTTTTTAAATTTATAACGACAAATTGAATTGTGTATTGTTTATCAAGTAATAATTCAGTTTTGAAGAAACGTTGCATAAAATGCATAAGGAATTTTTTAGGTGACCAGATAAATTTGAGCTTGTTTTGGTGTAATATATCGGATGATGTATATCTCTATGGATTACTTTATATAGCTTATAATGTATTAATTAATATTGAATGTTAGTTTAAACTATATTTTATATTATCAAGTAGAGTATACTTAAGTATCAACTTTCTACAAAAAGAGTTTTTATACAATACATTTGTAATTTTACATATCTACACACATTGTTTTGGGTTAGTTTAAGAAATTACCGGAATTTCACAACATTTTTTGTCATGGAAGAATTTAATATTTGTCTCCATATAATTCTCATGGAGTTAATTTCGTTTGGGAAAACTGGGATTCATATAATATGTGTGCAGCACAGTTAGTTGTGTGGTTTTCTCGAGTAGTTGGTGATGGTGAAGTTAATTGCGTGTGCGCCCATAACGTGCGACGTTGCAGTTGCAGAAGAAGGGATCCCTTTTCTCATTTGCCCTTTAATTTGTGGAAGGGAAGAGGGAGATTTTTACGGAGATTTCTTTTTGTGGTGGTGGTGTGGCGTTTTCTGGGTGGCAAATGAGCTGGTGGAGTGGCAATTTTCTCTCTCTCATTTTCTCAACTTTCTCTCATGAACCATCATGAACCCTTCCTTCTCCCTCAAGTTTTCTGACTACTACAAAAAATAGAGAAAAAAGACAAGACTTGTTTTAGTGCTTAGCCGCAATTCTTTCGAAATACTTGATTTCTTTTGTAGTAAAAAATTATATAGATAGTTAAACTAGCTGCCTTCACCCTCACCCCGCCCAACTAAAGAAATAATATATAGCGCCTTAGAAAGTAATAAAAAAGAAATCGTAAAAAAATATATGTATACTGTACAAATAGCATAGTTATATAAAAATGTACGGTCTTGTTGCAAGAATATATTTATGCGTTATTAAAGAACTGTAACAAAATCAAGAGTAGAAAGTTTTCTGCTTTCTTTTTTTCAGTGTCAAAGTGTTAATCAAATTTTTACTTTTGTTTGTTCTTGCTGCTCAACAAAAATAAGTAAAAAACGTGAAGAACTTCTTTAAGATAAAAAATCAAACTGAAAAGGAAGGATGCACAGAGCAGAGATAAGATTTATATGTCAAATTTCATTCAAATCAAAAATTGTATACTCAGTTTCTAATAAAAATAAGAAAAAGCGTCATTCCCAGTTTTGTAAATTATTAAATTAAACTACACGAGCAATTATACATGATTGTCAAGAACACAAACTTTTTTGTGTCTTTTTGTTTGAAGAAGGATTATATAAACTGAATGCAAATGCATGACAAATCACATGAAGACCAACGTTTGCTTTCTTTGCTATTTGTATAAATATGTTCACACAGTGATTATACTATTGCATAAGGACTTGTATTTTACTGGTGACTTTTCACTAAATTCATTCCAGTGAGAGTTTATAAGATACAGAAAATAAATTATAAAATAACTACGGCTCACTATTATGTTCTGAGAAAGACGTGCTAGCAAACTACAAATTCTTCCCCTTACTTTCTTTTTTGTCTTTTAAGAAGTGAAAGTAAACTTGTGTATGTACAGTAATTTATAGGAAGACTGATGACTACCAACTCATTGACCCCACCATTCTAAAGAGTAATCGAATGCCACACACCACACTTATATAATTGAATAGTTATTATGATACTGGTATTTCTCAAAGAAATTAAAAAATCCACCACGTCCACTCCAAAGGGTGGTTAAGAATGAGAATATATATACAGTAGGAAATTTGTTTTGGAGAAATATTTAGATAGGATAGCTTCTACTTGAGTAGTAACCATGAACAATTTTCAGATTGTTTGTTTATGGGAAACTAAAGGTCATCATCAGTCACATTAACGGCAACACTTCACATCATCATCGATAATTATTTTAACCACACAATTGACATCCATCTGAGCATGCACACTACGCGATATATTATCATTATCGATTCAAACATGATAATTAAAATTGAATTTTAATTATCATACAATCGACAATTATCTCTTTAATTCAAACTTTTTTTTTGCATATGGGTAAACATTGTGAAATTCTGTTTTTAATTTATATAGTGCTCTCATGTAATTTGTGCATGCATGCAGCATTATCAAAATGTTTGAACGAACAGTTCTAGTTATTTTTGCAAACTTAAATTCAGTGTGACTTGAGTTGTTATTATTTATGCCGCATGCAAATAATCAAAGCTGTAACATACAAGCAAGCAGTTTGTGTTGTCACAATTGTAACAGCAATATAACTAAAGTTTTGTAAATGTATTTTTTTGTGTTTTTCAAAATGAACGCAGCGGTTTTTCAGAGTAGTTTATTAAGCGAGCGCCATGTCAAACAACGGAAAAATTTCTTTAGAAAGGAATAATGCGAAACGAAAGGTGAAAGTTTTGGTTTACGTATTTATACATCAGCGGCCTTTTGGATCTTCATGACTACAGATAAAAAGTACAAAGGTCAAAAGGTTAAGTATTTTATTTATATGGTGTCTAGTTTACGGTTTTGGAAACGTCAACTTTTCACTATGACACACTAGCGTTGCGGTAACAATTAACAGTCTATCGCAAGGAAAGTTTTTAGTGTAATTTAATTACTTACTGTTACACAGCGCAAACTTGAAACTGTCAAACTTGTAACTGCAAAACGGTAAAATATGTCAGCAACAATAAACACGTTACCATATAGTTGGGTTAGTTCATTCACTTGTCATTCATTAACTTTTTTTCTTTAAACAAATTGGCTTATTTGTTGGTGTTTGGAAAACAGCAGCCGGAATTAATTTGAAAATATAGCCATGCCATTTTACATGGTAAGAATAGCAGTGCTAATTTAGTCTAGTGGTAAAAAACTATATAGCCAAACATTTTTCTATGCTGCTCATTAAAGTTTTTTTTAGTTTAGTTGTTAGGAACTTTTTTTGGCAAATGAGTTAAGTGTTTTCTGTTAGTTTTTACGTGTGTACAAACAACAATAAAAATGAAGAAGATTCAATGACAGATTGGAACTAACCTCGATACCGGTTCTGGCTTGGCTTGGGGAGAAAGTAAGTTCATATTTATAAAAACGGGATTAGATGCACCCAACCAGCAGCAACTTAAAGCTGAGTCCGGTGGTGAGTCATCATCGTCACCAAATATTTGTCAATGTACTTGTCTCTCTTTCTCTCTAGAAGAGGTCATCGCGTTCAGAGTATCTCGGGGGACATTTTTTGGGACAGGCGTTTATAAAGTGACCTGCGTGACCACTCTGCCTGTGTGGAACTGACTGACTCTATAGTTTTCTCTTTCTGCGTCAGATTTTCTCTGCGTGTGCGAGCTATCTTTTTTTGTTCATTTTCTCTCTCTACTTGTGTTTCTATAGGAAAAGCTCCATAGTCATGAAATCGTCTGGCCTTTGTCTGGTTCGCGCTTGGTAAAGGAGCGTAATGGAGTTAGAAGAAGAGGAACGTGTGGGCTGCACCTGTATCACTTCGGGACTGGGGCTTCTAGCAGGCGTCACCGGGGAGGGGGCAGTTCTTCCAAGACCTTCGTCCGGGCTTGAGGCCCGGAGAAAGGCATTTTCCAGCTCGGAGTCGGCTCCTTCCTCGTCCATATCCTCATCCTCCTCCACAAGACCTTCTGGCGTTTCACCCTTGGCAATGGTGGTGCGGCTAACACTGGGCGTAATGGAGGTGGTTTCTTCACTCCCACTAGCCCCATTTGTCTCCGTTCTGGAGGCAGAAGCTGTACCGGTACCTGTGGTGGTCGAGGTACAGGTGCTGGTGCACGTGGCGGAGGAACAGGATTGCGTGGAGTGCACGGTTTGTGAGTAGCTTTGGCTTTGCGTATGCGTTCGTTCCGTGCCTTCGGAACGTTCCGAAGTTTCAGAGTCTTCGTGACTTCCGATGCTTACGCCCATGCCGTCAGACTGTCGTTTGTAGTGGTGAATGTAGTAGTAGTAGTCAAGAAATAGAGAGAGATGGGGAAGAGAGAGAAAAGATGTGTCAAAAGAAGCATTGCGGTTTGTGCGCAATTTCCCCCCATGATCGTTGTCATCAGAAGAGTAGAGAAGTAGCGGATAAGCAATTGTGCAAATTTTCGCACCACCCCAACAACAGCACCGACACCAGTTTAAAATATTTTCAAAGCGGAAAAACAGAGACAGAGAGAAAACACAGTGAGCACATACGAAAAGACACGCTAACATGTAAAGTGCATGAGAACAAAACTGACAACAGTGCCAATAAAGAAAATGTCTCATCTTACCCAGTGAACTAGACTCTGGACTAGGAACCTAACCGGATTCCCAGCAGCTCGGATCACCTCAACGGCCCGTTCGTGACTAGCAGATCTCAGATCAACGTCATCCACAGAGAGAATCCTGTCTCCGGTCTATATATAGTGGTTTGAGTGCATGCTTAGTTGCAAGTACTAATTAACTGCTGATTATCTACTGTAAATTATCAATTTATCCTACCTTTAGTTGCCCTGTTCTTCCCGCTGGACTGTTTAGCAACACGTTCTTGATAAAGATTCCCGAAATTGCGGAACCCGAATCAGGTCCTGCATTGTACAGATCTACCTTTCCACCCACAATGGAAATCCCCAAAGACTTGCCTGGTTCTCTGTGAACCTGTACGAGTCTCTCGGGACCCCAGTGCTTTGCCAGAAGAAGAGCACTGCTCTCATCGCCGCTGCTACCCCCTCCACCTCCCCCTCCGCTACCACTCCCACCCTTGATAGTGGTCTTTGATGACGGATCCTTTTCACTTGTTGAAGATAACTGCTCCTTGTTCACCATTTCCGTGCTACTCGACTGTTGCAAGCTAACTTCCGGTTCGCTTTTTACCTGACTTACTACTTGCGCCGAAGGATCCTCAATGGACAATGTTGACTCCAACTCCGAGTGTGGCTCTTGCTCGGGTTCTTGTTCAGGTTCTGGCTCTGGTTCTGGTATTGGCGGAGGTGGTACTATCGTAGACTCTGCTTCCTCCTTCTCTGGCTCCTCTGGACTTGGAGTAATTGGCGGAGGTGGTGGTACCTGAGGAGGTTGCGAAGCAGGTGTTTGCTGTGAAGTTGTTGGCGATGTTACCGATGATGACGGCGGTGAGGCTGTAGCCGCAACTGGCGAAGGCGTGGATTCTATCGAACTAATCGAAGGCTTGGGTGCTGGTGCAGGTGTGGTGCTCGTCTGTACTCTACTCACTTGCGTTACCAAATCTGGTGGTGGACTCGGAAAGATCGTGACTATAGGTAAAAAATAGTTATAATGTCATAACATATTATATGACTGCATCGACAACTTGCTGGATTTACTGATGTCTTTATCTAATTTGTAAATTAATTCCTTAAAATTTGTGAATTTGTTGTTGAATCGACAATGTCGATAGATGGAGAAAGTAGCAGGGTATTGTTATGAAACTTACCGTGTGTCACTACCCGTTTTTGGACCGTTGGCTGAGTAGCCGCTGGCACAGGAATCTCACTGGTATTAATGAACACCGTACTTGTCTCTGTTGTTGTGGCTGAGCCAGGCTTGGCCGGCACCGGAGGTGGAATCCCCGATCTTGCAAAAGGAATAGGGGCTCTAGTTAAGGAAGGATTGTACTGGGGAATGGAACTCTTAACCAATGAAGGGGTTGTCGTCGACGTGGTTACTGCTACGGCTGCTGGTGTGGCTACCACCGCCCCCTCAGGAGCTTCTTGCCCGTCCGCTGGCGTTCTCACCACTTCCTCTTTGGACACCCTGTACAAATTATTTGGAAGAAAACCAAAAAAGATAAAACTATTAGATCTTCAAATTTCCATGAAAACCCGGTCGGGGAAAGTAAAGAAAGACATTTTTACTAAGAGTGATTGTGTGTGAATGCACTACTGCCTGCATCTTCATGATCTTCTCTGTTCACTTTTTTTATTCATTTACTCTTTTCTTTTTCTCTCAGAGATCAGATCAGTGAAGGAGCGAGTGTTGCTGTGATCACAACTCCACTTCCCACTCCCACCAAAATATTAACTGGACTTGTGCCCAGGTTACGAGAGGAGCAGTAGAAGAAGAAACAGTGCTACAAGAAGAACGAGTAGAAGTAGTGATGTGCACTCTAGTTGCTTGCCTCTGCTCTGTCTTCTTCAAAATGGTTACTACGCTTTCCTCCCCCAACTCCCTGTTCGTTTCCTCCGAAGAACTCAACTCCTTCGCGGCCGTTTGCTGAATGGCAAGTGTCTGACGGTGCACTTCCGCATCTGCCGCTGGGATGTAGGATACACTGCACACAAATAATAGCATACATACAAAATTGAAGACAATTTTCAAAATCAATACTGAAGCAATATAATAATATTCTAAAAAAGTTGTACAGAGATATTATGCGGTGGATTATTTCCTTTGGAAAATTGGTTTAAAAAATGGGAAAAAATAAGAAGCTCTCTAAGCCTTCAATACATTTTTTCTCCTTTCACCAACTTTCACTTTACTTGTTAATCAAATAGAATGCTTTTTTGATGATATGAACTAGCAGCACACAGGAGTATAGCAGCGTGGCGTGGAGCACTAAAAAGGAAACTCTTTTTTTCGGTAATAATAACAAGTATGTGGCCAATAAGCGTAAGAAAATCCTAAAACTTTCAGAGAAAAAATAAGTACACAACAATACTAAAAATTGTGTACACGCTGTACACAACTACTACTGCTCTAATATATTATTATAGCATCTTTTTTCTATATTTTTTCCACAAATCTTCAACTTCAACTCGGCAAACTCAAAATTAGTTTTCTACTCTGCTCCTCCTCAGCCCACTTCCTCTCGTTATTTCCTCTTTTGGCAAAAATCCCACTTGGCAAAGTAAACCTCACTCTGGTACAAATCAGAATCAGACACACACACAAACACACATTCTCCGCCTCTCTTCATTTAATCATTTTAATCAATAAAATTTATTATACATTCCAAATCGACAAAAGTCTATTTCCCTGTTAAATTCTTTTTATTGTTTTTTCCTCCCGTTTTATCTCGCTCTGTTTCAGATCTTGTCTACAAAAATCTGGCGACACACGACATGCCAACTCTGTGCCAGAACTCACTAACCTTTCCCCACTCTCCGCGCGTGCTTTCCCCTTTACACTTCATTTAGCCAAATGAATTTTTGCCATAATGAAAATGAAAATTGCCTAGGCTATATATACACCATTATTACCATGCCTTAAGTCAAACTATCGTCAGTATCATCATCATTTATTTTTTTCGGACTGTCGTTACTACTCACTAGAATACTATGTGCTACGTACACCGCTGCGCGCGGATGCCTGCGAGTCTAGTCTTTCCCTGAAATAAAGTATCTATAATCTCGTGTTTTCTCCGCGAGTGCCGACTCAGCGAAGCCTTAAAAGGACACATTTGGAGAAAATACGATAGAGAAAAAAAGTGCTAATCCGATTAGTCATTGAAACGTGAAGAGTAGTGGCACTACCAGCAGCACATACTGCTACACTAAACTGTAACACATCGCCAATTTTCAGACGAACAAGACGACGCTGACGATCATGATTATTACTACTAGTGAACACTGAACACTGACTTGTCTACAGCATAACCCCACGTGAATAAAAAGACATGATGATAATGGTGCTCTCTACACACTTTTACGTTCCAATTTTCTTTGCCTGCACCAAAGAGAAAAAAATACGCTCTTCCTTTTCTATAAAGCTCTCTCTGTAATAATATCCTTTTACGTAAGAAGAAATACGACGGCACATGGCTTCTATCACTATCTTGGTTTATTTTTCCTTTTTCCCTATGGCGTCCGTCCTCTAGCTGCATTTTACTTTATGAAGACAGACAGGGTGAAAGGAAAAAGGTAGCATTTTCTCCGAAAAATTAAACGCGTTCGGTGAAAATACATTATATTATGTCTTTACTTCCCCTCTGGTTCTGCTTTTATTTTCCACGTGTATGCACATTTAGTATACGAGGAAGATGATGATACCATGCCATCATCATACTTCCTACGTGCTCTGGTGGAATTATTATGATCTCTTGCTAAAAAGGCTTTCTTTTTTCTGGGGAACTGTTGTTCAGGGTAACAAGATTATGGTGAGCTATGACTTTCTTCTTGTTATTGAGTGAGTGGGCCCAGGGGACTGACTGACAAAAAGGATGTACACTCTCTAGCCCTTACGTTAAAACGGTGAAAGGATATGATGTCAAAATTAATAAAAATCTATTTTCATGTCCAAAAAAGGTAAGTAGCCGCACACAGAACAAGAATCCAAATATCGTCAGTGTAAAAAATATTTTCTCTCTCTTATACACGCACTCGGCAAGCAAATCAAAAAAAAAATATATAGGAAATGGATGTACACCCTATTTAGTAATGGTGTACTCTATTCTATGGTATATATACGTTGGTGGATTAGATTTACTGGGATTTTTTTCTGGAAAATGGAAGAGAAGCAAGAAAAGTAGTAAAAAAACAAGAAGAACCTTAAATCCTTGGAGAAAAGCTGGGCTCTTCGCAGAATGGCTCTTGCTTGAGCATTAGTAATGTTCCTCAGGGATTCGTTATTTATAGCGACCAGATAGTCTCCCGCATGGATCCTGCCATCTCGGGCAAACGGGCCGCCTATAGCAACGGAAGTGACCATTACACCGTTCTTTCCCTCGTCCACCAACTCGACGTTAATGCCCAGAGGCTCCTCCTCCTTCTTTACTTTGACGGTACGTTCCAGAGCCGGGGGCAGAATCATCATGGCACTGCCTGACAATCCATCTGTGACGTCAGCCCCGTCAAAACTGGAAGATCCGCCGGAGCGCCCGTACGACGCGGAGGAAATGAGTCGCTCTGTGGCTACAGGCACTATTAGTCCGGGCACCTGAATCGGGAAATGGAATGTTGTTGATGGTGGTGGGGAGAAGAAAAAAACACGGGAAACGCAAAACAAGAACAACAACCGTGAAAATCCGTGTGGCATTTTGGGGCAGATATGTGTGGGCGTAATAGCGAAAGTTAGCGATGCATATAAGATTTATTGTTTTAGTAGAGAAACACAAGGGAAAAAACGGAAAATAAAAATAAATAATTTGTAGTTTAAATAAAAACATGCATTTTTACACACAGAAAAAATAGAGCACGAAAAAGAATCGATTAATAATTATGTTTTATTTAATAACTTAAAATAAATTAAAGCGTAAAATTAAATAGTGAGGTAAACTATAATATGGCGAAACAGAGTAGAATTTTGTTGTGTTTGCTGTTTGATGGGCTGATGAACACTTTAAATAATAAATTAAAAATGTAGGTTGCTTTTTAGACTAAAGTATAGATAGGTTATAAATAATATATAGATGACCGAGTTATCATGCAGTAAACTCGTAAAGAGACTAGTGAAGAAACCAATAAATAACTGGTAAATAAAATAATGATTAGTTAGTAAGACACAGAAAGGTATATAGGCCAGTATGATAGCGAAGAGCCAGTTTTATAATAGGCGTTTTGCTCTTTTAGCAGTCATTATCATCGATGGTAGCAGAGGGAATGCCAAAAATACGAATGATATTTACTTGATTCTGATTTGCAAGAAGATCCGGCTCAGCGACAGTTGTTGGTGGTAGTGGAGGAACCGATGGCGGAAGTGGCGGAGGAGGTGTTGATTGCACACTTGTAGCAAGCTGTTGTGGAGGAGATGATGAAGCGACTGGTTGTGGGTGGGCAGGGGATGAAGGGGAGGATTTTGGAGGTGGCGGAGAAACGGAAGAGTCCTCTTGACTAAGCGCTGTTGGAAGTGGACGCTCAGGAGATGGTCGAGTGGATGAAGAGGACAATGGCGTGGGTGGCGTGGGCTGTTTCACGGTAGCAACCATACTAGTGTCTGATGATATTGGACTGCTGGTCTTTGTAAAGCCGTCATATTCAGGTGGTGGACTGAGTGGAAGGGGAGGTGGGGTTATGTCATGACTTTGGCTGGCGGTGGATAGCGCGGTAGCGTTTGATGTTGTGGTGGTATCTGGGAAAGGTAAGGGTTTCGCTACAATGATTCTCACAATGCCCCTCGGAGCTCCTTTCAAAGCTTGTACGGCCTGGTCAAGCGAAGCGTTCTCCAGATTGGTGTCATTTACTGCCAAAAGACGATCGCCCGGAATGAGCCTACCGTCCTGTTGAGCAACGCCACCAGGAACCAAGCTTCTGATGACAATCACAGTTTCGGAAGGATTCATGGGATCCTGGTAGTCCAGAATGGAGAAGCCCAGTCCACGATCCCCCTTTGGAAGTTCGATAATGTGGGGTTCGGGACTCCACATGGCCAGACCGGTGAGAGGTTCCAGAGAGCGGGATTTCAACTTGGACAAGCTGGTGTCGGTGGTAGCGTTTGTAGTGCCCGTGGAAGCCAGTGAGCCGTCTGATTTTGCCTTGACAAGGCGGTCTTGGTTTTGAAAGAGATTTTGTAAGCTGCCACCCAGTATATTCTACAAATAAGAAAGGTAAGGAGCAATAACAGATTAGAAATCAAAATAGTTTTAAAACCTGAAGCAATCAATAGCTTACACTCTTACCCTGGCAGCAAAGGCATTACGGTCCTGAGCAGTGTCGATCGGTCTCGACGGTGGTGGTTGACCCGGTCTCCTTGCACAAACTAATCTCACATGCATAGGCAAATCCTTCAAAATACTAACAACCTCCACATGATTCAATCCCAACAGTCTCCTCCCGTTCACCTCCAACAACTCATCTCCGCTCTGTAACTGGCCCGCTTTCCCTACCGGTCCATCCGACAGTATGTTCCGGATATAGTGATGTGGTCTCACTTCCCTCCCATCTTCCACGTCCACCGTGCCCTCCAAGCTAATGCCCAACCCACCCCCTTCTTTGGCCTTGCTCAGTTGACTCACCACAACCTCTACATCCGTACCCATGATTTTACTCCATTTGGCCATTATTGCTGCCTCGACAGTGGCTAAAATTTCTCCCTCATATCTAGTGTCTATTAACAGCTCCAAGTCTTCCAAGTCCATGTCTTCATTACGCGTTGTTGTCGTTTCTACCACAAGCTCTTCATCCTCCTCTTCTTCTTCCTCCTCCTCCTCCTCTTCCTCTTCTTCCTCATCCTCTTCCCCAATGCCAGGCGTTATTGCAAGCTCTTCATTGTCCTATAATTGCGCACAAAATTTCAACAAAAAGCCCATTAGTCAAAAATCATTCCCATCAAAGATTCTTTCTCTACACTTTCTCTTTGATCCTTTTGAAAAAATCTCATTTCGCCCCAAAACCCTACTCTACTTCTCACATCTACAAAATACATACACAAAGAACTTGATAGAAAATACAAGAAACAGTTTCAAAACTACTTTTTCATACGCTTCTAAACTACCAAAACTGTTCCAAACATTTACAAACAACGTACACAAATCATAATACATTATGCATCTAGGTTATACATGTTCATCATTTGAAAGGATTTACCACAGACTCTATAAAAACATGTACATTATGTAGTACCCATACTGATTTATCATGATTATAGAAAATGGGGGCATACATACATAATAGATATCAATTTTTACATTTAAATAGAACAACAACACCACAAACAACATTACGCTTTGTTCTTCTCTACAAAAATGCCGACCACATCATAGCGGCACTATAGAACAAGGAATACATAAAATATGTACTGCAAAAATTATATAGTAGCAGCTTTACTAGAAAGTGGC
Source organism: Entomobrya proxima (assembly GCA_029691765.1). Classification (NCBI taxonomy): domain Eukaryota; kingdom Metazoa; phylum Arthropoda; class Collembola; order Entomobryomorpha; family Entomobryidae; genus Entomobrya; species Entomobrya proxima. Next base: position 15,481,966 of record CM056169.1, read on the forward strand.
GGAACAAGTGAACACGTAAAGACAGAGAAAAAGTAACTACATATTTCAGAGAAAGAGAAAGCTGGCTTGGATCATCATCATCAACAACAACATGAAACGAGAGAAGGGAGGAAATTCTCTCCAGGCAAAAATATAGGATGCACGTTTCGCAGCACACAAAGACGAATAAGAAGAGGCAGTGCAGTGAACAGTGGCGATGTGCGATGGTGGCAGCAGCATAACAACAAAAGAGAAAAACAAGAAAGCAAGGGAATTTCCATGCGAAAAAGGGTTCAAAGTTGAAAAATTTATTTTATGCACAAATAACACAGAGGTAATAGCGTGGGTCCAGAGAAGAGAATAAGAAAAGGGAACGAGAGAAAAGTGGATGAACATGTACATGTCTACGTGTGTGTTTTGCTGCAAAGTGGAATGTTGCCTTTGGAATATATTATTATTATTATATAAAAGGGGGAAAGAAGAAAAGTGGAGAGAAAACGACATGTAAAGTACATTTAATGATGCAAAATTTTCGCTCGTTTCCTTCGCCATTTTGCTATACAGATGGTTACATGCTATATTATTAGTGGGCATAATGTAGATAGCTTTATGGTTTGGGTAACTCCATTTTGGAATATAGGTATAGTTACGGGTCACCATGAGCCATAATTTATGGCTTTCTTTACAATATTTATCCGTTGGATATTACATAGGAAAGGGTTGCTGGTATGGTGTGGAGCTTGTCTACTATAATATCTACACATAGTGTAGCAAATGGAGAAAAAGAGAAAAATAATGGCTTTGTAGTCTCGGGTTGCCCCAACTCGTTTTCTCCATTCCACTTTCTCCGGATGTGAAATGAAATAGGGACAGAGAATTACAGAGTGGATATGGATATTGTGTAAGGTGTTCTGGGAGAAAGTGGATGTGCTTTGGTGGTGGTGGTGCTAGATTTTCGGGGATAAAGCGAGATTCTATGCAAATTGATCTGTATATATGGGCGTCTGTGTAGCAATAAAAATGAAGCTATCCCCAGAGAGAAATTAGCAATAAAAACCCCGTAGCTTTTTTCCTTTTCTCTATTTCCTCTATTCCTTTCTTTCTTCAGGGGAAATCACAATAGAAAACAAAAAAAAAAACTGCAAAAATGTTCTGTTTTTTTCTGCAAAGACACTTTTTTTCAGGTGGTGGTCAATAATAGGAAAACAGTGGCTTTTGTGGTGGCAGTAGTGGAGGAAACAAACAAATTGGAAAACGAGCTCTCTAGTTATAGAAAAACAACATTATTTTGGCATGCATAGAATCACTTCCTGGCTAATAATAAAAAAGTAGCGCGGAGAGAAAATTGCTTTTGCTGCAAGCAACACGGTGGCAATTTGTCACGGGAGAAAAGGGAACTGTTGGTGTGTGGTTGTATTTTTAATGGGAAAAAGATCTTGCCTGGGGAATAGGTGGACTTACTACTAAAGCTGCAACAGCAGCCGCGGGACAACAAACAGAATAAAAAATGAAGAATACCACGTTTTTAGCATAGAAATGATGCAAAAATATAATGACAAAAGATAGCGTGAGCGATAAAACTAATGCATATAAAAACCGTATTTTTATGAGAGATGGCAGTATGATACGCTGCTGGTGTGTAAATCATAATAGCGTTTTTACTTTCAAATTTATATGCAGTCTACGTACAACGTTCAAAAACAGTCACATAAAATGTAATATGTTTTCTCGTTAAAAAGAGAAAGTAAATAGGTAACTGGTTGTGTGTGTAGGCAGATAGATAAAATAATTGTTGGAAACAGTAAAATTATAATATTGCTACGTATAAAATATTGACAAGAAGTAAAAAAGCGTGTGTGTAAACCTGTATATAGGTATATATGTTTTATAGCAAAATACTAAAAAATTGAGACTTCAAGGCAATAATATATAGTGTTTAAATAGCAGAGCAGCAACAACATGGACAATAAATTTTCAGAGAGAAAATAAATTTTAAAAACAGAATAAATACGATATTTTATTGATAAAAAGCAACATTGACTACGAAATACTTTTAAAATATTACTCTGAGAGTGAAACGAGAGTTCTTATATTTTTTGGCTTATTTAGATTTTTTTCTTCTTTTTACGAAAGAAAAATTGACTAAAAAAATTCTTTTTGAGATTTTTCTCGTTCGTTTTGTGAAAAATTTTGAGTTTTTGTCAGTAACGTACAGAGTCGACAGGAACTTGTGGCAATGAGAGTGCAGACACGGATGAAGGTGTCGGTGGCTTGTGCTCCGAAGAGTGGCTGATGGCCGATTGCAACTAAAACAATACATAGTTTATAATAATAATGAGAATGAGAGCTTGAATGATTTTGAATGAATGTTGAGTTGAGAGAGAGATAGAGATAAAGAGACAGACTAGAGAGAACAAATAGAGAAACAAATATCTTTAGACAGTTGAAGAGCAAGAGAAAGTTATAAATAAAATACGTGACATAATAATATTTTCTTTTAAAAATAGATTATACAACAGAGTAGCAGCTAGGCTTATTATATTTTTAAGAAAATGAAGAATGAATGGTGACGCCTGAGTAAAATCACGTCAATCATGATTTATGTCTGGATGACGCCTACATTACTACATTATTACGTGACAACATATCAACTGTATATATATTCCGAGGCAAAATCATATTTAATGCGGCATATTATTATAGTACTTTCACTTTGGTTTTATGGGTTGACAACTAGTCTTAATGATTCATAATGCCTTTTCGCTGTTTTCGTAATGGAAAATGTTTTCTAATGATTGCATTAATAGAGAGAGATGACGCACGCATTGCTTATAAAATATGCGTGTGTGCTTAGATATAGTTACGACTTTATCGTTACTATAAATAGATATTATAGGCTTGCCGATTTTGGTAAAATGGAAAACAAACATATATAAAAATGAAGTATTATTAGTGGCTGATCAACTAGAGGAGGTGCGGTTTCAAAAAACAATATTATAGTAAAAAGGTGTGTTCCAATGTTACTCAGAAAACGTTGGTAAACAAAAAATTATACAATAAAGTATTTTTTTGACTTTCTTTTTAAAAAAGAGAGAATGAGAAAAAAAAGTTATCGAAATGGTATTTTGTATACCTGATCGTATTTAGATCCGTGGTGATACCTCTCCAACTTGAGCAGGACCACAGGTCCAGTTTTCCTGAGTACCTCAACAGCCTCATGATTAGTAAATCCCTGAAGACTTTGACCATCCACCTCAACGATCCGGTCGTTGATTTGGATGCGTTTGCTCAAGTCTGCGGCGCTCCCCTCGCTAATGCTCTTTACGAAAATGCCAGAGAGTTCCTCTTTCTCACAAACATAACCTGCGATGGTAATCCCGAGTCCGTGCGAATCCTTGTGGAGCTCCACATCAACAATCTCCACCTCAGGCAGGGTATCAAAAGGCGGTTGGACTCCTACCCCTCCGGCCATCATTTGTCCTCCTTGCCCTGCTGAGGTGGGACTCAATTCCCCCTGTTGGTCGTCCTCCTCTCCGATTAGCACCGGGGACATGGTGCCGCCCATGCTTAGTGACATCATGTCCCCCTCCATCATCATCATTTGTTGGTAGCCATTACCATTGTACCCGTTTGACTGGATTAGATGTCTTTCCAGTTCGTCCGGATCTCCCAGGATGCGCGTGGGTACGATGGGAGCATGGCTGCTCAGGGCGTCGGGGGAGGATGGCTCGATGGGCCGTGCTACAACTAGTCGCACGCAGGAACCACATTGTCTTAGCACGGCTGCAGAATAAACAAATTAGTCGATTAGTGGATGGTAAAGATGGTCGATCCTAAGAAGGGGCTAAATTTTTATGAGATCGTATCTATCGTATTATATTACCTGCCACCTGCTCCGACCCCATACCGAGGAGATTGACGTCACCAATTTGGAGAATGTGGTCGCCACTTTGGAGACGACCATCTCGGTCCGCCACACCACCCGGGAGGATTGTCTTGACGACCACACCGGTACTGCGGCCTCCGATTATGCCGAAGCCGAGACCGGTGCCGTCGTTGATTAGCTCGATAACCTCCACTTGAGCCCATTCCGTATTTAACTGTAAAAGGATCATTCAAACATAATTTCATGAGTTTTTGCTCCTCATTTTAGGTTTCAGTTTCTTAGTTCGTCTGTAATCCAGCAGTTCAACTTACCACCATTTCTGCAGAAAGTTTAGAGTCAGTGTTGCTGGAAGCTGAGGTGGGACGGTCACCACCTACCGACTGCTGCTGCTGCGATTGTTGCTGTTGTTGTGCAAGTGGAGCCCCACTACTGGGGCTCAGTTGGGCAGAGTCGGGGGCTCGAGCGATTACAATCTCAACCTCACCGCGTGACTGCTGCAGAATCCCGATCGCTTGCTGATGGGTAATTGCAGAGTCCAGCGGTTGACCGTCAATTGCCAAAATTTGATCACCTTCTTGGAGCCGCCCATCTCTACAAAGCGTTTCGCCAAACACAACAACAACAAAAAATCAATTTTGGCAACCATACTTGGCTTCTTACGCCACCAATAATATTGGCGTAAACTCCACATAACATTATACATATTACTTTCCACAGAAAAGCTTTCCCTTTTTTATACTTTATATAAAAAATAAGCAAAAAAAGTTTTGAAAATACACGTTTTAAAAGTATTCCCAGTACATAAAAACTAAAAGGAAAAATCAGAAGAGAAAAAAGTGTGCTTTTGTGTTTGCTCGTTTTTTGTACCCGTAACCTTAAAGCAAAAGCTTATCAATTTATTATGATAGCAGAGAGAGATAGAGTAGTAGTTTATAGAAGTACAGAAAGGTTAGACAAAGAGAATGTTTTAGTGAAGAAGGGAGAGAACAAGAAGAGTTAATTGAGTTGTATAGCAGTATATAGTACTTGTTAGGAAAAAGTTAGGAATTGGTGAAAGTTGTAAAAAGTGTAAAATGTTTTAAAAAGGTTCCACCTGCACCCACCACCACCACCATGAAAATCCGTCATCAAGATCAAAGCTCATCATCATGATCATCACCATCATCATCATCATGCGTAGCAGACAGACAGGAAAGCATATCATAATAGATAGATAGATATATAGAGATTTACAAATTTTTTTGATAGAACATTTTCCACAATACACAGTTCCAAGTAGAGTACAGTGGTAGTACATAAATAATTCAATTTATGTACCCAACTAGTACAAAGCTTGTTTTTCAAAAACTGACGAGGACGAAAAAAGTTCCAGAGAAAATTGTATAAAGTTTTGATGTATTTACTGGTTTTTATTTTTTTCGAAGAAGAATTCAAAGAAGTTGAAGCATTTTTTTTACCTGGCTGCAATTCCATTAGACTGGAGCTCTTGAACGAAAATTCCAAGTTCTCCTTTTTCCTGGGATTTCAGGCCAACCACGGAGAAGCCTAGAGAGCCACCGTCTGGTTTGAATAGCTGCATGGAACGAGAAAATAAAAGGATTTCGGAAATTGCATTATTAAAAGGCTTGCTACATTTTGGCTTCCTCATTTCTTTGCAGAATTAGAATGGAATCAGTTTGGGAAATTGCGCACCCGAATTTTATGAACTTGTCGGCCCTGTGCCTGCTGCTTCAGAACACGCTCAAATTCCTCTTCGTAAGTGGGCGTTGTGATTGGCATCACAGTTTCCCCGTTAAACTAGAGAAAATAAGGCAAGAAAATTGAATGAGCTTTCCAGTTATTTGTTTTCGGGAAAATGATTGGATTGGCTTTCAGCGACATGTTGGCAAAATGGGAATCCAATTGAACGTACCTTTCCTGTCGGGGAACCACCGCCACTAGGCACACCCCTCGAACCCTTTCCACCCTTCTTGTCTAGGGATAGGGGCATTGTGGTATCAAACGGGGCCTTATAACGCTCCGCAGGTGGGGATATCTTTACCACCAAACTACCTTCGGGGGTGATATCAAAATCGTTGGTGGTAATGCTTGGATGGCGAATCATTTGGTCGCCAAGCTCAGAGACCGAATCCTATGTAACGCATACATAAACTTATGTTAGGTACGATATTACACGCAATTTTAAGGCAAATTATTTCAGCAGCAATGTTCACCTTAATTTTGCAAATCCGCTGAAACATGGGATTTGTCAAGACGCTCAAAAGCGTGTTGATCTCATCATTGACTTGGGAGGCCAGTCTGGGGTCATCCGCCTGACCTTGCTTCATTTTGGTCTGCATCTCCCCCAGCAGACCAAGCACAGACTCCACGTCTGCAAGAGAGCAAAGGGAGAAAAAAGAGGCGCAACCATTGTGCTTCCATATTATTAGAGCAATATTTTGTCAATCAATCAAACAGAGAAAGAGCCGAATCACTTTTTTATGGATCGCTCCATACATCTCGTAGGTCAAATGGCAATTTGTTATCATCATCATTATTGTAAAGTTATCACCTTAATTATCATTATAGATATATATCATTTCATTCAACACTTATGAGCAAACACAATTGCATAGATATACATTTTTATATAAAAACGAGCAAGATTCTTTTTTGTGCGGAAAGCTTCACGGGAAAATAAAAGAAATTGATAATAAATTACATGCTACAGAACTATTAAATGCAAAAACACGCTAAGAGACATGTTACAAACTACATGAAAAATTTTAAAGGTCAAACCTGAACACAGTGGCATGTTTACAGCCTTCTTTGGTGACGACGACAACGATGTCAGCACAGGTAGCAAAATCGTGTCAAAAGTGTTGACTTGCAATAATTTTCCTTGTTTGCACACGTTTTTTTAAATGGAGCAGCTTTTTAGAATTTGCTCCAGAAAATAATATGAAAAAATAAATAAAAATGGAGTCTTTTCACAAAAAACGGAAAATCTCCGCAGTTCACTTCATTCTCCTCCCATTAGTCACGTTCCATTGTAGTTATCACTGCAAAAGTTAGTCTTGAACCAGATCATCACCGCACTCATCGTCTCTCTACACACTACTACAGTTTACTACTACACAGTCAATTAACTGTTCTGTGTTTCATCAGTGCGATTCACATTATCACCACAAGTTACTACAATGTCTTCATAAAAAATGAGTTTGTTCAAGGAGTTTTTTTTGCACACAAGTTCAATTTACATTTAGCACTAGTGCTATATCTTGCACGTAAAGCAGTTTCTTGGCATGTCTCCTATTAGTAGAAGCACACACCACAATCCCATTTTGCACTTATGCACTCCAATAAAATACTGTCAAGTGACTACTTTTATTTTTAAAACTGACTCGATAGAAGCAAGCAGCGACTCTGTTTTTAACGCAGATATTATTATTATATTATCCTTATGCTTGCCGTGCTTTTTGACGTGTCGCTAGTCGCCGTATTTGTTTCTCTGTTGCCGCAAAAGAGTCAATTTTGTTTGAAAACTTGTTGTTTGCTGTGAGCTTGCTTGTGCTTTTTTAGGCATTTAGTGCAAAAATATTTCTATATGCAATGCACTTGGGTGCCTGGTGGTAGTATTGCACTGTTGACTGTTATTATTATTTTTATTATGGTTGTTACGCTTCCTTGCGCTTTTTCTCCTTCTAATCTTTCATTGCTCTCTTTAGCAGACGACGACGGGGTGGGTAAACCACATCATCATATTATCAGCCTCGGCACAACAACATCGTCAAGTCAAGTACTCATGTTGATTTTGATGACCAACAAGCACACAGCATTTCTTTTATGGAGGAAACCTTGCCAAAAAAATGATATTGCATAATTTATATAATTTACTATTTAGCTTTATCTCTGCGTGTGTAGTACTCATACAACAACACACAGGTATACATCTGTGCTGATGTTCTTTTTAAGGTTCACTGGGTATCAAGTGGCCAAATTTTTTTGGGGGAGTATATCTACTTGTACGTTTGTCTCCTGTTGTTATTGTAGGAGTAAACTGTGCAAGTGCAACTCCAACTCTCTCGAAGAACACAAGATCACTAGAGATGGGCCAGGAGAAGATGGAGATAATAAATGGAATATTTTCCTTTGGAAAAGAAATACCTTAAAAAGCCTGGGCCTACACACTCCAACCCATGTTTTAGCAGCGGTAGAAGTAGTAGCCGTGTAGCAAATGGCAATATAAAAAAATCATCATCACATCGCCACCTCACATATCACATCACTGCACAGAAATTGTAGCAGAAGAAGCAGCATCCCCTTTTCCTTGTGGATGGGTGTAGTATCTATATATTGTCGTATCTCTCTCAATCTCTGGCTCCGCGTACGGTTTGGTGGAGCCAAAGCAGCAGCTACTGAAACTGTTTCTATTTCAAATATTAGGCTTACACACAAAAATTTCTGGGAGTTGCACTTGTCCTCACACAGAGTAAAAAACATTGCCAGCACAAAGCCTGTTGTTATATGCTTGCTGCCAGTAGTATTATGGAATGGAATGTTGGCTGTTGATGATGATGATGACGATGATGTACCTGTATGAATGTATGAAAAAACTGATATTTCAGAAAAGGTGTATGTATCTATTATACTCCTATATCGTGTATACGCATAAGCATGTCATTGTAAGTTTATAATTCTCCGTATGTCTATATTTTTAACGGAGAGGATGTGTGTGGATTGCGTGGAAGAATGGGAAGGATATTATGGATGAGGAGCAGAAGAGAGCACACAGGCAACTCCTACAATTCCTCTGGTGTTGGTGGACTTTTTGGAGGAACAACTACATTTGCACTGTATGCTGCTGCTGCTGTTTGGGAAATGGATCGATTTGCCCTGTGTTCAGCTAGTACACGGTTTTAGCAAGCTATATCATTATGAAAAGCATTCCTTGTTTCTTTTGGACGATTCTCCATTCTCATGCTCTGCCATCGTAATGGACTCGGACTGAGTTTATGTGTATAAAAATTGGGTATAGAGAGTGAGAGCGAAAACTTGCTATTTGTCCAACTTGTTTCAACCTTTCTGGTTTCCCGTAATAAAAAAACGAAGAGGAAGAGAGTTAGAATAGAGTATTTGCTAAAGGTAAAGCTTTGACTAGAGTCTAGAGGCAAAATATTTTGTATGTGGTAGTAAAAAAGGATATTATTTTATAGTGGAATGAAAGACGAAGAAGGAAGCAGAGAGAAGAAGGATTTTTGGATTGAAAAACGGAGAGAGAAGACGAAAAGAAGGATAGATGATGATGATGATGGCATGATGGGAACACGAACGCTAGAAATTCTCTCAACGATCGATACAATGATTACTGTGTAGAGTTACTAGCCTCTAAGCTCTCTGTAATATGCAGCGTACATGACAAGGGAAATGTTGAAAGAGGAAGTAGACTTGCATAGAAGGTTGGCTTGCTACAAGCAAAGACTAATTTACGGGGCATTGTGATACACGGACTATTCAACTACTACCCGCAAGTCTCCCCTTGTTTCTCGTTAGGACCAAAGTCACACAATAGTCACATTTAAACAAGAGCTTCTAGTTTTCTCTTCTGTCTTCTTTGTATTTATGTGTGTGTGTGCGTGTGTAAAAGCCAAAGCCGTTTCTTCATGCCTTACGGTTAAATACGGTATTACACCTGAACAATAATACGTAATAAGAGGCTTTATTCACTCAGCTCTTATTACAGGTAGGTTTCTCTCTACCAATTCTCCATTTTCTCTCAGAGAGGCTTTCAGAGAAGAAAATGAAACCAGCCGTGCTTGGCAATGCTCACGTAATATAACGTAACGTAATAATAAGTCTAAAAGACATGACAAGTCAAAAACTGCTGCTGCTGCTGTTGCTTTTGTATGTTGAGTTGGTTGACGACGCTGCTATTCTATAGCGCTAGCACGGCTGTCGTTGCCGTTGTAGCAATAATTGTAATAATATCTGCCACTTTTGCTACAACTCCCGTCGTTGCCGTGTAGATTTTATTATATTTCCACATTTTTATTGTGGCGCAACGATGCCCATTTACGAGCCATCCTATGAATACTAAAAACTCATATCTGAGAGAGCTAAAGTACCGAGAAAGAAAGCTGAGTAGCTATGAAACTCTGCACAGCAGCAGCAACCTGACAAGCATGAATACAGAGATAGACATTTAGCCGAAAAAATAAAATAACGTTAGGCAAAATCTTCTCTCACTTTAGCAAAAAATCATCTAGCAACTTTTTTTTGTTGCTCTGCAGTAATATTTACCAGCAGACCATTATCATCATGCATCATGGCATCATTGGCGTTAGTCAACCAAGCAGAAAAGGCATTTACAATGGCATATCTACCTACCAACCGCACCAGCGTCAAATGAACCATTTTTCTTGTTCCGTTTCCCCTGACTGACTGCCGAGCTGTAATCTATGGAAACTGGTATATATTTCATATTATTATTATGGCTTGGCATAATATATGAAAACTTTTGTCTCTCTGCCACACACTAACAAGCAGATTTTATTGTCTCTCTCTCTTTCCATAAGAGCGCAACCTGCCAAAGCATTCAGCAAAAAAGTTTTCATTGTGTCGTCCTTTTTTCCAAAGCATGACTACTTATATTTCCCTGGGAAAAAAGGCACTAATAAAAAAGGGAACAAAAAGAAAAAGAAAACTAAAGCCTTTTTCAGCTCAGCTCTTTTTTATTCCTTGTCGTCGTTGTCGTTGCTGCTGCTTCCTTGTTCGTTAGTTCCATCCGCTTAAAGCTTAACTAACTTTTTCTCCCGTCTTGTGTCTAAAAAAGGAGACACGAGCCGGAGAGAGAATGAGAGAAAGCTGTTGTGAGCAGAAAGAAACAGACGTTTTTTCCCATGTTGAGCGCTGTGCTGACTCTGCATGTGCAAAAAGCTTTAACAACTCTGACTATTTACTTTGCCTACTGCCGAGCAAGGAACGACACTATCCCATCATTGTCATTTCTCTCCTTTTTTCTGTATCCATTTTACCCTTCTCGTTGTCTTTGTTACATTAAGCCGTAGTTTTTTCCCGCAAGCTTTAATAAAGCCTGGGGTGCTCTGTGTAGTTGTAGTTAAGTTTTGGTAAGCTGCGTGTGCAAAAACTAGAGCCTAAAGCTAACAGCTTTACATTTAAAGCTTTTTTGCACACACCACACACACATCACTGACATTAGCACATAAGCCATCCATCCATTATGAAATGCCTTATATTAAAAAAAGCTCTGAGTGACACGAATACTGCCTATATATTTAATATGGGAAAATATTTATGGAAAGACATGAATTTTTATATGAGTGCCTTGCTATGAAATATCCATGAAGAAAGTAAACTTTACATCCTGCTTTATGATGATGATGATGACGCTTTTAAGCTTCGTTTTTTTAAAACCTCGCCGTTTTCCTGTTTCCGCTATCACCCATAACTACCAGGGAAAAAAGTTTTTGCCACGTAATGATTTTTCGTATAATTACGTTATGGATAGTGCTCCACTTGACTTGAAAACTGTTATATAAATCAGTGGAGCAGCAGCAATAGTTATAATATATAGCAACAGTGGAAAAATATAGGGATGCAGAATTTGCAGATCCAAAGAAAAACGAGCATATGGAAAGAAATTCATGTTATTTTCCCCCTTTCCCTCTCGCCCTGATGCGATGTGTCTTTCAGATAAACGCTTTCATTTACTTAATGCCCCCGCATCTTCATTGGCATCATCTCTGCGAAAACTGCAAACAACCCAGGAAAAAAAGTTTCGGAAAAAGAAAACATTTATCTATATTTTTTCTGCTGCTGTCTCATCTCGGGGAGCAGAACACCACCACGTTTACAAGAACAGGACAGGCCACAGGGAAAAACAAGGAACAAATACTCTGATGCAAGAAGAGTGACTGTTATCATTTGTGCACGTCTTCAGAGAAAAACAGGGAAGAGGAGGAAAAATGATGATAATGGTAGTGACATGGCATAATGTGGATTTCTTTTCGTTTTCTTATCCGAGAAAGAGTTTACTGACATGGTTGCTTGTTAGATTTTTTATATTTTTAGGTTCATCTTGGGCTTACATACACAATGCTAGTCTTTTTTGTTCGCATGAATAGATGTTTACATAAAGGAAAGCGAGGAAGAAGAGAAAATCGGGAAAATTGTTGACGTTGATACAGCACGTTCTCCGTTTATTTTCTAGACAAACTGGGAACTGGTAAAACGGAAAAGAAAAAAAAGAAGGCTAGAAGTTTTATTATATTTTTTTCTTGGTACTAGAGAGCCACTAGACTAGTAAATAGATTGTAGTACAGTTTTTGTGTGGAAAAAGCAAACAAAGAACAAGAGAGCGTGGAGAGTTGCCACTTGTCTCTCAGCGAAGAACGTGAGTGTGTCTAAGGCACACACACAACAACTTAAAAAAATAAGAAGATGCTGGATAGAAGAAAATGAGAAGAAGGGAAAATAACAAGATGTTATTTACACAAAGGAAAAAAAGCTGAGCTTTTCTTATGTATTTGGTTGGGTTGCAGATGTGTGTGTTTTCCTTTGTGAGGGTTTTCAAACAAAAGGAAAAAAGTTTCTCTTTGGTGTATGGTCACCCTGTTTTGCTACTTTTCTCCGGGATATTATTAGTTAGTTAGGATTTTGGAAAAAGAATAGGGCACAAGGGCTTTTCGAAGAAAGCACAAGAGAATAGAACAGAAGGCTCTCTGTGTGAAGTTTGATGCTGGGATGATGATGGGAGATGAGATGCGGAAAGTTGGCGTTGGCAGGAGAGAGTATGTGCTGCTGCTGATGAGATGAAAAAGGGCACACAAAAGAAGAAAAGGGAGTGAGAGTTGATGAGGATGCGGGTTTTGCTGATAAAATGTGTGTTTTTGAGGTTATTTTGGTTGTGGTGGCAATGGTAACAGCATCAGCAGTGAAAAGTACAGAAGTAGAGAAAGAGAGGCAGTAACAGCAGCAGTGGTGGTGGTGGTGATGGTCCTGATGGCGGCGGTGGTTTTGGTGGGTGACGGTCCATTGAGTACTTTTATGTGAGTAGGTCATAATGTACATGCATATATTATGGCGGAGAAGAAAGAAAAAGACTTTGTTTGCAGAAAAAAATGGCAAGAAGCTTTTGGGAGAAAGAGGCAAAAGAAAATGTAAGGGTCATTATGGGAAAGTAGCCAGCTGGTATGCACGAGAAGAGAAAGCTGACGATGATGGAAGGAGAAAAAATACGGCAAGCAAACAGGAATTTGGTTGTGTGGTGAAATGGAAACAATTTGGCAACCGGTCAGGCTTCCCAGTTGTACTTGAGCGAGCAAATATTTAAATTTGTAATAACCTGAGGAATACAATTTGCTGAGCTCTTCTGTGTTCATGTGTCATTCCGAGGATGAGACGGAGTAGTTTGCCGAAGAATGGAGAGAAATTGGCGTGCGTGATGTAATCATAATGAACAGAAGGCAGAGAAAAGAAAGGGTCACGTCAACTTTCCTTAGCGTGCCTGGTAATCCTTTTTGCCAAACTGGCCTGTAGCCATTATTTCGTTGACTGCTACTTCTCTAACTGACTCTCAAAGGCATGCCTTCCACAACTTCCAAGTACCCACATCAGACTACTATATATTTATGCAGTAGGTCACATATTGACGGTAAGCCTTTTATTTAATTTTTTCTCTCGGTCTATTACAGAAGAGAAAGTTCTCGCAAAAACGAAAATGGGCCTTTTATGTTGCTTGACTGACTCTCTGGCTGGTTCTCTTGGCTGGTTTTTGGTTACTCCTGTGCTCCTCATTCTTCTCTCGAGAGTCACTCTTGAGTTGTTGCGCAACAACGGGAAAACAGATATTAAATATAAGTGTATACATGACTAAGCAAATGGACACGGAACAAAAAACGGGAAGAATGAATGCATAGAGCATAAAAGGAAATATTATATATGATGGGATAAGATAAAAGGGGACACACACGTTTTATCGGCTATATGGAAATATAGAAAAATGCCTTTGGTATGAAAGAGCAGATGAGAGTGCAAAATGAAACAAAACTGTTTTTTAACAAAGTGAAAAGGAAAGAGGAAAAGCGGAACATTCTGCTGCACAATCATTTGTAACAAAAAACAGCGACAACAAGAGAATAACTCTTTTCAGCAGAAGAAAGCCGAGAAAATGAAAAAAAGGAGACGTGAATGAGTGGGGCCAAACTAGAAACGACGCAAGTATTGAAGTGAGTGAAGAAGAAGAGAAGCGTGAGTGAAAGTGAAAGGTTGAAAAAGGGAACACTTTTTCTGCACAGAGAAGAATAACTATTGTAAGAAATGCTGCCCTTCTCTCTCTGGTCCCGTTTCCAGAAGAAATGTGTTTTTGAGTGTTGTTGTAATACTTTCTTTCTGACAGTTACACATTTCATTCATGTAAACGTCCCAAAACGGCAGCAGCAGAAGCGGAGCAGTAAGTTGTACCCTCTTGCTCGCACGGTCCACTTTCTCTTAGAAACACACATACACGCACACATTCTCTTTTCTGCCAAGTATGAAGTATCCATTTCTTTTTATGCAAAAAGCATGAAATGGAAAAAAGTGTGTAATGGATGGCATGGTAAAAGTAGGAGAAAAAATACATAAAATGTGGGAGTGATATTATGATGGTAACATATTGCATAACTATGAACAACTTAAAAATGCTTTTTTGCAATTTTGCAACAGCGAATTTCCGGAGATGGTGGGATGTGCTGTTATCGCTCTATTATTGGCTTTCAAGGAGAAAATAAATAGCTGGAGAGAGCAGGAATACATTATTTTTTGTAGGTTTTTTTTCATGCATCTCGGCAAAGAAATTTCGTTACATTTCCAAGAACCAGAGATGAAGAATATATAGTGGAGAGTCACAAAGCATGCCATGCAATTTTCATGGCTATTATTGCCATAATATATTTTCGCTCTGGCAGAAATGCTCTAATAGAAAAATCCTTCATCCGTGCATGTGGAACAGAAAATAAAAATCAATATAAAGCATTTCTGATCTGGTAAAAAGAAATTGAGATCAGAGAGAGAGAAAAGTTTTTAAAGTGGAAGAATAGGAAATGACTGTGCTACTACTGCCACTACTCTATACTTTGTAGTTTGGGAATTGGACGGGAATCCTTGAAGTAAAAATACGAAAATCTCAGGGGACAAGAGCTTATTCACAAGTAGACTTTGTATCTTATCGTTAGTCTTATTTTCTTTTCTGCTGGTGAAAAGGAAAAAGGGAACAACGCAGTGGGGAAAGGTGAAGGAGAACAAGGGCGCGTGATGATTTGAGAGAGCTATTTTACTACAACAAAACTCCTACATAACAGCCAATGCTGCTGCTCTGTGTGCTTCTGAGGTTTTCTCTTCTGCAGAAAAATAAAGATAAAGTTAAGGAAATCGTTCATGCAAACTAGGTATATATAGGCCGGAATGATGAGATTGGGGAAAAGTGAAAGTGGAGATGAGGAAAATAAAAGTGGATCCCTGGCGTTGTTGTCGTTGGGAACATCTTAGTAAAGGATTTTTGTTGCAGAATTGGAGATATCTCAAGCAGAAAAATGATTTAGTGTGAAGATATGGATGAAATAAATCTTTTTTCGTGGTTGTGGATTTCATCGCTATCATCAGCACTACTCCATAGCAATGAAAAATGACTGCGTGTATTGCAAAAAGGTTTCACGCTATAAAATATTAGAGTGTGTCGCTATCCCCTCAAGTTGGATTGTGTTTATCGCCTTTTCGTCTCCTTGACAATCCATCCTTGAAACGTAATACTGTTATGATCAATTAGATATTATATTCGCTGTAGGAAGAAATATCTTGTAATTCGATTACCTTATTATACATGTATAATATGTATAATTTCTGTGATTATAGGCTCTATTCTACTATGAACTAGAAGTGAAACTTTCATAAGCTAACGGGAAATAGAGTGGAAAGAAACAAGTTAAATGAATGACTGATTTTGATAGTTGGGTATAATTTGGAAAGCATTTTCAATACGGAATATGTCGCTTTTTAGCCCAATTCCCATGTCTTGATTATGTATTGAGAAAGCTTCAGAAAGTCTATTTGCACGTATCACTTCGCCCCAACTCACCATCGTATTTGATAATAATGAAAACAGCATTTTTATTGCAAAACAAAATTACAACAACATTCAATCATGAATTTATAAGTTAGCAAAACAAAAGTTTACTGATTACTAAACTTAATAAAACTGGGTACCAGAAGCGGTTTTTCTTGATTCATTTGTCTTGATTTGCAACAAAACTGAAACTATGTCATACATTCATTTAATTCATGGTTCAGTTCTTTCCAGTTCCCAGTTTAGTTCATTTGTGCGACAATTTTACGCTACCACATCAAAAACCCATGCTTACTTGCTTCCCTGGTTCCCCGAAGCTTAAACAAAATCAAAAGCACTCTCTTTTCGTTATCACTACAAAACTCCTGTCTCCGATTTGCACCACACTTTGTGGCTGTTGATACTTTTTGACGAATGGAATTAGAGATTTGTCTTTTGATGTGGTAGGAGTCAAGTGTTCTGGTATCGCATTACCTCTGCCAGGCTGATGCATTAGAATCCTTGTAGTTGGCGAAGGTAAACTTGGTTGAATTCTTTCGAGGTTCGTTGAAGGAGGCGGTTTAACTAGTGGCATGTTCAAACTGTCTCTCTGTCCTTTACCAGTATTTGGATGTGTCTTGGAAAACGGTGGAAATATTTCCCTTGGAGAAAGTGCGGGAGAATCCGTGTCACTTTTTGGTACAACTTCGCGAATAGCACCTTCTTGAAATTTAACTCGTGCAAAATCCGGTACTCCTGATTTTTCCTTGTTGTCTTTTGAAACCGCAAATTTGTTAGCATCCACTGTATTAGCAGTGACATTCTGGCCACTACAGTTCTAGGAAAGCAAACATTTAACATTGTGTAATACCAAACTTCAGATATCTGTGTAATATAAAGACTATCAGTGTTAGGTTTAATTACAGAGCATATGAAATATTGTGATGATTGGAAATAGGGAGCAATTTTCTTCAAACATTTTGTATGAAACAGGCAGAGACAATGAGCGCATTGCACACCAGGCACCTCTCCATAAGCATCTGGACATTGGAGTGAGCAACGGATCAAATCTTGGTATGCAAACGTCGAGTTTTGTTGACCTAACGTCACCAGTTTCATGCTTTCATTGTCATTTCTGGAATCGCAGATAAAGTAAACTTATTAAATAGGCAACAAATACTACGAAATTCCATGATACTTAAAGGTAATATTGATGATGTATCAAACACAGTTCACATTACCCCAGAGTCTGACAAAGGGACGCTTGATTCATTCTCGAGATGTTGCTTGCTCCCATCATCCTATTAAAAAATCAAGAAGAGACAAATTAACCTCTAAATACCATGGACACCAACTTAACAAACAGTTTTAAAGGTTTGCTAAACCCTTACCTCGCCTCAAGCCCAAACGTGTCCCCGTAACGCTTTAGTGGTGGGATTGAGCTTCCCTCCTTTGTCGTCAAGGAATCTTTCTCCGTAGAAGCCTGCCTGCTCCCAGCCACGACCCTTGTGGAAGGATAAACCAGTTTAGAGCTAGACACCCACAACTTCCTCTTATTATTGGCTTCCCTTAAAAGTTCTTGTTCCGGATTTCCCCCAACTCGTATTCTTGCATTGAACGAAAAGTGGTCCAAGGTCAAAGAAGAATTACGTTGCTCGGCCAAATACGCTTCCACCTGCGTCGAGTATCCAAACTTTTTCCCGTTTGGGGCATGGTAGTAAACGTTTCCTGGCCTTCGTCCAGACGTACCCTCCGATCTCAGGACAACCTCTCGTTTCCAACCCGCATCCAACGCGGCTCGCAACTTTTTCCACTTTTCCTCAGAGAACGTGTTGCCATCTTTGCACAACTTCTTGCTTGCGGCAAGTTCCTCCAATGTCACCCTTGGAGGAGGCTGCTGGCATTTTGGAATTTCCACAACGCCAGGTTCCTTACACTTGATAGCCTTTTTCAGTCCCTCCATTTGACGAGCTTCCAAACTTGTTACCCAATCGCGCAGCTTAGTTAATTTGTAGTTTACCACGGTTTTCTGAATTTCCATGTCCGTGAAACCTTTAAAAGGTTGAGCCGGTTTATTTTCAACGGATTCACACACCTTTCTGGTTGAAATATCTTCCGCTTCCATTTTGGCGTCGGGAGATGATCCTTGTCTTAATTTCAGCAAAATCAACAAAGAAACTCTGAAGTAACGGTGTTTTTCACTTCACCCCACCTTCAAAATCGCAAAGTGGCACTTATCGGCTTTTCAACTTTTACAAATCTTAACAGTTAATCCACGAGTCTAGAGATAGTAGAGTTTCTTGACGCAAGTGAGAAAACACCGAACCAAAAATGCGGAATGTGAATGCAACGCTACACACTCAACGTGTACAAAGTGTACATGTTCCATGCACACGCTTTTAGCTTTTGAGCATGGACCGTGGATTGTTCATGAATCAGAAGAATTTTATGCGCCGTACAAATGCACTGCGTTTCCCTACAGAAACCTATTTAGAAATTGCTCAATCAGATTAAAATTCTAGCAATTCTTGTAAGAAAATGTGAAGTACACAGCTTTCACTTCAGAGAAATGATTACTTCTTTAAACATTTCATTTTAACAATTTTTACTACGGCAAATGACAAAGGACATGTCTCACTTCACCCCAGATGCTACACTTTTCTCTCCCCCCTGCCTGCCATCATCATTGATTTTTCCAAAGCAAATCAATTACAAAGAAACTAGTCAAAAATTGTTTTAATTGTAAGCAGTACTTAATTTATTGCAAACAACATATTTATAGAATAATCAATCTGAACAAAAGTTATTACATTCGTTAAAGTGAAGTATTAATTCCACTGTAAAACTTGGAGAAAAATAGATAGGACACAATGAGACAGAGAAAGACAAACAAGAAAATAGTCAAGTACATCCAGAGCTGAAGTCCCTGTCTTGGAATGGGAATACCCGTGACCCTGATCATAAAGAATGTGTCCAAATGTTTACAGTAGGTAAATCTATTGTGTATCGTATTGAGTGCCACTGCGCGGAAGATAAAGAGCTGATTCCGTTTCCTAAGGAACTTGAGCATGTTCTTGTTGGTCTTGTTGAAAAAGCGGTAAGGGCTGACATACAGGTTCTGGGACTGTTCCCTCTCCCCCTGACTGGGATCCGTGCTAAAGCAGTCCTTGTAATACTGGTACAGATTCTCGTGCTCAAACGTTTCATTGTGAATGAACTTGGTTCCATCCAGCACCCTCTGATACCAAAAGTGTTCCGTGTTATGGCAACCCGCATACAATTTATTTAAGGTCCAATTAAACTCGTGAGAGCCCAGCATGTCGTACAATACCACGTTACCCGTCACCGTTCGACTACTCACTGTTAAAAACTGCTCAAACTTGGGCTCCAGAAAATCTCGATAGGAGATGGTAAAAATGTCGTTTCTAAACAAGTGGTAATAGGGAATGTCGCAGTAGCCGGTTTCATTGTTGCAATCAAAAACGTTACCACGAACTTGGCGATAATAAATGTGTTGTTTGGGCAACTGGAGGGTCCACCTGGACTCATCTCGAAGCCACTTGAAACCCTCTTCATCCTCCACTTCCGTCCAGTTGATGCGTTTTAAGGGTGTAGCTTCGGACATTAGTCGCATGTTACTGTACGCATTGCAGCCAACGTTGAACTGTACCGTTTTGAAAAAGTCCGTGTTCTTACAGCGTGTGTTAACAATGCTGGGACGGAGTGTGATGCTGAATACAGAAAAGGGTTCTCGAGCACGCACATCCTCAAACGCAAATTGGTTCTGGCGAATGTAGTGCTTCTCCGCGGGATTGAAGTCAAGTAGCTGGTACAACAGATAGTCCGTCATGGCAAACTTGATATCCACCGTTTTTCGAATGGTGGTAAAATGACGTTCTTCTACCATGTGGGATGTTATATCCACAATGATTCCCACGTGCTGTTCGTACTCAACAAGCAGGTCTGCTTCTGTCGGAACCCCAGTTCCAAAGTAGCTAATCTCGCCAGTGATCCGTGTTTGATAACCCACCTCAGCAAAGTCCAACTGCCTGTGGTATAGCTGAAAACTGGCAAATGGGCAAATGTCGGGTTCTTGCCTGAGCATGTCCTCCTCCCAATCCAAAGACTCTGGATGGATGCTCTTTACCTCTTGCAAGCTGCCTTGGAGATAACTTTCGAAAGATGTGCCGATAATGTTCACCGATCGTATTTCTTCCCGCGTGGCATGCTTTGGAAAGCACTTTACCACCTTGTCCTCATCAGGATCACAAGGACCCTTTCGATTGTTTGTGTCAGGATTAGGTTTTGGCTTTAAATCCTTGTACGCATCCTCGTCTTCCCGCAGGGATGCTGTGTTATTGGAATGAGGACACTTTGGATTGCTATTGAGACGAAGGCAAGCATGAATTTTGTCTGTCAAACTTGATCCGTTTGACCTGTCTGTCGGTCCTGTGCAGAACTGAATGTATCCCGGATCCCTACATGGTCTATCATACATTGCATTTTCTTTTGTGCAAACCGGGACTATTGTCAATGTGGAATTCACGGGTTGAACTGGCTGCTCCACACAGGGCTCTAGCCACGCCTGCGTCGCATTCCACGGCAAGTCAAAGCAATCTCTAAATGCGGGTCTTGGCTTGACGTCAAAAACCCCATAGATGATTTCTCCATCTGGAGTAGCTCGTTGAAAGATGTTGTCATTTTTGAAAAACGCCTTGATCTCCCGTAGACCTTCTAGCACGAGAGCTGAGCCCATGGCAACGGTTTGTTGATCAGCATCATCCGTCCACAGACAATTGGGATCGTCCATGACAATGTGTCTACGTTCCTTACGCCATAGCACTGAAATCATGCCTTGTTCTGTTACCACTGGATCGTACAACTTGGTTTTCTCAAACTTTGTAGTGGCATCTTTAAAAGTTAGTGGGGGTGGTTGGTCGGTGAACGAAACACTCCTGGAAATATTGTCAATGATATCCCATGGGTAGTAATGAAGGGGTCTGGCGTATCGGTTTTCAATGGACGAGTAGACCAAAATATCACCCAAGTTTAGCACATACGATGGGATGGAAGTGCCCAGCGGAAAAAGTTCAGGATTGAAGTCTACTTGGGTGCTTCCAGACAGACTTTTCGTGTTTTCGTCATTCTCGATCATGTCTCTGCTTTTTTGAACGTCAACTTTGAAGGGTTTCGAGCGGATGAGTATTGCTCCAGGAAAAAAGGTTACGGTCTCTAATTTCTCGTCGGAGAAGTCCTTTTCCCGAGAATCCAGCTTGCCTTGAAGTCTCGTTCGGTACGGAAAGTTTTCAATTGTCACCGTGGACACAACCATTTTATAAGGTTTAGAAAGAAAGTTTAAATCAATCTCGTTAGCTTCAAATACCAATGCATACATAAACTCCTTTTCTTCTACGGTAAACTCAACAGCGACGAGAGTTTGACCTTCTTCCCCCGAGCCTGCTGGTTTTAGACCGTTCTCTTGTAGAATGCGTGAAAATCCACCACCATCATTGCTCTCAGCAGCCTCCTCAATCACGTACGTAACTATCTGATTGTAATTGTGAAGATCCTGACTCACAACATGGCTAGCGGGGTCAATCACTTCCGGGGGAAAATGAGGATCCTTTTCAATCCAGAGACCCGTGGAGTCCAAAAGAAAATCCTTTTCCTCATCCAGATTTCGATCTGGAGCTGGTGGCGGAGGAGGGCGTTTTGGGGGTGGGGGTTCAAGCAAACCCGTTTTGTGGTTTGTTCGCCGAACCGCAGCAAACTCCTCGTAGTGAATTTCCGTTTCATTTATAACTTGCTCTTGTGGCAAGGCTTTTTCCACGAAACCATGCCCTTCAACTAAGCAGGATTGGGATGGTGGAGTGAACCAGACCCTGACGTTCCCTTCAGTGGGATACACTTGTAAAATTATGAATGTTCCTTTTGTGGAGAAGACGGGTACAATCATTCTACTGATTTTCGGAGTGGTGGTTCTATAAAATTTAAATTTTGGTTCGAATGTTATAGCAAAGCAGTAAATCATAACAATATTGCTGTTTTCATATATAACAAATGTTTCAGGCCGCGTACCTCGAGCACCAGCGCCGCTTCACAAAGGCGTCAGGACGGTATTTCATGGTTTCCTTAAAATCCGCTAATCCCTGTTTACCTACAGAGGGACTGTGCAGGACCAAGTAGCCTTCCGACATTAAAAATGCCACATGCGTTGGCGTAAATGCAACGTCAGCTATTCTCAAGAATTCCTACAAAGAAATGATATCAATAAATAGTAATTAGCTTAAAATTAAACTAAAAAGAAACAACGGTTAGTCATTTCTAAACTTGCTTACGTCGGGTTCTGCGTTGGTTAAGTTGACCTTCTTCTTAGTGTTTGGGTTTTTTGAATCAGGAAAGAAGGGAAGGGCTACTTTGATGGTCTGTGAGGAACCCTTTTGAAGAAGACCGTCAGCAACGTACAGAGAGCCACCGACTGCAAGCGCAAATTCCTGGGCAATGCATGGATTCACGAAGATCACCATATCCGATCGAGTACTAGCTGGTTGATATCTCTTGGGCGCTTTGTAGCCCAGGTAGTGTACTCCGTGACCTGAAATTCAACAATTACACCAGCTACACCATACATTCTATAAGGTCAAAAATGTGAAGGTGAAAATTTAAAAGTTTCATGTTACCCCAGACACGACTAAGCTTAAACTTGTGGTGAAGTTTGGCATCAATGTCAATATTGGACACCTCCAGATTGATACGCCCTTCGTGTAGCTGGCTAATGGGAACAAAGTCAAAAAGACGGTGGTTGATGAACACCCGCGTGTCCCCAACAAAACAGTGGAACGACCCTGTATTCTGCCTGGAAGCTATGGTAAAAGTGACATCGGATAAAGTGCTGATAAGCCGGTCCTTATGTACCTTGATTAGGGCGTTCCAATGCGGAGTTCGTTGCAGTGTAGGACTTTGGTCTGTGGCTCGCCGATACCTGATTTCTTGCACAATTTCCAGTGCCGGATGTGCTTGCCTCACACAAGGGAACAGTCCAGTAGTGAAGAATCTATTGGTGATAACTCTCGAGTAGTCCGACACCTCCACTTTATTCTTTTCCGCGTTTTCCGTTTCCCAGAAGCCTACGGCAGAGGGTTCCGCAACCCAAATATCCAGTTCGAACAGAAGGTATTCATCATCCGGGCTAGATATTTCGGTCAGTTGATACATCCAGTAATAGCAGTAATGCGAGCCCTTGACCACAACAGGGTCAGAGGACACCACGCCCACTCCAGCCGGAGTGGGAGATACTGGACCTGCCGGAGTCCCTCGACTGCCTGATTCCCATTTCAGGATCAATTCCATTCTCTCTAAAGGCGTACTTTTAGCATAATTTGCACTTGTTGTCTGGAAAATGATAGGACCTGTGGTGTCATCCCCTTCCAGAAGGTTGAACTGGTCCTTTTGCTTCCGAGTCACCCAATAGATTTCCTTTGTACTCACTTGCGTCCCTGGCACGTAGGTACCCAAATCATATTTTATCGCGTAGGCACGATATAACCCTGGCGTAGGACAAGTGAATATAGCCAATTCACCAAAGTTACTGCGTAAAATATATCATATAATTAGCATGACGTATTCATCCCTTTTAGAAATAATTAGTGTTTTCCAATAAATGGGCTTACAAGACAGCATCCAAGTCGCAATACTTTTTAGTTCGTTTATCAAACACTGCCCATCCGCGTACGGGTTGTGTTTTGGTTGTTACAGGTACCCCCGCTACCGTTGAACCGTCTTTCCAATTAAATTAAAGTAATTAATTAAATGAGTCAAAAACTAAATCAAGCGTGAATCAGTGACATTAAAACTTTCAGAAAGAACCTTTCACACTCGTGACGAATGACGATCATTAATATAAATTAATTATTCTTACTTTTTTTAAAATCTTCCCGTGGCCCGACATAAACAGCAAGCGAATCTTGGTTAAAGTACATATAACGGTCGTGCTGCGGTCCATGAAGATAATTACGAAGATAGTTTTCTATCCTGCAGAACATAACAAAACCAGCAGAATATAACCAACTAGTACTTCAAATTCATTTAAACCGATAATTAAAATTGTAATTCACTTCAAGAGTGTTCCAACTTACGCCACAACGTCGTACTTTACGCTATCGTTTCCAAACTCCCGAGGAATCTGGTATCTAGATTCAGAGAGCTCGTGAACACGACGAAACACGTAGCCCTGGACTTCCGTCCGAAAAACGGTTACCAATAAAATTAACGCGACAACCCTTCCACCTAACAACGCCATTATTACTGACTGGTAGTTTAAGTAAATTGAAACTATTAAACTTTTCTTCATAAACTAGAACTCAAACGGTTCGACTGACCACTGGAATAAAAATATGACTGCCTATCACTGTGACGAAACGGAATGATGAATGAAAAAGTTGAGAAATGAAAGAAGTGTCAGCCAACCATGCAATAAAATACAGGGACCGATGCTTCGGTTCCCCGGTATGGACATTGACATTACGCAGGGCATACTATGAAACCGTAAAGCGTACTCAAAAACTTGCAAATTTTGTCGGAAACGAATTTTTAAAAAGCATGCAATTTTATCACAATTAAGTACGCTAATTAATTAATCAACCATTTAAAGGTTTTGGGAATAACGTTGTAAACAAGCCTAAAACTTCATAGAAATTAGTGCAGATCCGGTTACATTGCTTAAAAAGCCCAGCAGCGTAATGCATGTCATTTTCTGCACTGCATAGAAACTCCCACTTTTCACCGCCTCCGTTCGATAAGCCTTTACTAATCTTACGCCCAACTTGCTCTTTAAAGCTACATCCCTCCCCTGAATATTTTCCTTTAATTTATCGCTATAATCATGAATCATTGCCATAAATACTGTGAAAACGATTAGGATTCCACTACAGCAAAATGCCGTTGATACACTGAGTATGAAAACAAGATGACTTTCCGGATCGCCATGTAATCTAACGGTAAGTACGACACCCACCACTGTACAAACCGCCAGGCTGGTTTTAATTGGGCTTACGTATAGGTTTCCATAAATTTGGTTGTAGCAAGTTGTTAGAATTCTTAATTTAGCGTAGATCTGAAGATCTACCTGTAGTTCTGTAAGATCCTGCCCGGGTTTTCGCCAAACCGTTCGGTTAGATTTTTGTCGGGATAGAATTTGCTTCAGGGACGCTTTGAAAGTGTGCATGAAACTCATGTTTACCAAAAAGTTTAGCATGGTCGGGCCTTGTGCTCCGGACAACCACCAGAAATCCACCAACACGCCAACGACCATTGTAAAAGCTCGAGAATTTGTGGAATTCGGTGAAACCGCTTTGCATAGATTTGACCCTAACTGCCAGCTGCCTTTCTCCATGAATAGAACGTAAATAGGACACAAAATGAGTACATGCGACATTAAACCGTATGCAGTTAGCACTCCAATTAGGCGACGCCTTACACGGTCCGTAGCGTGGAAAGGGTTGTCATGACGAAAATTAATTGTCTCCAGATTTGTGGTCAGTTTAGAAATACCATTAATAAATGCAACCAATTGATTACCGAAAACAAAGAAGGGAGACTGATTTACTAGCAGAAAAATAGCGCATGCAATCCAGACGCTGTGCATTATCATGAATATGTACGTTTTGTTGATAAGGTAACCCGGTACGTGAGTTAACAGAAGATAGATAAGAAATGCGGTGTAAGCAATGTTGAAAATGTAGTTTGATTTCCAAATGTAGTAGCGTTTAGACTTGGTGGGAATCAGAGAAACTCTTGCACCGGGTTGCCATTCGACTTGGTAGGGTAAGTGGAACATGACGTGGTTCAGGTTGAAGTAAAGTTTAAGAAAGTTGTCCATGTCTTTTGGTGAATAAATGCAATGACGGGAATGTCGAGAATCCATTAGATTGCAATTTGTTGTCGCGTTGACCTCCAGTAGTGCTCTGGTCAGGTTTTCTTTCTATTTTCGAAAACTTGCACTACAAAACGCACGCGTCTACTTTAGTATGCTCTTTAATAATTCATTATGTAGGGGAACCGACCTGGAAAAATAACCAACAAAAACATTCATTACCGCGACTGTAAATAATAATTACAGTTGGACAGATAGACACGTTGATGTATCGAGTTGATTCATGAATTTTTGTTTTAGGAAGACAGAGATAAAGAAAATCATTAGTTTTCATTCCTATCGAATTGATTTGGAAATGTAATGAGTATAATTATCAGTAAATGATATGATAATGTATTTCATGAGAAAAAATAAGAGAGACACAATGACGAATAAATAGTAGTGGTCATGTCAAGGCTTTGATGATAAATAGTAACCTATGTAGTTCTACTTTAATGAGGTTCTTTATTTAGATTTTTTTTGTTCAAGAATTCCAGGCTGAGTCGACCTGTTCGACTCGTACTATTGCTTGACTATTACTGCTATTAATTTTTTATATATTTGCTTCTAATAATATGCTTTAAGTTACTTTAAGACAAAATAAAATATTCAGCATGCAGGTCAGGTTAAATCTGTCTGATGTGAGGAAATTGGAGACCCGGTCGATCTACTTTAATTACTGCCAAGAAATATGAAACCGTATGAAAATGAAAAAACCATTGCCAAGTAAACTAGTAATGTATAAGGCTTTCAAAACCAAAACCTTTACAAGTATAAAGCATTTTAATAATACATGCTTTTAATCAGCAGACAATATTTCAACAAAATTTTTCTGAGGCTACACATTAAAATACGACATAATGCTTCACAAAGAAACACCAGAAACAATTACATCGAAATGGGCTTTCTTAATGTTTTCTTACTAAATAAAATTTTCGAATCGAATGTATTTAATGTTCCTGCACTGCAATCTCTCCTTTGCTCATTCGTTCTTATATCGCATTGGTTTCATTGTTAATTTCGTCTATAAAATCTGCAATGTTAATTATGGCCATAGTAGACTTCAGTGCCAGAGTATAGTACACACCCATTACCACAACAAACACAATGAAAACCATCCATTTACGAGTAAGACCATGAGTGTGGGTACACCCCAAATGTTTTTGTCTCAAACTTTTAAAACTTTTACACCATTTTGAAGTATGCTTATCCATGATTACTCTATACCAGCTTTCATCTCCATATGCTGTTTTAGAGAGACTGGACAGAGGTTTAAAGTTAACGTGTACCAAAAACGGTAATTTTTTATTTTTTCAGACCGGAAGTAAAACTGACCAATGACACCTTTCATGGAAGTTGAGCATGTTAGGACCTATCAGTCTGGAGATTATTGGCAATTTGACCAGTTTATGAATTTTTTGAAAAAATTAAAAATTTGAAATTTTTTGATTTTTTTGGCATTTTGCGGAAATATATAGTATAATTTTAAACTATTTCTCTGTTTGTTGGTGGTGCTTTTAGGTTGACCACCTACAGTTTTGTCTGCTCTATTAAGCGCAAAAAACCATTTGGCAAAATATCCCCATTTCCAGAAGATATGACTAAAAGTTTGAAAACTCCGATATTTATTCGACACTTTGTAAACAGTCAAAGCTCTGCAACTTTTGTCCTAAGCATTTAAGTTTTGTCTAAAAACGCATATGAGATAGCTAATTGTCTGCGCTACATGAGTAATGTATCAATCATTCAATATGAACGACTTGGCTGGAGTGGTGACAAAGAGTATACAAAAGTTTGCTCTAAACCGGAAGTGCCCAAAAATCAAAGATTCTTGCATAACTTTTGTTACAGACATGATATCAAAAATCTGAGAGACGACCTTTTAGCAAGTTTAATTGGTAACTAAATGACAGTCCCACTTTTGAAATTAAATGTTTGTAGTACGTGTGGTTAACGTAAACATATAGTGAGAATAGCTAAAATTAAAAAATTTTGAAAACTCTGTTTTTTTCATATTTCCGTTCCAAGTGGCTCAAATGTGTATAATAATCATTAAAAGTATCAAAGTATGATAATCAGCGAAAAAGCTTTCAAAAATACCAAAATATGAAAAAACAGAGTTTTCAAAATTTTTTAATTTTAGCTATTCTCACTATATGTTTACGTTAACCACACGTACTACAAACATTTAATTTCAAAAGTGGGACTGTCATTTAGTTACCAATTAAACTTGCTAAAAGGTCGTCTCTCAGATTTTTGATATCATGTCTGTAACAAAAGTTATGCAAGAATCTTTGATTTTTGGGCACTTCCGGTTTAGAGCAAACTTTTGTATACTCTTTGTCACCACTCCAGCCAAGTCGTTCATATTGAATGATTGATACATTACTCATGTAGCGCAGACAATTAGCTATCTCATATGCGTTTTTAGACAAAACTTAAATGCTTAGGACAAAAGTTGCAGAGCTTTGACTGTTTACAAAGTGTCGAATAAATATCGGAGTTTTCAAACTTTTAGTCATATCTTCTGGAAATGGGGATATTTTGCCAAATGGTTTTTTGCGCTTAATAGAGCAGACAAAACTGTAGGTGGTCAACCTAAAAGCACCACCAACAAACAGAGAAATAGTTTAAAATTATACTATATATTTCCGCAAAATGCCAAAAAAATCAAAAAATTTCAAATTTTTAATTTTTTCAAAAAATTCATAAACTGGTCAAATTGCCAATAATCTCCAGACTGATAGGTCCTAACATGCTCAACTTCCATGAAAGGTGTCATTGGTCAGTTTTACTTCCGGTCTGAAAAAATAAAAAATTACCGTTTTTGGTACACGTTAACTTTAAACCTCTGTCCAGTCTCTCTAAAACAGCATATGGAGATGAAAGCTGGTATAGAGTAATCATGGATAAGCATACTTCAAAATGGTGTAAAAGTTTTAAAAATTTGAGACAAAAAAATTTGGGGTGTACCCACACTCATGGTCTTACTCTACACCAGAAGTACCACCGGGATCTTTCCTGGAGCTTGATAGGTTCCAATATCGGCCACTGTCGACGGGGAGGTACCAAACCAGTTCGTTTTTCCATGGAATCCACAGCTACCCCTATAAAGTTTATTAAATTGATTTTAGCTTTTGTTTCGAAACTGTGGAAAATAATTCCAGTCATGAATAAATTGTAAATGATTTCCAGGAGCGCGAGGTACTAACCCATAACGCTAAATAGCATTGGAGTAATGGCTAAGATAACTCCGAAAATCAGAACGGTAGAACAGCCACCTCTTAGGTTTTTGTAACCAGCGACAATTGTAGCAAGCACTAAAATAAAAAATGCATGTGTCAATTTTGAGGCACTATATTTTACATTTTACATTGTTCATAGGAATCATATATAGTTAATCGCATTTTTTCAAACCTGCAACAAGCCAACATGTATATCCAAAATGATTATGTATAGCTGTTACAATTTTACGAATTTTCTTAGAGTTGATAATGGGTCGCAAAAATCCCATCACAAACAGCAAAAGATACATGATAAAAGTCACTGTTCCAATAACTAAATGTGGAGTGTTCAACTTTGTTTCATGAATACAACTCTTGTATTTATCATAGTCGTTCCGGTGCAATTCCGAGCATTCTCGAGCATATTGCATGCTATGAGTTATATTGGGCACAATACGAGCTGAAAAGAAATTCACATAGTAGTATGCGTCAATAAACTGGAAATAATTTGGCATTTCATTAATATTGGATAATATATCAGTACTTACCTATTCCTCGCCACATGAATAGAACGATTAAAAAATTCATTCCGATATGAATCTGTAAGGTGAAATCAAAAATGTTTAAATGAGTTCAAAGTATAATTTCAATTAATTAAGTGCTTTAATTTCGTACATATATCCAAATGCCACTTTCAAACTTGCATTGTCCACACACTTCCTTGTAAAAACGAGCCGTGAAATTGGCCAGGGGCAGAAGAACGAGAAACGCAAGCATTGCTTCAAGCCCATGATATTTTGCAGATATCTATACAGATAAAATGGTTAATTAGCCGATGTTCATGAATAAATACATGTATTCAGTTAAACTTGAAGAAAACTCATACAATATCTTCAATTTTTTGGTCTATTCTCGATACGGAGATATTCGTGGCCTCTGTCTCAGGCTTGTCTCCTACTTCACCTGCTTTGGAAATCGGTTCAGGTGGAGATCCACAATAACATTCTCTCCAGTATTTCTCCTTATGAAAACAGACGCGAACAATTAAAGACAAAACCAAGCAAATTTTGAAAAGACGACATTGCGAGTACAATTCATTTCATCTTACATATCTCTCAAAGTTTAGCATAACATCTTCCAATACCGTAGTTGGTCCAGGGTAAGTGGAGTTAGTCGACAGTGGCTCCTGCCAAGATGATAAAAATTATTTCGTAAGCTTTTTTATTGCCCGGGCCATTTGACAATGGACATGAGTTTTTGGATATTTATGTGAGTTTTACCATTTCCGTCCGATTATTCTCGTCGACATTTGACTGCTTTCTAGCGTTATTATAGTGAAAATTATGAAAGAAGCCCTTCAACTTCTCAATTTTTCCCAGCATCTGCAAAAGCTGTTTCATGCGAAGGGTATCCCTTGCACGCAAGTCATTCTTGATTTGATCCGCTGTGAAATAAAACGGGTAAAGCCTGGGATTTACTGTTAACTTGCGATGCTCTGCCGTTTGTCTGTGAAGCCACATCAGGTCCACGGGTTCCAACGAATAGTTCTGTACTTCGGGATACGTTTTGCTCAAGAATTCCTTAAACTGTTTCATCTCTTCATCAGAAAGCACGGAACCTTCCACAGTCATCCGTGGACCCAAGGTTATCACAGAGAAGACCATCCATCCAAAAACTATCGAGATTAAAACTTGCCGGAACTCCAATTTCCTCATGATTCTTTGCGACAAGTCCGCTCTTAAACGACTACTAATGCATCCACTCTCGTCAGTTATGACACTGCTTGCGTCACAACTCTGTTGAGGAGATTCTTCGGTCATCTTTAAAAGCTCACGATTTAACTGTGCAATTAAATTATTAAATTGTAAAGTCGATAAATAAATGCACCCTAACAGTTCGGCACGAGAAAACAGTTATTACAATTTGGAATTTCCAAATACTTCAAATGGCTACCTCCAACTTTTTAGGCATCGATCGAATAATGCAACGGCGCGGCAGAGCTGACTTGACGATAGAACAGCAGTTGGCAGTGAATTTGTCGTGAATTCACTTTCTGCATTTTTTCGGTTCATTACTCATGCAAAGCCCAAGTAAGTAAAAAAAGTAAAAGTAAAAGTAAAAGTTTACCCAAGTAAAAAATGCATTTTTTCTCTCTGCACAAGAAAATTGACAGTCGGATTTAATGGGAAGCTGCGTGTTCATTGAACTTGAACTCTCAACCTCAAACTCGCTCTTATCCATTTGGAGAGTACACAACGCGACGTAGTTGTCTTCGTTCCTATATTTTTCTTTTTGTAAAACGGAAGAATTAGTTTTATCCTTGAACTACTAAAATTCATATTAATGGAGATTCTAATGAATTGAGTTGATGGATGATTGCGATGTTTTAGAAGTGCAAGTCAAACCAAGTATCCATGCTCAAGTAAAGATTTTTAGACAATTGTTACTTGAATGTCGATGTTTGATGACCTAGATTGTCGCGTTTGGTATATATTTTTTTAATTTTTGCATAATAGATTTTTATTTTAGCCTAAAAATGACTACTATTAAGATTTATATTTCATTCATTGATGCATACACGTAACTACAGAATATAAAAATGCTATTGCATGCTGTACAGATTAAATTACACAAGGAAAGATATAATATAAACATGCAAATAAATCATAAAACCCTTAATTTAATTATTAGCTGGTTATTGCAAATTCTTCAACTTCTGAACCATTATTCCATAAAGAGATATTTTGTCTCGTAGGTCTGCAGGAATGTGTTTACTACTTCCATCAGAATCCACTCGAAACTGCGAATTTTGTCCGTGAGCATCAGTAAATGTGAACAGAGTAGTGCCTCTTAATGGAGATGGCTTCACTTCTAATTTCGTTTTATCCGTAAAATGAACACTGACTAGGCCATTTGTCATTTGAAACGCGGTGCCAATATCTGGAATAGTAACTTTCTTGAGTAATTTAGAGGATCTGTTGGAACTCGTTTGGGAACTTGATGAACGGCCAACCTACGACAAATCATTTCAAGTATATTTATAAGAACACTCAAACACACTTGTCATGCATCCTTAAAATAAGTTTCATTTTGACCATATGTAAAGAAATAATTGGGAATGTCTCACCAGAGATGAAGGCGCACTTCCTGCCACTCTTCTAGACGTTGATACTAGCTGAGCTGGAGGCAAGTTTTCTTTGTTTGTCTGTTCCAATGCGTAAGCATCCTTTCTCTCGGGATTTGCTAGCGGTTTCTGTCCCGACGTGTTGGGAAACCAAATTACGCCTTTTCTTCTTAAACTAAGGTCTTCCAAGTCTTTTTCTTTTTCCAGACATTCCTCCCAACATGTCTTGAAATGATCCCATAACGGTTTCAACTTCTGTTCCAACTCGTTACCGTCAAAGCTTATAGGATACTGGCCGATGACCTTGTAGTCCTCATCCAGTACCGCAGCTTGACATCCTTTCTTAATTACTTTTCCTCCTAGAACAAAAAATGTCTTGCATTACCCCATTATCCCAGTACATGTTATTGAATACATTCCTAGTGTACGTAGCATCTAAAATAAAATAACTTCAATTAAACTCAAACCTACCTGAGTAGAAACTAACAACAAAGTTGGGGTCAGGACTATTTTCCATTAGCTGACACTTTCCCAGAGGACTGTAGTATGTGATTTTTGGCGTCACGGCCTTTTCATTTGCAACAGATTTTAAAGCGAAAAGATACTTTTTAAGAAATTTTTCGGGAAGGGTCTCATAGCTGTATTCGACACTAGTTTGTCCTCTTCCTGGCTCTCCAGTAGCATAGTCATAAGGATGTTGGAACCAAATCTATCAAGAAATCGTCCAAATTAGCATCCATTTTACTAAGATTTATATTATGATTCTTAAAACACACAAAATTAATCTTACTTTCATCCCATCCGCAGAAATAAGCATCACTTCAATAATTTTTTTGGAGTTATGCTTCTCCTTGTAGAATTCCAAACATACTTCTCCATTATCCAGAATTGAAAACAGCACTGCTTTACCTGAAGCTCTTAATTTAGGTCGTAATCTGGTTGTGTTCAATGGGGGAACTGGAATATCTGGTGGGATAATGCGCACAGGCCCATTGTACCCACTGGCTGGCTGGGGGACTTCTTTGGCACCTTTCTCCTCGGGTTTCATTTTACCGCTGCTGCTGCTGCTGTGAGCCACACAGTGACACTGACTATTGGCATTGGAACATCCACTGATTCCACTGTGAGCCACCATAAAGCACGGACAGTTTTCCACATGTGAACACTGATTACAGGACTTGGAAGCGTGACTACACTCCATGGAACGTTGTTTCCAGATGGGAGGTCGATGAGGTAAAGAACAGCAGCTCAGTTGTTTGAAGTCGGTGCAGGATCGCAGCGCACCTTTTGTAGGCAAACTAACATTATTGGCACTTGAATTTCCAGTTCCAGCTGTGAACCAAGTGGATGGCGTTGTCAAAAAGCCGCTGTCCCCATAGGAGCATGAAGATGTGATGGAGGGTGGTGCTATCATTCTAAGATCTTCGCAGGGGTATAGGGTCATAAAGGGATGTTTCAGAATATCATTCAGGGATATCCTTTGGGTTGGGTCTTTTTGTAGCATCAAGTCCATCAAGTTTATAACTTCTGGAGAGAGATTAGAGGGCCAAGTGATTTCTGCTGAAACCACCTTCTTAAAAGTAGTTTGCACTCCCCCATAGTTTGTGTCAAAAGGTGGTTTGCCTACTAATAAGGTATACAGCATAATTCCCACGTTCCAAATATCAGTTTCCGGTCCTTGCTCTTTTCTGTTGATCACTTCCGGGGCAATATAGTTGGGGGTGCCACACATGGTCTTTTGCTTTTGGTCTGGTTGAGTAAATTCGACTGCTAATCCAAAATCTGCAATTTTCTGTTTTAAACAAGCAATTATTAAGTTACACCATTATCACATTATCACTTAAGCTGAGTAACTGTCAACTTACCACTGCCCAGTCCCTCGTAAGTAACAAATTAGAGAGGGTTAGATCACGATGAATTATTCTGTGGGAATGCAAATACTTAAGTCCTGCTAGCACTTGCTTTAAGACGCCGCGAGCTAAAATTAATCCAAATCGCAAATTAGCTTATCATTAAAGCTAACTTAAATTCATAGGAAACAGAAATTATCATCAAAAAGTTAATACCTTGGCTTTCACTGAAAGGCGAGCTTCTTTCCTCCAGAAGCTTGAGTAGTTGTCCATTCGGACAGAGCTCCATTATCAAGTAAATGTAGGATGAATCCTCGATACACGTATACAGTTTCACAATAGATGGATGTTTCAAACGTATGTGAATTTGTACTTCTTGTGTCACTCGGTCTTTCATATTTAGCTCACGAATCGACTGTTTAGAAATCTGCAAGAAAATTTTGAATTTCAATGGTCAAACAAAGCATTTAAATTTGCTGTTCTGGAAAGCAGTCTAATTAATATTTAATGATTGTTATACCTTCTTGATAGCAACTTCCGTCCCAGTTTCCAGTTCCACTGCCCGATAAACCTCGGCAAAGCCTCCCTTTCCGAGCATCTCGTACTCCTTGTACTTCTAAAATACATTTAAAAATTAGCAATTAGTTAACCAACATTCCACACAAGCACTGTTGAATCAACAGTGTTGATAAGTCTCTTTGAACTTACATCGATTGAATCTGCAAGCTTCATCGTGGCAGTGGAGTCACAATTTAATTTCCGAAAAAACAGCTATTAACAGTTAGATGACAGACGACAAACTAGGTAACTACGGATAATAAACGCTGCTTCCAAATGAAACTCCGAGTTTATTCAAATCGTCCATTGACATCATCCTGTCACCTGGACCAGCAATAATTCCACTCAATCAGCCTTTGGCTTAATTGTTAAAACTGTGAAACAACGAAGAACATTTATTTGGAAACGGGTTTTAAACAGTAGGTTATTGCTGTCAAATTGTCAATAACAAACAGGTGGGCAGATAACATTGTGCAGGAACTTTACAGGGACAGGTTATGTTTGTAAGTGATGCCTTGTTATGCATTGCAGATTGACTGCCCGGTGTGCTGTTGGTTCCATTTACGCAGTGTACATACACATTGTTGCTTCATTGTTGTCCGTTTTCTGTAGAGTGGATTGCCCGAAGCCCTTCACCCGCTTCTAAAAATAACTGAGGGCTTGGGTTCCTAACCTTTGCATGTAGAAGGACGCGTACGTGAACAAAGAAAACCAGCTTCCTGCATTTTAGCGTTGTTGCTTGCTTCAACATTATGCTGTATTCAATCTATTGATTGATACCATTTTGCTAATTGCCATTAAGCATATTATGACAATTGATGACTCATTTTTATTGATTGAGTCATTAGTTAATTGACTTGGCATTTCTATTTATGTAATTATTCTAGTTCCTACTATTCCCGTTTTATGAACAAAATGTTTTATACAGTCAAATTTTATTTAGCCATGTCTCCTGTTATCAACTTAAAAAAGGATATCTTAAATGGCGAGTTCGCTACCTCAGGGTTTTCAACGGTGGGTTTTACTGACACCATAACAAACAGAACATTAAGATGTGAGCAAAGTAGTCAGCAGCATTTCACCTCGTATTTAGCACCAGTGCTGAATATAGCTTCTTTGTTTGCTTTTGTTCCTTTCCGAGTTAATTGGGATGAGACAACGGAGTCGTATCACATTACCCCAGTTAACCGTATACGAAGAGTATGTTCGATTTAACTAACGCATTTCATGTAGCATTTTAAAGTATATTTTTGGTACAATTATGTCTCTGTTGTGTTTCAGTGTGCCTGTGCCTTCTTTCAAATTGTCAGCTACTTTCTTCTGATAAGTTTTGCTGGGAAGTTTTTCCTTCACGATATCTTTCTGGTGAGTTCCGCCTCAACTCTGGCTAACATTCTAAATGTGTCATCAGGTGTATGCTCCGGCGGAGTAACCATATTCATTCAAAAGGTCTTGTGGACCCAAGAGGGACAAAATGCCCTCCTAAATATCATCCAAGCTACTCGAGTACCTATTTCCGTGCAAAGCAGTTGGCTTAAGAGAAAATGGCCGGAGTTTATAGTAAGTGAAATAATGCAATGCAATGCGTAATAACCTATTATTATGCATTTAATTTTTTATGCAAAAATTGCAAATTTATATTTTAGGGTAGACTGGTCTTTTTGTACATGTATCTATTGTGTAACTACGTATATCGTTATTACGATGAGTATTCTCCCCAACCTACTACATTTTCCTTTATCGCAGTTTTGATGCATTTTGTGGTGTACCATCCAATGGCTTTCACCTTTTTTTCGTTTACGCTTCTATTGGCATTAGGTTTATCTGTTGCTGCTGTGGGTAAAAGATTTCAGGTGGAAATGATGGAGAAAAATACTACTACGAAGAATTTGCGCACTGGGCTGGCGTACTACACAGAAATTAAAAGGTTGTCTATTTTAATTAGTCGCGTTTTTGGACCTTCTCTGGCTTTTTACCACGTTATCACAATTGCATATTTGGCAAAGCTTCCGGACAAATTATCGTGGAATACTAGTGCACAGTTGGCGTCCACATTAGGATTTTTCTTCATGACGCCAGTTGTTTGGCTGAGCTGTGCGGAATTCCACGCAAAAGTTTTTCAGACAATGCAAGAATGGCTACTGCAGATTCAAGGAAATTATGATGAGCTATCCATGGACATGAGAATTAAATTAATGGACGTTCGAAATGATTCTCTATTGGATCCTGTTGGAATTTCGTGCAAATATTTCACTGTAACGTACAGTTTCATTGGATCGGTATGTTAATGTCATCCATTGTTGAGTTTTTTTCCATCTAAATGCATTCAAATTGCGCATTATTATCTTTTGTAGATGACGGGACTAATTTTAACCTACGCCACTATCGTATTTCAAATGCAAGTGTAAAAAAGATCCCGATTAAGTATTAATATGCTACGGAAAGGAAACATGAGAAGTTGTAACATACCTAAATAATAATAATATGGAATAGTAAATTCAAACGCATATTCAACTAATAATTTTTCGCAAGGACATTCAAAGAAATTTAATCATTTTAAAAGTTCTTTTGTTGACTTTTACTTTTTTGTACAAGTACTTATACTAGGAAATACGAAAAACAAATTAAGTAATCGCACAAAATTAATGTTTGCAGATCAACATTGTAACAATTTGTAATTCAAGGGGAAAGTAAAAAGCTAATGATTCAGTAGCAGAAATAAAAATGCGTGACTACTAAAACATATTACTGGCTGTAATACGAAGTATTCAAGTTCATACATACTACATATTACAAATATTCAAATATTTTAAAAGTTTTTACAGAATGTATTTTTCTAAAAAGCCTATTTACATTGGTAATTCACGTATATTATACTTTAGTATGTTTAGAGACATAATAATAATTGTTTTCAATCATAAACTGATATCAATTTTAGCATTAATTGTTTGTCCTATGAATTTCAGGAAACTACAGAAAACAACAATATAAAAGGTTTGACATATTTGCACTTGTTTTCGGGTTCAAAGAAAATGAACCGCTTAACATCGCCAACTACTTCACAGCTTTGATAAACCTTCTTGCTTCACTCTGTTTGATGCCATTTCGAATAGAATGGAACATTGGGGACGAAACTTTTACTCTGAGACAAACCCCACTAATACCAAGGCTTGTTTGCGCCTCTTTCCAAATTGTTTGCGTATTGTTGTTTCCAGTAAAAATACTATATTTTTCATCTCACTTCAATACTGATACAGTTAGCGAGACATCAATTGCACATGCAATCCTTTCTTGGTTGTCAATTATTATTGAATTTTGTATAACCATGCTCACCTGCCAACTTCTTTGGTTTCGTCAAGCATTGTTTGCCGATATGGTTAATGCAATTTCAGGATCTGATAAACAGAACAAGTATCAAATTTTTCTCTGCAGCAACACAATGTGGACCAAACTTAAAGCTTCTCTTCCTGCTTTAATCGTCGTTGGAATTAACTTTGTAACGGGATATTTCTCAACATATCAAAAAATTGTAGCAAGAAGTATGACTTCCAGTGTGATGAACATACTCACACTAAATCTAGACAATCTTTGGACTTTCCCAAATACTACCATGCAATATCAAGATGCCTTACTCTTTTTGAAAACTCTAATATCAATATGGGTGTTTTGGTCATATCGACTAGCATTAGTAATTGAATACAACATTGCATTGATAACTATATTTGTGACTGGTTTGAAGGGGAATAGGTTTGTAGCGTCAGTAAGGTCCACAAACAGTGTAAATGAAGTAAGTTCAATTTTTGTAAACTTGTGTCTATTCAAAATGTTTAACTGGTTATGTAAAAAACTTTATAGGTAATGATGCTGGTAAAAGATATCAAAGAGTTTAACCACACACTTAACGAATTTTGTGGCAAAATATTTTTCTACAAATTTCTTTCTACAATTGCAAACTACGCGGCCTTCCCTGCCGATCTCCGCAACGGGATTGCGAAGCCTAGTGCTTTCTTCTATTTCTCCAAGCTAATATATTTGGGAATTCGCTGTACAAGTTGGATAATGGCTTGTGAATTTTATAAAAATGTAAAAGTTAATACTGAATATTATAAATACAGCACAGTTGTTTGGTAACTGTTTTAACCGCCATATTTTATAGGTTCAATCG
This sequence comes from Entomobrya proxima, assembly GCA_029691765.1. Classification (NCBI taxonomy): domain Eukaryota; kingdom Metazoa; phylum Arthropoda; class Collembola; order Entomobryomorpha; family Entomobryidae; genus Entomobrya; species Entomobrya proxima. The sequence goes on from CM056169.1 coordinate 15,520,741, forward strand.
GCACTTCGAATCTGGATAAGCAAGCGTAAATATGATAACTTGTCGGAGAAAGAATTTATGAAATTGAATCTTCTCGCAATGGAAATTGAGCACGATCCTGTTGGAATATCATGTCGATATTTTACCATCAATTACAGACTAATTGCATCTGTAAGTATGAAAGTTCTTTGTAGCTTAGAAATGGCACCTTCATTACAGGATTTTCATTATTTTTATTGTTGTTTTGCTTTCAGCTAATGTCCCTTTTATTAACATATGCAGTTATTGCATTACAAGTTTGAAAATCAACACTTTCTGTGGATGAATCACATTTAATGTGAACATTATTGTCAACTACTAAACTAACTAACTATAAAGTCATTTTTCATAAGTTTTTGTTACTGAGAATCTATATGTAGCGTTACATATAATTATTATTATAACTGGAAAATTTAAAAAGTTGTTTCCAAAATTTGTGTACTAGTACAGATACACACATTTGTGTTTACACAGATTGATGGGGTACTCGGTATTCACGGGATTTTAAAATGTTTTATTTCGTTGCAAAGTACATCCGTGAAGGTGCTGCGTTCACCAGTTGGTCAAGATTTTCAATTGAGTGAATTAGGAATTTCATTTGTATTTGGGTTCTATATTATCAACTTTATTTGATGGCTGACATTATAAGTGTTTCTCATACATCTTCTCAAATGTATTACAATTCAAGTTCATACTGGAAACTGCGGTTTGTCATAAAATGGTATTCACTAAACATTTTTTGAATTCAAATACCATTCATCAACAAAGTAGTATTCAAAGCATAATATGATTTTTACATGCTAAGCACAAAACATTATTATGCATTATAAATTCATAACATCATAACTATTCCATGCTTAAGAACCACGGACAACCTCGAGTTATTTCATGCAATATCCACAAATAAAATCCCAAGCATGTATTGTGCTGTCAAAATACCTAAGGAAAGTCAAACAAAATGAACCAACCACAATTTGCTTCCGGCACACTTTTTTCAGGCACTAAATGACATAGAACTTACTGTTTACTGTTTATCCAACCAAGCGTAATGGGAATGTGTCTGGCATGACAGGCAAATTTGTCATTGAATCGCAATACCCATTCTGTCCTAAACCTTACTTCTTGAAATAAAAAGTATTCAGCGAATTATGTGTTTTACTTTTACTGTCTTTGTTGCTTGTGCGCTACCAATTTCTGAAAAAATGTTTTTATAACCCAAAAATGTCATATGCCCTCCTGATATATGTGATAGATTTTCAATGTTCCAATGCATGTTGTTCTACAAGTATTTGTAATTTGTAACATAACTTCCTATTAAAATAAGCAAGTTCAAGTACCTATATTATGTAATGCTATTAATATGTATAATGCTTTGTAACTTGAGTTACCTAATTTATACAGTTCAGATTCTCTTCTGTTAGCCATTTAATTTGACACAATATTTATTCGATGTTTCCGCTGTTGACAGTTCACCTCCATCAGTCGATACAACAAACAACGAGTTGAACGAGCATTGTTCATTAATTTAGTAAAGTCCTTGAATACACAGGTTACCATTAACGCGTAGTGAACAATACCAGCACCTACAAACGACATGAAGGAACTGTATTCTTCTTATTGCTGATAGCATTGAGATCAACGAAATTTTATTGCAGTGCCCATGGCGCATCGTGCTTACTCGTATACTTGAGTCTCCAAGGTCTTTACAATAAAATGCATGATAAAGTGTACCTCTTGCTTGATTACAAAGTATCCATAATAAGTCATCCACTTCATTGAGTTTTCTGTAGCCGTTTAGTCAACGACAGGATAAGCTGGTACGGCGAATCCTATGTGTAGTTTTTCATTCTTCAGTTGCGAAAAGCGTTTGCTTAGCAGTTTTAATTTGAAGGATTTAAAAATCTCATAGGATTCTGCAGAACCGCATACTTAGGTTTATCTCATTAAAATTATGATTAATTCATTTTACCTTCCGATGCTGGCGTTTTTGCTGGCTAGCTCCAGCTTCCTGGTAGCGACAAGTGCTCAAAGTGCCCAAAATATAGGATCCTTTTACGAGTGCGCACATTCCCTAAAAGGAAATGTTTGGGTGGTAAACGACAGGGAAATCATGATTCAAGGGTTCCATTATGACGGACTTGGACCTGCTGCCTGGTTTCATGGTCAATTGAGACCAGCTCAAGGTATGCATATTATTTGAATGTGCATCTTTCTTAATTTTGAATTTGCAATTCCAATAGCTTCAAAGATTTTTGTTTCTGAACAGGAATTTCCACTGCGGATCCTAATGGATACGTGACGTTGCCTTATCCAAATGACACTTGCGAGAGGTTGACTCCTGGGCAATCCTACAAGGATGCAAACATTACGTTGATTTTACCTCGCAGCATTAAGGAGTTCCATACGATTGGTGTCTTCTGTTACCAATTTTGTCACAATTTTGGTCATGTGATTATTCCAGAGAATCTGAGTGTTCCACAGGCACCTCTAAATCATCTTGCTGTATCTGATTGTCAGAAGCCGAGCTACAATGCATGCCCTAGTCCAGCAAATGGTGCCCTGGAGCCTAACTGTAAAGGAGGGGCTTTGTCAGCTCCAATGGAAATGCCGAGTAATGAGAACGAAGACAAGACTCCAACATTACGTGTTTCCAATGAGGATAATACCAACAAATCTGCTGGTACTCCAATAACGTCTATTTCCGTATGGTTTTTATTTTCCCTTCTACTATTGTTCAGAACAATGTAAGAATTTAGTCATCCCGGTCACCACCAATTATTGCATTTAGTCAAATATTTTATGAAGTCAAAGAAAGTTGTGCAATAAAATTCTTTTGTGCTTATCGATACTGAAAATTATTATAAAATAAATTACATAGTCGAGGTACCAATTAAATTATGTGTAGTGTGGTGCATGAATTTCAAGAATAATTATCTCAGTTGTAGTAAAGCACATTAATTCACTTAAATAATTCAAAGCTGGTTTTATTTTAAGAAAAGTCAGTCAGTTTGTGTGTTATCAACCAGCATCACAATCATATTTACAAAGAACATTTTATAACATAAAAACTCAAAAAAAATGTTTTGAAATGCCTAGTTCATGAATTGCTTATTGTTTGTACATTATATTATGGCATCCAACAAAATCCTTTGTTGCTCCAGTTCTTCTTTTGACAAATTTGGACTTAGCCATTCAACTCCACTCGCGTTTTCACTTTTT
>CM056169.1:15524077-15741011 GCA_029691765.1 Entomobrya proxima
CCATATCTTCGCTTCTTCGTTCCAACCAATGTAATAATCGCTTCATGATTCACATAAAAGTTTACTACAAGTATTATATTTGCATCAACCCAGATCAAAGGTTGTATATTCAAGGTGCCAATTTTATTTGCGCCCAAACTCCATCCTTCTTGATAACGGATACTAACGTGGGGATTCTTTATTTGAGCTGTAAAAGTTTTCACGTTTCCCACACAGGGTAGGTAATCATTTCGAGCCAACAGCAACCATCGGTTTAAATCCGTACTTTCTTGAATTACATCAAAGCACAGTTTATCCTTCACAGGAATTCCAATGTCGTCAATGTTGTGTGCTAACATCATAGTCCCTTTTATAACCACCTCGTCTCCATTTTTAAATGCAACTTGTGTTCCAATCAATTCTTTAGCAATTGTCTTAATAATACTGGCTCTACTCCCAGATTCAAATTCCCATGCCGTCACAATGTATAATGTGTCCCCACTTTTGACTTGACTATCGGTAACATGCTTACACGCCTTTCGGACATCAGACAACATGTATGTGGAAGACTTACCATTTCCGGTGTCCACTTGTCGGTATTCCAGCATTTTAAGTTGGTTCAGACCACTTACTGGGGCAATTTCATACAGAAAAATGTCCACAGAACTTGATCCGTTATGAGAAAGTGCCATAACTTTATGGTTAGATTTTAATTCTGGGGTTATCGAATTGAGACAGAAGTAGGCTGCCGCAGCTCCATCGTTGACTAATGCCACGTATTTAAAGCCAGCCAACTCAGCAGCGTCTTTTACGCGAACTCGTTGCATACTGTTGAAACGATACGGAATGCTGATAACCGTGTTGTAAACTTTCTGACCAGTTACTCGTTCTGCAGACCTCTTCAGCTTTGTTAGAAGAAAACCCAACAAGAGTTCGTATGTAATTGTTTTGGCATGCATTTCATTGCTTTGCTTTGGAAGGCTTTCCCTCCAAGTGTCCAAACATTGAAAAATTGACCCTGAAGATAAGTCCCATGTTCTTTCCAGATTACAGTCAGGATGTTTGGCTTCCTGTAGTTGTAACTGGTGTGATAAATCACTTCCATAAATGAATTCATGTTTTCTAGTCAAGCCCACACGGCTTTGGGTACAGTTGTCTCCAAACTCATTTTCCAGAATGATTGCTTGGCCATTACACATTACCGCCATTCGGAGATTCACTGTGGATAATTGGATTGCCAATGGTGATGAGTTCCAGTTTGTAAGCTGGACTCTGGCCATGTTTGTTTTACAAACAATTATGTCGTTCCGAATAGGGGAATCTGTAAAGATCCTAAACTATATAACGATCGATGCATATATCGACTCATGAATTGAAAACAAGAATATTATGCATAATAATTTACCTTTTTCAGTCGGATATTGTACTCCAGAGATGAATGAACTAAATACACTATCAGCAAACCTGGCCAGAACTTGTTGATGTGGTTCCACAGGCTCTTCCATTCCAACTTTTCTTCGTATTTCCATTTCCACCAGTTTACACATTTCAGTTTTATGTTGCTTGTAAAACAGTTGAATAGCCTTGCTTTCCTCCTTATTGCCATTCTCATTTCGATGACCTTCTTGTATTCGAGTTTTTAGATTTTGCACGTAATCTGTTTTCAGTTTCATCATTATCTGATAAATCCTTTCGTCCGTGTTTTCCCGAAAATAATTATCATTTTTCGAAGCATCGAAAATTTGCGCAGCGTTTTCCGCATTAGCCTTCTTTAGTAACATAATTCGTTCATCCATATCTTTTAATACAGTACTTTTGAATCCATTCAATTGTTCCAACGGAATTCCGTTATTTCTAAAGATCCCTAAAAGTTTTTGAAAGCAGGTCTGCATCTCGTCAATGCTTTTCCTTCTCACTGTCTCCAACTTGCTTTGAGCCATGTCATTACAAGAATACAGAATTTGTTTGAGTGTTTTAGAAATTTCTTCGTTGTAACTCTGCAAATAGGTTTTGCGACATTTTTCGTTTCCATAGTGTTCAAACAAAGGAACACACTGCTTTTTTAAAATGTCATGTTGTCTAACGATGTCATCTCCGTTTACAAACAACTTTCCTTGTGTCACTTCCGTAAACAACTTGGCGTAATTAGATACAGCATCTTGCACCATTTCATTCATTACGGTTTCCACAACTTGCTTCCTCCTTTGGTTATGGTCGACAACGACCGAGACGATCTCTTTGTCAACCAATTCAGTCAAGTCAGTAACAATTGACAGTTTAAACCTTTCCTCCTCTTCATTCTTGAATGGAACTTCTTGAATAAATTGAGCAATGAATTTTTCCTTAATATTCCTCAAATTTAATGACAGCACATCCTCCTCATAATATGTCATTGATTGTCCCAGTTGACCTTGTTCGTTGAAAAGATTTGGAAATTGTTTTCTCACAACTTTATCGAGTTCGCGGAGAGTTTCTCTTTTCATTTCGTTGAGAACTGTGTCGCGCTTAACGTTATTCGCTTGCTTAATCCACTCTGTTTCAGCTTTCAATTTCTCATGTAGCGCTTTCTCCATGTCTCTTGTGCCATCGAATGCCGCCATGGCTTCAGCCGTTGCCTTTTTGTGTGCATTTTTGAAAGCTGTTGATGACAAGTACGCTAACCCTCTGAAGTGCTTTCGGAATGTTCCACGAAAGTTTTGGACGCATTGATCTGGGTTTGGTTGGAAATCTTTATTAATTTTTGTTATTGACTTGGAATGTTTAATGATGTCACTGTTTAGCGGATCATATTGGCCTTAAAATGGTTCGTGTTTTCATGTTTGAAATCAGCAAATTGTTGTACGATTGAAATCACGTAAATAAATTCAATTCTCAATTCTCAAATCTTTGTTTGTTTCAGTGTGCAAGCAATACTTGGCAGAATTAATGAGTGAATCGTAAAGAAAAACTTCATTGTATACTTGATAAAAGTGAAAAAGACTTTCCACACTAGTTTTCAAGTGATGCTTGTTATATGAAGTGTTGAAGCTGTGATTATTAACAACTACAGGTTCCACCTCCATTCTGATTTTTGTTGAAAGGTAAAACGGTGTAAGAGTAGGGAAGTGGATTAATTTAATGAAATCTAAATTGCTTAGAATTTGCAATATCAATTTTGCTAATAATGATTAATAAACATTAATAATTGTTTTATTGCTTTAGGTTTGTATTTTTTCTAGACACCCACACAACAGTACGGCAGTTAAATGTAAATTAACAAGTCTGAAATAAATTTATCTATGTGTACTAGTAATTGTAATCTAAAAGTTATACGGCAGTCTTTGTAGAGTTTACTGCCCCACGATTGACTGAGATAAATCATTGTTTGGTAAAGAAAATGCAGTTCAGCCAGCATAACGACCCAGGACTATTTTTAAGGTGATATATTTTTAAGCTAAAATACAGTTCAGTGAAGTATTTTATGAGATAATGACTGGATAGCTAAATGTGCGCATGTCTTAATTTTTAATATAAACAGTTTACAAAAGTTAAACATTAGCCGTATGCATTAGTAGTTTCTTCACCTTACAATGTAAGGCTTACATTCCTGGCTGACTTAGTTCAATGTTCGCTTAATTAGTTAATTCCTTCATGTTCAATCACCAAAAGGCATCTCCCTTTCTTCTGAGAATTTTAGTAAGCTATATGATTTTCATATGAGATTCCACAGTATATGAACAATATGCGTGAACAAAACTGGTAATAAGGCTCCTTCTCTTCGTATTCTCTTAGTGTAATGTCATTTTGTTTAATCACTGGTCATGTTGCTTTCCTATTAATACATTACATTGTCAATAAATATACATAAACACGTTGTAGTAATAATTTTACAACAACAACGCAATTGACCCTTTTCAATTATAGTTTTAGCACCGAAAAACTAGCATTTCAGAGTCAAAATCTCGTACACATATAAGTTTAAAAAGAAAAGCTTGACTTGGATTTGTAAAACTAGTTGTCGCTTAAAATTAAAAATTCATTGCTTCTTCTAAAAGTTTCTTTTGTTCTTCCCTTTCCAATTTCGATAACCGAGGCGAGTACCATTGAGCTCTCACATCATTGTCAACTGACGACGAGTTAGGATTGTTACCAAAAATGTACAACTTTCGAATTCCATCAAATTCAATAATTCCCTCGTGGTTAATAGATAACGTTATTTCTAGTTTTTCATGGCGAAGCAATGATTGCACTTGGGCATAACCTACTCCATTTTTACCTACCATTTGAGAAAAGTAGGCATCCTTATGCATACATTTTGGCAACAGAGAAACAATTTTTGTGTCTTGACCATTCAAAGGCAATAATTTGGTACTAGGAAACACACATTTAAGTTCAGAATTCTCGGTAATATCACGCTCTAGATGTCTAATAACATCATAATTTAACTTATCCCTGACCCGGACTCCAATCTCTTGCAAATTTTCCGCCAACATTAACGCCCCTCTAACCACAATTTCATTACCTTCCGTAAACTCCACTCTTTTCCCAATCATTTCAGACGCCACTCGCTTCAAAACTTGAGTTTGCATACTTGACTCCTCATTCGGCTCCCAATTAACAGCTACTGCCAATTTGGCTCCATGTTTCACCCTACTGTAGCTGAAAAGCATGTCACTGCAAGTTCTTCGAACGTCATTTAATGCCTCTTCATAATCATGCTCACTACTTTTAGCCATTTTGACGGTTTCAGTATGCAAAAACTTTACTTGTTCTTGTGTGTCTGGCGTTTTGTCTACTTCATACAGGGTTAAATCCACCGAATTGGTACCGTGCTGTGAAAAGACCACAACGTTATCTAAACCTTGCTTGTTAGCTACTCCAACCGATGCAAAGGCTGCAGCAGCAACTTGATTGATCAAATAGACTTCAGAAAAACCAGCCATTTCCGCTGCATCTTTAACCCTCACCCGTTCAGAACTTGTGAACCATATCGGTATAGCAATTACAGTAGCAGTGCACGTTACCCCCATTTTAGTCTCCGCGGAGTTTTTCAGCTTCCGTAAGAGAAATGAAAGCAAAAATTCGTAGGTTATTTTCATTTCCTTGTTTTGAAACTTGATTGTCTCACTCCATGGTGAAAATTCGATGGGACAGGAAGAGTAGAGGTCCCAATTTTCTTGTAACAAAGTGACCTCAGATTTTACTTCATCCGTACGATTCTGGCTCTGCTTCCAAGCCTCAAGCTCATCCTCCAGTTGCTTTCCATAAATGAAACTGCCATCACCATGAAGACCAACTTGAGTTTTGGTAAATTTTTCATTATTCTCATTTTCCAGAAGTGTTGGCTTCCCATCGACCATCATTCCCATTCGAATGAATCCAGGTGACAGTTGGAAAACTAATGGATGTGAGCGTAAGGAACATTTTACCGCTGACAAATCCGATTTTCGAACAATGATGTCGCTTCTGCATGACCATCTAGCGCTAGTTCTTGTTCTAGGCTCTATAAACGTAAATAATTATAGTACAATATGTAATGATTAACGTACAGTAAAACTTTTTGCCTTTTCAAAACCTATGAATCTAACTTACCGTATAATCTCTTTGTTGGACTCAAGCCAGTCTCATTTCGGAAATGGTCATCAGCAAACTTGACAAAGCGGCTTTGACTCTCCTTCACAGACTCTTCTGCCAGTCCATTCTTTTCCCGGAACTGCTGCAGCGTGTCGCTCATCGTTTTACTCATCTCCTGATGAAATTGACGAATATGAAAGGACTCGGATTCAACATGCCAATATGTATTTTCATGCGTCATGTAATGTTTCAGCTTTGTTTCGTATTTGTCACACAAGACCTGTAGCATCCGCATCATTTCTTCTCGATACTTTTCGTCCTCAGTTTTTATTTGTGACAGAATGGTCTGAAGGTTGTCTTGATTTTTGGCCTGCAGGTGTCCTATCGTTTTCTCCATAGAATCTTTCACAGCACGGGCTACTTCATCAGCATGGTCCCCAGCATTTGGTATCCTCCATTTCTCAAGAATTTCCTTGAGTTTCATTTCTACCAACTTGCTGATTTCCTCCTTGCTTTCCTTCAGACAGTCTGTTAGTTCCGTCTGTGCTGCTTTATTTCCTGCCTCAACCACGTCCCGGGTTATTCTCTTTACGCGATCGTCATAATTTTTTAGCTGATCCCGTTTGCACTTGGAGTCAGGGAATTTATCCAATTTCACTGTAAACTCTTGGTGCAGGTCAGTCTGAGCTTGCATGATAGCTTCTACATCCAAAAGCATTTGTTGGCTGGCTACTGCTTGCAAAGTGGTTCTGAATTTGGAAACAGAACTCCGAACCAAACATTTCATTTGTGTGACCACGCTTTCTTTCCTGTTTTTATTTTCTTCAATGAGAGCAGCAAAAAAGTGGTCAGTGAGATATTTCGATAAGCCTTCCGTCATTGCTGTAATTACATCTTGCTCTTCCTCAAACTGAATCTGATCTTTGAATTCAACAATGCAATTTTCTTTCATTCGCTCCAGTTTCTCTGAAAGGACGTCCTCTGGGTAAAATTGCAACCTTGATTCATCTGCATTTCCCACAAGAAGGGGTAACTCTTCCGGAAGTTTAGATTTGAATATTTCCATCGCTTCTGCTTTGATCTCATTGAAAACAGTTTGGCGTCTTTGTTGATTAACGGTTGCAATCCACCCCTCCTCCAAAGATAGCTGCTCCTTTAACTTGAACAGAGCTTCATTGCTGATTTTGATGGACTCCATTGATGCGGAGTGCTTCAAGATTTCCACTGCTTCATTCATTGCTCGTGTCTGAGTATCCCGGAGGCTCTGGGGAGTTAAATAAGCCACTCCACGTAAATTACGGCGATAAACTGTGCGGAAGTGGCGGATACATTTATTCATCACTTGAGGATCTTGATAAGTGTCATTTGTTGGCTCACATTTGACAGCACTAATGTTATTCTTTAATTGTGTCAAGTGAATATTGTAATTGAAAATCTCGTTGTACATTTGGTAAAAGTGAAACAAATTGAAGGAAACTGCTTGAGCAGTCATTGCGTCAAGTGAGTAGGTTAAGGGAATAATTTTTTTGTCTTCTGCCATTGTATATTCAGAAAAAATAGAAACCTTTAATATTCAGTAAAGTTGCCAATCTCAAAGTAAAATTTATTTAAAAGTATGCGTTTTTTTAATTAAAAAGAATTTCAAACTGAAGTTAGAAATTTTTGCCCAGGCCACTGTTAGTCAGACTACTACTATTTAGTTTCCTTCTTTTGTGCTTCCATATACCGGTTTTTTGTCATCAGAATATCTACATCTACACACAGGTATATGATGTCAATGAAACTTGTATGCAAACGAAAGATTTTTCATTTTTCCTTATATCACTATATGGCGAAGTTGTAGACTAAAAAGTATGTTGAAAGATTTGCATAAACCAGGTTGATTGGTACACAAAAATTTCAGATTGAAAATGCATGCGAGAGTCAGCTTGTATGGAAGTTAAATGAAAGATTGATACTTCTGTGTAATAAATTAGTTCTAAAGTTTGAACTGTTCCATACAGAGTCATTTCAGTTCAATCATAGTAATACCATTATAATTTATGCATTGATAAAAGATAAATAGAGTAAAGCTTTTTAAAGGATCAGAATATTTTTATTCAAATTACATTCTGTTCTTAAAAACAAAAAATGTTTCTGTAGTACAAAGGAAATAAGTAAGTTAGTGCTCGCTGGATAAGTTAAAGAAATGAAATAAGCCTCTATTACACTTTTAGTAGCAAACGTTTGAGACATTATCAGAGTAAACTTATCAATGTAATTTTTGCTGCCAAATGTGATTTTTACTATTATAGCTATTATTTATAGCTATTCTCGTATTTTAGAGTGGAGGTTTAGCTGTCTGAAACCAGTAAAACCTTTCATTTTTCCATTGAATAAGATACTAAGTATTTATAGTCAATGTCATTTTTCTAAAATACATAGCAACATGGGCATCCGCACAGAATCCCAACATAAAACGATTATTTTCATACAAAGCATGACGTTTTGCATATAATTATCCAAATGCTACCAGTTTCGTTCCCTTGAATAGATACAAGCAAGCAGTTCATTCATATCACAAGAAAGGAAGGTACGTAAAGGAACTTTTGAAATGAAATCAGAGAATTTCATGCATGACAGTAATATTTGTAGAGTTATTTAGTTATTCGTTATTTGCTGTATAAAACTCCTATGTTTCCCATTCCCTTGGTCTAAAATACTTAATAACATGTTCGACTACAAATACTATCGCACAAGCACACTCAAGTACAAAAAGGATTTCCCAGACCGTCTTAAAATCCTGCAATGTTTCTTGACGTTCTTCTGTATTTACCTGGACAAGAAGTTGTTTGAGGATGTGAGAACTGGCAGCAGCTTGAAAATAATTTATGCCATGATTCATATCGAAATATTTACTTGCGTGCTTTATTGAGTAATGTATCTGGCTTATCTTTTGCATTTGTTCCAGTTTATTCAAAATACCGGAGTCCACAAGGTATGATAGTGCGACTGCTATTGCAAAACTAAAGAAACTTTTAGAGCATTGTAACAATGAGCTGGTAGTGAAAAAAGGCAACACGCGTTGTTGCTGCTGAATCTGAATTCTATTTCCAAAGACGGTGATAGTAGGCTCCATGAATATGTCTTCTTTGTAGTCATCTCGGACTAAATTCTCTCGCTCTGGTAAATTGTCGGTCATATCAAATGACGTTATATGTAATAGCAAACTTCCTAAGTGACAACGTCGTGGCATACGACTTGGAAAATATACCATTCTCTCCGATTGCGACTTGTGATTCGAGATAATTATTTGTACATGGCACTGGCACGAAATTGGAAATGTTCATAATAAATTTAAGGTAAGGCTGAGGAATGACTTTAACCTTTTCATTAAAACCGTCAAGTTCAAATTTTTTGAAGATTTTCCAGTAATTTCCAAACGAAATCACCATGTCAAAGTCTTTTTGATGTACCAAGTCAGTGAGGTCTTTTGGAAGATTATTTAAACTAGGGGCAGAAATATACGAGAATACCTTGGCATTATACAATGAACGAACCAAAACTCCTTCCAGAGACACTAGCATCATCGTTATCAAAATAGGTATCATATGCTTATTAGACAACTTTAAACCGATTACTTCTTGTTCAAGTAAACTTTCGTATGGCCATACCAATATGTCAATGTAAGAAAGGGAAAGTCCTCGCTTAATTTTCTCTACCATACAAACTAAAATAACGCAAACAGGTAGAACAAAAGTAAAAAGTATCCAGATGTCCAGATGAAAAGGCCGGAGTAATGCGGATATAGAAATTCCTGGTTTAAACGTGGTAGAGTCACTTGATATAAAGTACGTTTGGGTGAAACCACTCCATTTCGATGAAAGCGCAAGCAGTTCTCCTTGTTGCTTTAGGTTTGGTATATCACCCATACTTAAATCCGATATAGTAATCTTATTTATGTGCCAATGAAAATGCAAGCGACAAATTTCTTGATGTGTGCAATTCAAGTGCTTCTCCAAGATATCCAGCAGACACGAATTTGATATATTGTTTTTGTGTTCAGCCTCCGCACAGTTTTCAAATGCATGCATTTTCTTTGCCCTTATCATTGGACTGTTGATTTGTTTGGACGCGTATAGATTTTTGTGATGTTTGATATGCAAGTGTCTAAGTGAATTCAGGGTATTAATACCTCTGTAAGGTAATTCTTTTACAGGTGCTAAAAATTCAGAAGACAAGAGTGTCCATTGTGGACCAAGCATTTGAAGCCAAGCCCCTTCACATGCTAGACATACAAAATGCAATTTATCCTCCTGTCTCCATACATGCTTTGTGGTTTGTACTAGTATTTGTGAAATGATTAAAATTGGAACTTGTATCACGTATTTAACTACTGCAAAATTTGGCGTAACTGTTCCATAGTACCAAACAAGAACAAGATTAAAGTAACTACCGGTACTGTAATAAGTTTCAGGTTCATCAAGAAATACTATGGCGTTACTCTTTGAAGTTTCACAAACCAATGAAAACAGGATGCGCTGTTGGTTGCCATATTTATGATAGCGGGATTTATATTGCAACTCCGAAGCAGGAGGAGGATATCTAGGAAGCCTCCGATCGCTTCTGTCTAAGACGAAAGACTCATGGTTCAAAATGTCAACCGATTGTATTGTAACAAAATCCCTTTCGACCTGTGAAGCACCTGCCACGCGTTTCCTGTTGCATTCATTGCTGTATTTGTAGTCAAGAAAGGTTATAACCTGAAATGTTGATAAGCTGGGAATAAAGCTTGTTAACTGGATTGATTCATCGTTTATTGCATTATCAGCAACATAATAATTGTTTAGATTTGATTGCAAAGAATTAAAACTGAACAATAGAATTATAACAAACTTTATTTGAATTTTCATGCCGGAAATGCTTATATAACTCAATTAAAGCACAAAACATAATTTGAAAACCTTGAATCTTAAACAATACCCGAAAATTATAGCGTTTTTGGTAACATAAATGGTAGATTTAACTTAACAATAATTATTTTGTTCACTAAATGATAGTGTAAATCTAATGAAATTTGTGTCAAGGCTCAAGACCCTTAACAATCATTTGATTTATTCCAATTTATCGCAATTTAATAAATTATGCTTTTACCACTGACACTGGCTTTAAAGCTTGAAGCAATTTAGTAAAAACATATTCAAATATTTGTCTTTTAACGAAATAGGCACTGGATTTCATCCATGTTCCAAATACAAGTGCTTCCACACGCCCGAAAGCCCAAAGCCCACGCACGTTCAAACCTAATTTAAATAAACATTTTCCAGTTTTTCAATGATGTGTTATATTTTATTACTTAATTCTATTAAATTCTAAAACTAATAAATTTTAAATTCACTACTCTTCACGATATTTGCTGTAACGCTGTAAACTAATTGGGCAATACAGTTTATAAGAAGAAATATTATTTCAGGTTGCTTTGTTTCTATGCAACACAACAAAGAAGACCGTCCGTTGTAAACAAAATTTCATAAGCGACACAAGTCGAACCCTACCTATCGTTAAAGATGGTTGCATGTAAAGTTTCAAAATGGGACAGCTCCTTGAAAACCTTTTAAGCCAAGGATTCGGCTGATGAATTTGGCACTTGAAGGTTTGTTAGTCCAATGAAGTTTCATTGACTTGGTAATACATATTGGCTTGTTTGCATATTCCATCATAATCACGTTAAACATTATAATCATAAGCATCACAAATGGATAAAATAAAAAGGTAATTAATGGAATGAATGCTCTTAGTTCTATTACTGCAAGCAAACAAACAAATTATTGAAACTCCTGCATGAATCGCAAAAATCGTGGGAAGCACATATCTTGGAAACATTCATTAAACAGTTTGAACAGAAGATGCAGTTGTCGATATAATCTCGTTTGTTGTTCTAAAAGTAAGATATGGCGATAACTTTGCGAATATTTTGCTGTTTCCTAGGTAACAAAGGAAATATTAGTAAAATTACATGTTGGCAAATCTTTCTACGAATAAATTCTTTACACCTGGCGTATTTCAGAAAGTCCAAAAATGACGTTATAACAATAACCAATATCATTGTTATAAAACCTCCAAGTCCTGCCACTGGAGAATATAAAAGAACTTCAATAAAGAAAAATGGCAGAATTATTGCAAACGAAGGAATGTCACTTTCGTGGCTACACTGAGAAGACACAAGAGAAAGCAAGAATTGCGGGGCACACGGGGTAATCCAAAACAATGATGAGAAAGCAATAGGTGTCAGCACGGTGTACGGTAGTTAGCTCAAAAGACGTTAGTTACACCGGACTCTAGTTCCAATTTTTTAGCTCCACTTTTTTTAGTTACACCCGGTCTTTACCTCAGCACAGCAGCAATTAGCCAAAAGCAAAGAACATAATATAAGGCTCCTTTGCTCCTGTACTTTGTTTGAAAATTAAACCTCCAAAAATTCAGAGTTCGATTGAACAATAAACAGATTTCGTTTTGTTTTACAATGCAAGTTATACCAACTGAGCAGATAAAAATAGAGGTTTGTATCCATATTAAATAGTTCAGTTGATAAGAAATATTTGCCAACTTTGATGAAGAGCTCAAATACTTAATTAAACGTATAAGCTGAAAAATAAGTATATCCATTGGAAACAGTGTCCTAAATACCACCGAACTAATAACTTACTGTCATACTTTTTGAACGACAAATATTCAATGCAATGTTTTTCAATAGAATCAGAGTTGTAAGATTCAGTAGAACAATGATAAGGAGAACTGAAGGAGATTTGGAAAAATCTAACCTGGGCCCAGAAAATTGGAACGCAATCTTCCGTAAACATTTTAGAAGCAAACAGTTAATGAAATAATATTGTTATGTTTTAAAAGCAGTTTATAGTTTATAGAACGAAGAAATCGAGCTGAAGAAACACTATCCACGCTTAGTTCATATGAAGTGAATCGGTCTCGGTAATAGTATTTTTTTAAAATATAAAGCAAAATAGGCACTTTGATTCACCATGAAAACAGAGCAATCTTGATAAACAATTACCATTGACTTGGAAATATTAAAACAACCCATGTCACGTCAGACTTGATCTACCCTTGATAGCGTTAGATACTAAAATTATGTATGTCTATGATGTCGTTTCTAGTTTGGCATGTTTGACAAAATAGTATTGTGAATATTGATTTAAAAGGCGAGTAAAATATAATATAAATAGCAAGCTCATTCAGAGGCTACCCGCGTGAAGAATTCAAGCCGATTTCATCGAAAAGAACAAAATGTCAACTCGTGGAACTCGTGCAATAGTAAAGCAGGAAAAGACATGCCACAAATAAAGTCATGACGCGACATTTGAAAATTTGCATTATAAATGATGATATTTGATAGCTGCACTTGTAGTGACCTCACGTGTAATAAGTAACTGCTTTACAGATTACAGACACGCGTGCTTACAAAGCAAACAAATAATGTTCAACTCTCTTAATTAGACCTTTTCCATAATGCTTCACACTGAACTTGTTTCATGAGATCATTCAGGCATGCAAAATAAGCAGTTACGCAAGGTTTTGTTTTTAAAAGAAATCAATGTCAGTGGCAACTTCTTCACAATACCTTATTGATTGTCATAATATCTGACCTTGCATAACAAATGACAAATCGATGCACACAGTCAATCTTCTTTAAATCTTCCAATTCGGCTGTTGCAAGAATTGAAACAAAGATTAATTTCCTAATGTTTAGTATCCATGTCACTCCAATATGAAATTCTTTTGGTTTAAGTGAAAGTGTTCTATACTTTTTGCATGCAAAATGTCATCTTTTCGCCTTCTAATGAGGAAAGCACGATTGGGATTTCTTTGTGTAAATTGTTATTGTTTCAAACTCGTGATTTGCAGGTACACTCTAAATCTTAAAATATGTTTTCTCAAACTTACTTTTATATTTAAAATATTGCGGATTTCAGGAGTACCTGTATTTGTTTTAGCCTTTGGGATTCTATAATGAAAAACAAACTCAGACTGTTAGTCTTGCTCTTTTTTATTTTTATGTCTGTTCCCTGGCGACAATTTCAACCTAAAGTTTTAAAATCAATAATTCAGCCACCCAATGAAAAAATCGTGATCGGGTTGATGGCATGTGCCGGTGGCTTGGCTAATACAGGTCGCGGAAAAAACGAGACCAAAGCCATGAACGCTGCGTCAGAAGAACCGCTTACGTTGATAAAATCGGTGCTAATATCAGCAACAATTTCAAAGGCGACAAAAGTTGAATTCCACATTTTTACTGATAGCTGGTTGCTAACGCAAAACATGAAGAAAAAGGTACATACCAAAATTATACATTGCTGTCCGAGCTATTTGAAAAATACTAGAAAATTCACCGTTTCGCAACCTGTCAAATTGCCTTTAATAGATTGAAGAGTATAACCGGATTATTAAAGACTACCTCAAAATGTCTATATATTTTTATAACGCATTCAATTCCGTTCCCAATGGCTACGAAAGGGATTTTGTGGATAACGTTAGAAGATGCGGATACATTCGTATATTTTTTCCCAGCAACTTACCCAAAACCTTAAAAGAAATTTTGTACCTAGACACGGACGTAATTGTCACGGGCAATATTGTCCACATTTGGAACAATTTTAAGGAAAAAGTTGTCACAGAAACAACGCCCGGCCAACCACGAAAATTGGCTGCATTAGTACAAAATTCTGAAGTTTATGGCACAACTTACATGGACATTTACAAGGACAATTTCCAATGGATACCACATGTGTTGCCTAGAGGAGTTAACAGCGGAGTAATGTTCATGAACTTGGATGCTATGAGAGAGTTCAACTGGACTGACAAAGTTCTAACGATTTTTAAAAAGCGACGAAGCACTTTAGGAGGCGATCAACAATTGATTAATGTCTTGTTCCATTATAATTTGGATAGGCTGATACTATTCCCGTGTCAGTATAACTTCCAGCATTTGCACTGTGAGAAAGGTCTTTCTTGTAGGAATGTTACTACTGACCCAGAAGGAATTCAAATTATGCACGGTGCGGGGGGTGTGTTTCATAAAAAGGGAAGATCTCATATTGCAATATACACGTCTTATAAAACGGTAAGCGGTTTTTTCTGAAAATGTACGTAGTTATTGATATTGATATATACATACAATTGTAAAATACACTTGATCAATTACTTGGGTAACATTTAGTTTAAACTGGAGGATCTCAAGGAAGTAGAAAAGAAGCTATTCATCCCGCTCAAAGCCTTTTACAGCAAGTTGTACAGTAGAGACAGTTTATTTGGCAGAGTTAGTTGCTACGGCGCAATAGGAAAATATTTATTTAAACAATTACAAACGCAAATAAAATAAAACAATGGGTTCCTATTTTTAATTTATTGCTAAACAAATTTTAATTTATTATTCATCGTTTCAATAGAGAATTAAATTAAACAATATGCTTATTCATTTTTGTTTACAATCACTTCCAGGAATTCAATTCGCTTACAAATCTAAATCTCATCTGCAAAATGTGATAGTTGCATTGTATAAACACTTGAGAAAGTTTTTTTTTTGTTTAAGTACCACTATTTGCACTTAAATATGATCTTAAGGAAGGCAATAAGAATTGTTGGAATAGCGCTCATAGCATTTATTACAGTTCCATGGCGTAAATTATACTTTCATTTGGTGTTAGCACACAATGGAAGTTCGAAGGATAAAATTGTAATTGGGCTTATGGCTTGTGCTGGTGGTTTCGACCATGTTGGTCGAGGACTGAAGGAAGCCAACTATATGAAACTTGCTGTGGAGGAACCATTAACCTTAATCAAATCAGTTTTAATTTCTGCCAAAGTGTGGAAGGCCGATGAACTAGAGTTTCACATTTTTACAGACAGCTGGATGCTAAAAGCAGCGATGGAGAAAAAGGCATAAAAAGTATTCTAAAATTCAAGTAAAAATGTTACAATTATATGATAAAGTACTGTCAAAATGAAATAGCTGTGTAATGTATTGTTTGGGTCTAATAGATAAATGGATACAATACGATAATGGCCGATTACTTTAAATTGAACGTATATTATCACAACGTGTACAAAGTTGTTCCAGAGGGACACGAAAGGGATTTTGTAGATAGCAAGCGCAGATGTGGTTTTGTTCGTGTCTTTTTTCCAACATATTTCCCCCAGAACGTTACACGAATTCTGTATCTAGATGTTGACATCATAATCACTGGGAACATTCAGAAAATCTGGAACTCTTTTATAGAAAGAGTAATTACAAATGTGAATCCTAAACAACCCGCCCAACTTGCTGCCATGGTTCAAAACTCGGAAGTTGATGACGTCAACTTTTATGACGTTTTCCTAAGCAACTTTATGACGATACCACACGTTCCCCCCAGAGGCGTTAATTCAGGTATAATTGAAGAAGGGATTTTATATATATAATTTTATAGATCATTTATATGTACATTTCGCATATAAAAATCCCTTCTTCAATGAATACAGGTGTAATGTTTATGAACTTGGAGGCAATGAGAGAGTTTAACTGGACAGGGAAAATTATGGAAGTATTTGCAAAACGCAGGAATGACACTGTAGGAGACCAGCAACTGATTAATATGCTATTTCACGACTACTTGGATCGATTGGTGATATTCCCTTGTCAGTACAATTTTCAGCATTTGCACTGCGAAAAGGGGTTAGCCTGCCAGAGTGTTACCACGGATCCGGGTGGAATCCAGATTATGCACGGGGCGGGTGGGACCTTTCAGCGACAGGGAAGATCCCATGCGGAGCTGTTTAGGGCATTTCAGTCGGTAAACTTTGAGTTTGTCTTTATGATGTTTGCAGATTAAATGATAGCTTGTATGCATTGCAGTTTAATTTGGAACTACATCAAACCGTCGAAGAGCGTTTGTTTAAACCACTGAGATCATTTTACAGCCATGTAGGACTTCGTAAAGAAGCTTCATGTGTTGGAAGCATTGGAAAGTATCTCTTTAAAGGCTCTGAAATATAATACATTGATAAACGCATTCTGACAAAATAAAGGATAATTGCTTATTGATGCACAAGTTGTAATATTACTTTTTCATTCATTTATCTTTGCTATCAGTTCCTGTAATTCCGCATTGTCTCTTTAGTAATGTGAATGTCTTTATTATCCACTCTTGCTGAATATTAATTTTATACTGCCATTTATTCTCATTCTCTTTCGGGGTTTGTACTGCTATAAATTAATGTGTAAAATAAAGTATATTCATTACTTTAGCAATTACAACACTTGAAAGACGGGATAGACTTGATTTACGTATTCATCATGGCTATTTTTGAATAAAAAGTAAGAGTTGGATTACATTTAAAAGCGCACTTTACGCCCAAATGGTCATAAAATGAAAGAAAAACACAAAGTCAATGGCCATTCCTGTAATGTCTCACGAAATTATAGTTGTTTCAGAATTTGGATAAGAAGTTCTTATTCCTCTCAACAATACGTATTCTGGTTGGTAAGAAATTTTAAAATTCACCAGTCAAGTTTATGGTGTGGTTTCTACATGAAATAGATTTTCCAAAATCGTTACGTTTAAATTTAGACCAAGCTGACGCTCATAATCGCAGTTGTGATTACAGCTTTTTGTATATCACAGCGACTACTGTGTGTATCGACAAAATTCAAACATCAACAGCATAACTCTGAAGCTAATTTCACGGAGAAAATAGTTATTGGAGTAACAATGTGTGCTGGAGGTTATAGTAACATTGGCCGAAGAGTTAATCAAAGTCAATTTATAGACAGAGCTGTCGAACCATCTTTAACTTTGATCAAATCAATTTTGATCTCGGCAAAATTAGCTAACGCTCAGGAAATCGAGTTTCACATTTTTACAGACAGTTGGATGGCAAATGCGGCTATTGAGACAAAGGTAGTTCATTTTATGTCAAATAAATATTTTTGAACAAAAAGTAAAGCATATAAATTTTGTTTGAATTAGATACGGGAATTTCAAATAGCAATGGACGGTTTTGTAAAGTTTACTGTCCACTATCACAACGTATATAGGGTTGTTCCACATGGCTACGAAAAGGATTTTATAGAAACCAGAAAGAGATGTGGTTTTGTCCGCGTTTTCTTCCCCGACTATTTCCCAGATAGTCTCAAGCAAATCTTGTATCTAGACACAGACGTTATAGTCATTGGAAATATACTACAGATATGGAAAAATTTCATGGACAAGGTCATTTTAAATGTGAGTTCAGAACGACCACCCCAATTGGCTGCTTTGATTCCCAACATGGAATTGGATGGCATGAACTATTTCGAAGTTTTTCTTAAAAACTTTCGGAAAACTCCTCATGTTCCACCTCGAGGTATAAATATAGTGACCATCAGTACAATATTTGAAACTTCTGAACTATATGAAAAATCATTTACTGTATCTGTATCCGTCCTATAGGTACTATATTTTGTGAAACTGTAAACAAAACTTTAACTTAAACAAATATCCCTTTATAAACCCAGTATTGACAACTTAATTATCGTTACTTTGCATTGTGTGTTTTACTCAGCTCAGTCTGACGACATTTTATCTGTTTTATAAGGAAAATTATTTGAGAGTTGCAGTACAATATAATTTGCTAGTCCATTAATGATTATGTCAGCGAAAATTTTTTTTTTCAATATACTAAAACCAATCCTTTCTTCCCTCTCATAGTCCTTGCCATTTCTTTATCTCTCCCTGCCATAAAGCTTTAAAAAACCGAAAATTTTTCAGATGCTAGGCTTTGACGGACGAATGATAATTAGGCTTGACAAACTTAAACAGAAGGGTGGGGGGTAATGTAAAAAAATACTATATCTGGTTTCACAAAATATGGTTTCAATAAAAATATTTAAATAAAAATTATAAAAATATCATAAAATTATAAAAAATTTAGGTGTCAATTCAGGGATAATTTTCATGAATTTGGATGCCATGAGAAAGCAGGGCTGGACGAATGAAATTCGAAAAATTGTAGAAGAAAGGAAAGCTACTCTATTAGGAGACCAACAACTAATTAATGTGTATTTCCATGACAAGCTGGATAGACTTACGTTATTTCCATGTCAGTATAACTTTCAGCATTTACATTGCGAACGAGGGCTACTGTGCAAAACTATTGAAGAGGAGGGTATTCAGATAATGCACGGTGCTGGAGGCATGTATAACACAAAGGGAAGGTCGCATTTCGCCTTATACCAGGCATTCACCAGAGTGCGTCAACCTTACTTTGATTGAAATATTTGAATGATTTGGTATGCTAAAGGAAGGCTTGAATTATTTTTCAGTTCAATTTAACGCATCATCAAGAAGTTACGTCCCGACTGTTTGACCCCCTCCGAAACTTGTACAGTAAATCGTTTGATTTAAGCAAAAGCGAACAAGGAAAAGCAACGTGCTTTGGATTAATCGGAAAGTATTTGTTTAAATATGCATACAAAATGGACAATTAGTACTGGTTTGATAACAAAGTTAAGTTTATTTATTTATTACTATATAACTTTATTAATTTTCATTAACTTGATAATATGTGGATAAATCAAATGCACCAAAGTACAAGTTTACAATGTAAATAAATTATGGTTAAACAATAGAAACACTTTTGAAAAACTTACAAATAAGTAGTCATGGTAACTTCCTGGAACACTCTTTCATTTAAGATTACAATACATGCTCTCCCCTTGCCATTTTGATTACACCCATTTGGAACTGTAGCTGGTAGAAATCCTCAACTCTCCCTCCTTTATCCGGATGAAACTTTAAGGCTTTGCTACGGAACGCTTTATTCACAACATCGTTGCTTGAATTGTGATGAACACCCAGAAAGTCGTACGCTTTCTCCACTGCCTCATCTCTTGGCAAATCGAAAATCAAGAGAGTCAATCGGTCCGCCAGAAGTTTGGCTAGTGTACCGGAAACTAGTCCGCCCACAATACCTCCAATAAGAGTACCGATTCCCGGAAAAAGCATGGAACCTACTGCAGCCCCAGCTAAGCCTCCTCCTACTCCCCCACTAATTTCCGCCAAGGAGTCAATACAATTTTTGGCACATCTTACTCCCTTAATTTCTCCATTCCACCATCGCCTCAGATTTATTGCGCATTGCCAGGTTAAACTAATTGCAGCCAAGCCAAACATAACAACCGTGCCTCCAGCTTTGTTCACCAGTGACACGCATTCGTCCACACAAGACAATGCCCGGTAATTGGAGACCACGTTTTTGATTACTTGAATCACTTCCGCTTGGGTCGCGGGTGTCATTGCGTCCCAGACTCGGGCTAGAGCCATTCCCACACCGAGGGCGGACCCACGATGTTCGTCCAGAGGAAGTCTGGCAATATCTTTAAAAGTTGTAAGCGCTTCCGCAAAATTTTCGTCATTTGGGTCCACCATGTTTTCATATATTTTGGCCAAGGAGGTTAGGAATTTAGGATCATTACTACTTTCGCATTCCTCAGCGTCTTTCATTATTCGACTAGCATATTCTTTTAAAACTGACTCAGCGTTCAGCTTGAATGCTGTCCGGAGCGTTCGCCAAAATGGACTTATAGATCCGGGTGCTTGTTGTTGGTAAGTGTGATCACTCATGTCCAGGAATGCCAGTAGCTTAGTCAAGCCAACTACATTAGGAGTTTCTGACTCAGGGCCAAATATTTCAAAAAGTTTGGCTACAATGTTGGTCTTTTGTTCCTGATCGGTATCCATGATTTCAAAAGGCTGTATGAAAATGCGTCTATAATTTAATGACATTTATCTATCATAAAACTTAAATAAAGTAAAATATCAAACCTGGTGGGTGATATCGAGAAGTATCCTTTGAACTGAATTTTTGTGTTGTGTTAAAGTGGATCACTTTTACAAATATGCACCAAAATCCTAACTGAGAAAATGATACATATCACGCAACGTAGAATTGTGAATTTTGTGTACTATCAAACAGCAGTTGCGACAAATATCTACGCAACAGTTTAGTTATTATTTTTATTAAATTCAGTGCAAACAATCAACCGCTAAAAAGTCTACTTTATGCTCACTTTATTTGATGCCATCTAGTTGCAATTTACAACTGACTTTTTGCAACAAATACAACAAAACTAAATAATGCAATATTTGATACAATAAATATTTACAATAATCTGTTAGTAGAATAGCAAACAATAAATTTATGCCATACCATCGCATCGCCAATCCTAATGAAAACATGCAGTGTGAATGAAAAAATAAAAATGCTACCATCAAATATGAAAGCGAGTTCTTTCAAAGTATTTAGACATGATGATAGTATTATATAGTATTTGAGCAGCACATAAGATACGAAAAATGTGCATTCATGAAATGAATCAAGATGAGCAAGTTTATAAGTGAAATGGGTCTGCTAAAGGAGTACACATAAAGGAAGGTGATGAAAAATTATGCTTCTTTATAAACGACGATGAAAATGAAAATGAACTCGTCTCGATATGTACCTCTCTTAAAGTTGCTCTGATATGTACATTTTGTGAAGCTGATCTTTGCAAGATGAATAAGATGATCGCTGAAATCTTGATGATTCATTGCAGTGGCAAACATATAAAACTAAAATTATAGGTACTGTTGCTTTTTAGAGCTAAAATAATAAGAATTGACTTGATAATTCGCATTCATTACAATGCAATCACTACTTCTGCCACACCTTGAGTTATTTATAATGTTGTATTAGTATTAAGCAAAAAATTTCATGAATTTCCAACTTTTCAGACAAAACAAATTTCCAAGAATAATTTTACAACCACTAAAGCTATGATATTGGACCAGCCGCAGTAACTTAAGATTTCAAGTTGAACTCGAACTTAGACTTTTATTTTCAATGTAGTAGATTGGTTTACTTACAGTAATGTAGCCTAAACGAAACTACATATAAAGCAAATATACATGTCATTTGTAAAAATACATTTAATGAAAATCTTGTATTTGAGATGCCAAAACGTAAATTTAATATTGTAAATAATTTATATATGTATTAATCGTTGCACTATTAACAACTCTCCATTGTAACTTATCTATTCAGCAACTTCATTTTATGGTTTTCCAGTCGTCGGTGTTGTTAACGTAGGGAACTCATTCTTTACTTTTGACGACTTTTTTGTTTTTGAAATGACTTGATATTTTTTACTTTCTGGAGATGATGAAGAACGGGCGTACCTTGTAATGGATAACGGAAGATCCTCATTAATTAACATAATTGGAAGTGGCTCCTCCAACAAGTCAAATGTTCTTGGTTCTGAGTAGTCTTCCATTGACGCGTACACCCTGGAACCACGAGGTGGGGCATCAGGCCACTCATCATCTTCCGTGGAGGATTCCGATATCGCAACAGGTAGATCTGGTTGCTCATTGTCATTGTTGTACAACGGAGCTGCTACCTCTGCTCGCCATCCACCCCCGCCACCTCCTCCGTTACCATTCCATCCTCCTCCACCTCCGCCTTTCCCGCCGCCTCCACCTCCACCACGCCAACCGCCACCTCCTGCTCCTTGAAGTTGACCTCCGCCTCCACCTCCTCCCCACCCGCCCCCTGCACCACCACCTGAGTGGCCTCCCCCTCCCCCTCCTTGTCCACCCCACCCGCCACCACCTCCGCCAAGTGACTGACCCCCACCACCCCCACCGCCTCCCCATCCTGAACCGCCACCGCCACCTCCTAGGCCAGCTTTAGCTAGCGCTTTTTGGGCTTTTTTCAACGCCTTCATTTGTTGCTTTTGCATCTTTGCTGCTGCTTTTGCTGCCTTTCCCGTTGGACACATCGGTTTCCAACCCCACCCACTTCCTCCTCCACCTCCGTTATTTCCTCCTCCACTACTTCCGCCACCCCATCCCCATCCCGGTGGACCCCAGCCCCATCCTACATTGGTTTTCAAATAAACAATATTTGATTAGCTTATAAATTTTACCGAATCTTAGTAACTATTCGGTATTTGGTAAGCTTATCGCATATCAAATAATTACCAAATATTTGGTATGCTTTTTTTGCTTTATACACCATAAAACCATAGCTACTTTTACTACTACAAAAAGGAAGCAAAAATTGTATTGTAAAAAGTAGCCTCTTTTGTCATACATCTTTGTATATGATTTTCCTTACCAAATAGATACCAAATATATGCGGTAATGGTAATTATTTGGTATGCTTAGTAACCTTACCAAATACCTTACCAAATACTTTTGCAAACACTACTTATAAACTTTTCAGTCTACGATTTATGCAAATATGTCTTCTTAAGAAAGAAATTAACCTGGTGGGGGTCCCCAGCCACCTCCCCCTGAATTTCCACCTCCGCCTCCTCCTGAAATGCATTCCAAACAAGAGTCCAATTAGATAAGTAAATTAACAAATGCAAAAACGTCTTTTCCTTCAAGTTTCACTTTACCCCAACCACCGCCGCCGCCCCCAAAGCCGCCGCCACCTCCCCCCCATCCTCCTTGTCCTCCACCACCACCACCCCCTTTAAGCTGAGTTTGGGTGGCCACTCCAGCGGTTAGAAAGACTTTGGGCAATGTTCTCTGCGAATCACATTATTCAAACATTACCCATCATTGGAATTCAAAGTTGCTCCAAGGCAGAAAGTTACCATTTCTTTGCTAGGCACCAGTAAAATTCCCTTGCTTCTCCCACTCCTCTCCCTTCGCGTTAAATTTGACGTCTTGGGGTATCCAGCAAGATTGGTAGAGTTATTTGTTCGTTTTTCCAAAGGATTACCATCCTCTCCCTTTCCTTCAAGTTGGGGCTGAAAAATTTCATTTTGAACATGATGCTCTGCTAGTACGAGTAACGCCGCCACAGATAAGCTCAGTGCCTGTGTGAAATTAACAAAAAGTTATACTACGATTCTTGTAATGCCCCAAGATTGCAAATCCCCTGATTTTGTTCACTTGTCTAAGATATTTTACCAAGTAAGGTTTCTGCATGATGAAACCGGCAGACACAGTAGTCCACCTCCACCCGGCAAGGAAAATATGACGCGTAGACTTCCACTCTTGATTAGAACATCCGCGTTCGTCTAACTCGTAGTACACCTCGCCAACCAAACTCAGACTGAAATGCCAGCATCAGAGTCATCTCCCTTTTTATCTTTCACTCCAAAACCCGTAAAAAATGAATTAAGAAATGAGTTGTCGGATTTTTGCATTTTTTAAACCAAATGTCCGTATTTTCACAGAAAA
Organism: Entomobrya proxima; assembly: GCA_029691765.1. Taxonomy (NCBI): domain Eukaryota; kingdom Metazoa; phylum Arthropoda; class Collembola; order Entomobryomorpha; family Entomobryidae; genus Entomobrya; species Entomobrya proxima. The sequence goes on from CM056169.1 coordinate 15,547,855, forward strand.
TCATGAAAAATATACTTTCAAATTGAATTTATTCCATTTATTTTCATTGCTACTTAATTTACTTGAACGGTAAATGTCTCATGTCCGGTAGCTGTCGTCATCATGGTCAATATTTTCGAGAAAGGAGCTTCAGGCAAGGTAGTCTTCAAGTGTGCAACATGACCATACTAAAATGTTTTGCCATTGGGACCACAATGGTCGGTTAGTGGGCAAGAGGATGTTCATGATTGATATCAGTCCATTATGCATAATAATCTCAAGCGTGAATGACTGTTGTGACAAAATTCACGCTCGCCCTGTCATCATCCCCAGCAAAGCATTTTTGCGTTTTATCTCTTCCTCACACCAATTCGTTTACAGGAATCTGCCTTTTCACGGTAAGTAAATAGCTTTTTACATTTTTTGAAAACTTTATCTTTGGAAAAAATCTAATATTTTTCGTGTCTTTTCTCGGACAGGTTGTGTCTACAAAAACGTTTATCTACATAATATTGTTCCATTTACATGAAGTCACGTACAGAATTTACAATGCCGATTACAAAGACAAATTTGACAAATTAATTTTCCCTGGTTCGGTTACTTTTCATAAGTTTGTCGTTTATCCCTATAGATTAACAAACGGTTTTTTTCGTGGCAATAAGTTTCCATGTATACACAGTGCAAAGAGAATTAAATACATTAATTTGAATTATGAAACAAAGCATTTTTTCTGAGGTAAGAAGTAAATTAATGTGTTATTTCCGCCTCTCATCATTAACCGTGCTTGTCTACGTCGTGTGGGAGATGGTGTCATGTGATAAATGACATAGAGTTGCGGGTAGCTAATACCTACACGGATTACGGTTTTGTTTTACAACGGAGTACATTAGCCGGAAAATGGGATAATTTAATTTGTTTGCTGCTGCAGACAAATAGCATAAAAAGCTTATTAGAGTTTTCATGCCTTGCCACGAAAATCTAACGTTTGAAATGACGCTTATAGCTACAGAAAATTAAAATGAATAATACCTAAAAGACCAGAGGCATATTTACACAAATTTTAGGTGACATCCGAAAATAAGTATTTACATCTCTTTAATGGAAGCTTAGAGTTGTCAAGGGAAAACCTGGAACGCTGTATTGCAACTAATTAAATACGCACTACGAGAACCACATACAAAGAAATTCTTTTTAAACCACTTTTCTTTAGAGTATAAAACTGAATCAGCTATAACAATGCATATTAAAAATTAAATAGATTTAGGGTAAGATATGAGCAAAAATAAAAAAGTGTGTTACAGTAACACTATTACTGTAAATCATACATAGTGCGCAAAAATGCTGAAAATGCAGCATTGTACGATCAACGTAAGTAATAATAATACCATAATATTATATCTTTTATATTTAATAGTTGTAGTGCTGTCATTTCACATTACCTATGCCTGTTTAGGTATTAGAATGCCATTGAAGCAAGATGAATCTTCTATAACACAAATTAGTGTTATTAGAAGCTTTAGAAGTTTTAGATTGGCCAATGTGCATCAAACTTTAAGTGTTCTTTAGAAAACTTACGTTTCACAATTATTAGTTGATCGGTAAACAAACGTTTTACTACGAATTAGTGTACTTGGCAGCATTTAGAAATACGGGCATCTTCCGTTTTCATGCAATTTACAAACCACTTTTGTTCGTGCACAACCCGGAACAGTTCTAATATAATTGGTTAATTTGCTATGTAATCTACTGTTAAACTGATAATAACAGCAACTAAATTCCTGCACTTCTTTTTTGTGTGCTCTGAGATAAATGATATTAATGATGTAACATCCGAAAGGTATTAAGTTGAATACAAGGTAATAGATGTGGCATTTCAAATTATAAATAAAATGTTTGTTTACGGGAATATTGAAAACATTTTCAGAAGGATTTGCAATAAAGGGAATCATCAAACTCCTGTCAACAAAACAATCAGATTAACAAGCAGTGTCACGCAATTTATATTGCATTTGTTCAGCAAAGGAAAATACCTATACGAATATACTGAATATTTTGTGAACATTTTCATTCTGTCATTTGTAGCTGAATTTCGGACTTGCTGTATTTCCTATAAGATTTCTGGCAGCATAAATAATGACAGTTTTTATATTAATCCTAATACAATGTTTTATCTTTTATATTACAAATACACATTTAGTTACAATTGAGCCTTTTAGTATACTCATAAACCAACTTAATCAACTTTATCCAAATGATCTCAATATTAGGAAAATTCAAAATTCACACACAGAATTTTCTGGAACTCGTGAAGTTCCCAATGTAGATCAAATCTTGGACAGCAAAACCAATTCTGTCCCACAAACAAACTGTTTTGTACATATAACATACTTTAATGAAATTAACCTTCCCCCTGTCACAATTAATCCCGTTGTTCTTCGTCGACTTGAACCTGCTCTTTTTACCTTGTACACGAATCTTAATAAAAATACAGGAAAGATTCGCTCTCAATTACTTGCCTGGGTACCATGGGGTTATAGCAAGACTAACTTAACGTTTCCATCAAAATGCAAGTTATCCCGTTTCTTGGGAGACCGCTATGTCAGGGATCGTTGCTCTCAAATAAACTTTTATGAATACTCCTTAAGAGCGAAACCGTGGTCATGTCAAATTCATTTCGGACTTTTCCCCCCACTTTACACATTTCAAAGTGTGAAAGTGTCTAGTTCAAGAAAACCTAAACCAGCTCGCGAATTGCTTTCTCTATTTAACCATATTGCGTATCCGTTAGTGTGGACGTTTAAAGATGGGTTGTATCGTCCCATGCGACGTTTTGCCAGAGCAATCCATCCATCATCAAGACAACCAGCAATAGTTAAAGTGTTGATACTCGAGGAAGCTACTATAAACGCCCACAGGGATGCAGTGTACAGAAACTGGATTCTCCGGAATAGCTATGGAGATGATCTCAGTCAGCATGTCAAGTTGTGTACCTTCTTTATAATTGGAATGTCCAGCAATACAAACAAGCTCCACCAAACGTCTCTGTCTCTCACCTTTAGACATCTTCAACTATGCTACCGATGCAGTACTTTTCCATTTCCCATTTACGAAAAATCTTTAAATGAATCAGAGTTTCCCCGCATGATTTTCAACTTTGTGTCAAAATCACAATTACAGGAATCAAATGGTCGTATACACTGGTCACTGCTCTTTATGCATAGGTCAGCCAGCAAACTTTCAACGGAAACAACTTTATCTGACTATGTAAAGCATTTTGACATGTGCAAAAACTACTTGTCCCTGTCTAGCAACAAAAGGTTTTTCAGTGGTTTACCAACCAAAGAAGAAAAAATGACTCATGCTACAGTACACGTATGGACATCCGTTTTAGGCAATTACAGTTACAGCACTTCGGATGGACGACAATTATGCTTGAACGGGAAACTTGATCGTACTTCTACTCAGCAAGAAAGCATTTCAGCGTTCGACATTAATCCGGCGGCGACAGTAACCTTAATTGTAAGCTCTTCATTGCCATTGTACAAACTAAAACTGGCTCTTGCCTTACCCAACAGTCTAAAGGCTGTAACCTTCATAGCTTGTGGAGGCGTCAAGTCAACCTCAGTCAATCTGTTACACCTTCTTCAAGTATTTGACAAGTGGACTTGGCTATTCATTTGCACAACAATTTTTACAGTGTCCATTGTCATAGAAGTTGCCTTGCTACAGGCACATACACACGCAGACCTGCTAACTGCAATAATTTCCACCATGAAAGTTATGCTAGAAGAAGGGAATCTCTTTCCCAAGGGTATTTCGTCAACGGCAAGTAAAGTGATTGCTGGAATATTTTCACTGACATGCATTGTCATCAGTAACGCTTACAAAAGCACAAGCATTTACAGAATGTTGTCTCCACGCGAAAACACCTATTACGAAACCATTAGTGAGTTGATTTTGGATGATTATCAAATTTACAGCAGAGCCAATTTGGTATCCCTGCCGCCGGATTTGTTGCACAGTAAAAATATATCTGTGGAGAATTTGACAACTTCTGAAAGAGGTCACGTCTACACATTAAACCAAACAAACAAACTCCATATTGCATCAGAAGTATTTTGGCTACATTATCAAAGATTTGCAGACACGCTTTTAGACAGAAAGACGTACCTTGAGCGAGTCATCAACAGCTCATCTCTACTCCCATTTGAAACTGCCAAGAATATTTTACGTGAAATGAAGAGCAATAGAAAAGCGTTCAGTAGGCCATTCAAAAATACTCTTTACTATCGGAAAAGGGAACAAGAGGAGCTTTTAAAAATTTTGATCAAATGTCAAAAAGCTGCAGTAATTCTTTCTAGTGATTTGTGTCACTCATTTCTAAAAGAATTGAAAGGAAAGGAAGCAGCAGTTGGAAAGGAAGTTTTGGATGAGCCCAGCACATCCGTGTATTTTTCTGGATTGATACCACCTTTCGTTTTGAACAGAATCAACATGATGCAGGAATCGGGCATTTGGGAGTGGTGGAACCATTTAATCACAAAAACAGGACAAGAAAATGAGAGAAACTCGGGTGCTTACGCAAAAGGTGCAAGCATTCATGGAAATGTGCAGATTGTGTTTTTTATACTGAATGTGGGTCATGCAATAGCAAGCTTTGGGTTCATTGTTGAAAATTGTCTTTACAGATTAAATCGGTTTCGGGTAAGACAACAGCGCAACAGCGCCTAATAATGACGCGTAAAAACTGATTATCAGTAAATGTAAGATAAACAATTGAAGATTGTAGCTTTGTCCATTATAAAAATTTAAAATTAATATTCGACAAGTACTTACAGTAACGTATTTTCGTTGTGCTTATTTTAATTAAACGTATATGTAAGCAAGTATCTCTATTGAATAGAGTCTATTCTGACCAAGGGTTTATACCCCATCCTCTATACATTTTAGAACGCACGTCGCTACTGCCTGGGTGATTCTGTCCAAGCAGCCTTCTTGCTGTAGAAAGGCTCTCTCTCTCCTTTGCTTACCACTTGCTTTGCTATTCTGCTGAAAAAGTTGCTGTGGCCCAGTGCTTTGAGCCTGGAGCTTGGGTCAGTGGAGTGTTGAGGTCACGGGATCGAATTCTGGCTGGGGCAAATTTTTCTTTTTTTTGCATAAAAGATATTATCTCAACTGAACACTAATTGAATTCAGCAAAGTTAATTAATTACCCCTGGGGGAAGGGTTCATCCCCCAGGGGTAGTTTTTTAGTTTTGCTCGGATTGAGCTCAAATTCGGTGATAAACCCTTAAAATGATAGACAGGTCTCTGATCTGTCTACAAGCAATCTTTGTACTTGCTATTCCCCACCTTTACTCAGATAGGCTGCCGTGGCGTAGTGCACTGGCTTGGAACTGGAGCGTAGGGATTCCCGATTTCGATTCCACGCTAACAAAGTTTTTTTATTTTTGTTTTTCAAGTACAAACATTATCCCAACTTCCAACTGTATCTCAAGCCCAACAAGTACCATGAAAATTTGTTAAATTTTTAATTACGATTTAACTAAGACAGATTCAATTTTTTGTAATTATCATGATTTAACTGAAGTATTTGTGATATTTGTGGATTCAATTTTAATTGCGGCTCAGGTTAGGTGCATTAAATTTAAACCGCAATTTTATTTGAACGGATAAACTGACTTGGGTTAAAGCTTAATTACGACCAATCTGAGATTGGCTAAAGTTTAATTGCAATTTAACTTATATTGTGTTAGCCTATAATGCAATTTAACCGACTGGGATTAGATTTTGAACACGATTTATCTGAGGTTCAAATTTAATTGGGATTTACTGATTTACTAATATTATTCTGTCAGCTTATAAATGCAATGCAATTTAACTGAGACAAACCTGTTCACTCAATATAATCAGTATAAGTTAGATTGAGTTGATAAAAATGGAATCGACACCAGATAACGTACCTCAGAAACGTGTTACCTTAGTAGGAGCTAAAAGAAAACTTCCGGGCAAACAAAACTGAACAGCATCGTAAACAGAGAATAGATAGTACTAAAAAGTTAAACTTCATTGAATTTTGATAATAATTAGCAGATGTCTTTTTATGAAATTCATTTTTTTCGTAACAGCTTACAAGTTCGGCAGATAATTTCAAATGTTGTAGAGTAGCTTTACTACGTAATTACTAATTAGCTCTAGATTTGCCATCAAATTGTATGTTGTTTTTTGATGGCAACAAACGGGCACAATCTATTATATATACAATTTCAATGAATACAACAAAAACTCAAGGTATGGGGTTTAGGTCCGTGCGTAGGTATGTAATAAGTACTATGTACTATGCCAGACATATTCTGAAAGTGCAGTACAATAGTACAAATCTTGGGGAATTTCATGTCATTAATATGAAATTAATGGGTGGTTAAATGGGACTAGAATTGTTAAACGAATCTCGTTTCACCTAGCATGTACAATAAACATTTGTCCTGTTGAAGCTTTGTGTGTAAAGAAAATCTTGTTCATATTCAAAAAGGTAAACGGGTGCTATTTACGGGTCACTACTACATATTACTTAAGATTTTTGAGAACATGAAATATATTAAGAGAAATCTCTTTCTTGCGACTACGTAGTACGAAATTATTTGTCGAATAGTACCATGATTTGGCTCCCTGTATTAGTGCTAATTTTGTTGAATACCTGTCACATTAATGCAGTGCCATTTGAGGTAAGTTTGCATGGATATTTAAAGAACTAGAAACAGTTTCTGCAACGATACTTCTGTTTACTTATAGAAACTGGATTCATTATTATCGAATGAAAATGTGGATTTAAACTACCTAGAAGCTCCTTCTACAAAGTTTACTCTTTTTACTGGTAACAAAGACAAGAAATGTAGATCCTGGTGTTTCTTTGGTGAAATTGGATGTGGCGGTGGAGACGACGGCTGCGTTTGTGAAGGAGGATTTATTGGAGGTAATATAGACTTACCACCAACGAAGTACAATCCTTATCGTTATAACTGACACATTTTTGTTGTCATTTCTTAGCTTGTGTTCCAGAAGACGAAGTTTTTTCATCCACTACAGTTAATTGACCAGATTGTTATCGAACTTATGAAACTAACCTTCAAAATAGCAAAGCTTACAAATAAGCACGTTATTTCGTTACGTTAACACGAAATGTAATAATGTATAACAATAAATAAATGAATTCATTACTAATGTTTTATCCTGTTTTGTGTTTTTATTTCCGAAAAATAGATAGCTAAGGTAAATTACTCAATTATTATACAATTTATTTAAACGTTCACATTTTATTTAAATTTTCAAACAAGAAATTTATAATGCTAAACAATCACAATTATTTGCACCCATAGACCACACTACATTATATACAAGTGAATGTATAAAACTTATAATAAATTAAAGCCCCAATTTTTCAAAAAGCCCATCCCTCTTTCCAGAGAGCAAATCCCTCTTACTGATCTCATACGAAGATTCTATTTTATCATACAAATCCGGTACATATTTCAATAGTCTTTTGCTCAGCCAAAAGTTTTCCACGTTTTCCAGAAGCTTTCTCACGGCTGGAGAAGCCCCGCTAAATAAGACATGCATTCCCTCTTCGTCTTTATACAAATCCTGGAACTCTGACATTAGCGATGCCTTCACCCCTTGTCCCTCGTCGTTCATTCTTTCCAGAGATCGTTTTCTGTATTCCTCAGTGTCGAGTATTTCAATGTTATGACCCAGTTCCGTTGCCAACTTTGGTAAGTATTCCTGCATCAGTTGGGGTTGCGGGTGGCTTACATTGTACGCTTGATTGGGTGCTTCATCGCAAAACATAATTCGGGTGGCCATTTTTGTTGCCAAGTCAATTGGCAAACAGTTTGCCGGTATTGGCAACTCCGGCATAATGCCCTCCTTTATGAAAAACAGCAAGCTTTTCATGAAATGGCTGCTTTCCAGAAGACTTTGTCCCGTTACCCTGCTCCCCCTCAACTCTGCAAATCTGAAACTCTTGCAAGGTATCCCTCTTTCAAGCGTTGCCTGCCGCAACAGCAAGTCACAAACGTACTTGGAAGTCTGATATCCCCTATTGTGAGTAACACTAAGATTCTCCATATCAGGCCAGGTCTCAGATAAAGTTCCATCTTCATTAACATCCGTTATTGCCAGCAAAGTGGAGGTATTGAGTAAATGCTTAGTTCTGGATGTAGCACAAAACTCGAGAATTTTCTTGATGCCTCCTACATTCACACTTCTAGCATCACTTCGTCCACCATTTACATTCCTGTAGAATTCCACGTGATTCACTTTGGCTCCACAGTGAACAACCGCATCAACCTCATTTACCAGCCTTTCATAGTCCTCATCCGACATACCCAACTTGTCTTCAACAAAATTGCCAGAAATGCATTGGACCTTGTTGAAATGCTTCATTTTCCCCATTAACAGTGTCCGTTCTAAAACGGTGGCTAGTTTCTCCTGGGGTGACTGCTCTCCTCTGGTTCTTACCAAGCAGTAAACTTTTTCCAGTTGTGGACGATCTTCCAACATTTCTTGAAGGAGGTGACTTCCTAGAATACCAGTGGCCCCTGTAAAGAGTACCACTTTGATTTCTGAGGGTTGCTTTTGTGAGCCAGGTTGCTGGGCTTGGATTTCAGACGGAAGCTTGCTGTCCTCGACCACCAATTCTTTAACTTCCTCCAGGGTAGGAGGCTTTACAGATGTGAACTCGCCTTCCTCTTCAATGATTTGTACAAGACGATCACTTAGTAGTGTTACCGTGTTACAATCCTTCATTGCAGATTGCGTTATGGTTACACGGTCGCCCAATACTTCTTGCAAATGATTTTTAAGTTCCAGCATCATTAACGAATCCACGCCCATGTCTTGCAAATCCATATTTTCGTCAATTGGTTCGTCTTCATCCAATCTCAGGACATGTCTGAGCAGTCGCTTGGTGTACACTTTGATTATTTCCACTTTTGCATCCCGGTCATTGCTGGAATCATTGTACTCTTCCCAAAACTGATCGCTGCTAATCTGCAACTTTTTGGATTTTCCAAGGCTCTGACCTGTCATTTTGAAAACTTGCTCATCAATCACTCGTTTGGAGTATGGAAGATATTTAACAACAGCGGCAAGGCTGTCATCAAAGATGGCAACAATATGATGATTCCTATTTTCACGCAAAATGAGATCCAGTGCATTGATTCCTTGTTGTGCAGAGAAAGGTCGAATTGCAATAATGTCAGCTTCTGCAGCTACACCAACTTGACCAAACTGACCCCAATTAATGGCAGTGGCAGGAAGTCCATGACTGTTTCTGTACAGTGCCATGGTATCTTCAAACGTACACGCTGAACTGTGCGTTGATTGTCCCGGAGAACCAAATGAAGCAACCACGGATGAAAATAACACAAAATGCTCTAGAATCGTGTCCTTTGTGAGTTCGTGTAAATTCCAAGACCCATTCACCTTTGCCTGATACGTGGACATGAAATCCTCCCATTTTGAATTTTCAATGAGAGCGTCAGCTAATGTGCCAGCACAATGCATGATACCTCTCAACGGAGGTAAATTGTAGGACGGATCCTTCATCTTCTGAAAGATGGCTTGACATTGCGTCCAGTCTCCTACATCTCCCTGAAACACGACTACATTACATGCTCGACTTTCGTTCAAGTTCCCAATCACATCGGTTGCCTTTTCATTTGGAGCCTTCCTGCCAACAAGAACAATGTTACGGGCTCCCTGTTCCACCATGTACTTGCAAACCTCCAATCCAACGCCACCAAGTCCTCCCGTTATCAAATAGGTATTTCTCTCGTTGAACAGTGGAGTGTACACTTTATTCAGTTCAGTTGTACCGGGCTTTGATTCTGGCATTGTCACAACCACCTTTCCAATGTGTTGCGCCTTTTGAAGGTACGTCAGAGCTTGACGAATATTTTGCGCGTCATAACGCGTGAAAGGAATTGGTGAAATCACACCCTCTTCTAAAAGTTGCTGGCTTTCGGTTAGCAGCTTTCTACTGCTGTCTTCATCCAACTTTGTCAGGTCAATGATAGTGTATTGGATGTCAGGTCTTCTCTGGGCTACCTCGTCCTCCGTCCAAATGTTGAGTTTACTCATTTCCACAAACCGAGCTCCCTTTGCACAAGCTTGCAGCGTGGCTTCCTTGAAACCAGGTCCAGTCAACGAATTCAGGACAATGTCCACTCCTCTTCCGTTCGTTGCCTTCACGATCTCTTCACCGTAACTTGTGTTCCTGGAATGGAAAACGTGCTCTACACCCAGAGACCTCAGATAAGCTCGTTTCCTCTCACTTCCAGCAGTGCAAATAATCTTCAGTCCGAAATATTTTGCAATCTGAATCGCCAAGAGACCGACTCCTCCGGAAGCAGTGTGAATGAGCAGAGTATCACCCTTCTTGGCTTTGGCTATATTTATAATGCAGTAATACGCTGTAGAGAACACGGCTGGAAAACACGCAGCCTCTGTGAAAGTACACGAGTCTGGAACACTGGCAACAGCATCTTCCGGTAACTTGATGTGGCTTGGAAGTGCATTTCCCATTATATTAATGCCAAACACGGCATCTCCGATTTTACGTTGGGTTACCGCATCTCCAACTGCAGTGACCACTCCAGCAAAGTCGAAACCCACGCCGTTGCTGTCTTTGAATTCTTCAATGGGTTTGAGAATGTTAAGAATATCTTTAAAGTTCAGTGCACTGCATTTGACCTGCACTTCAATTTCATTAGGCTTCAATGTAAACAGCTCCAGATCGCCAAATTCCAAATCCTGAATGGCTTTTGATTTTGGGTGAATCAACTGATAGCGAAGCAAGGAGGATGGAAGAGCCAACGCCCCTCCACCCCTTTGAATTGTTTTCTCAGGAACCACTTTCGGAATGAATCGTTCTCCTTTACGGAATGCACAAAAATGAGCAACTTCTTCATTGAATGCAGTGAAAATTTCTTGGAATACTTCGTCGATGGTGGTATCTAATTCGAATGGACTGACATCAATTCCGCGAATCCTTAATTCGCTATGTTCATTAGCTACACATTTTGAAATGCCCAACAGAGTGGATGGAGAAGGATTTGTGCAGAGAATATCACCCAGGCCGTATTGTCCTGCAGTTAGAACGACTACCTGCGGTAACAACTTTTTGTCAAGTTTAAACAAACTTTGCACCAAATGTACAAAGGGCCTTGCGAGTTTAGCTTGGTCCCTAGTATCAGGATCAGCCAAACCCCACAAGACTACAATTCCTTCTACAGCAGAGAATCCGTTAGGTTCGTTGATATTCGTTGGTTGAACCAAACGAGCTATGAGATTTTCCATGTCTTCCTTGTCTCCAGGTCGTATTTTGTAATGTATTTGTAATGGTGTATCGTTTCCTGCTTGAAGGTTGTCATCCATCGCTACTGTTTGTTTAACCAGAACTACAGACCTTCTTCCCAAATATTCAAATCTTTTCCTTAACTCCTCTACATACTTTTCCTCCTCGTCTCCATAAAATAAAACCCAAGCTTGTCTGGACTGCCTCTGAATTTCCTGTGACTTTTCATTCAAGCACATGGCCAGTTTTTCATAGCCCCCGGTTTCTCCAGCATCCGCTCTGTACGATATTATTGCCAATTCAAACTCATGTGTGTATGCCATTTTACTGAATCCTGTCAGTTTTCCAACCTGATCCCACTGATCAATCGTAAGCGTGGCATGATTCTGTCTCAGTTCGAAATCCGTAAATCGCCAATAACCTTCAAGCAAGCCGAAAATGCAATCAGCCTGTCGCATGTGCTCTATCATTTCACAAAGAATAAAGTTTCCGTTGTTCTTCATCAACTGTCGCACATTTAGACATGCCTCTTTCACATCTCTGGTTGCATGAATGACTTGGATTGCCACTACAAAGTCAAAGTAATTTGGTGCAAAGCCTTGCAGCGTGGCATCTTGCTCCAGGTTCAGTTTGCGGAACTTTATATTCTTCCGGTACTTTTTAAAGCGTTTCTCAGCTGCCAAGAAAAAACTACTGCTGATGTCCGAATAGATATATTCGTAATGCATTCCGTGTGTTTCCAAGGACTGCAGAATTGTTTCCGTGATTGATCCCGTACCTGCGCCTACTTCTAAAATCCTGATAATAGGCAACGGCTTCCCTTGATAAGCTTGCTTACAGCTTTCCCAGATAGAACACATATGACGGTACAAAAGTTGTTGACATTTGTCCAATTTGCTGTCATAGAATTTTCCTGCGGAAGGTTTGGTTGGATCTTCTGGGAAGAGAACTTGTAATGCGGACTCTCTTCCTGACAGAATTTTGTCCAAAATTTGGCCCACATTTTTGAGTAACAACGCCTGATCGATTGCTTTCGTTGAAGAAATGTGCTGAATAATTTTCTCATTTGCTATGTTGAGTGATTCTAAGTTGCCTGGTAAATTCTTCACCTTCCAAGTGTCCTTAGCATTGCATTTCTCCAAAAGACCTTCCAGTTCCAAGTACGTAAGGAACTGACGAATCAACTGCGTATGTTGTGGTTGGATTTTCATGGCTTGGATGAAGCTTTCCAATTCTATAATTTCCTCTAGTCTGGGTGTCCATCCCAGATTGATGAATGCAGTCTTCACGTAGTTGCTTGTCAGACTCTCAAAGCCACGTTTAATCTCTGACTCCAGGCTCCCTTCCGAGTAGTCTGAAAAATCACTAGGCTCATTTTCTGTTACTTGTACTACATCCGTAATCAAACTGAAATCAAGAGAACGCTGACTTGGTCCGAGTGTTGACTTCCAGTCAATTTTATACATGTCTGGAACTGCCTTCACTTGACTTTCCAAGAGAGATTGTACTGATTTTGCGTTCGTCTCTATAGCTTCCAGTTTATTCAAAGCAGCCACGAGATTTCCATCCTTGTCCAATAGCACAACTGTCTGGGAGTCTCCCTTGGAGTAAATGTAGCAAACATTCTGCTCATCATTGGCATCATCTTCAGTTGTCTCTACTTTCAGTGGGCTGAACCAAACAAATCGTTCGCAGCCAATTGGAACTCGCAGTTTCTTCTCAATCTTTTTGGACTTTTCTCCGTGGAAGACTGTAGCCTGAATCATGGCATCAATCAAAGTCGGATGAACAAGATAACTTCCTGCATCTTTGGGAATCTTCACTTCCGCAAGAAACTCTGGAACGGAATCTTCGCCTCTCCAAACCTTGGACAATGTGCGGAAAGCTGGTCCGAATTTCAAACCCACATCAGCAACCTTGTCATAAAACTCCTTGGCAGAATTCTCTAGTTTCCCTGTAGACTTGAGCTTCTCCATGGTATGGAGGTAAGCTTGCTTGTCATCAATATTAACACCGTTGTTGCTCGGATTATAAGGTGAGAACGTGGCGGAAGCATGTTTCACCCATTTTGATGTGCCCTCCTCGCCATCCTTCATCTCGTGGTAAAACACAGATTCCAAACCTCCGTTACTGTCTTCAGTGCTACTCCATTCCACCACAGTTTGACAAGCACATCCCGAGTTCTCATCCAAGCCCAATGGTGCCGCTATCCTGAAATCTTTTAGTTGAATGGGTCTCCTTGGATGTCGAAAACCTTTTGCCACCCCATCAAGCGTTACATGCCCTGCCATCAACAGAGTTTCCATGTAACCCGCTCCGGGAAATACCGGCAATAACCCTATTACGTGATCTTTTAAATACTCCAGGTTCTGCAAGCTTAAACTATTCTCGAATATCTTTGCTTTTGTTGGATTGGGAACGCTGGAACCCAAAAGAGGATGAATTTGAACTCCGGATGAGCTCGAAATATTTGGCCAGAACTTGGTTCCCTGAAATGGGTAGGTAGGCAGTGATGACCCGACCTTCTTGCGATCATAAAACTGATCAAATCGCTTCCAGTCAATTTCTACCGAGCCATTGGTAAATAATTTCCCCACAGTATTCAAAAGACAGCTCCAATCAGTTTCTTTCTTTCTCAAACTGGGCAAGCACATCATTTGCTTCTTTCCTTCGTTGTTCATCAATGTAAATGCCGTCAAAACCGGATGTGGAGCAACTTCAACGAAAATCCTGCATTCGGCTTCATCGCATACTGCCTTGCTAGCAAAGAGGAAGTTTACTTTTTCGCGAGTGTGCTGAACCCAGTACTCTGGCCAGTCTACGGGGCTACTTGAAACATCGACTATTTTCCCAAGCATTCCCGAAACGTAACTGCATGAAAGGTCAGTGATCTTCTTATTTTTGAAAATCCTCTTAGCAATACTTCCGTATTCTTCCAAAATCGGGTCCATATGTCTCGAATGAAATGCATGAGAGCTTTGAAGCACCGAGCATTTCACGTCTTTTCCTTTCAACCACTCCGCAAGCCTTTCAATTTTCTCTGAATCCCCTGCAAGCACCGTTTGTTCAGCAGAATTTATTGCTGCATAATCTAACGGGTGTTCAGCTTCAGACTCTTTTGTCTCCGATGTAAACTTCCGCAGCAGATTATCAACATTTGATTTGTCTGCTTTGACAACGAGCATCTTTCCTTGAGGCAATTCATCAATCAGTCGACTTCTTTCTGCGACCAAGGTCAATGCCTCTTCGAGAGTCAGAATACCAGCACAGACAGCAGCACCAAACTCTCCCAAGCTGTGCCCCAGGACATAGTCGGGTTTGACGCCCCAACTCTCCCACAATTTCACGAGACAATACTCGACCACGAAGATGCCGGTTTGGCTGTACAACGTCCTATTTATGAGATTTTCATCCTTTCCCCAAAATGCGGTTGCAAGGTCGATTTTATGCTGGGTTTTGAGTATCTCTTGGCAGCGATTAAAGTGCATCTGGAACACTGGACTGGTTTCATAAAGTTCCTTAGCCATTCCATGATATTGGCTGCCCTGTCCAGTGAAGAGAAAGCATATTTTTTTGGAGGTGGTTTCTTCATTGACAATTTCCCCTCTGAGCATTCTGTTTGTTTCAAGGATTTTGAAAGCATCGTCCTGATCTTTGGCTACAATGGCGGCTCGCCAGTTGAACTTTGCACGACCCACGTTGGTTGTGTATGCCATGTTGGCAAAGGACTCCTTCAAACTGTCTTCCGATGACAACATGAATTTGTACTTTTCAATCAAAATGTCCAATGCTTCTTCCGTTCTTGCAGACACCGTCATTAGGTGAAGCGGTCGCTCGAATTCCTTCAGAAAAATTCGCTGGTTGGTAACTTCTGGAGGCTCCTGCACAATGACATGAGAATCTGTGCCTGTGATTCCAAATGAGCTCACGCCAGCGACTCTCGGTTTTCCTGGAATCTTGGGCCACTTGACTGGTTCAAGCGGCAATTTGGCAGGAATGGTGTCCAAATTAATGTCAGGATTGAGCTCCTTGTAATTTCGGTGAGGTGGGATAACCTCGTTTTTCATGCTGAGCAATACCTTCATTATTGCTGTGAGACCAGAACATGACTCGGTATGCCCAACATTGGTCTTCACGGAGCCGATTACAAGTGGTTCTTGTCTTCCCTCTGCGTACACACGTCCAATGGCTGCCACCTCCATGGGGTCCCCAACAATGGTGCCAGTTCCATGCGATTCCACATAACTGACCTCTGACGGATGTACGTTTGCCTCTCTCAGCGCATCTCGCATGGCTTGAGCTTCACAATGTATCGTCGGGGTACCCATACTCTTGGAGAGACCTTCCTGTGCCATGGCAGAACCTTTGATCACCCCACAAATGTTGTCCCCGTCTTTTACAGCGTCGGATAAACGTTTGAGGACGAGAACGGCACATCCCTCGGCCCTACCGAATCCATCTGCGTTATTTGAAAATGACTTGCAGTGTCCATCTGGAGCGCACACCATTGGCATGATGTCGGTGGTAAATGGATGCAACAGCAAGTTAACGCCACATGCAAGCGCCATGTTTGATTCTCCATTTTGAAGACTTCGACAAGCCATGTGAACCGCCACCATGGCTGCTGAACATCCACTTTCAGTTGCCACGCAAGGTCCTGTCAGTCCGAGGAAGTGACTGATGCGTGCTGCTCCAGCACCAATAGAGTTGCCCATGTAGCCGCGATAAAATTCCTTGGAAGATGACCTCTTTAGAATGTCATAGTAGTCATTTCTCCAGCTTCCCATAAACACACCGGTTCGGGTCCCGTTTAAATCCAAAGGGTCCATAGCGCCATCTTCCAATGCCTCCCACACGAGTTCATGTAAAAGTCGATGCTGCGGGTCAATAAATATAATTTCCTTGGGGGAAATGCCAAAGAACTTTGCATCAAATTCGTCCACCGGAACTGTCAAGAAACCGGCTTGAGTTTTTCGGGTTTCCGGATTTTGAAATATAGACTGTTCCTTAGTCCATCTGTATTCTGGTGGGTTAGTGATTCCATCTCGGGCCTCGATAAGCAAATTCCAAAATTCAGCAACGTTGTTGGAAGAAGGAAATCGGCAACTCATGCCCACTACAGCAATGGGCTCCAAGTTACCGTTTTGTACTTTGTTGTCAAGGTGGGGTACTTTGAGAAAGTCCGACACACAGTCATTATTGATTGGTAAGGGGATTTTCACCTCATCTTTGTAAATGGAGAGCCAATACTTGTATATAAACTGTAATAAGAAAGCCGTTTGTATAAAATTGCTGAATTTCATCCGAAAGGAATGGGATATCTCATTTGAATATCAAACCTGTTCCAGAAGTCCTGCTTTCCCAAGAAATCCATTCTCCCATTCCGAGGGAGTAATTTTTGCTGGTAAATCCGGAAGCTCGCAAAGAGAAATCGTATTGCCATTTCTGAAAACAAATTTCATTACTGTTTCAATTTTTGCAAAAATTATTTTAGCAAATAGCAGATTAATTGTTTATTATATCGCTTACTTCATGAGTCGATTTTCGTTTAATTTAACCACAGTGGTGTAGGGTTCCTGTAAAAAGTGAATGCATCCTTTGGGCTGGTTCTCTACCCATTTTGCCAAACTCTTGTCAACATTGTCACTCAGCTTTGCAGCGAGAACGAATGCGATCAAGCTTTTAAAGGCTTCCTGAGACGGTTTGAAATAGAGTGCATTCCGTGCTTCTATTATGTTATTTTGGAAGCTCCGTTGGTCTTCATCAAAGATTTCATCGCAATTTTTGAGTACCAGTGAGTTAGGTGGCACATACAAGCACTGCTTGAAAAATGTGAAACTCATAGCGAAACATTTTGCTAACAAGTTTGGTGAAATTTTCATTTCGTCCAGGTAACAGCATTTTCCATTGTCCAGAGACAACACAAAATCGAACGTTGCTTCCAACGCATCTCTGTAATTAAGAGAATTTCAATTTGCAAGAATTTTCATGAACGAATAAAAATTATAGGTAGCATTTATTTATACTTGACACATTAATCACCTGAAATTCAAGGGAATGGACGGACGCACAATACACACCAGTTTATGTCTTGTGAGATTTTTTCGTAGAGATCTTCCAAGGACAAGGGCCTTCTCCAGACTTTCATCCTCCAACACTTGGGTGACCCATGCACAATCCCCCATTTTATTTGGTAACCTCACTCTAGCGTTTTCAGTTGAATAAATTTCTTTATTGAATGATGAAACTGGAAATATCAGAAAATTTAAAGATGAGTACTTCACTACTAGATTCAAGACATAATACTGCAATTGGACAGCAAGCTCATTATCGGTTTTATAGTAAATGGTGATTCTTTATTCTGCCACAAACAACCACGCCAATGGAACTTGCTTCGTAACAACAAAGTCCAAGAAATCTTGGATAGTCATTTTCGAGACATGACATGTTATAGTTACGCAAGCACGTAATATTCTAGCGTTACAAGAACTCAGATTCTGACTAAATCCATTACTATACTAGGTTGTTGTGCAGTTTTTTCTGGCTTTGTTTAGAGGTACTTTTGCCAATTAATCGGGATTTTTGCAAATCCAAAACATATTCAAGGGCGAATAACCTGCGTACATGTACTTCTGCCAAAACATTTATCGCAAAAAAAGCAAACTCGTGGCCATTTTTGAGTTTAAGTGTTTCGTGGAAATGTAAATAAATGTCGTTCTAGCAGCTAAATGCTTTTATTGAGTCGGATTGAAAGATGTCTAAAACATTAGGTCCTTTTTTTCTTTTTCTGTGGTTTAAAGGTGACATGTGGGCCAAGTGGCAGGGTTTTAATGGTAATGTGTAAACTGTAAGCAAGATTTATTACAAATTATTTATAAAGCTGCTGAAGCATGTACCATTTATAAACATGTTTAATCACTAACCTCACTTTATTTCTTGTATAAAAGGATTGTCAGTTAAGCGCAAAATTCTATATAACGTTTAGCATGTTGTTGTATTTAATTGTGAGTCCAATGACTGCTTTTATTTTCAGTAAATAGCCGCTAGCGCAAGCTAAACATTGCCATTGCTACATATTGTGAAGAAAAGGTTGTAAAAATCTCTGACGTTTTCGAATTATGCTGAAACGGTTTGCGATTGTAAAATCCCAAATTCTCCATTCTTATCATATTTACTTGTTTGAGTTGGGCCCTGTAATGTGCCCACTTCGGTGAAATGACATGACGAATTTTGTTAAAAGATGTGTCCATTACTTGTGCTAACTTAAATTTCTGCGTAACGGGTAATAACCGTCTGAATGTATCTGAATTTCTGACCAACCTTACTTTAGTAGCAGGTCATAATCTCGACTTATAAGAATAAATAGGAAACAATCGGAAAATCCAAAACAGATAAACCACATCTTTTCTGATATGGGTTCACTGAGTCTCTTTTATGCTCAACAAAACCAACTGCGTCAGCTTCTCACCTTTGTTGGTCTCACTACAAAAACAGGTTTGGTTTGAGTGTTCAGGTTCAGGTACGTGTGGGGTGACGAAATAGGACAATCATAATATTGGTTTTTGCGATGGGCTTCAGTTTTATGTGGATTATTCCAGTTAATACACAAGCCAACTTTGAAGTGATCGTTAATTTATGTCCACGTGTTGCATTTTTTGCAATTGTCAACACCTAGTTTATTTATATAACTTTGATTGTTACTGGAAGATTTCTGACTAGTGCTGATTTTATTCTCGTTTCTCCGTTTCAATAGTCAATTCTGACAAGGTAATTCAATCAAATTCAAGTTTTTAGAACCTTAATCCATTCCAAGTGCTTTAGTGTGTGGCGCACGATTTTTATGAAGTTTTTAATGAATGCAATTAAGGAATCCGAAAATTGTTTTATAACATTTGAAATATTCTGATCGATCGTTAAAGGAGGATTTAACATCATGTTTGCGCAATAATTTTTAAATTCTTGTTACATAATTGGAAAATTAAAAGTAAGAACAAAGAACCATTAAATTTTTCATTGCACGTTTTCATGGTAAAAGACTTTAGTTACTATAGACAAACTGGGTTCTAATCTCCCGGTTACCTACCATGTATTTCTTAATTGAATTTAAAATTTGACATGCATCAGACAAGCAATTAAATTTTTTAACGATTGAAAGTAAACATGTGTCTAAATATCTGAAAACATGAAAGAGTAAATAATTTCACGAAGCTATCTGGACTTGGAAAACTCAAGGTGAAATAAACCTGTTATTACAATACTTAAAACGTAGTTGAAATTTGCATATTAATCTTACTCCGATTTTCGGACTTTTTGATTCTTTTCTGAATATCTGACATATTACGCTCAGGTGTCGGTACGGTATTTGTATTTTAAGTTGTCAATGTATATTATGTATTTACAAAGCTATGTGTGATTTTGATAAAGCCTTACGTTACCCCAGGACGATGACCAATCAGGTTCACAATCAAGGACTCTTTGAATGACCCAATAAATCACCGTACTAAATTCGGTGCAATTCTGAAAAAGCGTCTAGTCTTCGGCGTGCTAACGGACAGACACTCAGACAAACATTACCACATCAATACTTCACTATGAATAAAGACACTGAAAACTGTATTTAGCGTTAGCAACCTTTCTGCTACATTAAAAATGTAATACTGCTACTGGATTATCTATTTGATTAGCGGTTTTATAGTAAATGCTGATTTTTATATTTTTTTACCTACGACAACGTTAATTGATCCAGGCTTTACATATTAAAGCTAATCCAGTTGGGACTCAATAATACCTAATTATAAAACAAGTAGTTAAATGAGTACTAGAGTGTGTTTTTCCAGGTTTACTAAAATTACACCGTGTTTGTATTGACGTAGTTTCCTTTTTGTTCAGAAAACGGGTACCTCATTTGACATTTAATGACCACGAACGGATGCGCGACGTGGGTCTGGAATCTGGTTGTGTGGATGCATAAAATGCTTGTGCAAACGATAGATAAGTAACTACATAATTTTTTCTTTAGCAGTTCGTGGAAATAGAAGTGTCGTTCTAGCGGCTACATCATGTTGCGTGGGATTTTTAGATAAATCATAATTTGAGAACTGAATGCATTTACGCTTTATACAAGGAAGACTTGCCTTGTTGCCTTTGATGTGTTTGAATTTTATCAAGGTAACACCGAGAAATAATTATAAATTTTCTTAACAACATAACATGCTTTTTAATATTTTACTATGCAAAAATACCTTAACTGCTTTCGTTTTTAGCCTCTAACTTAAACGTTTACATTGTTGAACGAGCATTTCAAGTTTTTAAAGCATATTATTTGGCGTGTTTCACTATTTTTTTCAAAGCTGGAGAAAGTTTCTTACAGTCAATTGGTCAAAGTCTCGAATTTTTATCAGTTTTAGATGGACCAAGTTAATCGCAGAATAATTAGTGTTTAATATTTGTGATGACTTAGGATTATCGGTACCTAGTTTGTATTTAGATATCCGAAAGATAATCGGGAAATCCATGATGACAAATAGACCATACGTTCACCCACCCACTTATCCACATTAAGTCACGCAGGCAAATCATAATGCGTCAGCTCTACCGATCTTATGTCAAAAACTGGTTTATCTTCTCAGTCGCGTGTAGGATCAATCAGCAAAGATGGATACTTGGTAAGAATGCTGGTTCACATTCTGTGAATTAATGCTATACGGTGACCGACATTTAGGTTTTCATGCAGAATTTTCCAGTTCTAAGCATAATTATGATGACAAGTGTGAAACAATTTTGAAGACATGTTCTCATGTTGATTTTTTTGCAAGTAACACTAATTTGTTAGTATTTATACATTTGCATAAACTCATTTCATTGTTCGTCCGTGATACAGCAAATTAATTTGTGCAAGGTAATGCCTTTACAGCATATAAAATATTACAATTCGTTTTCAAATATTCCCATGGATACTTTATAAATAAAACATTTAATTACTTACGAAATAAGTAACTGATAGTTATGCTCATTTATGTAATGTTGGAGCATACTGAGCCAAACATGAACCTGTTAATTAAGGAATAATACCTACTTGATGACATCATTGGTTTAGTTGACAGAGATTTCAATCTGACTTTTTGAGCATGCATGAACACTTTTTGCACTTTACTGGGAACGAGATAGGATCCTTTACGTCTTAGAATTTATTACAGGTTTAAAGTTTACAAACCTAGCTGGGAAATCCCTTGTTAAAATATGATTTAGTAGACTTGGCTTTTATGGGAACTTTGCTATTTGTAAATTTTTCATGGGAAAGTGAAATTAAAGTTTTTGGAGAATATTTACCCTATTACAATTATAATGAATGCTGCGGAAATCGTGTATCCGGATTAGTAAGTGGTAAAGTGCGTCTACTGAATAGAATGCAATTAAAATACCAATTAATATGTCATTAAAATTAAAATCAAATCAAAGAGTTTATACCTAATATTACCGTATTTATTATCAAGCAGTTTACAAAGTTACAAAAAAGCTCCATTGGTTAATATATCTACGTAATCTTTTAATTGTCCTCGGAATAATTGAATACTATTACAAAATGTTGGCATATTTTATACTTGTAACTGAAAACTACCCTTATTGTATTTATTGTATAGCCAAGAAATGTGAAGTCAAAGTGCAAGAAAAATGTAACGTAGACTTGATTGGGGCTAAAATTGACTAAATATAGCTGAAAAATCGTTGCCACCTTTGGTAAATACCCATTCTTTTACAATATAAACCACTCCTTATATTTCATACTATTACAGAAATATTGAATGATATTAATCTCACGATTCAAATCAAGTGCAGTCATACTTACGAGACATTATACTTTGTGCTTCTTTTACTTAGGGGTGTCATGCAAAAGAGTAGCTTCTTTCTATTCAACATTTGAAAATTTTATTTCAAAAATTTTTATTCGCACAAAGGTCTTTATTTAATGGAGACATGGTAGCATTTTTAATAGAGATACTTTTTTTTGTTTTAATGTCAGATTTTGCAAATTTTGTCTAGTTTGATAGAATGATGTATAGATTATGCCCATTTGCCCTGGATCTTGAATCCAATCGAATGTGGATGTAAATTCCCAGTTATGTAACACATACATTTTAATATTAAATTGATAAATTTATTTGAGCAAGTTTACATACATAATAGAGGAACCGAAATTTATTTTATACTTTTTGAATATTATGTTTGTGCATGAGTACTATAATTTAATATAACAATAGTAATAATATTGTGTACACTTTCGCATATATTTTTATTTTTATTTCACGGCAATCATTTAATGCACTTTATTTTAAAATGTAATCTTTTCGTATTCTGTAATGCAACATAATTGATAACAGAACACATTTACAACTATACAATAAACTAAAAAAATAACTATGGAGATACAGCAAACCTCTTGGATACAGAATAGTTCTAAAAGAAAATTAAAGTCCCAGTTTCTCAAAGAGACCATCACTCTTCCCCGTGAGAAAATCTCGCTTGTTAATCTCATAGGATGACTCAACCTTATCATTATCGTACAAATCCGGCACATATTTCAACAGTCGTTTGCTCAGCCAAAAGTTTTCTACATTTTCGAAAGATTTCCTTACGGCTGGGGAGGCTCCACCAAACAAAAAATTCATTGTATCTTCGTCGGCATACAAGTCCTTGAACTCAGACAACAGCGAAGACTTGCCATTTTGTTCCTCGTCTGCAATTTTTTCTAAGGCTCGTTTTCTGTACTCCTCAACGTCTAGTATTTCTATAGTATGACCCAATTCTTTTGCCAATTTTGGCAAGTATTCTTGTACCAGTTGAGGCTGGGGATGACTTACATTATATGCTTCATTTGGCGCTTCATCGTTAAACATGATTCTACAGGTAATCTTTGCTGCCAGGTCAATTGGCAAGAAATTTGAAGCTATTGGCAGTGTCGGCATGATACCTTCTTTCAAGAAAAATAGGTAACCTCTCATAAAATGACTGTGTTCCAGAAGACTTTGTCCCGTTACCCTGCTCCCCCTCAACTCTGCAAATCTGAAACTTTTGCAGGGTATCCCTCTTTCAAGTGTAGCCTGCCCCAGCAACAGGTCGCAAACATATTTGGAAGTCTGATATCCCCTATTATGAGCAACACTTAAATCTTCCCTATCAGGCCAACTTTCAGACAAAGTCTCATCCTCCGCCTTCACATCCGTTATTGCCAGCAAAGTGGAGGTGTTGAGTAAATGCTTAGTTTTGGAAGTAGCGCAAAACTCGAGAATTTTCTTGATGCCTCCTACATTCACACTTCTAGCATCACTTCGTCCACCATTTACATTCCTGTAGAATTCCACGTGACTCACTTTGGCTCCACAGTGAACAACCGCATCAACCTCATTTACCAGCCTTTCGTAGTCATCATCCGACATACCCAGCTTGTCTTCAATAAAATTGCCAGAAATGCATTGGACCTTGTTGAAATGCTTCATTTTGCCCATTAACAGTGTCCGTTCCAAAACAGTGGTCAATTTTTCCTGAGGGGATTGTCCTCCTCTAGATCTTACCAAGCAGTAAACCGTTTCCAGTTGTGGACGCTCCTCCAACATTTCTCGGAGGAGGTGACTTCCCAGGATACCCGTGGCTCCTGTAAACAGTACTACTTTGATTTCTGACGGTAGCTTTTGTGAGCCAGGGTGCTGGGCCTGGATTTCGGAAGGAAGCTTGATGTCCTCGACTACCAATTCTTTAACTTCCTCCAGGGTAGGAGGCTTTACAGAGGTGAACTCGCCTTCCTCTTCAATGATTTGTACGAGACGATCGGCAAGCCGCAAAACTGTATTACAATCCTTCATAGCTGACTGTGTCAAGGTAACACGGTCACCCAATACCTCCTGCAAATGGTTCTTCAACTCCAGCATCATTAACGAATCCACGCCCATGTCTTGCAAGTCCATATTTTCGTCAATTGGTTCGTCTTCGTCCAATCTCAGGACATGCCTAAGGAGTCGCTTGGTGAATTTTTTAACCACTTCCACTTTTCCATCTCGGTCATTGTTGGAGTCATTGTACTCTTCCCAGAAAGCAGCACTGTTAAGCAGCAACTTCTTAGACGCCCCATTTCCATTCCCTGTCATTTTGAACACCTGCTCATCAATTACACGTTTTGAGTAAGGAAAATACTTGACGACAGCGGCAAGTGTATCATCAAATGTTGCGACAATCAAATGATTCCTATTTCCACGTAAAACAAGGTCCAGTGCATTGATTCCCTGTTGTGCAGAAAATGGACGAATTGCAATAATATCTGCTTCTGCAGCTATTCCAACTTGACCAAACTGACCCCAGTTTATAGAAATGGCTGGTAGCCCATGACTGTTTCTGTACAAAGCCATTGTATCCTCAAATGTACACGCGGACACATGGGTCGACTGTCCTGGGGAGCCAAATGGAGCCACGATGGAAGAAAATAACACAAAATGCTCCAAAATCGTGTCCTTTGTGAGTTCATGTAAATTCCAAGACCCATTCACCTTTGCTTGATAGGTGGACATGAAATCCTCCCATTTGGAATTTTCAATCAGAGCGTCAGCTAATGTGCCAGCACAATGCATGATACCTCTCAACGGAGGTAAATTGTAGGACGGATCCTTCATCTTCTGAAAGATGGCTTGACATTGCGTCCAGTCTCCTACATCTCCTTGAAACACGACTACGTTACATCCTCTATTTCCGTTCAAGTTCCCAATCACATCGGCTGCCTTTTCATTTGGAGCCTTCCTGCCAACAAGAACAATGTTACGGGCTCCCTGTTCCACCATGTACTTGCAAACCTCTAACCCAACGCCACCAAGTCCTCCCGTTATCAGGTAGGTACTTCTCTCGTTGAACAGTGGAGTATACACTTGATTCACCTCTGCTGAACCTGGCTTCGATTCTGGCATCGTCACCACCACCTTCCCAATGTGTTGCGCCTTTTGAAGGTAGGTCAGAGCTTGACGAATATTTTGAGCGTCATAACGCGTGAAAGGAATTGGGGAAATCACACCCTCTTCTAAAAGTTGCTGGCTTTCCGTTAACAGCTTTCTACTGCTGTCTTCATCCAACTTTGTCAGGTCAATGATTGTGTATTGGATATCCGGCCTTTTCTCGGCGACCTCTTCCTCCGTCCAAATGTTGAGCTTACTCATTTCCACAAACCGAGCTCCCTTTGCACAAGCTTGCAGCGTGGCTTCCTTGAAACCAGGTCCAGTCAACGAATTCAGGACAATGTCCACTCCCCTTCCGTTCGTTGCCGTCATGATCTCTTCACCGTAACTTGTGTTCCTGGAATGGAAAACGTGCTCTACGCCCAGTGACCTCAGATAAGCTCTCTTTCGTTCACTACCAGCAGTGCAAATAATCTTTAGCCCGAAATATTTTGCAATCTGAATGGCCAAGAGACCGACTCCTCCAGAAGCTGTGTGAATGAGCAGAGTATCACCCTTCTTGGCTTTGGCTATATTTATAATGCAGTAATACGCTGTGGAGAACACGGCTGGGAAACAGGCAGCCTCTGTGAAAGTACACGAGTCTGGAACACTAGCAACAGCATCTTCCGGTAACTTGATGTGGCTTGGAAGTGCATTTCCCATTATATTAATGCCAAACACGGGATCTCCGATTTTACGTTTGGTTACCGCATCTCCAACTGCAGTGACTACTCCAGCAAAGTCAAAACCCACGCCGTTGCTGTCTTTGAATTCTTCAATGGGTTTGAGAATGTTAAGGATATCCTTAAAGTTCAGTGCACTGCATTTGACCTGCACTTCGATTTCATTCGGTTTCAGCGTAAACAGCTCCAGATCACCAAATTCCAAATCCTGAATTGCTTTTGATTTTGGGTGAATTAGCTGGAAACGCTGAGTGCTGGGAGGAAGTGGCAATGCACCTCCACCCTTTTGGATTGCTTTCTCCGGGAAGATTTTGGGAATAAAGCGTTCTCCTTTACGGAATGCACAAAAATGAGCAACTTCTTCATTGAATGCAGTGAAGATTTCTTGGAATACTTCGTCAATGCTGGTATCTAATTCGAATGGACTGACGTCAATTCCGCGAATCCTTAATTCGCTATGTTCATTAGCCACACATTTTGAAATGCCCAACAGAGTGGATGGAGAAGGATTTTTGCAGAGAATATCACCCAGACCGTATTGTCCTGCAGTAATCACGATTACTTGAGGCAGCAACTTTTTCTCCATTTTCAACAAATTTTGAATCAAATACAAAAATGGTTTTGCGACTTGGGTTTGATCTCGGTTGTTGGCATCGCACAAGCCCCACGTGACCAAGACTCCTTCAATTAAAGAAAACCCGTTGGGATCGGTTTCTCGATTTGAATGGTGGATGGTGGTAATAAGATCCTCCATATCTTTGTTGTTCCCCGGTCTGATTTTGTACTTTAATTTTAAGGGTCCTTCGTTTTCAGTTTGAGAAATGTCTTGTTCATTGGCATGTTTAACCAAAATCACGGTTTTTCTCCCGAGGTATTCAAGTCTGTTTTTAAGTTCATTCACGTATGATTCCTCCTTATCTCCGTAGAAGATCAGCCATGCTACTCTGGATTTTCTCTGAATTGTCTGAGAATTCTCGTTCAGCGACTTATACAACTGGTCATAACTAGAATTTTCTCCACCATCTGCTCTAAAGGAGATGGTAGCATACTCAAAATCTTGCGATATCGCCATTTTACTAAATCCCGTTAGCTTTCCAACCTGATCCCACTGATCAATCGTTAAAGTGGCATGACTTGTTCTAAGTTCCTTGTCTGTAAATCGCCAATAGCCATCCAGCAAACCGAAAATAAAATCTACTCTTCGAATAGCTTCCACCATCTCGCAAAGCATTAAGTTTCCACCGTCCTTCATCAACTGCCGCACATTCAAGCAGGTTTCCTTTATGTCTCTAGTGGCGTGAATGACCTGTACAGCCACCACAAAGTCAAAATATTTCGGTGCAAAGCCTTGTGTGGTGGCATCTTGCTCCAGGTTGAATTTCCGGAACTTCATATTCTTTCGGTACTTTTTAAAGCGTTTCTCAGCTGCCAAGAAAAAACTACTGCTGATGTCCGAATAGATATATTCGTAATGCATTCCGTGTGTTTCTAAGGAATGCAGAATTGTCTCCGTGATTGATCCCGTACCTGCACCCACTTCTAGAATTCGGATAACTGGCAAAGTTTTTCCCTCATAGGCACGTTTGATGCTTGCCCAAACCTTGCACAAGCTTTGGTGCATTATCTCGTGAAACTTTTTCAAGCTGCTATCATAAAACTTTCCTGCGGAGGGCTTTGTTTCGTCTTCTGGAAATAGTACACGCAATGCTGATTCTTTGCCAGTGAGAATCTTTTCCAAGGATTGGCCAACGTTTCGAACTAATAAAACCTGATCAGCTTCTTGTGTTGAAGAAAGTCGATGAACAATTTCCTCGTTGGCTCGCTGCAGTGAGTCTTGGCTTTCCGGTAGATTCTTTACTGTCCAGCAATCCTTGTCAGTTTTTCCCATTAACACGTCCTCCTTTTCCAGGAACCTGAAAAATTGACGAATTAGCTGTCTGTGCTGCTGTTGAATTCCCGTTTTAGTAAGAAAACTATCCAATTCCACTTTGTCATTTAATCTGGGTGCCCAACCCAAATTAAGAAAGGCGATTTGTACATAGTTCGTTACGAGAATGTCCAAACTGCGCCTGACCTCCAAAATGTCCTCCGAGTAATTCGAAACATCATCTGGTTCACTGTCAGTTACATCAACAAGATCAGTGACCTCATCCAAAGACAGACTAAGCTGCCTTGGTCCAAGAGTTGATTTCCAGTCAACCTTATACAAGTCTGGAACGGCCTTCACCTGGCTTTCCAACAGAGCTTGTACTGATTTCGCGTTCGTCTCTATAGCTTCCAGTTTGTTCAGAGCAGCCACAAGATTTCCATCCTTGTCCAAAAGCACAACCGTCTGGGAGTCTCCCTTGGAGTAAATGTAGCAAACATTTTGCTCGTCATTGGCATCATCTTCAGTTGCCTCTGATACTTTCAGTGGGCTGAACCAAACAAATCGTTCGCAGCCAATTGGAACTCGCAGTTTCTTTTCAATCTTTTTGGACTTTTCTCCGTGGAAGACTGTAGCCTGAATCATGGCATCAATCAAGGTAGGATGAACAAGATAACTTCCTGCATCTTTGGGAATCTTCACTTCCGCAAGAAACTCTGGAATGGAATCTTCGCCTCTCCAAACCTTGGACAATGTGCGGAAAGCTGGTCCGAATTTCAAACCCACATCAGCAACCTTGTCATAAAACTCCTTCGAAGTGTTCTCCAGTTTCCCCGTTGACTTGAGCTTCTCCATGGTGTCAAGATAGGATTGCTTATCCTCAACATTAACAACGTCGTGGCTCGGATTATAAGGTGAAAATGTGGCGGAAGCATGTTTCACCCATTTTGATGTACCCTCCTCGCCATCCTTCATTTCGTGATAAAATACAGCTTCTAAGCCTGTTGTAGTATCTCCAGCACTACTCCATTCTACTACAGTTTGACAAGCACATCCCGAACTCTCTTCCAAGCCCAATGGGGCTTCGATTCTGAAACCTTCAAGTTGAATTGGTTTTCTCGGATGACGGAAGTCTGTGGTAGCTCCATCCAAAGTAACATGCCCTGCCATTAGCAAAGTTTCCATGTAACCCGCTCCCGGAAACACTGCCATTGATCCAATCACGTGATCCTTCAAATATTCCACATTTTGCAGACTAACGCTGTTCTGGAATATCTTTGCTTTTGTTGGATTGGGAACGCTGGAACCCAACAGAGGATGAATTTGAACTCCAGACGAGCTTGTAATGTTTGGCCAGAACTTGGTTCCCTGAAATGGGTAAGTGGGCAGTGATGACCCGACCTTCTTGCGATCATAAAACTGATCAAATCGCTTCCAGTCAATTTCTACCGAGCCACTGGTAAATAATTTTCCCACTGTATTCAAAAGACAGCTCCAATCAGTTTCCTTCTTTCTCAAACTGGGCAAGCACATCATTTGCTTCTTTCCTTCATTGTTCATCATTGTAAATGCCGTCAAAACCGGATGTGGACCAACTTCCACGAAAATCCTGCATTCGGCTTCATCGCACACTGCCTTGCTGGCAGAGAGGAAGTTTACCTTTTCGCGAGTGTGCTGAACCCAGTATTCTGGCCAATCTACGGGGCTACTTGAAACATCGACTATTTTCCCAAGCATTCCTGAAATGTAACTGCATGAAAGGTCAGTGATCTTCTTATTTTTGAAAATCCTCTTAGCAATAAGGCGGTATTCTTCCAAAATCGGGTCCATATGTCTCGAATGAAATGCATGAGAGCTTTGAAGCACCGAGCATTTCACATCTTTTCCTTTCAGCCACTCCGCAAGCCTTTCAATTTTCTCTGAATCCCCTGCAAGCACCGTCTGCTCGGCAGAATTTATTGCTGCATAATCTAACGGGGATTCAGACTCTTTTGTCTCCGATGTAAACTTCCGCAACAGATTATCAACATTTGATTTGTCTGCTTTGACAACGAGCATCTTTCCTTGAGGCAATTCGTCAATCAGTCGACTTCTTTCTGCGACCAAGGTCAATGCCTCTTCGAGAGTCAGAATGCCAGCACAGACAGCAGCACCAAACTCTCCCAAGCTGTGCCCCAGGACATAGTCGGGTTTGACGCCCCAACTCTCCCATAATTTCACGAGACAATACTCGACCACGAAGATGCCGGTTTGGCTGTACAATGTCCTATTTATGAGGTTTTCATCCTTCCCCCAAAACGCGTTTGCAAGGTCGATTTTGTGCTGGGTTTTGAGTATCTCTTGGCAGCGATTAAAGTGCATCTGGAACACTGGACTGGTTTCATAAAGTTCCTTAGCCATTCCGTGGTATTGACTGCCCTGTCCAGTGAAGAGGAAGCACACCTTTTTGGAGGTGGTTTCTTCGCTGATAACTTCACCTCTGAGCATCTTGTTTGTCTCCAATATTTTGAGTGCATCGTCTTGATCTTTGGCTACAATGGCGGCTCGCCAGTTGAACTTTGCCCGACCCACGTTGGTTGTGTATGCCATGTTGGCAAAGGACTCCTTCAAACTGTCTTCCGATGACAACATGGATTTGTACTTTTCAATCAAAATGTCCAATGCCTCTTCAGTCCTCGC
Source organism: Entomobrya proxima (assembly GCA_029691765.1). NCBI lineage: Eukaryota > Metazoa > Arthropoda > Collembola > Entomobryomorpha > Entomobryidae > Entomobrya > Entomobrya proxima. The sequence continues at coordinate 15,578,392 of CM056169.1, forward strand.
AGATACGGTCATCAGATGCAACGGTCGCTCGAAGTCTTTCAGCACAATTCGCTGGTTGGTAACTTCTGGAGGCTCCTGCACAATGACATGAGAATCTGTGCCTGTGATTCCGAATGAGCTGACTCCAGCCACTCTCGGTTTTCCTGGAATCTTGGGCCACTTGACTGGTTCAAGTGGGAGTTTGGCAGGAATGATGTCCAAATTAATGTCAGGATTGAGCTCCTTGTAATTCCGGTGAGGAGGGATAACCTCGTTCTTCATGCTCAACAGGACCTTCATTATTGCTGTAAGACCAGAACATGACTCAGTATGCCCCACATTAGTCTTTACAGAACCGATTACAAGTGGTTCTTGTCTTCCCTCAGCGTACACGCGTCCAATGGCTGCCACCTCCATGGGGTCCCCAACAATGGTGCCAGTTCCATGCGATTCCACATAACTGACCTGTGATGGATGTACGTTTGCCTCTCTCAGCGCATCTCGCATGGCTTGAGCTTCACAATGTATCGTCGGGGTACCCATACTCTTGGAGAGACCTTCCTGTGCCATGGCAGAACCTTTGATCACCCCACAAATGTTGTCTCCGTCTTTTACAGCGTCTGATAAACGTTTGAGGACCAGTACGGCACATCCCTCGGCCCTGCCGAATCCATCTGCGTTATTCGAAAATGACTTGCAGTGCCCATCTGGAGCACACACCATTGGCATGATGTCAGTAGTAAATGGATGTAACAGCAAATTGACCCCACAAGCAAGCGCCATGTTCGATTCTCCATTTTGAAGACTTCGACAAGCCATGTGAACCGCCACCATGGCTGCTGAACATCCACTTTCAGTTGCCACGCAAGGTCCTGTCAGTCCGAGGAAGTGACTGATACGCGCTGCCCCAGCACCAATAGAGTTGCCCATGTAGCCGCGATAAAATTCCTTGGAAGATGATCTTTGAAGAATGTCATAGTAGTCGTTTCTCCAGCTTCCCATAAACACACCGGTACGAGTACCATTTAAATCCATTGGGTCAATGGCGCCATCTTCCAATGCCTCCCACACGAGTTCATGTAAAAGTCGATGCTGTGGGTCAATAAATATAATTTCCTTCGGGGAAATGCCAAAGAACTTGGCATCAAATTCGTCCACCGGAACTGTCAAGAAACCGGCTTGGGTTTTTCGGGTTTCTGGATTGGAGCTTATGGATTGTTCCTTAGTCCATCTGTATTCTGGTGGGTTAGTGATTCCATCTCGTTTCTCGATAAGCAAATTCCAAAATTCAGCAACGTTGTTGGAAGAAGGAAATCGGCAACTCATCCCCACAACAGCAATGGGTTCCAAGTTGCTGTTTGGTGCTTTGTTGTCAAGGTGGGGTGAATTGAGACATTCCGAGTCGCAATCGTTTATTGGTATTGAAATTTTTACCTCATCTTTGTAAATGGAGAGCCAGTATTTGTAAATAAACTGCAATGAACGATTCATTGAGAGTTTTTGAATTTGTAGCTACTAAGTACTTTCATAATTTCAATTTCTACAATGTCAAACCTGTTCAAGAAGCCCGGCTTTGCCAAAGAAGCCATTTTCCCAATCCGAGGGAATAATCTTTGCTGGTAAATCCGGAAGCACACAAACCGAAATGCTGTCGTCATTTCTACAAGAAATTGTCATTTTAGTCCACAGAGAAACATCACATTATTATTTGAATTTTAGTCTAAAATGTTTACTTCATCAGTCGATTCTCTGTCAGCTTTACCGCAACAGAGTACGGCTCCTGCAAAAACTCTAAAGTGTCATGTGCCTGATTCTGTACCCATTTCTCCAAAATCGCATCTGTGTCAATGTCCAGTTTCGCTGCAGCCACGTGGGCCACCAAATTCTTGAAAGCTTGTCGGGAAGGTTGAAAATAAATAGTTTCCTGATTTTTTGCTTCCGCAATTATTCCACTGGCTGGGTTCTGTGTCTTGGATGGGCGGCCACTAAATACTTCATCGCAGTTTTTCAGTACCAGGGAGTTGGGTGGAATGTAGACGCACTGTTTGAAAAATGTAAAACTGAGAGCGAAGCATTTTGCCAGAGTATTGGAAGAGATTTTAGTTTCCTCAAAGTGGACGCATTTTCCATGATCAAGGGAGATCACGAAATCAAACGTGGCTTCCAATGCATCCCTGAAATGCAAACATTTGCAAAATTTTACTATGATCGTGTCATTAAAAATTTGACTTAATTAAAACAAATTAGAGCTTAGGTACCGTAACGCCAGGGAAATTGTGGGCCGTACAATGCAAACCAACTTAAATCTTGTTAACACTCGTTGCAAGGATTTCCCAACAACAAGCGCCTTTTCCACATTTTGTTCGTCAAGTGCCTGAGTAACAAAAGCACAGTCGTCCCCCATTTTTTGTTTTCGTTGTTGCTTCACAGACTATGTTTTCCCTTTTTCACCGTTCCTTAAAAAGTTCAACTCAAGGGAAATCTGAGAAATATATTATGCAAAAACCGTTTTGTGGCAATTTGGCTCAAGCTCTCTAAACTGGACAACAAAGCCAACCTCCAACTTGACAATGAATGCAAATTGCTCATTGTCTTGTCACCTATATGAGTCGAGCTAATGTGACATGCTTTCAAACACGAAATTTAACAATCCTGCTTCAAGATTGCTACTAATTGCTGGGGAAAAATTATATAGGATATGGATATGTAATATGCAAAAAGGTAAGTTTGAATCATGCTATGCTGTTGTGTCAGGAAGGCTCTTTTTGGTTCCTGACATGCTATAATTACACAAGGAGAGGTAACATTGTTGAGCTTTGGCCAAAATCTCTTGCATGCTATATGCCTTAAGGATATATTGCTTTGCATTGACTTGTGTGTGCATCTTTTTTTGCTTGCAGAAAAGATTAGGTAGCACTTGATAATAAAAAGTGGGTACACACGCAAAAAAACATTCAAGGCCGGATGCAAACAAAGTGAGTCTTGTGATTTGATACATTGATAAAGTAATAGTAATAATGTATCCCGATATAATATGGCATATCTGACAAAAGCAATTTATGGTACTTACTCACGTTTCAGCAGCGTCCCAGTGTCCCTTTATTATGCTTCTATAATGGTCATGCAAAAGAGGTTCCTGGAAACATAATTTTGGTGAGCTATTTATTTATTATGTATAATTAACTTGTTTGTACAGCATTACGCTAAGAGTACGCGAGACTCATTTTTATATACGCAAGCAAATTGGATTCAATTGTTACACAACATATTGTTTTACTCAGAAGTGTGGATACATAAATTTCGAGGAAGATTTATATGTCGATACGCTAACAAAGAAACATGAACATTTATTATTTTGTGTACAAAAGTACAAATCATATTTTTTTCGATTAAAAAAAACAAACCTAACATTTTTATGACAAAGCATTTTAACTAAAAGCCTGTACAAGGCCAGGACAATCTTTCAATAATGCTGGGGTTTTTCAAATCTGCCAAATTCTGGTATTGTTATCATTTTTTTTACAAATTGCTTTAATGTGAGAACAAGGACAGTGAATATTATAATACTAGCTCTAAGCGTCGATTCACAATTGCGGATCATCATTAGGCATCACTTATCTTCGCATTAAATTCTGGTACATAAACGTGATTTAAGATCGCTGCTGGAGGAAAGCAACTACTTGAATGGTGTTGCAATATTTTGAAAACATCGCAGAAAAATGTTTTGTTAACTTGATCATGTAGCTTCTGGGCTTGAGCTTGTACCTATTTTGTATTTGGGTGTCGCAATCATAGGGGAAAACCCGGGGATTTTGTCAATTCAAAAGAAAATCACTCAGACACCCCAGTGGGGGCTTTACAAACCAGAGGGCATGGAATTCCTCGAAACCTCTCTAGAAATTGCATCACTCTTATTTTTGCAAAAGGATTTTCCATCACCGTTCCAATAACTGGTTAAAGTTTTGACCAGCCCCAAACACAAATATAGCTAGTTGTCCAAAGATGTTATTTTGATCTTCAAAAGCTGAATAAATTATCGACAATTTCCAAACAACTAGTAAGTTCTGATATCATAAACCCATTCGTCTTATTGATGATTGTCTTTGTATGCGTCATGGCTACATTTCGCTAATTTATTATAATTCTATGTCTATTCTAGTTGTAAAATTTGATAGAAACCGGTTTAATAGGCTCTTTAGATGTATATGCTTGCAATATTAAACGGTTTGTTTTGCTAGTTTTGATTGCTCTGATGACAAGAACTTTTGTTTTCGTGTAGTTTGCCCCAGTTTTTTAATGCCAAGATGTAATAGCCATTTTATGTCCAGTATTCTGTTTTTGTTTTTTGGGATAATCAAAACTTGACGGACTTCATGCTACAATGCTATTGATGGAAAAGTCCAATCTAAAAACGTCATTCACAGGTTGTCATAAACCTGTTTCTGTACAAGCCATTAATACTCTTCTCCAGATTTCGATAACAATTTTTACATTAAAACATTTTTCATTGCTTTACGGAGGTCAAACATTGTCTTCTTGTTCAGCGCCAAAATAATAAATTTTATACCTTTAGCATAGGGTCTAAATTCGTCATTTAAAGTTTTTTTGTGTGCACAAGCAGAAAAATTTTGATTTCTGAGAAGCTCCTTCAGTCGTATTTAGGAGCTATTGGCCTTTTGAGTTTTTTGTTTGCATCACCTACGCATTCCGAATGGACATTGACCACAAGCGCAATTATAATAATGACAAATGATGTCTTTTCATCTAGGCGAGTGATATTACGGTTTCATGTCACGTGTTGAATATGCCTATCATCATTTCATTTTGATATCGGGATGAAAAGAATGATCATTCTATGCATGCATGCAGTTGTGCTAAATCCTGTGGTGCAAATGAACTACGAAAATTCCGAAATCATGCAACATTGTTTGCAGAGAATGTAAACCTTGCGGATTATCTCATTTTACGTTGAATTGGCCACCTGACGTTATACTAATGTTTAATTATATTTTATGATTGAATATAGCAAAACTGGTTATTCTGTTTGATTTGGAACATTATGGTACACCAATTAATCTTATCTTCCATCTTAAAAACAAAAGGTCAGTTCAGTAATTAAACATCCCCAAGTTTTACCGAACAGCTTGTTAGCTGCTTCTATTTGCAGAAAACTGGAAGCAATTCTAACACTGTACAAGTCACTAATTGAGGTAGTGACAATGGAGATGAGTCAGCAAAAAATTTACACGAAATACTATTGTATTTTGTGAACAAGCGCATTCTAAAATTAATGTGTGAATACTTTAATAGTAACTCCATGAGGTCCATTCTGCTCGTCCACTAATGTGTGGAATCAAGGAAGTGGCATATACGTTGATTTTAGTAAACAGATTTATTTAGCTTCTTCGTCATGTCCATTATTCCGAACATTTACGATTAGATTTTTTCCTAAATTACAGTAGCTTCTTCATATATATGCAATTCATAGCTTAAACGTTTTATAAGGTCACTACAACTGGAAGGGGATTTTATAGCCAAATCTCTGGTTTTGCAATGGTATTTTTTATGTTATGTTATGTTAATGCAAGCTATAAAACACATCAAAATTGTACTAGTATCAAAAGCTAAAGCATTTGATTTGTCATTTTATAAAATGCATAATTTATTGATGATTGAACTTTTAATTTCGTTATGGTATTAAATTAGACTAACCTAGAGTATTCATTACAGCTCAAAGGAAAAATCCTTTTACAACCAATGTTTTTACGCAATAGCAAATTTTCAATATTTGAAAATCAATATTGCGAATTTAAAATGCTAGCGTTACTTTAGTTTTAGATACTTTGTTAGCACAGGAAACGGAAATCATACAACTTTTGCTACATGTACCTGAAGTATGTTTTTGCCACAATTACATGGAATTACGTTTACATTAATTCCAAAGAATTCTAATGTCTGAAATTTCATTGTAAATTCTACCCAGGAATCTGAAGGCTACAAGTACTAAAACAATTTTTGGAATGTAGGTGCTTTATAGGTATCGACTACACATTTTAAAGGTTTTCCGAGTATCCAAAAACGAAACTATAAAATAGCACTGCTTATAAATCAAAATTTGGCAGCTGTACCAGTTCTATGATGCTTTTGTTCAGTTGAGCTTAGCATCGCAAACGAAACATGATAACTGAAAAGCGCAAGTTAGCCGTAAAGGTGCTTCGTTTTGTATATTCTTTCATGTATCTATTTCCTCTGCAATGGAATTCCAACATTTCTGAATATGTTGTGACTAAATCTTATCCTAAATCAGCCAAAATTTCAATATTAATTTCTTCGTTTTACATTGGCGTAGCTGCTATTTGCGCATTTTACAATATTGCGCAGTACCTTACTTGGAATCGTTACCCGGAATACAACAAAGTTTTAGGGATGATTCACTTTGGCTTGCTTTTGATTATAATCAGTTTGGCAGCTTCAGCATTAACATTACTTCAAAATACAAGGGCAACACTGGCTGGATTTGCAGGCATTTTGAAGTTGGAAAGAGAAGTGCTTGCATTCACTGGTCAGTATTGAATCCTAAATTATTTTCTATAAAAAACAAATACGTTCTATAACTTTTTTTTCATTTTAGAGCCTGGCTGTCTAATTCACGTAAGTAAACGGCACGTCAATCAGAAAACTAATGCATTGATAAACCGACTGCAAAAGCTCCCCCACAGCTATAACGATTATGGCTATTGGAATTCAATCATCTAACGCGTCCCTGACGATGTGTCGATGATTCCAATTGGCATTGTACTTGGAACGGATGTTTTCTGTTTAGTTGTGCATAACTTTTTTAGCTGGTCATTGTTTCAAGGTTACAACACTACTTACGCTGAAATTTTCTTACGCTCTATTCTCCTTACTCCTTGTTGCTTTGAGGGATTACGGACTGCAACGGAAATGTGGAGCTGTTTTTTAATTTACATGGAAAGCCACATGATTATACTGACAGCCTTAAAAAATCGAGTACGCAGTTTCTCACAGTTTAAAAGATTTTACACCAAAGTTCAAATCTTGTATTGTGTCATGCAACCATTTTTGTATGTGTATTCATACGTTTGGCTAGTAATTCCATTTTGGTGTCAAGTGGTTCTCTCATGCATTGCTATTCAAGGAGAAGAGAAAGTTCATCCCGCAACCATGCATCTTGTATATTTATGCACTTTTTTGTTTACATTGATTCATCTTGTTGTCTTACCCATTTCCACTCAAGTAGCTGTGACTTGTTGGGATGTGGTGGCCATCCACAAAAAACGAGCTTTCTACCTTTATGGGTGGAGAAAAGGGCTTCAACCAAAAATGTATAAAAAGCAAGCCCAGGCCATGGTAGCACTTCAGTGGACGTATGGACCATTTTTTAGAATAAAAAAGGATTTGAAATTGTTCACTTGTCACGGCTTTTGGGAAGAATTTTTGATGCTAATTTAATGTTGAAAGCTTAACAATTACAATGACATAATCAAATAGCAAACTCTTTCTGAGTTTACAAGCGACAAGCGTTTTCTAAAATACACATCATAAAGTCAAACATTACAAAGTATTGCTATTTATATAACACGCAAAAGCGTTTTCGTAGAATATAATATTATATATCAAAATGCGCCAGTGCTATTTGCTCTGCCACAAAGTGTGTTTTATATATTATAGTAGATAGATAAACATACGATGACTTTAGTAGATATCAATAAAATTGACAGGTACACAGGTAGTATAACTTTGTGATAAATACTACTCTCAAGCAATGCGAAATTACTTCAACATTTAATTGCATGCATACATTACTACATACCAAACCATGTCTTGATTTGAATAAATTGTTCTGTTTGCCTACAGGGCTATTTAAAATGTGTTTGCGGGTTGAATAATGGATTTTTGATGTATGACATAAATCATATGAAACAAAATCTTAAAATAGCTATTAATAAACATTGTCTGTCGACGGTATATAATGTTATGTTGCTACTCTGTAATAATACGTTGCGAAGTTGCGATGTTGCGAATCACTATATATTGACCAGCACTTTGCTTAGTCAATAGGAAAACTTTAATATAAGTACCAGTTTGAATATTATGTAAAATACCTGCTAATATTATGTCTTATTTCGTTTTGATACCAGAAGAATATCAATTATGCGCAGAGTTGTAAAATGTTGAAATACTACTGGAGTGATTTTTTCTACATAATTAGCACTTCCAAATTCCACCTGTACAATGGGAACCGACTTTAGCCGTTTTACACTTGCTTTAGATGTTAGAAACATGCATGCTGAATTTCTAAGTTTTCCCAAGCACCTATTTGATGCAAAATGCACATCAGCTACAAAAAAGTACAACGCCATGCTTGCAAATCCATTTACAAGTGCCGCCCGGAGAAACATTTTTGTCCAGAACATAATGGGGTCGTATTTTGTGGAAACCGGTCCAGTAATTAGTTGAGTGGCAGGAATAATTTGGGTAAGCGCTGCGCATATTAAATATGTAACCAAAGCTGATGAATGAATTTCGTTGAAAATTTGCGCAAGGATTTGAATATTTCTATAAATCAATACGATGGCATGAAAACTACCTTGTGAGCATAGTAATTTGTCGCTATAGTTTAAAATCTGTCGTTGAAACAATGTCAGGGATAGTGACAATGAAACAGATCCCACGATAAATTGATTGGCCATGAGCATTAATGTTTTCAACATTGCTACCCAAACTGGATAATTTATAAGAAAAATCAGGATCCTGCTAATCAACTGAATAATGCATTTGTTACTACAATGTTCCAGATTTATCCCGAATATGGTGATGTATCTGAATGGTGCATATGAAAGAATGTTCATGGGAAGTCGGGGTTCCACAGTACCACAAATGGATAGGATAAGTGGAGTTAAAGAAAGTCCAGAATTTCTTAAAACGAAACAGGTAAACTGAGCCATTTTTATTTTTAGCTTCTCCTGTCTCGAAAGTCCTAAAGGTTGATTTAAAAAAGTTGATATAGTATTTAAAATTGTAATCAGAGAAATAATTGTTAAAACTTACTTTCAAATTCTTGTTTGTGTCTAAATTCAAACTTGACACTTTCGTTAAAGAATAACTCAATATCTGCGTAATGGTTCAAGTTTGTCCATGCAAAATGGCAAGCTGCTATATATCCCCAGCAGAAATATGCTGCCATGGCTACCAACATGCGTTGAATGAAAGAACCAAATTTGATGTCCCCTATTACAAGATCCTTTCCAAAACCATGCTGAAGCAACGTGAAGATGTGGATGGATGAAGTACCAAGGCAAACTGCTATTGTACCGATAAATGGTTTGGCGTTCAACCGCATTTGTCTCGGTTCTGTTTCCCAGTTGCAAATTTTCCCCGAGATAGGCCATAGGGAATTTGCAGTATTCAGGTATTCCCGAAGCAATCCAGATTGCACCAACATGTTTTTATTCTTATGCTTTTAATGTTGTATCAGGCATTGTTGGCAGGCGTTGTTGAGTTATAAGCTATGTTTTACTTTGGACGTTGCTTACGAACACTAATTAAGCAAAGCAGTATAATAACATGATTCTTTAATTACGGATGTCAGAACTCGAAATAATTTACTTTCGCGTGTACCAATAGAATAGAAAATTGGTTGTTCTACTAAAGGTTTTGACGATAGTAAATATTTGCTGAATATCTAATGAAGCTAGTTTTGAGAAGAACTAGATAATTATTTAATGTCAAATGTTATGGTGCTATCCATGTTCTTTCTCCCAAGTACTTCTTTAGCGGATATTGTGGCTTTTCTCGTTTATCAGCGTTTACCACTGGATGTCTCCGTCTAAAAGTCATCTTGTCAAAAACTTTTAGTGGAATATTTTTAAGCATATTCCTTTGCAATGGTTTTAAATAGCAAATGTGTATTCATCACGCTTACTAGTTCTTAAATTTTCGAGTTTTTGGGTTTATATTGAACTTATTGTAAAGCCCAACAAAATGTACTATTACTAAATTTAGAATAAATTTTTCGATTTGCCTGAATTTGGTTCTCTTCTGCTGCATGCATCGAGTACTTCCAGGAAGGTAAATTTTTTACAATCCGACTCCTTGTGAGGGCGATTCGTCGATCATAAATTTGCTATATTTGTCATTTATACATATTTGTTATACAAAGGATGACACTATAGTAGATCCTATATCTATAGAACAGGCACCCAAAAAACGAAAGCGAGCCTTACAGCAGCTATATACTTATAAACTGAAAAGTATAAAATATCCATACTTTTGTGTAGCGTTTTTCGAATTCAATATTTGTCCACGTGCGTTGTTTCAGAATAAAGAAATTAGGTGATACGAACATCGTTTATTTATCGCTTACAGCAATAAAATAATGCATGCGGCACACTACAGTTTTTAAACTACTATTTTTAGCAAGTGCAATTTTTACGTTGTCTATAAATATTCCATAGGTACCACGACCAAATATCCTCACGGAAAGTTGAATACACATCGTTTTCAGCAAAGTTATCGGGCATTTTAAAAATATAGTGTTTTTAGTAATATAAGCATTTTTGTTGACTAATTGTTTAGTATGATACGATGGGTATATAAATTCATGTTACACGAGAAAAGAAATACCTTTCTAAGTAGATATGTGTAGAAATTGGTGGCTTATGCTATGCTTGTATAAATTTTGACATTTTAGCCGGTGATGCTAAATGTAAGGCGAGGTAAATCAATAATCAAAGTGATAGTGATACGAAAAAAATATTTCAACGTATGTGAATTGTCAATGATTTTTAAAAATTATTTTAATATAAACATAAAAACTTTTTACCCGCAATTAAATGGAAATTTATACTTATTAGTTCGCTTAAAGTTTGTTTGCTGTATTAATGGACTAGCAAAGCCTAAATTCTAAATTAAGTATCCCGATGATAAAACTCCTTTGCTTTGGGGCTCAGTAAATTCTTTCCAAATTATATTATTGAAACCTTTTACGATGGTATTTAATGCAAATAGACATGTATAGCACACTGGGGACAAGTAAAATTGTTTAGGAAGAATATGTAGTGATATGTAGGCAAGCATGAAGTTAATTATGGATTTTATCTATATCAGATTAATTGTACAAACGGGCATGCTCCCATTTATTTCAATACGTCAATATGCGGCTGCTATGTCAACATACCAATATATTTATATTTCAATAAATTATGTCAAAGATTTATTCTTGGCGTTTTGAAAACTGCTAAAATATGTTGTCGCAGTCACAACAAACGGAATTGAACGACTTACCAATTAACTTAAAGAGATGCCAGATAAAGAATTTAGTCTGAGCGTTTCAGGGTTTCAAATGTTTGCATGTAAACTTTAAAGTTTATTCAAGCTTAAAAATACTGAAAAATTATATGTTAAATTGATATATGGTATAATATGGTAAAATATTGAAATATTTATAAGATAGTTAGATTATAATTACAGGTAATATCCCCATCATTTATGTCAACTGATGTAATATGTATAGGTAAGCTAAATCTGCTCTGTAATATTGCCATTGCTTTGTGGTAAGACAAAACCTTGATCGTCGGACTTGCCATTAGGTAGGATCATTAAAGGCATAATCGTTGCCGTGGACGTGTTTTCGATCATTGACATATACATACTTCGCTGGTCACTTTGACGGGATTTGCTTCGTGCCTTTGATGCTCTTGATTTCTTTTCGGAATGTCTTCTTATGCTTTCAGCTAAAACGTGTAAAACAGGATTAGACAGTTGAATAAATAGTATAATCCAAATCCAATGTCACTATGTTTTCTCACATAATTTTGGCAACTTACCACCAAACAAACGTCGCATGAACAACTTCTTCAATGACAAGAACACATCTCGTTTACACACGTAAATTATGAAAATTGCTACCGCCTGAAGAATATTGAAAATGTCAAAAACAGCCCAATACCAAGTTAACGTTGGTCCACTTTCAGCCCAAGTAATAACCTCAAATACACGCGTTACTCCCATAACGAAAAAGAGTTTGGCAAAAAGCTGAAAACTGCAGGAAACAATGAATTTTAAAAGAATGCCAAAAAGTTCCTTAATTCAAGTACATTGCAAGTGCATTATGTATTACATTCTCTGGAAACTTACGACTGTCTATGCCTTTCCATGTTCTTGGTGGCCACTTGTGTTGTTCTGGAATGTTGACACAGTGTGTACATGGTAACGCCGAAAAATAGGAGATTACAGGCCAAAAGAAAGGCAGCAGGAAAGTAGAGGTAAACGCCCAAAGATAACTGCTTAATCTCACAAGACTCCCGTCCATATGCCGGTAATGGAGCATTAACAATGGCACAATTATTTTCCGCTGCATCTCTAAAAGTAACGTGGCATAATTTAATCTAGAGAATTCCATGCTCCATGCACAAACAACTTTAACAGTTCATCTTACTCATATTTAAAATGTAGAAATGTAGTGACTCCCATTATTATAACGGGAACACCCCACCCTACTGCCGAGTACGCAAGAAACTGTCGAATTTCCCTGTTTCTTTGCAAATGACACATTGTATTACGCATGGGTCGGATATTCCGGAATGTCCACCAGATATCCCAGTTGATTAAAAACAGCCAAATAAAACTCGCCAGTGAAAACAAATGTGACGCAATGCCCACAGTGACACAACTTGTTGTTTTAAGTACGTCGTCCGATCCATAATACCTTATCAAATGTGCCAGTCCCAAAAATATGTACATGAAGAAAATGGAGCCCCCATAAGAGGCTATGGTCCATCCATGAATATTTTGCTTTTCCTTTAAAATGCTATAAACAATTACGGTTAACAGAGAGAAAACTGACGAAGCTATCATCACATTTCCATAGACAAAGGAAAGTGGGCCAATTTTGGGAGGTTCAAATAGGTACTCGGAGCATGTCACTAGAAACATTTCTCCCTCCCCATTTCCAAACGGATTTGAATTTCCATATTCCGCTGCACCGTCAATGCAGTAATATGGAGTAGACTGGAGCGTATAACACTTTTTGTTTTGCTCTGGCAAATAGGTGGGTAAATCCTGATCCGGCATTACAACCGCTTTCCAGTCTTTTCTGTACATTATTTTCCCATCTTTTCGAATTTTAAACTGAAGCGAATTAAAGTCGCGCTGAGTTAAGTTGGAAAGTTGTTGTGCAAAGAAATGACTCGCTGGAATTGGCAGTGTTAAATTATTCTCGCAGCGATATTTAAAGGAACGAGGAAATTTGATGTAGTAATGGGGAAGTAGTGAAGAGTGTTGTTCAGAGGATGACAGCTTTGATGAAAGATGATGATAAAACGTGGGATGGAACAATGCCCCGGTTGATGACTTTATACAAGCTTTACGAGAGAAACTGTAAATTTCGTCAGGATTGCAACATTTTTGAAGACAGGGTCGCTTTCCTTCGGGACTGTTCCAGGGTTCTGTAGTGCAATCCTCTGCTTGGGACTCGCACAATAATAACTGAGCATATTCTGCATTTAATTTATTTATGCAGTACTCTTGAGGACTGTAAAATTCAATATTGTTGTAGCCAAAGTAACCGTTTCTCAGGAAACGACCTTGACTATTGCCAACTACATCAAATTCGTCCATGGACAAGGTTAGGAACTTTAGGGTAGTGGGACAGGTAGGCTTATGAACTTGAAACATGTAATGGGACCGGTTTTCGGAGGGAAATAGGTGTGGTGCAGGATACCAATAGTAGCCAAGTTGGTCCATGTCCAGCAAAGAAGACTTGTTTGGAGTGATGTAATAGCCGTCCGAGTCTATAAAACCTGAGCACAGAGGCAGAGTAATCATCCACTTTCCTTCTTGTTCCCCAACTTCCCCGTTTTCGTACTCCAGGTTGGGATTTTCCATGACAACTGTGTCGTTTTCATCTAGCCAGTCAAAAAGGTGAATTATAGAAAGATTGCTAGGGCTGATGACCAGAGATCCGTTGGGGGAACTAGGACTTGATTCGGGCTTTGGGGAAAACAATGTAAGGGCGTAAAATAGTCTAGTAAAAACGTCAAAAAGCATGTTGGAGAATAAAACAGTTTAGAAATACAACTTTGGTGACAGATTAATGACAAATGAATGAATGGAATTGTTTCATTGAACCTTCTTAAAATACATTTTTTTACAAAGAGTAATAACCTTACTATTACATATCTTGGGCATTTGACTTTGCTTTGAATTTCAGTTTTGGAACAGGAAACCGCAAATACGCAACATTTTTGCTATTTTAGCTTTAAACTTATGACTCTGTTGCTATTTACAATTATCATTGTATGCAAATCTGGCTGCATAGCTTTGACCTATTTATTTGGATGATCCAGTAACCTGATTTTAACAGTCCAAAGTTGAAAGAACCACAAAGATATTTGAGAACAAGTATTATGGTTCTACTATTCCAAAAATATTATTGTTTTCTTGTTGAGGTTGGCAGTGAATCATTGGCTATTTAAATAACAAAATGCATTTAAAGTCACCACGTCATCTTTCGGATACTCGACTGACGTGCTAAATGATAATTTGTCATAGAACGGCTTTCTTTTAATCCGAATGACTTGATGTGGAAAGTACGCTAGCAAAGTTTAATATACATTTTCATCAAACCTTTCTACCTCTGAATTTCTCAGGTGTAAAATTCGTTCCGCCGAAAAAACCACAAGCGAAATTGCTAAGCCAATTAGCATCACTACAAACACAACCAAAATGTTGCCATGCATACTGGGCTTTATCAACGTAGGATAATTATCCCGTTCGTCTTTCGCCAAAGATCCCACTCGTATCAATTCTGTCCATCGTTCCATAATTCCCGACGATTGAACACTTTTCATTCGTTGAATCATTACTGGAGGTATATTACCACCTAACTGAAAGGAATGATATCCTTTAAAGTAGAATTCCTTTCCCAAATGTACTTCCGTCCTATCCATCTTTTCTCGCAACCTTCTTGCCAACTCAATGGACTTGTACCTAGGAACTATCAACGCAGTTTTGTTGCATCTTCTTAAATCTTCCAACTGCACTTGTTCCTCCAAATCCCAAAACCAACTCGTAAGATTTTCCACGTAGTCAGTCCACCGGTTCTCATAGCGATTCTGCTGATGATTATGCTGAATAACCCTATTTAAAACTTTGTTGACAACATCTAGTACTAAAGGGTGCAACTGGGCGTGTCTGTCTAAAAGCATTTCTGTTGAATTTAGTAGCTCCATAATCATTAGCGGACTGGATATAAATGTATTAATTTCAGCTTCAACTCTAATTCTAAATCCTCGTTCCCGTATTCTTCGCCTGGTAACTTGGAACGCTATCTTGGAGTCATTTCTCAATCTGCTCAAACCCTGAAAAAACTGGACATTGGAAGCTCTTGTGTAAAGCGTAAAATTTTCCTGAAGCAATTGTTGTACTGTATCATAAGTTAAAGATTTTCTGGGAGAAATTATTTTACGCAAATTTTCATTTTTGTACGAATTGCTTAAAACAACCGAAGACAGGTAGAAGAAAGCCACTGCCACTTTTACGGGATTGTTTTGAAAACTTGATCTAGAAAGGAAGCTAGCATCTTGCTCTACTAAACTTTTCATTAAATTGTGGGCTACAATTAGTGGCACTGCACTTTTTACTAATGACAATTCTCCTACTACAGCTACTGTAATCACTATGGCCACACAGACAACAGCCAGTCCCGTTAACAACCACACATAAATGTCAAAGTTATTGATAAACTGTAGAAACTGCAAAGCACTCATTTGTCTTCTACCACAGGTAACAAACTGAAGACTATTCACTTTGTCTTCAGTAGTCAAGGGAAAGGTTTCTGGAAACTTGCCATAGTAGAGCTGAGCAGTTACTGATAACAACTTTCCTCCTCTGAAACTCCAACCATAATCGATGCCTCGTGAAGCTTCAATTTTTCCGTTTACGCATTCGTTAGAAGCGTTAATAACATAACTGTAATTCCCCATGATGGACTGCCAAATGTGGGCGTGTGCATGAGCCATTTTATCAGTTATTCTCGAGAAACGAAGCCAGTCGGTTTGCCTCTTGGAAATAAAATTGGTGCATCCATGCATTTGTCTCGAAAAACTGCTTAGAGTTTGATCATTACCTAAGGCACTTATTATTTGCCAGGTATGCATAAAATTGGAATGTGGGAAGGAATCCATTTGGAGGTTAAAATTTTTAAATGAAGACAGGGTTGCCGTTCTCCAATGTTGTGATGAACATGCTAGACAGAATATTGTCACGTTTGAAATGTTATTACCATTATCTACTGGCATTACCATTATAGCGTCATGATTTACATTGGGTTTCTGGTCTCGGAGTCCTTTTTCCACTTTTGTTTTAAAGCTTACAGTTTCACTAGTATCATTTCTATCGTTGGACACAACGAAAACATGAATGTTTGGTATGGATGAAGGAAGAATTTTAGAATGGTCATAGTAGGAATAGTCATACTGGAATATACTGCGATAGCCAAGATGTATACTATAGGATTCCCCAAAACTTATCTTGGATTGAGCAAAGTGTACTGCATAAGCGGGAATGAATAGAGAAAACTGAGCGAGACAATTCCAAGGCTTCACTTTCACCGCAAAGTTAGATATAGAAAATTGTGTACACAAGCTGTCTCTTATGCCTTCCGCTGCTGACAAGAATTTTGAAATCGGACAGGGAATAGCTTCACCGGTAATCTTGACAGAGTTCAATGTGGAAGGAAACCAGTCAATGCTAACTTGTCGGTCAAATTTTTGCTCTCCTGGGTAATCATACGTGTTTGTTCGATTTACCAAAGCAGGAATTAGCCTTCTTAACAAAACGGGATATTCAAAATCCTTGAGGTTTACGTTTGGGTAATTATCCAAAAGAATGAGACAACGGGAGTCGTAGAATGGAAATAAATGTTCTTTCAAATTGATAATATCGGTTGGTATGTCTCTCCAAGTTTCTTGCTGAATTTGATAAAACAGGGAAGACAAGGTGGAATCCATTAATGCCTTGATAGCAGCATCCTCATTGTTATTATGCATGATTCTGCTCACTGGTCGACCTTCAAATATTGAATTTAAGAGTGTAGCCCGACTTAAGCTTGAAATACTTAGAATAATACTACAACTTACACTAAATAGGATTTTCCGTTTCATTTTTATGTCACCTTGCACCACGGTGTACAACCAAAGGTCATTAGGTCGTTAATACGACATTCTGTCCGTACAACAACCTTCGATTGCTTAGAATTTTTAACGAAATCTATCGCTAGCAAATTTTTCACTATCCAAAGCTACAACTAATACATAATTACATTAAGGTAGTCCTCCTTCAATAGTTTGTATTATGTTTACATAAGTGTACGGTTCAAATATTCTCTTTAATTCAATGTAAGGTAAGCAAACAAGAATATAGTACAGGGTACAAACTATTATTCTGGGTAATTATATCTCCAAACAAATTACAGTTTGGAGGAGTACTCATTGTATGATATTTTATTATTCTGACATATTATTACGAATTTCATAAATAAAGATGACGACGAAAATAGTTCTATTTCCACATTTTGTAATCATGCGTAAGAAAGATAATACAAAAAGAATCGTACTACACAAAATAATAGTAAACTGTTAAAGTATTGTAATTTGCGCTTTATTTGTTGAAAAAGAAAAGTTTTCAAAAGAAACATTTGACAATAATCTTCTTACGAAATTCATGTATTGCTCTCGTTATTATTCTACTACTTTAGATTCAATTAAATAGATTTATTTAACGATAAATTGATTAACCTGATGTAATATAATATGTAACTTGCTTGTAGAAGAAATCTTTGGCAATAAATGCAAACGACATGCATAATATTTAATCTATGAAGCGGTTTGTTTAACGTCTTATGAAGCTGTTAAATTAAATAGTATTCAACTATTCTCTTAGCTTAAATATGTTTTAATATTAAGTGTTCCAGTTCCAAAAGCTAAATAGTGAAGTCTTATTTAAATTTATGTTATATTACCTACATATTTTCAAAGTCGATGAATGCTGTAAGTTTGAGTACAGTTAATTGTGCTTTAGTTAGATATTAACAACAAAGATGCATGCAGCGGATTGTATGTCATATATTAATTCAGTAAACTTACAGTAAAATTCCATCAATAGTTCTTTCTACCACAGTTTGATAATAAGTTGCCTTGGTTTCCTTTTTCAGAATGAAAGAGTCTCCACATTTTACCGAGATCGGTTTCAAACTTTGCAGCTGCCTCCTTCCTATTTTGAATTCCTTTCCGTGCCTAAATTCAGTTGAATGCCTTACTTGTAATGTTTTAAGCAAGTCATACGAGTCTTCATGATAACTGGTAATGAATGGGAACAAGAAGAAGGTCACCCCCCAGTACACTATCGCTAATACTGGTATGAACCAAGCCATATAAGTGGGTATCCTGTCCAGATATTTAACCATGATTACATGACAAGAAACGATGATAAAAAGGAAGGAACTCATTAGTAGTTGCACCCATCGGGAAAGAGCCCCCTCCCATGTTTTGCCGACGATTTGAAACTTCATGTAACACAAACAAAAATGATCAACCTTGCGTACATGCTTCAGACTTGCCAAGTACTTTGTTTGCATTTCAAACCAAAGAAAGAGAAGTCCAAAGAGGGTTGTAAATGTCCTAGAACATTCTAAGATGCCAAGGAATGTGATGATGTATCGGACAGTGAAAGCAAATATATTCGGAAGGTGACAATCGTTGCAATATGTGGTGGTATTTGCGCTGCAAAGGAAAGTACTACTGGTGAAATAGGTACATACGTTATAATATGGATCAGCTTTTTTAAGTATCCCTATTACAGGAAAAGCTAGAGGAACAAATATGGAGGCATAAATGTCTAATAGCATAAATTGATTGATCTTTGCAAAAATGGCACCATGTTGTGTTCCTTCAAGATCACGTCCGTGTTCCACATATTTCCAGTCTATTTGAATAAGTAGTAAAAAAAGTCAGGCAAAATGGTTTATAGATTTTGAAAATAAGGTTAATAACCTTAGGTTATATTGCAAATGTTAGTAAATTCGCTCTTACCAAAATGGTCTAGAAGATTCCTCATACGATTAAATCCTGCGACCACATCATTTACATACCAGAATATTATCAAAGCGCTACCAGTAATGCTGATATTCACTGGGAGCAAAATAATTGCATACAATACCGAATCGATTTTGAAGTGAGATGCTTTTACAACTGTGAAAGCCAATCCTGGAACAGAGCATAGCCAACTACAGGTGCCTGATATGAAACACCAAATCCAATATCTCCGGGCAGTTTTGCCGCGGCAGTACAAGTTTTGCTTTTCGAAATCCCATTGCAAAACAGGAGGATACAGAAACCGAAACGTTTTGTAGCATTTGCTTACAGATTCAATGCAAAAGAGGTCGACCATTTTGGTTTTGTTAAGAAGAACCAAATATTTATCCTTTTATATACTCCAATAGAGCTTTATTAAAAAATTGGAAATATCCAGAAGCCAATAAAAAATGCTCCATGTCATACCTCATATTAATTAGTTTTGATAAAGAACAAATTTTCCACGTGTAAATAATAATATTTAAACGGTATCGTTAAACAAATCATTATTGTGTAGCTGTATCACGAATCCCAGCAATTGCATTACTACATACTATAAATATAGTTGTTGTTAATTTACTCAAAACAACAAAGATGATAACAAGTCATTTTATCTCGAAGCATATTTTACCTAAGTAAAACATGGATTTTGATTTCTTGAACAATAAAAACATAATGTTTCCTCTTGTGCTGACCTAATTTACTGATTTGACAGTTTCAAGCCAACACGCGATCATTTTTCCTCGTATTCTTTTGTCTATAACTCGTTACTAATATTAACTTTTAAAAATATACTTAAACAATCAGTAGAAACAATCAATCGAGAGATTTTAAAAACAGACAGACATTTGGGACAGACCCAAAAATGAGTTCCGTCTGGTGAACAAGTTATTAAGTAATCAAGATATAATAGTTTTGTATAAACATTTACTAATTTCATAATAGTATTTACTTTTAGTTTAATCGTGCCATTTGATCCAAATGAAATCGCGATGGCCACCGCGATTAGATTAAAGCCTTACATTATTACATTTGGTTAACTTTTAATTCCAAAATTTTTGCCAGCAAGAAATGATTTAGCAAAAATATTTTGTTTTGTTTTAGGCCCAATCATTGTGTGGTGCATACTTCTGAACACAATAAAAACACAATACTATGATCAAAGTAAGATTTAAAATATTACCAAAATTAGATTATTACAAGTAGTCATGATACACAAACCGTACGACTATTTGCAACTATCGTTCAATAACAATAACTAAAGAAACATTACGAAGTAATGTAATAACAAAAGCAATTTGATGTATTAATCATGTAAAACATGTTCTAAAGCTTACTCAACTTACAGTTCGACAAACGTTTTCTTTTCTGGTATTAGCCCTTTTATACTAGACCAGGGTGTAGGTCTAGGTTATGTCTGAGTTGGTTTATTAAGTAATTTACAAAAGAATACACGTGCAGATTTCCCAGTTTCGTTAGTAATTTTACTACGTTTTTTAAAAATCAGCTAAATTACATGAGATTTGAAATATCAAAGACCGCAAAATTCTAGAAGAATTACAAAAAATCTCCATTTACCACGGTTTTGTTATCTGTCAAAGACATTAAGTATTCTGGTGGATATTGGATATTCAGTATTTAGTTTAGTAATTCGTGTCTAAATCTCGAAAAATCACAAACACAAAACAAAAAACAAATAGAAAACAACACTAATAATTTTAAGGGTTCAAACATTCTTTATGTAACTATGTAAGTAGTAACTAGTATATTCATCGATAAATTTCTATGATATACAATATTATGATATGACATATTATTTAAAATATAAAAAAACATGCTTTAACGAAACTGTATCTGACTAATCCTTATTCCCAATGTCGACTTGCCAATTTCTGAAACAGTACATACTTCACACAGTTTCCCAGCAAATTCTGGTACGTATGTTGCCCCACAAAAAGGGCATTTCACTTCAGCTTTTCCTCGATAAATTGGTTTGTAGGATTTTGCGCACACAGAAAAGGGATTATGTTCATCATACTCCAATTCTGCTGTTGAGGAGTCGCATTTGTTTTCACAGGCCTTCAGTAATTTTCTTGTCTGTATTACTAAATCTCCTGAAGGTCCAAGCTCCAATAATCGTCTTGAAAAAACCGCTGCATTATTAAAGTAACCCATTTTGTAGCTCAGATTCATAGCAGTTCTCAAAGCCAGCATGAGATGTACATTATCCAAAGAACAATGCGTAAAGTACGCTGCCAACTCCAAACTCCTCCGATTATCTGCAACTGACTCTTTGGGAAGCGTCTTTCGATACATTTCCATTTGTAAGCCCAGTATGTACTCTTTACACAAGGAAATTAATTCCTGCGCTTTTGTTACTTCAGCCTTGTTTTGAACCACCAATAACGGAATGCTAAGTAGTAGGTTTCGGAACGCATCTTTGGCTTCCATGAATTGCCCCTTTGTAACTAGTTCATAGCAACCTTTGAGTTGCAGCTTAACCATTGAATCCAAATTGAGTATTTGGCAAGCTTGGGGGAGTGAAATAGATTCCTTCAATGTTAACGTTGGCAACACTGGATACATGGCTAGTTCCGGAAGATCTGGCACGGGTGTGTACACCACGTGGGATCTTTTGTATGCACGTAAAAATAGCTCCCGATAAGGTACAATGTTAATCAGCCCAATTTGTTCTTGTAACAACCTTGCTGCAGATTCAAAGTTTCCAGAGAGGATATGAACAATAGGCAATCGGTATGCACTTTGCCACTTTTCCGGAATAGAAACGCCTTTGGTTGGTACTACATAGTAGCCAACATCAATGGCCCCTTCCAAATCAGTGGACGAGACTGAAGAAAGTACAATTTCCTCATGATCATCCCAACCACTTGGTTCTATAACAGAAGTTTCGTTTTCATCTTTAGGTTGTCCTTCTTCATCAACTACTGTAAAGTCTCCCCCACAATCTGCCCATCCTCCTTCAACAGTGGTGGTCAGAATTAGATTTTCATGAGATTGTTGTTTAAGCAGCGGTGATACTAATGGCTTTCCGTCAAAAATGCTCTGTAAATCAGTTTAACAATTGAGTTGATATTTTCTAATGTAAAAAATATGAACAATATTTAAAATCTTACCTTTGAAACCTTCAATAGCGGCCAATTTTCAGGTTGGCTGAGCAAAGGTTCAGGGGGTCGTAGGCTATCTCCTCTACCATACACTCGATCACCAAACTTTTCCAACACTTCCGGACTAATGCTGGATTTGATTTGCTCAGCAGTTTGCGTACGGTTAGACCCAAGGGCAAGTTGATACGCAAGCAGCGTCTTTCCATCACTCTCTGAGTTTCTTAATAATTTGATTTGGCCATCTACATCTCCACTAACCAGACTCATCCAGTATAGAAAAGAGAGAGAACTTCCTTGAGCTGCGGACATTTTCCCTAGCTTTTTAAATTTCTCCATGTTTCCAGTGATTAGGTAGAGGAAAGCCAATTTTGAAATGTTTCTTGTTCTTTGATAACAAAGTTCCGCTACTTGGTGATTTCCCAAAAGCATTGCCAATTCTGCCAATTTATTCCACACTGGTACCTTGTCCAATACACGCGCACAATCCAGAGCCACCTCCACATTACAACATTCCAAGGCCAAATTAAATCTGGTTCGTTCATCATGTTTTTGCAAGAAATGGAGTGCAATCTCAGGATAGCCTTTTCGGTGCAGGTAGCTTATAATAGATTGGCCAACAAGCTTGCAGCTTCGTATCATTTCCACAACCTGATTATAGTTGCCTGTAATTAAAGCTGTTTTGAACAGCAACTCGGTAGTGTCAAGCTTAAACTTCTGAGGTTTGCACTCTCTGTCAAAGCACAGGATCATCTCATCTTTCACCGCAACGATGTAAATGGGTACGTCTAAGCTTCGAATTGTTCCAGTGTCACTAAAAACCAAAAAAATGCAATTTTAAAAGATGAATGATAACGTTATAAATATGAATTGAAGTAGAACTGAGCATTATGATGACAAGTGTTTACCCATTTGTAAGAGCGTATTTCAGATGACCACTAGTATTGTATATGAATGCCCCGAGATCCGAAACTGCTTCTCTCCAGGCTCCTGACTTGACCTTTCCAGCTTCCACGAAAGAAGTGTACACTTCCAGCTTTTTGTTGCACAACATAATGGAAGATTTTCCCAAGAGTGCCACTAGATTCTTGTCATTAGACCATACTGCCCGTTTTATCTGACAAACCGACTTTACGCTTGCCACCACTTGCTTCAATTGAGTATCAAAGAGAATCACCGAAGTCACTCCTTTCTCTGTAGCGTCCAACTGATGAGGTTGCTGTTGTATTAACACCATTCCAGTTCCAGCCGCGAATATGCTGTAGCAGTTAAATGGGACTTGAATCTTTTTAGAGATTTCATTCTTTGTGTTCTTGATCAAAAGCTGGTTTTCACCAAAGAGCACAGCAAAGCGATTACGACCCAGCCAGCAAGCATTTCGTCCCGAAGACCTTTTCCAATCTCGAGGTGAGTCAGGAGGCAAGGAAGGATCCTCATGTTCTGGAATCCCATAAAGTTCGTACGAAGAGTCATAGTTGCTCAGTAGAATGGAATTCTCGGCTGGATTGTAAGACAGCATAGCATAATTGGCACGACCTTCCGTTCGAAGCCTCATAATGGAAATATCCTGGCCTGTGACAAGGTTACTTCGACGAAGGTACTTTTCCTTTACGTAGAGCATGATATTCTGGTGAATCACCCAAACCGGTCTTTCTCGTTCCAGTTTAAAGAGCATGAGTCCTGAATCATGACCAGCGCAAAATAAGTTTTTCTTTGGATGAGCAGCAACCACCCAAAAACGGTCATGATTGCGACGATAAATCTGAAGGCTTGAGCGTCGTGTCATGTCCCAAACTCTAAGGGATTTATCTTCAGATCCAGAAATGACTACTGGTTGTCTAGGATGAAATATGGCCGAACTGACGTTGTTGTAGTGACCCCGGAATGTATCCACCTCCCATGTTTTCTCATCCCCCATCCTCCATAACTTGATTTGACGATCATCAGCCCCAGAAAGAATCAGTGGAAGTGTGGGATGAAATGTGGCCCAGTTGACACCCTTATCATGTCCCTCCAGAAGAAACTTGGTAACAAAATCCGCTTCCCCAAACAAATCTACGTTCAACTTTCCATGGGTAGGAGACTTATCAAAGCTCTGAGGGGTTGCTGATGCATAACGCTTGACCACTCCAGAAATGTCCCAAACGCGAATGGTTTGATCCAAACTAGCAGACACCACCAAAGGTTCCGTGGCATGAAACTCGGCATACATCACATAATGATTATGACCAGTAAGAATGGCAAGAGCATCCCGACTCTGCCAGTTCCAAATTCGAACAGTTTGGTCATCCGAACAACTTAGGATCCAGGGATGCTTCTGGTGAAAACTCGTAGCCCGTACGTAGTCCAGGTGACCCAGCAGCGTAAACACGCCCCTGCGCTGCTGATAGTTCCAAACCTTGACTCGATAATCATCCCCTCCAGACACGAAAATGGGCTGCTCATTATGAAACGCAATGCCCCTCACAGGTCCGTCGTGACCTTCAAACTTTTCCAGGCAGTTATTTAGCTGGTAATCCCATAGCTGAATGATGCCAGAGTGCAAACTGTAACGACAAAAAGGGCCATGAATTTTAAAACTGAACTTATCTTTAACGTTAACAGAATGCTTTACAAAACCATTTACCTGGCAAGAAGCCACGGCCGCTTGGGATGAAAGGACAGACCCTTCACGCGTGCACTTTTAGGTTCAAATTTAACCAACATTTTATGACTGCTTAGTCGCTTATCTTTAGATTTAACCATCGAATCGAAAACATTTAACATTTAACCTCGGAGCAAACGGAGCAGAGATCAGATGACAATCAATGACAAGAATAAGGAAAATTCTTTGAGTTCAGATGGATGTCGTTGAAAACTGCATAATTCACACACGTCATGTTGCTAAGGAGACAACTGTAATGATAATGTTGGCGTTCGTTCTAGCCTAAGAATTAAGATGACGTGTACTTTTCACACTTCCGTCGCTTCGTCCCTCGTGCACAGCCAAGCAGCGGAAGAGAAAGCTTTCAGCTCTCTTTCAGCTTTATGCAATCACATGAATCGGGCACTGCCCTACAAAGCGTTACATAATAGTTTTGGATGATGCAATAAGTGCTGCGGAATTTCATTCATATTTCATCTCTGCAACCGTCCAATAATTAATTTTTAATCATTTCCCATCACCATTATTCATGATTTAACACTAGTATTTTACCAGCAGTAAAGTACATAATACTTCAATATTTAATTTAATTAATCATAATTAATTCATTAGACAAGTCCTACAATTTCTATAAAAATGACGCTTATCTGGAGAACAAAGACTTTAGCTTATCTTTTTCACTTTCTTGCTAGCTTGTTTTACCTGAGCCTTGACTTCATGAAATGCGATGCATGTAGGCTTATGACAGGATACTGAGAGCCAGAAAGCCACGTCAAGCTAGACAGCAAAAAGCAGAAGAACAGCCAACAACCAAAACTAGCGACAAGCAGACAAGCAGCAGCAGATGATCTGTCCAGCACTCAAGTCTGATGAACCAAAACAAAACAGATCAAGCACTCCAGTCGTCCAGTCCAGACTTCCCTTTTCTGTTTTCATTCCATACCTTTCATTCAAGTGATAAGCCTTGAAGATAAGTGATCATGACATGAACAGTTTACTGTTCTATAATCTATTGCTAGTAAGTTTAGTGCAGTATTTAATTTGCAAGTTTTACGTGTCCCTAGTTTCCCCAAGCACAGTTTCCCAGTCATTTTAAATTGCCATTAATTTTAGAAAACTAGCATGGTAAACCAGTGCTGTAGACACCTTAAAAAGGTAAACCAGCCACTGAAGCCATGGAATGCTTTCATCACATTTCCGGCAGAGGTACCGACCATGAATATTACAAGCAAGTTTATGTTTGTGGGTACACGCGGTAATCAATCAGACTAAATTAAGTGATTTGCTATTTTGTAGCTCTGGAGCATGATTCTGGAGGACATACAGAAACCAGAGGACTTGTGGAGCTTATACAGGGCATCCCCACAGTTGGAGGAGATGCTAAAGCCGGGCTATGAAATGTGGTTGTTTGAACTGGTAAGTGAATGAAATATGTAGTTTGACAGTTAAGTTCCTTTTTTGAGAGTTAAGTAAATTAATTTGATATTGCTGTTCAGGTATTGCCACACATTTTCAAGTATTTAGCAACCCCGGAGGTTTTCAAGATGCGTTTGACGTGCAAAGAGTGGTGCAGTATTATGGACAACTATCTTGATAACCATCCGTCTGTTCGTCCTTTTAATGCTCTTGGGGATAGGCCGAATGTTAATTGCAACAGTCTGACAAATACAACCACGGCCCGGTGTACTGATTACGTGTACTCCTTTAATCACATTCAAACATTTGCTAATTTCTATCGCAAGGTGGACAGTCCCAAGAGAAACCCTTTTCTGGGAAGAAGTGTTAGTTTGGTTCCGAAAGAAGATGTGTATTTGGAAATCACAAGATATTTCAACCAAGCTGTGCGATTTTTTAATTCTTTCGGAGAAAACATTTGGTACGTGACGTTTTCCAACTTTACGTGCATGTTTTTGCTAACGCCCTTGGAATTTTATAAAGGGTTTCGCGAGTGCCTGATTAATTTGCCTAATTTAAAGTCACTGGAACTGGAAGTGGCAAGTATTATTAAAGGGAAAGAGGATAAAGATAAAAACATGGAACTGGTCCAGTTCTTAGAGAAAAACCCATTGCCTTCACTGCCTTACTTGGAATCTTTGGACCTTACCTTAAATGACATGCCCTCGGAGTTCCATGAAATGTTTTTTACTTTGTATTCTGGTCAATTGAGAAAGCTCAACGTGAAGCTAACTTTGTGGAAGGAGGTGTATGGAACGGGTCTACAGAACCTAACCGAGCTGGATTTGCGTCACGTGAGATCATTGACAATGCTACGAGGATTTCTGCGAAACTTGGACTCGCCGTTTCTTCAGAAATTCTCCCTGTTTCTTGGATTTCCATTGGGAGTGACTGTATTGTTCCAACTGCTGGCTAGGTTTGAGCATTTGTGTGTTTTACGAGTTAGTTCGGACAGAGGAGCTACGACACAGGCAAGACTGACAGAATTGGTGCCTTTGACTCCAGTTCATTTACGCTCTCTTCAAACTTTGGAACTTCAGGACTCTCCAAAGTTGACTTACGCATTTTTGGTGGGACTGCCACTTCTTCAGTCGCTAGTCATCTGGAAGAATAAAGTTTCCAGGGGAGAGGAAACGGTTATAAAGGGAAGTGGCATTGTCCAGCTACGTAAATACATTTGTAGCGCTGAGACTGATTGCTTGTATCATTCCAATGTTTGGAAAATTACTCCTAAGCTAAAGAGCTTGGTTGTGAAAAGTGGCAGTAGTGATGGGACTGTTCAGTATTATACACGACAAATGTATGAACACTTAAACTTTAATACTTAAACTAGTTACATTTAACTTTTTGTTGTTACCAGTGAAATTCACTGTTGAATATCAATTGTATTCTAATCATGACCAATATTTATAATTAATTTTAAGTACTATTTGTATATTTTTATTATTATAATTATTATTGACAATACTTTTGTATCATGCTGAAAATAAAAACAAACCTCGATATTGATGTGATCGCATTTATTTTTAAAATGTTATCTGATAATTACTTTATTGATTTCCATTGAAAAATTCTTTAAACAGATCACTTGAAGTGAGAATATATAAAACAATGAGATTAAGTAGCCTATTTTAATAGCTACCAAAATATTACAGTGAACCAAATATAGACACGTGGAGCCTCTGTGTCATTAGTATCGTTCATCTACTGCTACTGCATCGAATGTTTCTTTTCCAGTCCCTAATTTCTGTAGATTCCTGTTGATTTCTGGCTTGGCAACTTGGCATGCCATTTGAATATTAGTTTGACTACAGCTAATATGGCACATTAGGTTTCATCAAAGTCAAGTAATTAGACGCAGTTATCTGGCATGTAGCTGAAATTCAGCAGTTCAATATTTTCAATATAATATATTATATTTAGTTTTTTGAAAATAAAGAAATTGATAATATTTTACCTTGTAAAGTAAGCAAATACGAGTAAGCGGTCCGTTATTGTCAAGGTCGGGTAGGCTGCAACTAGCTATGTGGCATATAATATTTTCCCATTTTCATTTCCTAAACATCTGAAACTGTGTCGTCTCCATAAATTTTTTGCGTTTTAAAGTCAACCTTCAACCGTACGAAAGGTATAAACGATAATGATGAAACTTCATCATGATTAGAGCTCCAATAATACTGTTCTATATTAGCATGGAATGTACTGTGCCAAAGATCACTAGAGGTGGGTAGCATAACCTTAGAATAAGTTTTAAATGCGTAGCTTTTTAATTTTAGTTACAGTGTTTGTTTCTCATTTGCAATTATCGATTATCCACCTTCAACTAATGTTTAGACACTGTATTAGCACCATTATTGTCACTAACAGAATCTGACTAGAAGTTAGTTTCGCCCCAGAGCTTACAAGTATTGTATCATCCCTGTACTCGTGCGGTTTAGGTGCATCCATCTGCATTGTTGAACTTTCTCTGAATTTGTCTTCCACTTTCATTGAATCCTCCTCACTCGCCACTACCACCACCACCACCGTCCGTGCTTTTTTACACGTTCCATTTCCTGTTGCTTCGTATCCTGCAAAGCACTGACACTTATCTCCTGTGCCACAAAACGCATGAATGACACAGCGATTCACATCGTACTGTTTACAAGTTTCCTTCACTTTCAACGAGCATCTTCCTCTTTGCTCATCATAAATTGTACCCTTTCCACAATTTGCATGCGAGTCCTTTTGACAAGTTTTATTTTCAGGAATCTCTTGATACCCCAAAGCACACTCGCATTTGGTGTGCCATTGCAGAGTGGCCTGATTTCTGATTTGTACACAGTCTGCAAAATTCACACATTCTCCCTTGGCAACTTCGCACTCTTTGCCCACCTGTACCTTACAGTCATGCCCTTCCTTATCGTATATTCTATCTTCTGAGCACCGGCATTGTCCCTCCAGGCACCTCATTCCCTCCAAACCACAATCTCCATCCAACTCACAACTCGATCCTTCTTCCGGTACACATGTCTCACCTTTCCCCACAAATCCTTTGACACACTGGCAAACTCCGAAAAAGTCTCTGTCCACTTCCCGATTCGGATCCAGAACACACTTGGCGTTGACCACACATTCCTTTTTTATGTTGCTAAATGGCACCAAGTCACACTGATGACCCGGTGGAGCAACGCATTTTTCCATGTACGTGTCATAAATTAGGTGGGAGTCACCTTCAATGTGACACGAGCATGTTCCCGTGTCGTCACATGATAAATATTTATTAATGTTACATAACTCCTCGTTGGAGTGTTCAAAAGTTGTGCAATTTGAGCCAAACGACTTAAGACAACTATCTAACTCTGGAACATAGTCAAAGAAGGGTTTGCACTTGCAATGACGATCCACGCAGACTTTGTGCACATCTCCACAATCTCTGGATGTCAGGCAGGATTTTAGTGGTAACGTGCTTGAGCTAATTATACTTGCGTGGGTGGAGACGCAGATGGTGGTCAAGACGGTTATGAGAACACTGATAATTAGAGATAATACGGATGACGACTGTCGGCTGCTGAGGCAGTGACAAGGGATCAAGGTTAAAGGTTGCAGATAATATTGATACTGTTGCCGTGATAGTAGCATTTTGTACACACAAGTGCTTTACTGGGTTACCAAACTGTCTTGGCCACTTTGGCTACTTCTTGCTCAGTAGTAAGAACTAAACTGAACGCTAAGAGAAATATTTGGGGAAAACACTTTGTAATGCTAGCAGTAAGCAGTGGTGATTTGATATAGGAATGGCATGACATGAAATGAAACGCAGGATGATGGCTAGCAAAAAGATCAACAAAAGGGGAAAGGGGGATTGGTTCCATATGGCGTGTTATTTTATGGAACTTGGTACTTGACTTGCCAAAAAGGAGGAAATTGCTTCTGCGTTCAATACACAGAACGGCGAACAATTTTTTGACTTCTTCTTTCTGGCTTTGATTTACCTTACTGTTTAGTGTGTTTAGCGAAAAAGATTAAACGGAAACGGTTTCTAGAAAACGTGCGTCAGGACAGCCGAAAGGAATGATGTATCTAAGGTATAACTCTAACTTCTACTAAAAACCTACTTTCAAAGTGATATAATTCCCGACAAGTTTTATTGATAAAATCTGTTTATTCAACATTTAGCACATAGGTGGGGATAATCGCACTTCAAAGCTGTGTGCTCTGGCAAAGACTTTGCATATTATGAATGATGATGATGGTGAAAAACGCGTTCTTGTCAGGCTGAATGTGTTGTGCTGATAAAAAGATGATACGCTACACTGATGGATGGATGGTTAAAGTTTTTAGATTTCCAATGGCTCAACAGATACTCGATTTATGTGGAACAAGCTCCAACACCATTTAGGTGACTGAGTGTATGAAAATGGCTCATCTACTGCCTAATCTACGGGAAAATGCGATGGGGCCAGGGCTGTATTTATACGTATTTTGCAAAACATAATTGGTGTTGGTGGTAGAACACCCGAAGGATGTGTTTTTGCAATGGTGTCAGAGGCTTAGTAACCCCAGTTTATTACCAGTGCACGTACTTTTATATTTGCAAAGAGTACAAACACTTAATCCTTGTATAAATATTGCGAAAACGGACACAACAGCTAAAACTCATTATCAGACTTGTAAAAATATTTGCCGTTGCTGTCATGAGCTCAAGGTATGAGTAAAGCGAGTTTTAACGTTAAATCGTCAATTTCATTATTAGTCACAAGGCATTTCCTGGGATTAATTTTATCAAAAATAAAGTCTTTAGTATGGTAACTGTCTATAGTAACAATCTAAATTGATTGATGTATACCACCCACGTGTTTTTAAACGCCCTATTATCCAAACAAAAACGTTGCTCCAAGGTAACAAATATATAAAATACGTAATATTTCCATTTCAAAAGAAAAGCAATTTACTCAACAAGTAGGAAAAGAACCATTAGCGGTGTGTTTGGACAATGCGCATCTGGCAAAAGAAAGACTGCTTTTATTACAGGTTTTTATATGCATTTCCAGGGACATCTTGTATTTAACTTAGATCGCGAATCTAATAGTGCGAAATCAGAATAAATTCCTAAGACATTTCAATTACGGCTGCATTCCGATGAACACCTAGTATTTTTTGGACTGTTGGTTCAATGGCGTGGTGTGATGGGCATCTGTTTAACGTTCTTGCAAGTATTGCGTAGTATATGAAAAATGCATGGAAGGAGTAATGGGTGGGTAATATAGCTTGAGCTTTGGACTAAATTTTTTTTAAACAAAGTCTGCTAAATTTTGGGTCGGTCGCTGGCACGTTTTTGTTTTCAAAACAAAAGAAAGAAAAACATTCAAAAGCGGAAACCGTTTCTTCATCATCAGAGTACTATCATGGCTGCTGCAAGAATAAAACCTGAGAGAAGCCTTTAAAAATACATTTACACGACATGATAGATCATTTTAGTGCTCAAGTTGGTGATGGTCATGTACCGATGGTGATGGTCTCTCCTATACCGTGCTTTGTAGTTTACAACTTTTTAGCCCAGCTTTACCTTAACATAATTGCACGCGTTCAATAGCCGTTTGCATGACAATATACGTACACACAGACTCCAAGATGAGGCCGTCAAAGGAAAAGCTTCACTCAAGGTAATATAGCGTTCAGAACAACCTACGTCATATTAGTAAAATTAAAGGCTACCATAGTCAATGCAACATCAAACTTATGCCGAAAAGCTTGAAGTTTGCATTTATTGTCGCTAATAAAACTTGCTAAACTTGATTGAATAAAATCCCTGTCATAAAAGTATAAAGATTATACAAAAAGTTCTCGAAAACTCCGTAGTTATTCATGGAAAATAATATTGTACAAATATAATATGCAAAATAGCAATGATGCAACAAAGAACAAATCCTAGAATTCCTTACTTTATTTGATGAAATCATAAAATGTAAAACTTATAAATGTAGTTTTAGCATACTCTCTAATAGAGAGTCTCTATACATGGTTGTTACTTTTTATGGGAGTTCAGAGTCATCATAATCTTGAAAAAACACTGAATTGTCCATATATATCGATTTCAATTGTAGCAACCATGTTCCTATGAACAAAGAATTTTCTCTGGACTCGAAAATTTCGAAAATTCTAAGACCATTTAGGGCTGAAATGCGCATGTAAAAATAGCCAATAAAACAGAATTTTTGTTGTTGTTTAAAATGGGGACGATTTATTTTCAGAAATTTTGAAAAAAGGTAAATGGTAATGGTGCCATAATCGTATAAAAATTATTCTTTCAAATTCGGGCCAAATTGTGGGGTCGACTGTAATGTAATCATTGATTTGACGCGGTAGATTTAACCGAAGTAGTAAAAATACTGGGGCTTGGCAACTGGGGATGGAGCAGCGTAGGGGAGGGCACGAGCAACTGGGAGTGGAGATGGTCCAGCCAAAGCAACGGCAACAACCATGGCGACGAGGAGGAGAACAGCAAACTGTGACAAGAGAAGAAAAATAATTTTTTTGCAGTTTTTTAAAAATCTGATAATTCAAATACATTCGCTTACAAGCTTAGACATGATGATAGGGTTTGTTGTGGAAATCCACGTAGATGATTTTTGGTAGTGTTTGAATTGTTTGGGTACGGCTGCAACTGATGCTGAGTTGTACTCGAGGTTCATCTATTTATACTTAAGATAGCGATGTAGTTTTCTCAATTTAAATTGCATAATACAAGTAGAGGACGTGCTATACCAGACGAAGGTAATTCTGGAAATAGGACAAAAACTTGATCTTTAAATCATTACCTGCACAACTAATAAAAATGTCATCGCTCAGCACGAGTCCGACCTATTCCATAGAATTAGAACATTGATCGAGCATATTTTATTGGAAAGGATTTGCTTTGAGTACTTTTCCACATTTTTTGTAGCAAGTGTTGTTAGCAATTTTAAATTGCACATTTGAAGTTGCATCGGATTTGCAGTCGGTATTTGGTATGCCTTTGCATTCTTGAAAATTCTAAACTACATTTCCAAGTTTGTTAATCATTTCAGTCAACCTATTGTTTTTCCTAAATAACATTGAATCTGTCAATAGGACATGAAGACAGAAATGAGCTACGTACATGATTTACCTTCCAAAGGCACCGTGAAACTCATTTTTATTACCACGAAGACACATGAATTTTCTTGTTAAAACTCTTGGTATTGCATCAATTATTTAAAAATTTAAACTTTGAAGTTTAAATTATATCTCTTGTCTGTCAGAGCCCAAGGTTTCTTGTCAACGCAAAACTTGTACATTAAGTTACTATAAATATGACCAACAGGAAATTGTTAACCTTGACAAATTTCCAGTGATTTCTAGCAGATAGCTTTTCATCATTCAATGTGGTATTAGGTTGCGATATAAACTTGGAATCATTATAAATCCGACATTGAAACATTTCTAAAACTTGCTATGCGGTCTTCATAATTATGGGTAGTTACAAATATTGTTCACTTTCAATTTTAACTTGGATATACATCCGTTTTCGATCGTATATAAACAGACTTACGTTGGCAAACAAGTTATCAGTTTCATACACACATCCAAACCTCATCAGAAATCTAAATAAATATTCCACAGGAATTTTACAAATCCTACGCAACATGTCTAAGCTGGTAAGAATTATCTTATATTTTCAATAAAATTGTTAAAAGTTTACTATAATTTTACTACTTTTTATTTAACATTTTATAGTTTGCTGTCCTTCTTTTCGTCGCAATGGTGATTGCTGTTGCCACTGCTATCCCATCCCCCGATGCTAACCCGGAACCCCGTGCCTACCCAGTCCCTGCTCCAGTTGCTAACCCTCAATTCTACTATGTTTACGGTTAAAATGTTTCCCATTCAGAGTTACCATAACCTCTTACGACCAGGCAGGATTTTTGGAATTCTAAATACTATTCTGATAAATAACTTGTTATTTCAATTGTTAAAAATGTAAAATAAAAAATATATGCAATTATCTAAATGAAATGTAGAAAAGAATAGTTTTGAATTTTTTTAACCATTTGGATCCTACAAAATTGCTGAATAAAGCCAGAAATAGACAATTTCAGTGATACATACAGGTTTCTTCTCAGTACATAGTATATGGTTTTAATTGATTAAGATTAATGTTGAATATCCTTTAGCGAGTTTGATTAGCTTATGCTTAACAAAGTAAATTTGATATTCAACAGCAGATATTCAAATCAAATTAGAAATATTTTCCATGGCACCAAAATACATGATTGTATTTTTATAGTCATTACGTAATTATAAATGTATGAATGAGCATAAAAGCAAAGAAATTTATTTCGTCAGTGTTTCCGTGAAATACTAGTATATTTATCCAATTTATTATATAGCATGTAACCACAGACGCCGGAATATGTAGAAAAGAAAACAGAAAGCACACAGAATTAACCAGTATTTGCTTGACTAAGGGAGTTTCTGTGGTAATATGTGGTTTCTCTGCTGCCGTTTCTGCTTATAAATGGATGAAAACCAGACAAAGAAGCTTTGAGTTAATATTACATTACAACACACCCAAAATGTTGTTCAACACTTGAAGTACGAAAACAATTAACGTTACAGTGTAACTTGGAACAAAACAATTTGTCTCAGAAAAGCAAAAGTAAAATTTTGAAATACAAAATAAAATACAACTTCTGCAAATAATTTCCAATACACCTTTATTTTAACTTATATTTTTTTAAACACATTTCAACAGAAAAATGGAGATCTTTAATGAACCTGTGTTACGTCTTCCTGTGCTCTTACCTTCAAGCTCTTACACCTCTTATTATTTGGATAATAAGGGAAAGTCCATTCCTGTTCAACTTTCCCTTGACAACGAACACTTTTATCTTAGTATTGAAAAGTTAGACGAACCACTTTCATCCAGTTCATTTAATCATAATCAAAATAACTCTGGCACTAGTAGACCCACATTAAAACGGCAACTACGTACGATGTTTTCTCAGAACGAGCCAAGTTCCAAACGATCATCCGTAATTTCAAATTTCAGTATTTCCAGTTATCGCTCCGTATCACCCTCAATGGAACGAATATCAGTGCATGAAATACACACTATTAGTTTATCAGACTTTTGCTTAAAATTATGTTGCGTTAGTGGAAAATCTCTTACGCAAATTATGAACTGGACAAATGGAAACTGGAAGAGCAACATGAACAAGTGCAAAATACTAGAGATAATATGTGGTAAAGAGTTCAATTTGAAATGTTTCCGATTTTTTATCACAATAAAGCATGGAAGTATTGATAAGCGCAAGCATGGAGCATTCGGTAACTTAGAAGAGTGGGTGAAGCAAGTTGAGGATGCGGTAACAAACTACCATAAAATGCTATATTTTGAGAAAATGCGACTATGGTATCAGAGGCAATTCAATGAAGTCGCCAGGAGCCCGAGGTAATATTTTACTTTAAAATTTTTAAGAATAATTTATATGAATTAAAAATTTAGGATAATAATTTTTGAATTGTATAAATTTTTTTTTCAGTCAAGATCAAATACTACCTTGGAAACAGTTTCTGATGCGCAAAAAGTTCTTTATTCCAGACAACTTGCAGTCCATTGACTTTGCAGATCTAAAAAATCAGTATTTACAATGGCAAAGAGGATCGCGTACCAATTTTTCCGACAAATCAGAGTTAGAACTCATCTTCACTTACTTTATAGAGTCCTGCCAGGTCGCATCAAAAATTTTTGAGTGTTCTTTGAATGACAACTTTCCCAGTGTGTTACAAATATTATTCCAAAGCTATGCTGCATGCATTGAAAAGTATAGTCCAGACCTACCATCAGTACC
The DNA here is from genome assembly GCA_029691765.1 of Entomobrya proxima. Classification (NCBI taxonomy): domain Eukaryota; kingdom Metazoa; phylum Arthropoda; class Collembola; order Entomobryomorpha; family Entomobryidae; genus Entomobrya; species Entomobrya proxima. The sequence continues at coordinate 15,614,600 of CM056169.1, forward strand.
ACCCACTATGGATGGTGCAACGTGTTCCGTCAAAGAAGTTATCAGAAAATTTGCCAAAAATTTTCAAAATGAAACAGCAGCTCACCTAATTGATGAAAAATGGCTTTGTTCCTATTATGTATGATGGAAATGAAAGCATAGTTGACGTTGAAAAAGTATTTCTTAGAAGTGATTGAATTCATTTTATTGTTTTTAGATCCTTGACTATTTGTTCTCTTCCGATAATTCTGTTTGGTCACCTGAAACTTCCAAGGTGTATCAAGACATGACCAGGCCATTATCACACTATTGGATTGCGTCTTCCCACAACACCTACTTGACTGGGGATCAGTGCTTCTCAGAAAGTTCGGTGAAAGCATATGCCCGTGTTTTACGGGAGGGTTGTCGGTGCATAGAAATTGACATTTGGGATGGGCCTTCTCACAAACCTATTGTCAAGCACGGGAGAACGCTAACAACTTCTATAAAATTAAAAGATGTACTAGAGACTATTGCGGAGAATGCATTTCTTACTTCTTCATATCCTGTAATTCTTTCCATCGAAAACCACTGCAGTTTAAAGCAGCAGAAGACTATGGCAAAGTATTTCAGAAGAATATTCGGAAAAATGCTTGTTACAAAGCCATTAAATACAGAGGGACAGCCTAAAATAACAGAGTTGCCCTCACCAGAAAAGCTTAGAAATCGAATTATTATAAAGGGAAGAAAGCTACCAAATGGACCAATTGTACCGGAAGCATGTTGTGATACCCCGGATTCGGTGGATTCGAATTCCTGCGACTGTCTGATTACCGATGAGTTGCTAATGATGAATGGTAAAAAGGTGTGGAAACCGTATTTATTTGTTTTAACAAAAAAAAAGCTCTTTTATCTTCAGAAAAACGACAATGACAACGAAGTGGAAATTGTAGAAAACTCGATGGCTTCTACCCAAGAAAACAACGCTTCATCATGCCAGCAAAATAATTACGTTTCATTGAGAAATGCTCAAGCAACTTATGAAAAGCAAGGATGGTTCTTTGCCAATACTAATCGATTGGAATCAGAACATATTCTGCAGAAACTACCAGTTGGTTCATTTCTTGCCAGATATAAAACCGGAAGTCGCAAAGACATTGTAATCACCTTTCGTTATGACAATGTAATAAAGCATTGCGAAATTAAAAAGGAAAACGGCTATTTGCTAGTGTCTAAATTAAAGTTTGACACTTTGGAAAATCTCGTTTGCTACTATTATACTCATCCATTTTACAAAAATATTTATTTAAAATATTACGTCAACCAAAGTACCCTGAACAGAGCAAAAATTCCAAAGGCTGAGGGTACTTTGGGATATTTGAATTCTACGGTGAAAACTACAAGTGGACATGTTAGAGCAATTCAGTCGTTTAATACTTCTGAACCAGGTCTGCTATCCTTTAAAAAAGGCGATATTATTGTGAATGTGTTAAGGGAGCCAGACGGCTGGTGGTGGGGCACAAAAGAAAAAGCCACTGGGGATGAGGTGCATTCGTTGAAACAATTTCCAGAAAGTTTTGTAGAAGACGTGGAAGAAATTGAAGAATGTGCATTTACAGGTTACACATGTAAGGGTACATGGAATCTTGGCACTAGTGTTAAAGTGAAACCTTGTACAGATTCCAGTGGAAAGGAATATGGAATAACGCACTATCTTAGTTTTAAGTACTTAAATGAACAAAAGAAAATTTTAGGCGTGACTTGCTCTAAGCGGGGAGCACAAGAATGGGCGGATCTGCTTAATTATGTTATTGCAAATGACCCGGATGGAAGGACAAAAATTGAGAAATCCATGGAGTCAGCAAAATATCAGATAGATAACGAATTTTCAGATTTAATATTTTACTGTTGCTCTAGATCTGGTCCGTTGAATCCGGATAGTTTTGAAAATGACAGGAATAACATTAACGTGTGTAGTACAAAAAGTCTTGATGAATTATCTGCTGACAGATTGTTTAGATCGAATGTCTCATTTTTTGAGTGGTATCATCAATTTGCGCTTACGAGAGTGTACCCCAAAGCACAACGATTTAACTCTTCCAATTTTAGCCCAGTGAGATTTTGGAACTTTGGTACTCAAATGGTGGCTCTAAATTATCAAACACCCGATAAAGCCATGCAATGGAACCGGGGAAAGTTTAGACAGAATGGCAGCTGCGGATATGTGCTCAAGCCTGATTTTATGATTTCTCAGGAACAACGGTTTACCAAAAGCTCTAGCATAGCACGTTTTGATCCCACACGGCTCAGTGAAGATGCATGGGATAATGAAACTTGCCTTACAATACAGGTAACGAAAATATAATGCTTAGAATTTTATTTCAAAGCAAGTTGAAATGTAAAAATCCTTTGTTTGGCATTACATAATAGTTGATTGGAGCACGACACCTAGAAAATCCCGGTTATGCTAAGGTAGTGCCATTAGTTGAGATTCAGATTGTTGGTGTGGATTTGGATTGCAAGAAAATCAAACCAAAAAACCGCTTGTCTCGACCAAGTAAACCTTACACAAAACAATGATTATTACATTACTTTAATTTCTTCAACTGCATTGAATATTCCAATTTTGCTGTTAGAATCAAATCCTAAACAGGAATGGAATGCTGAAACCATCAATATAAAACTTCGATGTCCAGGACTGGCACTAATTCAATTCAACGTATATGACATCGATATTTCTAGAGATAGACAATTCATTGGCGAAGCCACGATTCCTGTGAGTCAATTTATTTTCCCATAATTTATGTTCAAATGGTTTCTTCACTTAAGTTGCTAATTGTTTCCAATTTAGTTTCCCTGCATCCGGCCCGGTTACAAAAGTATTCAGTTACATAATGCACATGGGTTTCCACTTCTTTCAACACTGCTTGTGTACCTAACAATAGATGGAAGGGATACGTAACGAAAACTTATATGTAAACATTATTGGCGGTTAATAATGATCAATAGCAAAAGTAAATCTATTAAATATCCACCTTTTAAGTAAACTATTAAATATGGTGATGCAAGTGCATTGAATCATTATAAGCTTAAGCATATAATGCGTGACTCCCGAAAGATTAAAGATTTCACGAGAAATATTTCCCCAGAATAGTATGTATTTGCGTGTCCTTCTTTATCCAAAATGCATTTAAAATTATTGTTATTTATGATAAAGTGAATAAGTTTTCTTTCAAAACTTTGCGATAATATGCTTTGTTATAAAATTTTATTTGTTTCTTGGAAACATTGGAAAGATGGTATACATACAACAAAGCAAAAGAAATTTTAAAGAGCTCAAGATGTTCAAAGCTCAGTGCATTGTAAGATTTTGACAATGCTTAACCGTAGAAATAGTAGAATTGTGGCTTGGCAACTGGAGATGGAGCAGCGTATGGGAGGGCACGAGCAACTGGGAGTGGGGATGGTCCAGCCAAAGCAACGGCAACCACCATAGCGACGAGAAGGAGGACAGCAAACTGAAATTAAAATGTATAAAACTTGTTTGAAAATTTTCAGTAATAAAAAAAATAAGTAAAACTTGAAATAAGCGTTAGAAATGCTGCTGGAACTTACCAACTTGGACATTTTGATTTTGGATCTGTAGAAGTCTCTAAGGTCAATGTTTAGTTACTTTGTTGATATTTGGCACAAGAGAGCAAGTAAAACTGATGCTCAATTTGCTGAATCTAGTGGCTATTTATACAAAAGGTTTCGAAAAAAAGATTAGAGGTAGAATTGCAATTGCAATAAATGGAACAGTCTACGTGTACATCAGGTACTTTATGTTTACAAAAACCATTTTAAACTTTTCATGTTACTCAAAATGCATAGTATACTACAAAAACAACAAAAAGTTTTTATCAAATCATGCACTTTTCCTCGGAATATTTTTATGACCGAATGACCTTGTTTCAATTTTCAGTGTTTATGCATTTATTCCTACTTTGAAGATGTTCCAGTGACAGGTAAACATAAATTTTATTTTGGTTTGAAGTTACGTAAGAATCGCCAGGTGGAAAATTTTTATGACAAAAAATTCAATAAAACCTGCAAGTTTATTGATAGAAAAACTTTATCCCAATTATAATGATAATATTGCACTGTGCACAATGTACTGGTAAACTTGATGAACTGACACAGACGATAAACAAGCTTGGAACGTGACCATTTTTTATTGATATAAGTTATTTATTATTGATTTCATTGCAATACATTGCTAGATGCAATTCTTGTTGCTCTTAGTTGAACAGCTCAGTTGACTTAACATACATTAAAACAAAAAATATGAATTGCTGAGGCATGATCATCTTTACCGGACTAATTTAAACTAGTATAGTCTTTAAAAGATTCGAAGAATAGTCCCTGTTTTAATAACATTCCACTTTTTTACGTTTATAACAAGATTCGAAATAAACCGATTTAATGATCATTTGAAATACGTAGCTGAGCCAAGTGGATGTCTGTCTGTCTGATTCTCTGACTCCACCATACTACCCCAGGGGGATGAGAAATCAGGTTAAATGCCATCGGATTATTTCTCACGACTCAATGAATCAATGTACCAAATTTGGTGCGATTCTGACCAAGCTTTATGGTCCGAGGGTTTACCTCCCCTATTACCCCAAGGGGACGACAAATCAGGTTCAAAATCAACAGGGTTCCTTACTTTGGCCCAATGAATCACTGTACCAAATTTGGTGCGATTCTGACCAAGCTTTATGGTCAGGGGGGTTACCTCCCCCTACTACCCCAGGGGGATGACCAATCTGGCTCAAAGTCAACAGGGTTCCTTACTTTGGCCCAATAAATCACGATACCAAATTTGGTACGATTCTGACAAAGCATATGGTCAGGAGGGTTACCTCCCCCTATTACCCCAGGGGGATGACCGATCAGGTTCAAAATCAATAGGGTTCCTTCTGATGACCCAATGAATCACTGTACCAAGTTTGGTGTCATTATGACAAACCGTCTGGCCTGCATCGTGCTCACACACAGACACACACACACACAGACAAACATGACAATCTCAATACTAGCTTCACTATGCTCAGCTACGTAACGTAATAACTTTTTTACTATTTGCTATCTAGAAAGTTAACACTTTGCTCCTTGCATCCTGCCTGTTCAGTATGTAATGAACTAAGATAAATTTGGTCACCAGTTCTATTTCGCTCCATCTCCATTTCTAAAACCTTTCGAACAGAGGAATAAAATCCCTTTTCAAATCCCAATAAAAATGTCTAAGCTGGTTTTAGTGCTGCATGAAAATGTTCTTGGAAACATTTAATTTCGAAAAAAATCTAAATTTACAAATGCATAAAAAGCTTCAAACGTGATCTATTTGTTGAATTTATGGGATTTATGGGACATTTTTCGAAAGTATATTTTTTCCGACAGAAAGCATAAAATGTTTTGGTATTTTTATTTTGCTTTATTCATATATCATATTATTTTCAGCAACAAGACAAACATGGGCTCTGTGATTGTTACACATTAAATCATGTCGATATTTTAAAAAATATCAGAAATTTGTATAAAAGCTTATCATAAACAAACGTCAACCAAAACTTATCAGTAAGTAACAATTTAACAAATGCATCTACTTACAAAAAATGAGTTAATAATCAAAATCATCAAAACAAAGGGTTCATCTTTCATCTTCTTTTCTTAACTATCGTAAATTAACACGGAGCAAATTGTATAGCGCTTTCTTCAAACTTATAACTAAAGTGACTTGCAAAATCAAAATGCATGTTATGCAGAGTTACCTAATTATTATACATTTACAAAAATATTAAAGCCATGATAAGAAAGAGTATATAAAAATCATTATAAATATTATAATCTCGTTTGTAATTTTCACAGGTATTATATTAATAAACTACTTTGGCATTTATTTTTTTTGGAAACATTATCATTATCAACCTGAATCGCATCGTGATTCCCTCATATATTCTAGCAGCAATCTCTTCATTTCTTCCTGATTCTCTCCTACATGTTCCAAGAGGGTTTTACCACAACAAGTACCATTAAATTTCATAAAATCCATCCCTCGATGGCACAATGCACTACTGAGGGACTTTCATTGTCATCTTCCATCTTGATTCCCATTGTCTGCATTTCAGAACTGAAGTACTTTACTCCAGTTAAATTTCCTCCTAAACTTGCTACGTGCAATGCAGTGCACCCTTCTGCATTTTTCTTATCCAAACTAGCATGGCAACTCTTTACTAAATATTTCAGATCTTCCTCCGTTCTAACTCCTGTTGTATCTTGTGCGATTAAGTGAAGCAAAGTGTTTCCCGATTGGTCCGCCGCATTTATATCTACTTTTTTCTTAAGCAGGATGTCCAACATTTCCCGAAAGTTTTTCTGCGTCCTTGCAAGAAAATGTAGAGGCTGCCTCCCATCGTGGGTTGTGGCATTTACATCCGCTCCCTCTGATATAAAGTACTTGAGCCCCTCCAAATTTCCATTTTGTGCAGTTGCATGTAATACCATGTACCCATAATTGTTCGGCTGAAAGGATGAACCAGCCTTTAAAATTAGCTGAAGATCTTCTACTGGTTTACTTAAGCCCGCCGATAGAAGCAACAAGTTATTTCCATTAGGTTCTGTCCTCTCGTTGATATCTGCCCCATTTTCCTTTAGCAGTTCCAAAATTTCCGCAAGATTCTTTTTCGCAAATCTGGACTGATGCAGAGGTGTTTCACCTTGACCATCGCTTGTTTTAGCTTTCACGTTGGCTCCCAACTCTAGGAAATATTTGGCCGCTCGCAGATTTCCTTTCTCAATTGCCGTATGCAAAATCGAAAACCCTTTGTTATTAACTGCCTGCCAATTAGCCCCATGTTTGACAAGCACTCTTAGCAATTTCCTCCATCTTCCCAAAGCGGTTGCGCAAAATATCACATTATGTCCCCGATTATCCACCGCATTAAGTAACTTTTCCAACTCTGCATTCGCATTATCACCCTTTTTGACAAATGAGCGCATATTACTTATGATAAAGTCCGTCTTGGCATACAGCAAATGATGCATTGGTGTCTTCCCATCTTTGCATCGTGCATTAACATCAGCTCCCAGAGAAATAAAGTATTTTATAACTTCTCGCTGAGCCTTTTTAGCCTTCTTGATAGCCTCTTTAGCTACTGGGCTATTCTTCTGAGTTCGTTGACACGCCTGCTTAGCCTGCGCTGCAAAATGGAGAATGGACATTCCCTTGAGATTTTTTAGAGTCCAGTCGCCTTTTAAGCTTACAACATGTTCCAGGTCTTTCTTTGAACGTCCTTCACGGGTGGCAATCATTAGTAAAGTGTTTCCAAATTTGTCAGTTGCATTGATGTCCGCTTGCTTTTCTGATACTAAGTAGCTTACAATTTCCTTGAAATTTCTGGGAGCCACATGATGCAGGGGTGTTCCACCAAACTTATTCTTTGTGTTCACATTCGCCCCTCTTTCCTCCACAAAATATTTGATAATGTCAAGATCTCCTACATTCACAGCCAAATCCAGAACACCATCTCCCTTTTTGTTTTTCACGCGCCAGTCAGCCCCACGATCCAAAAGACACTTGATCTCGTCTACAGATCTTCTTAGGAGAATGCAATACAAGAGAGGAGTATTTCCATCCAAGTCTGCGGAATTTATCCAAGTCTTTATTAGTTTGTGTTCCTCGTTGGTAAGAACTTTAACCAACTGAATAAAGTTCTTTTTGGCGAACGCCACTTCATGTAATGGTGTCCTGTTCTCGTTGCTCAGTGCCTTAATGTTGACTCCTTTGCTAATAAGGAATTTCAATCCTGCTGCGTTTCCTTCAGCCACTGCCGCATGAACTGGGGCAAATCCCATGTTATTTCGGGCATCCAAGAGAGCTCCATGATTCAACATTGCTTGAAGATCTTCACCAAATTTACACGCAGCCGCATAATGGAAAGGTGTAGTGCCTGATGCATTCCGAGCATTTATGTTGGCTTTATTGGAAACCAAAATGCTCAATATTCCTTGGAAACTTTCGGATGAAATTTGAAAAAATGGAAGTTTATGTAAGAGAGTGTTCCCCGTTTCATCTTGAGCATTGACGTCTGCTCCCTTGGAAATAAAGTAGGATAACGCTTCCATGTTATTGGCTGTCACTGCCATTTGCAGTATGGATTCATTACTTTTATTTCTTCCCTTCCAATCTGCACCAAGTAGCACGAAGCGTCTTAGAGCCATCTCTGAAAATCCTTTCAGCACAGCCAAGAAACACAAATTATTTCCTTTATTGTCCACCGTAGTATTAATATCCTCCCCAAGATCTACAAGTAGCTCTGCAAATTCCATAAAGTGGTCTTCACCGCAGCATACAGCTTCGTGGAGAAGAGTCCTCCCTTTATCGTTCACGAAAATTTCTTCTTTGTCCAAAAGGGGAAGCAAGTAACTCAATGCGTTTCTGTTCTTTAACTTTACTGCAACATGTAGTACAGAGTCTCCGTTTTTATTCTTGATTCCTCTCCATTTTCCTCCTTCCTTTACAACATTGGCCAGTTCTTCTTTTGATTTGTTATGCAAAACTGCCAGAAACACAGGATTATTATTTGCAGCATCAATCAAAACAGTTCTTGCAGTTGAAGGCACCACACCAATTATATTCTCGCTGGGGCTTGTAAGCAGGGACTTCAATAAACTAGGATTGGTCTCATTAGATGACCCTGTCTCGTATGCTGTTAAGTTGCTGTTATCAGTACTAGTGATTGCCTCGCGGACTAGGGAAACAGTCTGAATCTCAGTAGAAAGCTGGCAATGCCTGCGGATGTGGTCGTGTGCTTCTGCTGTAATATCACCAGTGTCCATATTACAATATGACCAAAATTGTGGTTCTGAGGGGTAAACGTATGGAACATTTGAATCGCTCCCAGATTCAATGACGTTGGCCATTGGCTGCTGTAAAGGAAACAAAAAGAGATAATTGCAATGCTGAACTATTATTATTAATTAACCCCAACTAAATTAAATGTTGCAAAATGTGTACTTACACCAGAACAACCACACATTCTCTCCACCGCTACGACTGGAACAGGAGCAAGGGGTACGTACTGAGTTGGCTGGGGTACCGCTTGGGGGTTGACAGTTATGTTGTGCTGTGTCCTACAGTGTCTCACATAATTATCCTTTCGACTAAAGCCCATCCCGCAGGTCGCACATTTATATGGTCTCAGTTTGCAATGAACCGCCTCCTTGTGTCTGGTTGCATCCCGTTTGGTAGTAAATGACATGGAACACTCGTCACATTTAAACCGCTTTTCGCAGGAATGGGAACTCATATGCACGCTCAATTGTGAACTGAGTCGAAAAGACTTTCTACAAATCTTGCACCTGTGCGGGGTGTCACCCGTGTGGATAAGGATGTGACGCTTTAATAGCGTTTTACTATGAAAACGCTTGTCGCACGTTTCACACGCAAACGGTTTTTCTCCCGTGTGCAATCGGATATGAGTTTTTAGCATCTGGTTACTGGTAAAGCTCCGACCGCACGTGTTACAATTAAAAGGTTTCTCTCCGCTATGCACGGTCTGGTGTCTTTTAAGTTCCCGTTTCCGGCAGAAGCGCTTGGAACACTGATTGCAAGCAAAGGGCCTAACTTTGGAATGCTGAGACACTTGATGGTAATTGTAGTGACTTTTAAAGACAAAGCTTTTGTTGCAGGGTACACACTTGTAGGGCTTCTCTTTTCCGCAATATTCGTGCGATTTGATATAGCTCCGGGTTCGAAACTCCTTTTGGCAAGTGATACACTTGAACCTGTCCCCCACAAGCTGTATGTAATCAGGAATGCCAGAACCCGAATTACTGGAACTTTGAGCTTCCGGTTGGTAATTACCTCCATAGGTACTTGGAGTAGCAGCCTGGTTTGTTACCACCCCCACCATCATCACCTCTCCAGTAGTTTCCATTTCCTCTTCTGTCGGAATCCACTCAGAATCACTATCGGAATCCACTGTCATCAGTCCTGCAGCAAAACGTGTGTTCAAACCACCCATGGACAAATCCATGCCCCGTTCTTCCTCGGAGGAGGCATTTCCTGTTTCCAGACCTCTTCTTGTTGTCACCATTTTCTAGTCTCATAACCGATTACCTGCAACAAGTAGTAACACAAAATTGAAATTCCTATGCAACACACTTTCCAGCTAAATAAATCTTTAAATCAATCACACTAAATATTTTAAATCATACCTTCTTTTAATGCATTTAAACAATTCCAATCTGTGATTATAGTTGAGAAGTTAAGCAAACGTGGGCAAATATTACATTGCGAATTAACCTAGTCAATCTACGCCTCTTCCAGCCTCCAGTGTCTCGAGACACATGCGTATTAAGATTCAGAGATACGAATATGTTTTGATAAAAACGAAAAATACAAGGACAAGAAACAATGATATGGCCACATGTAGCACAGCTGCACATTCAGATCTGTAATTCCTTCACACGTGAAGCGCAGTAGTGAGCACTATTCATATACTCAATACTTAGCTTTTATCTGCGTTTCCACGAAATCGCCTAAAACTCGGCCACTAAAGAGTCACCAAGTCACCACACAGACCACGAAAGCAACAAGTTGCTATATATTATTATGTGTCGTGCTTATATAAAAAGCAAAAGACGCTGTGAAATATTCTTATGATATGACGAGTTTTCATTGAAAACTTAACATTTATCACTTGTACTTATGCTGATTCAGCTCAACTATAACTTCGTACAAATTGCTTTTATAACAGCGTTTTCTTTCTTTGGTGAATTCTCTATTTGGTTAGCTGGATGATAAAGTAAACGAGCCAAGCCAATCGTCAACTTACTTGGTTTATGTGGGGCTAGTATACTTGGTAAAATGAAATTATTACCAAGTAGATTAAGTGCACTTTGTTTGCCTAAAATATGTTTTAATCTACCTATTTCCAAAGGTTTACAGGCTTTACAGCTCATTAGTTTTTGGCTTCTGCAGCTAGAAAACTCTCATGTTCCAGTAGTAATACCTAATTTCATTAAAGTAAAATGGAATCCTCCCACTTCCTCCGAACATTTCTGCACTTTGCTTATTATCTGGGTCTAAGTCCATTTCGCATGGGGCAAACTGAGAAGCATCCAAAGACGGAGTATTACATTTCTTCAGACGAAATCGTTACTTTTCTACCTCAAAAATGTTTCTGCGCTATAAACACAATTCTGGGACTCCTTTGGTTTCTTTATGAAACTTTAATGTATCTGCCAACCGACTTTCACAGCCCATCTGCCTACTTTAAAATTGCATTTTCCGTTTGCAGCTCTTTAATGAAATTATTTGCAGTTCAGATATTGTGGACAAAGAAAGAAAGCATTTTAGCGTTGGCTAATTTTATGGAGCAGGAAATTGATGCAAGACGGAATTACAAGGAAAAGTTCACCGGAAATATTAATTTTAAAGGAAAATTTGTGGCCATGGCGTTGTGCGGTTGTCACACGGTATTACCGCTTGTAAGCTTTGGTTCCGGTGTGCTAGTCATTAGCAGTCTAGGTTCATCTCTAGGTATTCAATCATGGATGAGCTCTATTGATGAGGCTACTCGAACCGCGTATTTTATTCCTAAAACTAAAGATCCCAATCCAATTGTGGTTATCTTGGGATTGGTGGGATATTTCAGTCGATGCCTGATTGGCATTTACGCTGACTTGCTACTTTTAATGGCCTGTTTGAGTCTATGGTGTCCAACCAAGGATTTCGCTGTGAGGATTCACAGAGACATCCATAATTCCATTTCATTGCATGAGTTGGAAACTAATTTGACTGCTATTCAGAATTTGGCGGACAGAATCAATAAAATATTTGGAAGACTTGTAACCGTCTTCCTGATAGGAACTGTGGTGAATCATTCAACCAGTTTTGACTCGATCTTGGTGCACCCTAGACCCAAATTGAAGACCATTTTAACTTCTGCTCCTAATCTGTGGAAAAATGTGCGATTTTACCAGGTTTTCAGATTTAGCGTTTGGACTGGATTTTTCTTTTGTAATGCCTGCATCGTTCTCTATTTGTCTGCGGATATTTGCAACCAAGTGAGTTCTGGAGTGAAAGCTTGGTTAAAAAGAGAAGGGAATAAGAAAAAGATGCCTGTGCAGGATTTGGTGCTTTTATTAAGTGACTTGGATGGAAACAAGGTTTCGTTGAAGGGCAATAACGTGTTTTCAATTACTCATTCCCTTGTGGCGAACGTGGCTGGATGCACTATTACTTACTTTATCATTTGTGTACAGGCTACGGGGTGAAATGAGACTCCCTTAAATTGACAAGTTGTCAAAATTTTGTGTTTTTAATAGACATCAATACACACTGACCACACACAAATAATGCCAATAAAATATTCACGATTATAAATAGGTAATATGTAACTATGACTCAAGAGCCCAGTTTCAAGGTTCAGCTACACCATTGATTTCAAGTCATCCTTTCCCTTTCCTGATGCTTTTATGCACGTTCTGTGATGCCTTCACCTACATATAGGTTATGTCAATGACAAATCGAGAAAGTTGGTGGGTGACCTTTTGGTGTACTTCCATTGTATCATTTTCCGGAAATAAATGAACCCTTCTCAGTTTTGCATGCAGTTGAAAAGTAGAAGTCAAAGTGTTATCATCAAGAGCTTTGGTTTTTAAAGTTTTTATTTCATAATCTGAGATTTACATTGTGTTGTACATCGTATTATTTTACTTACAAGCGTTGTTACAATGGTTTCAATACAATTACGGTACAACCGGGGCACATTCCTTGTTCTTATTTTTATTACCGTGCTTCAGTTTTTTACTGCTAATGGACAGGTAACGGGAAATATAATCATAATTTTCATTTATATTCATTAAAGTGTGTATTATACTTTTAAGAATTACTATTGCTAATAACCCTGAGAAGTTTGGAACACTAACTTTTTAAATTGTCTTCATAGATATGTATGGTGGAGGATAAAAACGTGGGCTGTTACAATTTTCGTCTCCGATGCTGTTTTCTGGACGGGATGCAGCCAGATTGCTTTTGTTGCATTACGGAATGCCCTGTCACGGAGTACAAACCCTGGCCTATTGCAATTCTTCACGCCTACGGTTTAGCTCGACGATAAGTAGTTATAACAGATTTTCTACATTTAAAAATACTTTCAAGTGATCTACAATTATCACAGTTTTAGCAACAATTAGTTAATTGATAACTTATTCTAATTTATTTGAGTTTCTCTTAAAATAAAATTTCTGCATGAGTGGTTATTATCAATTAATTTCGTAGTTGTGGATACTGTAAAGTCTCATTCTTGTGTCTTGTCTTTATATGAGTTTTCAACGTTTGCGGAGTAAAATAAACGGCTGGGCATAATGGACACGGAAATTGTTCTCCAATTCCGTGCACTGTGCAGTAGTGCTCTCGTAGCAGATTGTGAATAAAATACTTGACTCCATCCTTGCAAATGTCACAGGGCAAGCCACTGTTTCTGTGCTTACTCATATGATCCACTAGCTTTTCCCAGGTAGGAAACAGCATATGACACTGACTGCACTGCACCATGTCCGTTGGAATATGAACCACATTTGCTAAAACTTGATTAGCAATTTCTTCATTTTGATTAAGCTGAGTATGAACACTTGTGCTGGTGGTAGCAGAAGAGGTCGTCGCAGTAGGATTATTATTTGCCAAATTATCCCTTTCCATAGCAGCATTGTCCAAAAGAGGAATTCGATTTTTGTTCTTGTTCAAGTTCACATTCTTGTTTGTATTTGTGGGATTCTCTGTATAGCTAGTCACTAACGTTGCATATCCAAAGGCAGACATTTGAGGACCCGTGTTTTTGTAAGCCATGTTGGCAACTGTGGTAATGGGTTCTTCGGTATCATCGTCACTGATTGTAATCACTTCTTCTTCGTCCTCTTCTTGTTCTAACATTGTGTACTCCGAATCCCTTTCATCATCTGCCTCTTCAGCTTCCTCGCGATCAATGCTCAATTCATTTTCATGGCTGGTATCTACATTAAAATTTGCAAAACTTGTGTAATATAAAAAAGGTGCAATTATTTAATTTCATAAAAGTATAGATTTCTTACATATATCACTAGACTGTTGTTTTTCCACCGGAGTAGGATTTCTGGAAATGATTTCCACAGAATCCTGCCTACTAAGCCTCCTTGAATTGGTGTCACCGATAGTGGTTGATTTCTGATTTGAAGATGTTGATGGGCAGTTGACATTATCCTTCTCATTAGCAACATTACTAGACGTTATCAGAATTTCAGGTGTAGGGCACTCCTTCATTCCATGGTCAACATTTTCAATGTCTAAATTAACACAAAAAAGTCAATGTTAAGTACACAAACTAAAATCAAAGATAATAGGAAAGAACTTTAAAACTTCAACTTACCACATTTCCCTTCTTCGCGTGAAGATCTGTCACCCATCTCCAAAAACTCTAGTATCGCCCTCACCGACTCCACCTCCATATCCGAATTCCTCAAAGTCTCCTCAAACCTCTCACCCCTCCACTTATACTTTCCCCCACACTTTGACTCCTTCACCGTCACCCTCAACCTCTTCACATGACCAGCCAACTCCCTCCAAAGCCTATCTACCGCTTCCAAATTCTCGGCACAAAAATGGCAGATCTTTGGCAACCTACTAAATCTCGTACTTTTAGTCACCTTCCAGCTCTTCTCCTCTGGCATTTCCAAAAACGTCAGTGGATCCTCCTCATTCCCAGCTCGCTTTCCCTCCTGAAGATAAGGCCAAATTCGGTTAAAGGTGGTCACCAAATGTCCACTGAATGTCAGCATATCCAGATCCGAGTTGGGCACCTCCTCCAGCTCCTCAATAGTGGCACAGTTTCTTGGCAGGGTCCTTAATGCCTCCTTGCTCCTTGATGTCTTCCTCAGACAGAAAATGCAATGACCCATAAGTCGGATCCGAAACAACTTGACATCCGCACTTTCCTTGTCCCCCTCAGCCAAATTCCTGGTTGTTACCTCCATTCTACCTCAAGCTCAACTGCTTCAAATCTTATTTATTTCTACCAGGTAACCTCAAAAGTGGTTAATTATTTACACAGTGTATCCAATAATCCATAATAATCCATTTTTAGCTGGTACCTTCGTTGATGAGCACCACCAACATCGCACACGCTCAGCATAGTGGTCACTGGTCAGCCTTGAGATTCACTTCTCGGCTTCGGCTCCGCTTCCGACGACGAGAGGAGTCTGCTCAGCTGTTCTGTCATCACAAAAGTCTCACTTGCATTCTGGGCTGGCCCGGGACTTGACTAATTCTACCTCAAGTTTAATAATTAATTAGCAAACCTATTAAGTACGCTTTCCTGACATCAGATTGCCATGGTTAGGGCAGGATCCTCAAGTTCAGTGTCCACTGGAGGAGCTGTTAAAGGTGACAGTAGTGACGGAGGGGTTATCAATGGACAGTCGGCTCGAAGTTCTGTTCCTCCGCCTGTTCCAAGGAAGCAGCAGGGCGGAGGGCCTAATGACTTTTTTGCGTTTTACGCCCAACTCCAACAGTCCTGCGAATACTACTCCAATTTGGCGTTACGGCAGATGATGATGGGTTATCGGGATCCCGTGCCTGTTGGTGGAAAACCATTGGGGATGGGAAAGGCTGCTGCGGAGGGCTTTACAGGACTATTGGAAGGGGACAATAGAAAAGTGGGTTGGAATTCTGCAGTGACTGCTGAGTGGTGTCGTGTTCAGAAGCAAATTAAAAGACCTCAGGTTAAAGTGGTGGTGAGTGAGTATGACGGGGATGACAATGAAACGGATGCTGCTGTCAATACGCAGGGGTCGTTTTTGGCGAGGCGGAGGAAGGTAAACTTTGCGGATCCTTTGAGCACTATTAAGATCAAGAGTCCGACTCCCATTCATTCTATTGAAGAGCTGAATATGGGGCATGGGGATGGGAATAAAACTGGGTTCACCTCAGACTCTGGTATGAAATGAACTTATTTAAACTACATTTTATATGAGCAGACAGTTTAGTTTAAATTGTTCATTTTATTGTAAAATAGATGTAGAGGGCTCCGACACGGATCTGTTCTGTAACTATGTTTGGCGTATTCAAAATGGATTGCCAGGACAACTGCAGGTTCCCTCCACAGGTGCAGTGGCTGGAATCAAGAAACGGAAGAAAAGGAAGAAGAAGAAGAATAAAAATAGTAGGCAAGATCTGACTTTTGAGGAAAATGATGATGATGACAGCACTACTTGGCTCGTGGAAGAGTTTGATGAGGATGACCCCAAAGGTGAGGCTGTTGAAAAGATCTTAATTATTATGAAAATAAATCTCTATGACAGATGTTTGTGCTCTTAGCATCTTATGCACTGCCCCTTAACGAGGATGACTATGAATTCATCAGTGAAATAAGACTGTGTGGACCTCCAACCGAAAAATCAAAGGTGATCCCAACAAAGACAACTGGCAAATGTGCAGGAGGCGAGGCATGTAATATCAAAAAGGCCAACGAAATGAAGATGCTTTATGGAGAAACCGGATCTGCAAGAATTCTCAAAATGGAAGAAACCCTGGAACAGAGTTTTGTAGAAGCGTTGAAGAAAATTGGTGGTCGAAAACAATAAAAAATGTTTCCTCAGCTTAAGATAATAATGGTTCAGTATTTTGTATTATAATTATGGCTGACTTAAAGCTCAAGATTTAGAACTATTATGTATTATAAAGTTGCCTTTTTCAGAAAGTGGCTTTTAGAATGCATATATTCAACTTGTTTATTCATTGATAAGCTGTTGTTAAGGTTGACAAATTGAATGATGGTAAAATAAATATTTTGGACAGCCTCTTAAAAATCAGTTTATCTTGTATTACTGTGTTAACTTGGCGGCTCTGTTTACAGCGCTAACAATAGGATTCCAGTTCTTTCCTTCCACAATGTCCATAATTTCCCCCTTGAAGAACACCATAATCGTGGGAATCTCAGTAACTCCATGAGCTTCTTGAAGTTCAGGCACCTTATCAAAGTCAACCATGGCCAAGTTTACGTAATCGCCCTTGCGGCGAACCATCTTCTCGAGCATTGGGAGCAGTGACCACTTGCAGGGAATGCATTCACTAAAAATTACATGAAAGCAAACAGCGTTAATCAAATTTGGGGCAACTTGATACATCAATTAGAACAAGTAGGTCATTCTCCCAAACTTGGTATAATGATCACCAAATTAGTAAAAACTGGGATACTGTTTTACCTGGAGGAATAGTAGAACACGACAAAGGGCTTCTTTTGGTTTTTCATAACGGCAATATCGAATAATAACTTGCTTTTAATTTCAAGAATCGCTGGCTTGGATTTTTGGGCTGAGGCTGGACTGTTGGCGAGAGTGACAAGAACCACAAAGGTGGTCATGACCACAAGGGTCATTGCTGTATTTGTTAAAGATGCGTAGCGAGACATGGTAATAAATTCACTTTGGCAAAAATTAGCAGAGGTGGGCAAAAGATGTTCACTTGAGCAAAGAACGAAGAACAATGAACGCACCGGCCTGTGGTCACTGGGGATTTTGTAGGCAAAAGTTTCAGAAAGCGACGCTTGTTGATCATCAAGAATGCAAAATAGCCATTTTATAGCAGAAAACTAGTTATGAGGATAGTTTTGCACAGATTTGCACAAAGATTATTGCGAAGCATGTGGCAAAATAAATAGTAATTAGCAAAAAATAAGTGTAATGCATGATGGACATACAGAAAAAAATAGTTCAGTAAATATTACCACAAATAATTATTGAACTAATCAATCAATTGAAAGTTTTTTTTGTATCAAACCGTTATAACTACTATATACACGTTGTTCATTCATAAAGTTAAAATCAAACTCTTTTCCTATAGTTCTTAATCATCTTTTCGTGCGATATGCCACCCCTTTCACAAAAAATTTGATAAAATATTAATCATGGCTACCTACTTGAATGTAAGATGCTTAGATTGAAAATAAAAACAAAGAAGAATATTATTTTAAAAATTACGTGGAATTGGGCAATTTAATAGTGATGTAATGATTAGTTTTGGTAGACTAGACATAACATATTTTTGTTTTCTAAAACTGCTAATTTACTTGATTTACTATTTCGTTCTTTGTTTCGTTCGTGGATTTGCTCAAAGCACGAAAATGTAATAATATTGTTTTCCGGATATATACTACCTGTAAATACCTACATACTACCAGACGCCATGAATTTTGTTTAAATTTCCAGGTATTGAGTCTGGGATGGTAATGACGGTAAACAAAATTACAGACATGCCCAGTTTATGGACCAAAACACGCAAATTTTCGGAAGAAAGGTTAAAACCTGAATAATTTCTTAGGTCACGTTTTACTCCGTCTCCATCAACGCATTTTTGCATGAAAACAGTTTTTCTATGAATCCGTTACTCGTACGTGTCAACGATAAGCTTCCTTAAGGCGTGAAGTCATTGATATCTTTGTCTTTCTGCCAGGGATCGAGGGATCGTGATGTTACTATGACAGATGACAACTGACGAACTAATCAAAAATCGTTAACAAGACTTGTCATAATTAAAACTACTTAACATAATATAATGTGCATAGGTTTCATCAATTCATCGCATCGCAATTCACGATTGCCAACAGGTTTTAAAACAAGCAAGCTGGTTTACAATAACACACTTGATCATAAACTAGCTAGATATTTAAATACGTTCTCAACGGCTAGCGATCTTCTTGAATACTGAAAACGAAAACGCTATAAATAAATATTCAAATCAAGTACTTGATGCAAACTCCGGTTTGTAGCAACTTTTCAAGAAAAATATTATCAATCTTGATAGCATGTGTCATTAGTTCTATTTTGGATACGTTGTTAAAACCACGATGCACGTGACGCGCGCAAATAATTATGCATGATAATGCTAATGATGTTAAACTGATTGGATTTTATTTATATGGCATTTGTTTTAATTTTCAATAAATACATAAAAAGCTCTCTTAAAGCAATTCTAATAATAACCAATTTCTAGATTTGATAATCAGTTTATTTGCTTATGATTCAATTAATGTTTTAGCCTTGGAATTTGTTAAACCGTTGGCTAGCTCTACTAGTCCTCGCCACTCGTTCAAACATTTCCTTAATGTCGGGCATCTTAAGACCACGCACTTCATCTGTGAGAACTCCTTTGATGTATGATCTCACAGTGGGAGTTCTAGATACGCCTAGGTCTTCCATCAATTCTGGAAAACGGTCCATGTCAACACGGGCAAAGTACAGATCTTCACTGTATTCATCTTGAGCCTTCATCTCAAGCTTATTTCGGATTGTGGTGCAAACGGTGCACTTCCTATGGAAATAATCACAAACGTTAATGATTTTGCATGAGTTTTCATTATCTTGTCATGTACATCTTTCAGTCATTAAAAGTTGGCATCTCGTAAAAAGATAATATAGTAAAGGCGAGATATTACTTATGTTCTTGTTACTTTTAGCGACTTGGTGACAAGGTTAATGATTTCATATTTTAGCATATTTAAGAGCTATTAACTTAATTTAATTACTTTTCAGATTACAAGTTGCTATCAAGATGCTGATGGCTTTGCTGATAACTAGCAATTATCTTGTTACCAATTGTCAGTATTTTAAATAGGTAATAATTTCTTTAACAAGATTTTCTATTAATAAAAATACTTACGGTGACGCAAAAAACACAATCACAGGCTTCCGGTTGCGTAGCACGGCAATGTCAAATACTGCCGGACTATAAATATCGATAATGTTCTTGCTCTTGGCGTCCACTCCAGGTGCCCCATTCATGATAACCACGGCCAGAAACACCCCGAGGGAGCTCCATCCCATTAATTGCTTGATTTGCTGCATTTTAAAAGTTTTGCTACTTGATTGCTACGAGTTGACGAGTAACTTTAGACTGAACTAGGATTCAAGTGGTCACGCATCGTTTTATATGAATCTGCAGCCTTTTTCCCTACAACAGATGCCCTTTCTTCTGCTATGCAAAAAAAAATTGAAGGGCCATTTGTGCAAATATAATCGCTAAGCAGGAATCCATTAAGCCCTTCTTTGCAAAAATGGTTTTGCGAGAAAAAGTTGAGGTGGATCAATCTCAAGACGACGATTAAAATGTTAAACGCGCTTAACCGCGTTACCACTCCAAGAAGTCCAAACCTTTTTTAAAATGACCAATCGAAATCGGATGATGATAATTATGAGTCTTGTTTGCTCACGTTAATTTTGATGTTGTTTATGACGTCCACACTAGTTAACGTTACAATTCAAAACGAGGAAGACAAGCCAATACTTCACTGGGGCAAGTACCTTCTGTGTACACCGACTAGACCAACTGACAGCGTGACTAATTGACAGTGTAGAAACCTGTTCATCGTCTCAGAGTATTCGTGATCGTCCATTAAAATTTGGTAAAACATGATAGCAAACATACATAAAATCCCATTTTTTACGTGCGTTGTCTGCCTTAAAACATTTTACTTTAAGGTGAAACACGAGGCACTTTGTTTTCTGTGGTTGATCATTTTAGGCACAATATTTTTAACATTCTCGTGACTTCTTATGACGCCACCCGCCATGCAAATGGATGATTAAACTTACTAAAAATGTATAATTATCTCACCATCTTGGATTGCTTTTGTGAACAACAAGTCATAAACTTGGTTTGAAAGCTAACCGTTCATTAATAAATGACCATTTTAATGTGATCGGAAAGCATTAAAGAATGAATATGACTTTGCTGTTGTTTATCATTTTATAAGCAGAGGAAACATTGAACTTGATTTTTTCCGTGTTTACAGCAAAAGTCAAGGATTCCACGTGAGGGCACTCACCGGATAATAAACTTTTGTAAACTTAGGGAAGCAGACGAGAACGATAATTTATTAATACAATGTGCCTCGAGTTAAACAAAATTTGATAATGAACATTTATTCCCTAATCTTATAAATTTTATTCAACGAACTAAACCAAGTATGATGTTTACGTAAAAATATAATATTATTGGGAACATAATCACCAATGAACGCATATTGCTCTATGGACACTATAGTAGGTCTCTGATAAGAAAGCTTGTACGTTTGGATGATTACTAAAACAAATGTCGATGTATCCTCCATAAACACTCGTACTTGTAACATCTGGAAGTAGATTTTTCAACCCAATAGAACTGAAATAATCATTTAATTTATACGTCCGATTCCGCAAGACGTCAATGTTAATGTCCCCGATAACCACAACTGGCAGACACGCTAGCTGTACTTCACGTTTCAAATCTTCCAAAAACAAGGACTCACTAAATGTCTTGTGTCTATAGCAAACCAGGAAACAAATCCCAGGCGTGAGTATCTTCATAATGTTGTAGTGAGCATTGGCACGTCCAACCTTAACAACAGATTCTCCGGTAACATGTTCTGTGCCTAAGATTTTTACGTAAACAAAATAATCAATTTGAAAAACTGGTTGCTACAAATATTACTTTCAACTTTTAACTTACCTGTCTTTTTATATAGTAGATGGCCGTCAGAATTAGTTGATGATCCACAAACAGGGAAGTGCGCTTTAGAATGCATTCGTAGCCCTTGAGGTCAACACAAGATGTACTAGTAATGTGAGGTTCAACAAGTGCTATCAGCGAACAAGACAAAATGTTAGGATCTGCCTCCAAATCTTGTTTGTAGCAGGGGAAGTTTTCAACATTATGAAAGTAAAGCTTGTTGCTAGAATAAATGTCAACAGGAAAACTTAACGAAAACTTCAGCGGATTATTCCGTAAGGCAACCATTTCTTCCGAAACAACATCGTTGTCGCCAGGCTTGGTAGGTGGATTAAAACTTCCAGCGATGTAAAGTCCTTCTAGGCTTGTTGCCCTGCTACATGCAACATAGAGCTTTTCACGACTCAGGGGACGTTTTGTACTAACAACGACATCAGATATAGACGATCCTTGTGATTTAGCAATGGTCATTGCATTTGCAGCAACTAGCGGAATCTGCGTCCTGATTAACTCTAGTCCCGAATAGATATGAGATATGCTTAAGGTGCGGGTAATCCTTTCAACTGGAGTCCACTCCTGAGGCATTCCACCATTTGCATAGTAATTTTGCCACCTAGGATTACTCCGCTGCGACTTTCCAATTTCCGGATAATCAAAATGCAGCCAGGCTATTAATGGAAGTGATTCCCCGTGTACTGTTTTGCCGTATTCAATCTTTTTCAGGACCCCAGTAGCCCCGTTGAAGAGCCCATCTGATACGTTTATGTTGGTTGTAACAAAGTAAACTGCACCAATCTGCAAATGAGTTGTATACGGGATTCCGTCAGACTGCTGCGGATTCAGCGTAGTGGCATCCAATAAAACTTTATCCATCTGCTCCTTTGTTGCATTTCCTGGATTCAAGTTAAATATTTTTACGTAAACACAGCTTCTGCAACAATGCCATGGGCCAATAAATATTTTTTTACGTAAACATGATTATATACCTGTAACTTTGTCGTGTGCCACTGACGTCACTCCTTCAGTGGCAAGTGACTGATGAAGTTCTGCATTATACTTTCTGCAGTCAGCGTTGAATTCGAATAACCAAATTGCATGTCTTGGGGGAGATAGATTGTTTTTTTTCAATCTCTCGGGTTTGTAGGAGCCGAATGTCATCGTTATCCATAACTCCCTCTGCCATGTTATTAAGGGCCTTGCAGAAATGAGCTTGGTCATCTCCCCGCTGTCTCATAATTTCGTCCAACTGATAAAATTCAAATGGGGTCCACAGAGGATTTCGCTGGACAAGTGCAGAACGACTGCATACGGGTGGCTTAAAAACATAATGCTCACGGCCACCAGGTATTGGTGGAAGTTGACGTAAGTCACCAACAACCAATACACTTCTACCTCCGAATGGCAAATCGTTGTCAAAAATGTCCCGTAGTCTTTGATCGATTTTCCCAAATGTACCTGCATTCACCATTGATATTTCGTCTATGATGAACAGTTTTGTGTTTCTGAACTTCATTCTAAAGGTGTTTAATGAACTGGAGTTCAATTTGCCCATGGGACCAGCAAATTGGAATGGTGGTATACCATATGCAGTATGGAGCGTCATACCTTGTACATTGAATGCAGCTTTTCCAGTAGGAGCACTTACTATTACATTTACATCCTCCGGAGAAATGTTTGCGAATTTATTGCAATGACGAAGATATGATTGTGTAATTGCCGTGATAACTCGTGATTTTCCGACACCTGCACCTCCAGTAAGAAACATCTGAAACGGTTTGTCCTCCTTCAGGCGATGCATGATCTCCATTACTATCTTTCGCTGCTTAAAATTCAGCGTTCTCATAATTTCTGAATACTCCTCGTTTGGAATCCACTTTGGGGGCAAGAACTTATCAGACAAACCAGTTTTGGTCCGGGTTCCAGTAAGATAACTTGTGGCATAGTTATCATCATCTGCTGCCTGCATTTCATTTTCGACAAATTCGTCATTATTTTCCGTTTCGTCGTCGGCTTCCAGTTCTTGCATGTATTCCTGTAGGAGACGGTCATCTATTTCTTTATTATTGTAATAGGACTTTGAGTTGCGCTGAATTACATCCATGACATTCTGAGCCTTTTGTACAGTGTTCACATTGATAAGCTCACTCTCCTCGTTTCTCCATGGAACAAAGAGCATAAGCTGTTCTCTCCAAAAGTCCGGCTGATCAGTTTTGCTGCAGTGTTTGAACCTGATGATTTTTTGAACTCTCCGTTTTGTCACAAAACCACTACCATCCAATAGCTTAAAAACCTTTCTTTCAGCAAAGTCATCATCTTCATGTTCATCTAATTAATTTACGTAAACAAGCATTCAGTAAAATTTTAACTGTTAAATTCCATAAAACTTTTGATTTGGAAAAGCAGTTACCTGATTCAGCATCAGTATTTGGATTGGGTGCTTTTGATTCTTTTGCTTTTTTTCTAAAATTATACCAGGATGCAAAATCAGCTAAACAAATTTGGGACATTTCCTCAGGCCGTTGAATATAATGGTCTATAAGCCCTTTTTCAAGTATATCCTCACTGTCGTCGGGAAGATTTTGAATTTCCTCTTGAGGTTTTAAAATTCCAATTCGGGTTCCCCCCTTAGCTGTATTAATGTACACCTCTGTTCTACTACTTGAAGTGTTTGCTAACCCCAGTAAAAAGGAAACCGCTTCCTGAGCTGAAATTTCCGTTCCATTGATAAGGATTTTGGCAAATTGTTGTAAAGACTCAGCAATTGACTTGTTTCCTCTTCGGGCCTCCTGACATGCTGCCCTAAGAAGCTTCGAAACTCCACCCTCGGCTTTAAGCATATAGCCAACGCAGTATTTAGCACACGCATAAGCGTCCAAAACAAATTGAATGTCCATGTTTGCTCGCCAAGCAAGAAGTATGTCTTTGTTGTAGTTGTTTATGAAGATTTCACTAGTTTGTCTACGTAAAAAAACTGTACTCCTTCTGATTGAAGTTCGTAGTGCCAGAATGTAAGTTTCTTCATTCAGAGCAAGTTCCTCTAAAAAGGCCGAGAAAGGTATGTTGTCTTTAAACTGTCGTCCCATTGCATTTAACTTTACGGAGATCCTTTTGTATGCTTCAGTGGCTTCTTTCTTTGATTCCTTGTCGAAATCCTTTGGCAATGGATGAAGGATTCTTGTGTCTGGAAGTGGGGGTCTTGGAAATCCAAACCTACAATTATTGAGCGCTCTGGACCCTTTCTTGCATGTATGTGAATGATTGTGGATTTGATAACCAATCAATTTTGCCATATCTCCTTCCTCGTCCCGTTTGCACGTAATGTATTTATCCAAAAACTCTACTACACGTTGCTCAGATTCAACATCTCCTGTAAATGGATTTACTTTGTTTACGTAAAAAAGATTGACGATGTTTTATTTTAAAATAAAATGAATAATATATCTAACCTTCAATATACTTGGGTGCGTTGTTCAGCCAGTACAGTCCGTGTGAATGGGGTGAACCGCGAACTTGGAATTCTATGCGACTGAAGTGATCTACTGCTCGAAACGGCCTGAAAACGCCGTTTTCTTTTTTGAACAAATCGTTAAGTAAGTTTCTGTACTTATGTTCGAAGTGCCTCATACAGGTAACGGGATCCGACCGAATCAGGTGCGCCTTCTTTATGTAGTCTATTGCTTCCGCCTCCTCTTCGGTAATGTCCTTTTTGTCCAGTAGTTTTGATAAGATTACAAGAAGCTCGTTCCACTTTGTTTCCGCTGCCGAAAGAGTGATGAAAAACGTACTGCCTCCAAGTTGTCGTACCATTGATACATCCCGCTTTGTTTGCTCATGCCAGTAAGCCGGGGAGGATCGAATATTTTTGTAAACATTGTACCCATCATCCTTTGCTATCACTCCTTCTAAAAATCCCTCGGTCCTGAGATCTTTTGCGGTAATAGGTCTTCCAGTGTGCGTTTGGCGTTTTTGGCGTAGACAGATTTGGTAGGCACTGTGAATTTTCTCGTTAGCTGACTTTTTGTACATATACAGAATTTTTTCAGGATCGGCGCATCTTCTGTCGTACCGACGCAGCTTGGACTTTGCAATATCAGTATGGGTTAATTTTGCTCCAGGCTTCAAAAATGGAGATCGGCCGGCGTATATTTTTGGAAAGGAGAGATGTTCCGCATCTGGGTCCCGGTTTAGTGGTATTGGAATGTTTCCTTCTCCCGGAGCAATTGGAATTCCATATCCTTGTTTATTGGAGGTCGTATCCTTGTTTAAGCAAAGAAGCGTTTCCTCAGCTCCAATATTGTCAGGCTCCTCTTCACCTGTTTCCGAAGTAACCTCTTCATTATTGTTTGGGTTAATACTGTCTTGAATAACTTCGTTAACTGGTGTATCTTCTTCGTTGTCAACCAAAAACTCCAGTTCATCTAGATAAAAATATTGGTATAGAATAAGCTTTTTAAAGCTTATTAAAAATTTAATTAGTGTTTTTACGTAAAAAGAAAACTTTACCACTATTAAAGCAATCCCAAGACATTACAACGTTATGTTTCTTATACAGCGGCGTACAGTGTCTTTAAAGCATTGGCCACTTTCGAGGGGCGGATTTTGTCATAAATATAATGACCTCTGTAGCTCATTTTTCTCATTAGCTTTAACTGGATCACATCTGTTTCCGAAAACTGTCGTGGGAGTACACTAACACATGTGTTGATGTTGTTCTCCACATTTACCGCGTTTCCCTTTAGGGCCCATTGTTGTTCGTATCCGCGTGGCCGAACTTGCATAAACGGAAGGCGAGGAGCCACCAGACGTTGCTCGAGACGGTTCAAGTCCTAAAATGTTTTAATTTAAATGTTTAATCTTTAAATTTGCATCTTTTTACGTAAAAAATTTAAATACCTTAAGTTCTTCCGGAATTTCAGGAAATTCTAGTCCATTTGAAAGGGCCACGCGAGGAACTTTGTTCTTTTTAATGTAACCGATACAAGTTGTACAAATTCTGTCTTGTTGCTGTTTATAACAAAAGACTTTTTCTAAAACATCCTGCAGCAATCCTTGTGACTCAAATTTTTCTTTACTTGCTTTGATGGTTGAGGATTCATACAGAAGTGATCCACAGCACGAACATATAAAAGTTGGACCTTGTTTGATGGAGGTACTGAATTTAGCAAGCAAGTTCTCAAAACTTCCGGTTTCAATCCGTCGTTTGTTGTGGTAGGTGGTTGAGCTGGCATCCAGATCAAGCCGTCTTCTCACTGCATTTAAATTTCGTGAACAGGCTCGTCGTTTTGCGTCATTTGCTCTTTCATCTTTTCGAAAATCCGGGTTCTTCCTTTTCCCGCTAATGTTGGCTGACCTTTGCTCATTTTGCAAAAGTCTCTGTTGACGCATTTCAGGAGTCACTGGTTCCGGATTTATGGTTGACATCGCCTTTTGGATTGTTCTGTCTATGGCTCTTCGAATGTTGTCTTGTTCGCGTAACGTCTCATCTTGCCTCAACTCCAATAATTCTTTCGTGCGACGAGCATTTTCAGCAGCTACATAATCCGGATTTTCTCTCTGAATAGCTTTGTCACGGGCACTGCGAGCATTGTCTTCTGCCCGTAAAGTCTCATCCTCCCTCAGTTCCATAAGTTCTTTTGTCCGACGAGCATTTTCAGCAGCTACATAATCCGGATTTTCTCTCTGAATAGCTTTGTCACGGGCACTGCGAGCACTGTCTTCTGCACGTAAAGTCTCATCCTCCCTCAGCTCCAGAAGTTCTTTAGTCCGACGAGCATTTTCAGCAGCTACATAATCCGGATTTTCTCTCTGAATAGCTTTGTCACGGGCACTGCGAGCATTGTCTTCTGCACGTAAAGTCTCATCCTCCCTCAGCTCCAGAAGTTCTTTAGTCCGACGAGCATTTTCAGCAGCTACATAATCCGGATTTTCTCTCTGAATAGCTTTGTCGCGGGCACTGCGAGCATTGTCTTTTGCACGTAAAGTCTCATCCTCCCTCAGCTCCAGAAGTTCTTTAGTCCGACGGGCATTTTCAGCAGCTACATATTCCGGATTTTGCCTTTGAATAGTTTTGTCTCGGGCACGTCGAGCATTGTCTTCTGCACGGAACCTCAAACCTTCTCTTTTCTCCAGCTGTTCTGCAGCGCGCCGGGCGTTCTCAGCTTCTGATGCAGTTTTATCCTGTCGCCGTAACCTCTGCCGTTCTCGGTCGGCGATTTGTTTTTTTGTTCGTCTCGGCATTGTCTATAATAAAGTAATAATAAAGTTAAAACTTTTTACGTAAAAATGGTTTAAAATTTGTATTACCTGAAGTTTTAATCATGCGTCGGATCGGCACTGTTGAAATAATGATTGCTTTGTAGAAATAGCAATCACTTTTGCAGTTGTATTTACGTAAAAACCGTCAGTTGCTAACTATATATGTTAAAATGCAACGTTTTCGTTTAATCCGATATCCTCCTCTGAAACTAACTTTTGACAAAACTCAACTCAAGCTAAACAGCCTGTTTTTTGGACTGGACTGAACAGGTACAGTGACTACGTGACGGAAAAGTTGTACAAAAAAACTTTTTACCGGAATCAAAAATTTGTAGCCGTGCCTTTTGTTATTAGTGGAAATCACAGTACGTTTTACTACTCGTAATATAATTTTATATTGTTTACGTAAAAAAGTTGAAAGAGTACAGAATTTTGTGTACGCATCCAGTCAGCTCACTCTCTGATAAGGTATCACATTTTGTAACTGACTTTTGATACACTGTGGAACTGGGTAGGCAAAACTAGGTAGCCTGAGGTCAGGCCATTGTAAACTAATTACTAACAGTGTTCTCAGATGGCGGATTATCCTTTTTTCGTGTGCTATGGTGAAGCTTAAGTAAGTGGATGTTTTATTTGTTCATGTGTTATGGTGCAGTTTAAGTATAGTGTAGAGCTGCCCTGGGGGGATCAGGGAGGTCTGGGGTGACTTTGATATCAAAATATTGATTAGCGTAGTTGATTACCCCTGTGGATTGATTTTCAGCTATGTAGCTTTGATTTGTGGAAATAGTATATTGTATTTTTGCACTTTTCGCCCCCTAGCGGCTAACAGTGAACAGTTACCGAAAAACGGTTGGCATTTTTGAACTCAGGGACATCAGTTACCTATATACAGGTGGACTTGTAATTTAATATTGTTTGACCTTAATTGGGGTGTGGGGGGTATTTTGGGGAAGGGGGGTCTGGGGTAACTTTTTTTGTGCCCCAGTACCTAGATTTAGTGACCAGGAATCCAATGGTGAAAACAGATTTTGAATATCTGCTGTGGTCTAGGAGGAAATCGCGCTACGGACGGGCGGAAGAACGGAAGAACGGAAGAACGGAAGGCTTATACAGACTTGATGAGCAATATCAGAAAGCATACTGAGGTCTGAAGACCTCGTCTGCTTAATAAAAATGGACTTTCATGAAGTATCCATCAAAAGTTAAAATAGAAACACCTACTGCGATGGATACAGGTGTAACAACAGACAATATTTTGACTGATGACCAAATAGATTGTGGAATTCTGAACTTTGTTGAGATGATGATAGGTTTAATGTAGACTTTGTTGTGACAACAGCATTGCGGCATTAATTGAAGAAAGAGGATGTGATGCCAGTGCAAATTGAACGGGAGGAGGTTCTTGAAGGTGCGGCGTAATTTTTATGATGCCATTCATCTTTTAAATAGGTAGAATTTTACAGAATATGGAATCTTGTTAATATCAAAATGGGATGTTAAAGATGCATTTTCCTTTTAAAACATCAAAGTGTGTATTGCAATGAACGGTTTTTGTGTAGATAAAAATAACTGGCATTGGCAATGGCCTTGCATTAATATTTACAGTAATGGAATAAACTGATCTTACCTTAATAAAAAAATACGAGTAAAGTGTTCATCATGACAAGATGATGATGCGAAAAAGCGTGTGATTATATTAAGCTTTTATTTTTATGACTAGAGGAATTGCTTTCTACATAGTAATTATAGTACCCTCAAATCTAGGATCGACACAACTGGCCTGTTGATGGTGTCCGTTTTAAATTTGATTTTTTATGAGATTATTTATGTCCACACATTAGTACACACGTACACGAGGCAGGGGATGTCATGCCAATATTAAACCTTTGTTGATGTGACCTCTTAAACTTTTGCGCGTGCGTTCTGGTTCCTATAAAATTGTCTTCCTTTTCTACTATTTATGGAAAACGGAACCATTAAATTCTAATGATAGATAACGTTTCCATACATGTAGTTTAATATTTGCTTAGTCAACCACCCAAATTAATTCAAACAGTAAAGGGTGCTCTGAGTAAACTGTTACAAGTCAAGTGTAAACCTACATATCATATCAGTAGCATAGTAATCAAGTTACCTTTGTGCAATGAAATTAAGTGAATTTTTCCTTTTTCGCGACATTTGCAAAACGCCAAGCTGTCTGCCTCTGACTTTGACAAAGGTTAGTTGGCTGAAGTTCAAAGGAATCATAACTTTATAATTCAATTTTTATTTAAATTAGCAATTCAACAGGAAGTGTCTATGATCATGGTTACCAAGAAGACTGTTACAGTGTCATTTTGTCTGGGCCCAAGCAGACACAACAGAATACAAATCATTTGAAATTTTCTGACTCACAATCCCACGAATTCACTTTTATAAATTTGAATTCTGTTAAAGGCTAAGGAAAGTTACGCTGTTTAGTCATGCATTTAATATTCTTTATCCTACAAAGCAAATCCTAACGAGAAACTCAGTTGGTGATTAATTTGTCGTTTAAAACCATTCTTCTTGAATTACTCATTATTATTCTTGTAGGTAGCAGTAGTGGTCAGCTACATTTTTCGTGTTCCTTTTTGAGAATTACAAGTTTTACACTGGACTCATTATGTCAAGTGTCAACTTGTAGAATCATATACATTCTCTTAAAATCCGCTTCTCGTTTTGTATTTTCCTCTACTTTGCAATCACAGCAGGTTTTTTTGCAAACTTTTATGAATGAAGGAAACAAAATATTTATAAAGTACCTACTTAACAAACCAGAACCTAACTTTGAGAAAAAGTTTTTTGTTTAGTTGTAAGTTATCCTAGCTTGGTATCACATATGTTATATGACAAGATTATCCTGCTCATAATTTAGACTAATCCAGTTTTCCGAAAAACTGCACATCTTTCGGGAATGATTAATAAACTCATTTTTGGTTCAATGGACTCACACAACTGAGTTTTCTACCTTTCACCTATCCAATCAACATATTTCTACAAAACAATTTGATTTTTAGCCTAAAGATATTAAACGTTGTAGAGGTATTGTCTATTCAGTTTTCATTGTTACTTTTATAACTTATTTATGATGAGAACAGGGTTGTCCATCTACCCAGTGTCACTTTTATATTTAAAAATCAGGTAGTTCTACTTAGAACGACGTTTACAACAGTTTGCTATATTTATTTAGAAAGAATCTTTCCTTTGCTGAAAGCGGACAGTAAACAGAAGACAGATATTATAAACATATAATATTCAATATTCAACACTCAGTTATTTTCTATGAATTTTTGTTTTCAGTTTCTTTAACAACATTAAAAGTAAGTTTTGAGTTTCATTTCAAGATATGATTCCAAGTGTATTACTGAAAATTTGCAGTCAAACCTACTAAACGAAATATTTAGAATATTGAGAATGCACAATATTCATGTAAATTTATTTAGGTACGTACCTAATATTTTCTTTAAGATCATGTAAATAACCTAACCTTTCTCATTTTGCATTTCAAATTGACTTTGGAAAATGAATCGTTCTAATAAAACTATGGGTTAGCTCTAAGCAGTATTTCAATTTTATTTAGTTTTATCCATTTTGTGTAAGTCATGGGGAATAATGAGAAGTAAAGTCCTAAATGATTAAAAGTTGTAAGTTGCATAATATGTATCATTTGTTATTGAAATTTACAGAATGTACCATCAAGAATTCAGGAATCTCAATTAATTTATCGTTTTTGTTATTGTTTATAGTCACATCATTCACTGGACATTTAGGTTAACTATAAGCTACTTTAATGGATTCTTTAAAGCGGAAAGACACGGCTTTTCGTGCATCTATGCTTTAACAAATTCTATTAAACTAAGCAATTAGGTATGGTTGCTGTCACCCTGTGCTGGTTTTAAACAGAGTCAAAATTTAGAAGGCTTGGTCGTCTGGCAACGATTCATGAACAGAGTGAAGCAAATCAATTAAAACCTTGTGTATGATTTCACTGAGTACCGTATGCAAGATCATCTAAGTTAGTTTATAAAAGTCTATTGATTTCTCTTGGCCTTGGCTTAGTGGATATGCATTTCAAACGCATATTAGCTTTTTGTTCTTTTGATAATTTTATAAAAAGTTTGATGGATTTTTATGACGAATGAGTTACAAATGACGGTAATGATACCGGTACGTGAACTCACAGCAGGAGTAAATTACAAGTTTTGTTTTGCTGATGTCATTTTTCTAGTGCGTCAACAATATTAATGATAGGTTTTGACATAAGGTTAGTTTTAAACCAGGTTACTAAAATGATAGGTTGTAAATTTAATTTTAGTAATAACTAAAATAACACAATAATAAACTTATCATCATGAATACAAAAACTAGCATATAATTGAACCTATTCTACAAGAAACATTTTTGGCAATGCACGTGGACTGGTTCTACGTTTGACGTTGGAATTTTTTACAACTTTTCCGATATTCTTGGTACAACTATGATGTATATACTTACAATAAATGTGTATTTTTATAAAAAGCATATTATTTTCAGCTACCCATTGCTTATTGTAGTGCATTCAACTTTTTAAATTAACACGTGTAACCTACCGAACAGCTCAAACAAAATATTTGCGACTGAAAACAATAATTAATCAAATACTTAAGTATTAATAGATAGCAAATCAACTACAATAAAACTAAGCTGTCTTCAAGATTAACTTTCTACAAACATACTTTTTAGCCTCACATAAACATTTTCTAACAACTTTCTGGCATTTTGCCTCTCGTCATTCCTGAAGAGCTTCATTGGTCTACTTCTGCGTTTAGATATGGTAAAAATTGTTTTTATTTTTGGTAAAAATGATTACTTTAATATAACAATTTTTTCTTGCACTTACGGTACGGAAAGAGTGAATAACCACGGAATGCAAATTTCTTTGCATGTTTCCAGTTTGGGAGGAAGCTCCATGGGGACCCATGGAAGCTGCCTTTGCCAAGAAGGTTTGATTGAATCCTTCCACTTCGCAATGGATAAATAAACGGAGAATGAAGAGCAACGCCGCAAAAGTCCATTGACTGGCCAAAATCAATAGAATCAAATGTTGTAGGCACAAAAAAGCGGTCACGTTTCTCCAGAACCGAATGCATTGTAAGGCGTATGGAATTGTAATTCTCTTAAATTATAAAACAACAGGAAACAATTGAGTTCAAATTATATTATCGCATTATCTGTTGAAACGAAATCATAAGTTTAAGTTTGAAGCATACAGGTTTGGTGGCTTCAAGCAAACTAGCAGCCGCTTTAAATTGGAATCCAGTTTCCAGGGACAGAAGTACGACAACAAGACATTGGAATGCGATGCAATCTAACCACATCAAAAAAATTTATGCTTCACATAACTTATTTTGAAAAAAATGAACTATGAGTAAGAGGAAAGTGAAAAGCAAAGAAATGGCCAGTGTGTACTATCAAGGCAAAAGTCCGGTATCTTGGTCAATTTTCCATGTTTGAGCATCATTTCCGGATCCTCAACTAATGCACCGAGGGCCAATACAGATAAAGATGTCACAAGCAGCATAAAGATGGCAAAAAACTGATAAAAGAAACAAACTTTTGTAGAATTTATATCATTTATAGAATTCCTTAATTAGATAATGTGGTGTAAAGTGGAGAGTGTTATAATAGTTGCTTGTATAGTACTTACAAATTCCAAGTACACAATCAGCCTTGTGCATCTTCTGTACTCTTTTACCAATTCATTGAAAAACATTTTGCTTCCACACTTCCTGAAACAGTTTTACTCACGATCAGCTTTATACACTAGATAAAAAGCTAGTAAATGTCTCCTATTTTAAATGTTAAGATTAAGATTAAGGAGTCAAGTATTTGCTATTCTTTCAAGATTTATAAGGGGTAATAGGTAGGTAATGTATGTTTTGAGTGATTCCCACCAAAAATAATAAACTTTGCTTTTAATTTTTTAAATAAAAATTAGGGTTTTAATAAATGAGACAAATCCAGCATTGGTGATACAGGGGCACGATTATAATACGATCCGATACGTTATTTTGCCAGATCATCATGTCCTTTTTTAACAGTATAAACTACATAGCTTTCTTAACAAGTGTATTGTCTTAGTGGACTTTCTAAGCGATCGGCTGGAGGAGGAGTCCAGTAAGGTATAAAACCATGCATGACTTGGAACTAGAAATGGAATGAAACAAGTGAATTTTCATGCATTCGCAATAATACACTTTTCAACTGCAATATATCATGAGCAAAGAACTCGCAAATTATATCTCCTCTTTACTCAAAATTCGTGTACATAATTCAGTAAAAGTAGCTACATATTCTATGTTCTATATTCGTGTCAAGAGTTTTAAACTTTAGTACAAAGTCCAAATAGGTATATAGGGGAAAGCGGATGAAGATTGGATTTGTGGACAACATTTATAAACCTATGGGTACATTATATTTCGCAGATCTTTTTACTTCGGAAATGAATAGTTGGTTATTCTTGGATTGGCTAATAAATTTTGACTAAATAAGATCGTTTTTCACCTTTCTACAGAAATTTTAAACATTGCAAATGCCAACTTTTCCCCATGAACTTATGGGCTATCGTGTTTAAACAATGTTTTTAAAATATTCACATTAGGATGCATGGAAAATATATTAAAGAGTACAAGATGTAGAGTCAATATTCCAAAGTCGTGCCTTTTGAAAGCACTCCTAATTGAAATCTGCTTTGTGCTCAGCTAAACTTTGTATTAAAGCTAAACAAAAATCAAGAATAATATGATGTAAAGACACACTTTATTTCAAGTATATTTATTTATTTCAAAGACACACTTTATTTATTTTAAAGGTAAAAAGCATACGATTTACAAGACAAATCAAAGTTCAAACATAGTGAACATTTAAAGTTAACTTCATATTTGCTGAATAAATATTACATACTTACTTGCAGCTTTATTTAGTACATTACAAGTACTCCATTGTACTAAATTATAAAGTTGACTATTTAGAGACTATTTAAATCTATCTAAAGATGTTGGGCCAAAGATAACCTCTGTGCATATTTTCAAGTGTTAAGTCATATACTATAGATGAGCAAAGTGTGAAATATGTTTAAAATGTTAATGATGAAGAAAAAATGATTTATCCCTAAAATGCATTGAATCTGTCATGCAAAATAATATTAATAAGCAAATTACATAAAAAAAGCAAATAATCTTTTCCGTTAACAATAATGACCTTCTGTAAACCTTTTTTGCACTACATTAATTTTATAACCCATTTTTGTAAAATATTGACTGTAAGATGAAGGAAAAATAAAGCTCAGTTCCGAATCAGTTCTGAAGTTCAGAAACGAGTTGGTGCATCTTTATTTTCCCGGGATTTTGTTACCACTTGGGTTTTCTGAAATTTAGAAATTTGCAATTATTAATTATGCATAAATAAATTCAAAATGATAATTGAATGTAAAGCGTTTTAAATATACTTACAGGCTCAACTTTGACTGAATGCAAATCTGCAGCTTGAGAACGCATTTTTTGACGGATTCGATTTCCAGCATCTCTGTTACCGAAAGTCATCTTGTATCCCTCAACCTGAACGTGAATCATAGCCCGAATAGCAAACAAACCAAATGCAAATGGGTAATTGCCGGCCGCAAACAGAAAGAATATGTACTGAGCGTAGAGTAGAAGCGTCACGCTTCTCCAGAACCGGATACATTCCACAGCTTGAGGAGTAGCAACATCCTAAAAGAATTATAGTGCTATGCTGTAGTATACCCAATTTTCAAACTTTCACTTTTAAGCTAAACTTACCGTCTTAGTCGATGTCAGCAAGCTTACACCCGCAATGAAGTGAAAAACGGCTTCGATGGCAAAAAATATTGCAAACACTACGTGCATACACACGAAGTCTAAAAATACAACAAATGTACAAAAAATTTACAATTAGCTGGTATTTAAACCTGCAGGGCCATGGTCCCTTGAATGGTTGAAAGTCTTAGTTTTTCTTACAATCCGCACAAGCCTTGGGTAAATTCTTGGAATAATCGTCGCCATATATCGCTGCAGGGTTCATTGATACCACAATAGTAACCATTAAAACAAAAACAGCCACAAACAGAGTCAAGGATGCTGCCAACTGCAAAATAGTGTAGGTAATCAAGTTAACTATTGTTTAAGTCAAGACCCTCAGATGCAGTTTCATCGTTTTATACCAATTTTTTTTGTTTAAATTAAAGCACAATATCTTTGCATTCTGACGACTAAAAACTAGTATTTTAAATTCTTACGAGTTCCAAAATGGCAAAGAGTCGGGTTCCGATTCTAAAGGTTTTTGATTGTTGCTCCATATAGTTCAGAGCTTCTAACATTTGCTGCCGCTTCAGATTACCTGACCTGGCCATTTTAAATTAAACTTCTTTTCCACTTTAATTACGCGTAAAGAAAGAGAGTTATTTTTTAGCTTTTCTAAAGGGTTAAATGTTACGTTGAGATTAAATTGGAATTATATAACTGACAAAAATTTCCGAGTTTTTAGGAAAGAGGAAAATCTTACAAGAGCAAGGAAAATGGGCAATCTACCTACATCCACCCCTGTCTGCTATACTAATATCTTGTGCTTTTGCACTTTATGCTGTTGAGCTTATATAAGTGATGATGTTGCATTTTGTCAACGCTGTGCATTTTTGCTGATTTTTAACCGATCGGCGAAGGGCGGAGCTTAAAGTTGGGTTGATGGAATTGCGAAGTATGTAGATTAATATTATCATGCATTGGGCAATGTAAGAATGGAGTACAGAATTATCACAAAGAAAGAAAACGGAGCCATTTTGTTCCTTTCTTGTAACCTCACATCATGGTCTACCCGTGTAACTTTATCATCTACTTCTACTTGGCTGTTTGATACTGACTTACGTCATTAGTTACACGTAGCAAATAAATGAACACATTAAGCTTATGGTTGTCTCATAAAGACGTAAGCTGCAGTTAAAAATATCTTTCAGCTTGTTTTGAGCAGAGCTTTTCGACATTGATTTGTTCTCAGAAATGGGTACTGAACAACAAAACAATAATAAAAAATTATGGGGCTACATTTGACATTCGTTGTTTTTACTAATGGGAATTAATTTGTCTGCTTTATCTTTGCACTTATGAAAATAAGAACCAAAGAGCACTAAATTGCAAAATGCCAAAAATGCTTTCATTTTTGTCAGAAATGGCTTGGCACTTTTAGGAACTACAATGACAAGATTTCTCGTATATAATGTAATTTAAAAGAAAATCTATAGTTAATGAAAGTTGAAAAAGAAACTATTTATAGATGCCGTCGCAATAAAGTTAGAAAGTTGTAATATTTTTATTTGATTTTCAATTAACCATAAAATATCAACAATTAATATAAATTCATTGCATTAAAGCATAATTTACTCTTAGATTAACTGGTAACTCTGAATACAAGAAAACTTAAAGCTTAATTATAAATGCTATGATGCTTACAAGCTTACAAATTAATTAAATTCTTAGTTTTTTCTGTAACTGTAAGGGTTCACTCTCTTAAAAAGTACTTATAGATTTGCATGGATTAAGGAATGGATTCTACAACTGGATATAAAAATCTTGATAATATCATTTTATATTCCATGCAATGTCCCGTTTTCAAACTCAACGGGGGCAGGGACTCTACTGTCCAAATATCGCTGCCATAATTTAGGGCCTACTCTTAACATTAGCAACACACTCATTACTAAAATTACAAACGCAATGAGAGAAAATATTACAATTTCAGCGTCGCTATCAGAATCCCCTGCTATTACTTCTGAATGGTGGACCTTTATAACCGCCAAGTCTACCGTTCCATTTTCATACACCAGCTTCCATCGCAGTCTGGGGTCATTTGAGAAACAATTTGAGGACGTAACTACTCCATCGTTGGAGCTGACCTCTGCTTTGACACATCGGTTTGAGTGTCGTTGTGCTAAAAGGAATTCTCCCTGGCTTGGGTCTCCAACCCCAATCAAAGCCCATCCCACTAATGGACCAACAATACCCGATGCTGCTTTGGCTTCCTCGCAGTTCCAAAATATTAAAGATCCATTATGTTGTCCACTGGACTCATTTTTCGTCAAAATCTCCATTAAGCAAACATCCAAGTCTCCCGTGGAATTTGACAACCATCCAACCACCCCAATACCGTCGTAAGGGGTTACAACAAGTTCTCCTAAATGTGGTACATCTCGAATGGAAAACTGATGCAGAGGCGATGCTGCAGCTTTTGAGCAGTCTATCATTTCCGGTTTAAAACGGATGTAAGGACCATTACTACTACTGATTTTGTTTCCAGCTACCAAACACTCTCCAATAGCAACATTTACAAGTTGCAAACCCGGCTGGTAGCATCTTCCACGAAAACAACGCTAAATAGAAAGTCCAAAAAGGAGTCAGCTTTTTATTTTAGGAATAAAAAGTAGTATTAAAAAGTATGCGAGTATCAATTTACCCCATTATCTTTGCAAGTCACTCCATCAATTGGATGAAGGGTCTTCACCTCAGTTTCATTATTCTCGTCAGTTACAATGCAACTCGCCATATTGCAATGTGACTTTTCCTGTCATGCATACAGACAAGTTATAGTCGTAACGTATTAATTAATTAATTTTCTATGCAAGGAAGTGGTATCATCTTACCAGATCTACAAGTACGTGTTCCGAGTTTGCATAAATCTGACACTGCCTGTCTAGTGACACAGGCTTAATTTGTGCAATGGAAAGCTTATTTGTTTCTGTAATGGAATACTGGGTACTATCCTTCCTTCTCAAACACTCTGCCTGCTCGGATGTAAGAAATGTGTGTATTGGTTCCATAGCTTCTTCGTTGAAATAAAATTTTCTGGAATCTAAAATCTTTGGAAGTGTATTAGCTAGAGTTGGCGACTTTTCCAAAATACTGGACATGTCATCCACAAAGCCACCAGACCCAAAAGTAAATGCTTCGCCCATGCTTATAAAGTTGCCTGTGAAGCCCAATCTGCATAGAAAGTATAAATTACTTCAAGACAAAAGGAATACCCTTGAACAAAATACTTACTGCCTAGCCATTTCGTAGGACGCCAGTGCCACTGGAGCATCATATCTTAAAGGAATGATGAAGCTGCTGTTTATAAAGCCCTTTGTATGGTCAACATTACACGCTCTGGCATCATCAGGGCTGCCCGCCAGCCAACCACCATCCACTTTTAGTCCAGAAATTGCAAACGCCACATCAAAGCTTGGTATTTTGTTCATGTGGGATGTGTACATCCACTTTGCAAAGTAATTTCCTGCCGATGCAAAGTTGATCCTATTCTCGTGTGTAGTAGCGTCAGTAATAAATGACTGGTCATCGTCCTCCTAATTGACAAAGCATTATTTATTTAGGTATCAGTTATGAAATACATTCCTCTCATAGTTCACTTCTGTTAACGTTCTAACCTGCATTACAGTGAGAGAAGTAACCGAAAACGAGATGTTTGTGTTGGGTAAGGTTTGGAAGCGCAAGTGCAGATCCCACATGAAAGCAGTCCAGTAAGCTCGAATTTGCGTTTCGTTATGCTGAAAGCTTCGGCCACATTCCATGTCACAGACAATGGCTACTTCCACGGTCATTTCGGTAATTTGAGAGTGGTCAATTGGTGCTGGGGCAGGTTTTATAAGCACAAAACCATGTAAACTGGGAATGGATAGGAATACCCCTGCAAGAACCCAGGCTGTGTCTATCTTGAATTTCGTCATGTTTATGGAGTTTTTAACCTCTCAATGTGCACTTATTATGCGTACGGTGTTTTTTACAAATTAAGCACGTGAAAAAGTGACAGTAGTAACCAATATAATGGATGTAACAGCAATAAAAATGCAATTAAACTAATTGTAAACCTTCCTAATTGTTTTTATTCTCTACAATGTTCAGAAAAAATTTTAATTAGGTATCTAATATTTATCTTTCACTTGGTTCTTCAAAAAAGCATTGAAGCGTTTGGCAAGTGACTTGAATCAAGTCAGTAGGACTATCATCATGGACATGAATGCTGTAAGATTTAAGATATTCATCCCTCTCATTTTGGAATTCTGCGAGTAGTACCATAAGCAGAAGGAAATCGCAGAAAGCATAATATCAAACAGAAAGAGAAGACGTGCATTATTGGCTGTTCATGATGACCGAACTCCCAAGCTAAAAACAAGCACGAGAGTGACACGAATATGCGGTAATGAGTCATCATAACTTCATCTTGCATCTTTTCCATCTCCTGAAGCCAAGCCAGTTTGGAGATAAAGTCCTCTGTACTTTTCTCTTATTCTGCTTCTTTGTCTGCTAATACCTAATATGGCATATCATAATATAGGTAAAGCATTCAGCATGATATTTTCTAACTACCTTAAAAAATCTTGACTAGTTTCTAGAGCCTAAGCTGCCATAACTGCAAAACGAAAATAGTTTTTACATAAATACAATCTGAGATCCAAAATTAATGAACGATTCGAAAAACGGAAGAGCTAAATTGAATGAATGAGTTTCATGAGAACCTACAATGCATCTATCTGTCAAATTTTCTGAATTATAAAATTCTTATCGTCTACCATAGAAATTATTGTAGATAAAGTTATTAAGTGAATTAGACTTTTTTGTAAGTTTAAACCATTTCCCTGTCACTGTCATTAACATTAATAATGAATCGTTTTGATAGGCACATCGCGTAGGGGTATTATTGTGTTTAAATTTATTTATTTAACCAATCAAATTTCATTTTTATGTTTACAGTTCAACATAAGATAATATTTAATTGGTAGGAAAACTTAAAAGAAAACAAAACATCTTCACCTCCAGCTTAATTCCACATTTCATCTTAATGTTATAATATTATCCTATACCTTAATGTTTTTAAGTAGGTATATATGTCCCATCATTACTTTCACCACTCATAAGGATCTGCTCGCACATAATATTATATTTAAACTTTAATGTCTTATAGATAAATTTTATTGAAGTATAGTAAAATACTAGTAAACCTTATTCTACAGGATTCATTAAATTGCAAAGTTAAAGAAAATTCATTTTAATGCAACATGGCTAACTCTTAAAGAATCAAATCAGGAATGCTTTATGCACCCTTGCATTTTAATTGGGAATGGCAATTTGCACGTGAAAAGGGTCGGAGGTCTTTGCCTTTTTTTCAGCCGCAATTAATGCCAGCTTTCTCTTTTCCAATTCAGTAAGAAACTCTGCAATTATCCAAACGTACATGATGCGAGTTACCAAAAAGAGAATGGCCAGAAATCCGGTCTTGTATCCAACAGAAAGAGCCATTGTGTCCAGAATGGTAAAGACCACGGTAACGTTGCGCCAATACCGGGTGCATTCCAATGCCTTGTTAACGGGCGTTCCCTGAAAAGCAGTAAGCAAAATGGAAATTACAAAACTGTCACTGTTCTTAAACTATGGAAATAAACACTTTTGATTCAATTACTTACAACTTCAGTAGCTTGAAGCAGGCGGACTGATGACAGAAATTGGAAGATATTTTCCATCAGTAGCGCCACAACTGCAGCCCATAAGAATCCAACAGCCACTGAAATAAACAAGAAACATTTTTTATGACTTTATCCACACTTCACTAATTAATGTTCATTTTAGAAACTCAGAAATTTAGTTGTACTAATATTATACACATACTTTCCTGGCGATGTTTAGGCATCTTGTAGAATGCTTCAGAAATTGATTCCGGGTTCACCATGGCCTCGACCGTAAACATGGTTGAAATCAAGATGGACCCAATGACAATGAACAAACACACCGTTGCAACTATCTAAATTAAAAAAGAGATATTCTTTAGTACCATTTCGGCCATTGTAAATTAACGTGTGATATTAGGAAAGTTTATGTATCTTTACTTACCAGTTGCCAAAACGCCACGAACCGAGCCACCTTCCGCAAGTTAATTTTTCCATTCGGGCGATTTTGCAATTTGGAAGCATTCCCCTGTTTCGTCATTTTCACTTTTTTGATAACTTTGGTCAGTACCTTCTTGTCAGTGTCCATTTTTGAAATCCCCTTAAACTTTTCACAACTTTCAAAAAATTACTTGAAAATTTAAATTGAGTTTATTTGCTCTGCACGTCTGATTCAAGAAAATGGTTTTAACAAAATGGAGTCGGACTTTAGGTTGCTGAGCTTTCCTCTTGCTTGAGCCTTCGAGTTTTACTGCGCATTTAGGATTATGATGAATCATCAAAATGTACAAAAC
Organism: Entomobrya proxima; assembly: GCA_029691765.1. NCBI lineage: Eukaryota > Metazoa > Arthropoda > Collembola > Entomobryomorpha > Entomobryidae > Entomobrya > Entomobrya proxima. The sequence continues at coordinate 15,656,679 of CM056169.1, forward strand.
TTTTCGATTGACTTATGCCAGGGCTAGTAGCACTAAGCTTCAAGCATTCTAAAAAGCCATGCCGTGATTTCTTCTTCTTCTCCAAACCGATCGGCGAAAGGAGGAGCTTCGTTGGCTTGGGTTTGCGTACCTACTGGAAGTATAACTTTTGATAAAGGTAGCACAAAGCAAAAGGGTGCAAAACGCATGAAACATTGCCGTAATGTACTTTTCTTCCTTTCGTTAAGAAGGAACTGATGTATGTTTCATGCACTAAAGAAACTACTGTCAACTTTTATGATTTTTTCTGCGCAGTGTATTTGAAATGTGCAACGTGTCATTTAGGATTTTCTTAAATAACAGTCATGTAAGAATTCGAATACCCGTATGCAATTAAGTGTGGTTGTGAATATACCTTACGTAAACCATCGATGTTTTCCGACAGTAAGAACAAAGAGAGAATATTCGAGAAAAATATTCAGATTTATTCAAATTACGTAGCATGGTGTACACTATACATAAATGTAAATGCTTTAATGCTAAATCATGTAACTAAATAATATAAATTGTAGGGGTATACGTTTATGGTACATATTTCAATATGATTTGGCCCAGTTGATATACATTTACAGTTCATAATACTCATGTTAAAATGAATCTTTAAAATCTTAGCTGCTAAAGGCCATATATTTTCTGAGTGTTAATATCGACTGCACGGTGTCTTGTAGCATGCCGTAAAAATATTCTCGTCGTGTTCTTCTTTGAATTGCTCCGAGAGATCCGCATGGTAAAGAAATAAGCATCATGGTCTTTACTAATTTTGTCAAATATTTGCTCCGAACAATGACCGCTTTGTTTTTCACACAAGTAGTCCATCTAAGTTTTAGCGCTCGACTGGAATCATACAAGCTTACTGATTGCATCCAAATGTATATCAGAATAAAGAGTCCAAATAGCCCGGAAAACGGGATGCTAACATAAAATTTCCACTCTATAATGTTGACACCTAGTATGGTCATACTTTGTACAATAATAAGAATAAGTTGGAACTAACAGATTCATTGATCCACTTATTTCTGAAAGTAAAATTGCAAGTATTCTAAACTCTTTAATACCAGCGTCGCTTACATCTCTACAGTTGAGTTTTCCAAGAGCGCTCAAATACTTTTGTAAGAACAATAGAATGGCTAAGCAAGTAAAACGTATTATATTCACCCCTTCACAAATGCTCCAAGTTACAGAAAATGAGCATACAATATTGATTACGATTTTAATAAGTGTAGATTCAAACCAAAAATCTGGTAATACTATTCTAAGGAAATGATAAGCCGAGTGTAGCTTGAATCGAAACACAAGCGGTGGTATCATGACACGTATTTAAATACATGGTAATCATATCTAATCCACTTTTTACTTTTCGCAATACGTTTGCCATCGGCGTTTTTGAGTCTTTAGTTTTGTTTAATTTTCTTGGCAGTAACAACAAGTTGCAGTCAATCATTGGTAAATAGTTCAAGAATTGTACCCACTGGCTAGAATGAGCGTACAAGTCAAATGAATTTACTACAATTACTATGGAAATCAATAACTGGTCAATTAGCATAAGAACTTGGAAGATAGTTAAATTAGTGTAAGATGATAAAGCGTAAAACCATAAAACAACAAAGCTTGTAAATATTCCTACAAATGGAATCAAAAGAAAATTTACTGTTAATCAAGAAATGAATTGCTTCCAGCTTCTATTACACTCAAATTTTTGTCGACAATCGTTCCAGTATACAGGAACTGCGTACCTGAATACTAAGTTTTGAAGATAATCTTGAACGCTTAGAGTTATTCTTGTAAGTGAAGTCATGCTAAATTTATTTTATGATTTCCAAAGTCTTTGGTCCCATGAAAGTTGAGAGTCGACAACAACGTATCCTTCATGCTACACAAGGAAATGTTTCAAGCATGTAACAAACACGTGTAAAAAAAAGTCGCAAAAACTGCTATTTATGTTCGTTATGACGTTTATAGAGAGTAGTAATTGTTATTTAAAATATGGAACATGAATACTTTTATCATTAATTGATAGTTCCGCTATCAAGAAATTACACTGATGAAAATGTATGAAATGCCAAACAGAAAAACTCTTTACTTTATTTAATGTATCCTCAATTGATTAGTCTTTACAGTTAATTTTTGTATTATGCAACCTGTTTCTTATTAATTTCAATAACATATAAGTGTTATGTTGAATACAGTTCTGGAGAAAGGAAGTTAAAATAGAAATTTAAAATTACCCAATTTTATTATCTAAATGTCACAATCATTTGTACAGTACCTTGCATCATGCTATACAGGTAAGCTCTTCGTGTCGCTCTATTCATTTCTGCAAACGAGCTAAGAGGTAACACAATTAATTTTACTGAATTTACCATCCTCTTCAAAACCTGTCGATGAAAATTGTTTCTCAAACTTTTGGTTCTCAATCAAGTAGTTTATCCATTTTTCATTCAGTTGAAAACTTAAATCATTGACAAGAATTGCCTGCTTCCACGTAATTATTAACAATATTAAACCAAAAAATCCAGATAGTGGAACACTAAGAAAAAATTGCCATTCCACTACATTTATGCTTAGTACTGATATGGTTTGAACAATGATAAGTATCCAGTACACAAATCCAAAGTAAATGGGAATCATTAAAGTGTATGACTTGTTCATCAAGTTAAAGAGGATCACCAAAGCTTTGTACTCTTTAATTTTAACTGCTGTTAAGGGATCATTGATTAGCTTGATAAGTTTGCATGAATACCTTTGTAAGAATAAAAACACAGCTATTAGAGTTATACGAAGAATATTTGCTCCTTCGTTTATACTACACGTTACAGTAAGCGCACAAATAAACTGTATGACAAAAATTGTAAATTGAAAATCCAACCACTCTGGTGGTAGCAATATTTGAGCCAAATGATAAGGACCATGTAGATGGAATATAAATAGAAATGGTGGTATTACAAGTTGAATGAAGAAGCTTGATATTACAGATAAAATCAGAAAAAATCCGAAAATGTCTGTTTTCGCTGAACTGTACAGATCATTCCAAAACCAACAAAGTTTTCGTATTTGTAGCTGTAGCATTATAATAAGTCTTTCAAATTTCGACTTTTGTAGTTTATAACTTGGTTTTGCCAAAATATCAGAATGCCAACTTTTGTAACAATTGTTGCACTGAAACCGTAGCAAATAATTCAGAAACAGTACCCATTCTTTTCTATGGAATAAAAAGTCCAATCCATTGACAATTACCACTACTGAAATAAGTAATTGTCCCAACAAAGCAAATAACTGAAATGTGTTAACCTCGAGGTATAGAGCTGAGAAATAGTACCTGAGCACCGTAATGTTACATCCAACTCCAACCAATGGAATTACAAACAAAGTTACAACTAGCCACAGTTTTAATGATTTTGATTCATTTACGTACTCAAACTTCTGCTTTCGGAGATTCCAGTATATGGGAACATTGTATGGTGACGTGCTATTCTGAAGAATTTGATGAAAGTAAATAGCCACAAATACTAACGGAGTCGTTTCCATTGATAATCTTTAAATTGAGATTAACTCAATAGGAGAAAACGCAAGAGACCAAGTAAAAGTTTCAAAGTCCAGTTTATAGAATCAAAAATGTACCGCATAAAATTACACAGGAAACCGGAAATGGACGATACAAATTCATGTCAACCATTAGTTGTACTATTTAGCATATACAAGTTGCCTAAGTTCACATTAGTATATAATATCGAAATTACTTTGGAAATAATTTGAAAGCGATTGAGAAAATCGACCCCAGAACTCCTTCATATTACTACGATAATGACATACTTTTACTATCGACTATGCCTGAATTTAAGAGAAATGACGCTATAAGCAGCAGCCTAAAATTAATATGCGTTGTAATTATTTCATTACGTATTTAGAAAGTCAGAAAACTTTCAAGTATTTAAGTCAGCATTTTAAACCACGCATGTAATTTTCAATTGCATGTTGCTGGAAACCTGACGGTAATTAGATATATTAAGAACCCCATTTTTATCATCATACAAATTGTGTGTGTGATTCCTACGTACTTCCAATTTACGAACATGCTGATGCAGGGCTGAGTTAATGAGTTTATAATGAAATTATGCAATTCGGCTCTCGCAGCTATCATTGCTTAGACAGAAGCAGTGCCGTGTCAGCAATTTTTACTGCATAGAGCATACAAAATGTTTTGCCTACTAAAACCATGTTTCCTTATCCAACTTGTATTGACTGTGACAGCTTTCAAACAGGGAGATTCGGATATTCCCAGCGATATGGGCGGTGTTCACGTTAAAATGACGGAAGTAGTTCACACTAGTAACGGAACAGTAATTACCACAATTAAAACCATGGTTGCAAAAGAAGCCAAGAAAACGGTCATTGTTACTCCACCAGGAAAACAACAGTCAGTCATATCCAATTCCATCGAAAAACTTCCAGTTAAACCAGAGAAGCAGATTGTTACCAGTGTAAATTCCCTTTCTGCAGTGGACTTTACACCTTTCCCCCATTCGTCAGCCCAGAATGTTCGGAAAATGCTCGCAGTCGTTGGAACTAGATTTCATACCATTTCTACTGAAGATACTCAGTTGGTTACTAGAACAGCCGCAGAAATAAATCGTGAGTCACAAACTCTCCAGTATACCGTTATCCAGAAAGCTGCAGTGACATCAGTTTCGGACATGGAAGAGCAGTCATTGTCTAGCGTTGCACTTGAGTGTGCTGTCGCTGCAAACAAAATTTATCCTGGAACAGTTTCCAGCCTGTTGCTTGGGGTTATGGGATCAGATCAAACAGTGAAATTTATCACGGATGAAGCTTCCGGATACGCGGTGATGGCAGAAGTACAGAAAAACGTTGGATATAAAGCCAATGCTCAAAAAATTAAGGTTGGAGCTATGCTGGGAATCTGTGGCTCGATTTTAGAGGAAAACTCTAAGGAACGGCGAATGCTTGTGGATATGGCATACACCGTGGAATTCATAGTTTGTGGGATTTATCCAACAGAGAAAGCCTCATGGGTTATGAGTGACTACGTCAATTATGTTACCAGAAAATTCGTATCCTACAATAATGCCTATGCAAATATTGCTCCGAATTTGGAAGTGCTTCTAAGCACAGCTTGGCCAATACAAACATCACAGTATCCATTGCAAAAACAGTATTGGGATGACATTGACAAGTGGTCACGAGAAAATAAAGTAAAAGTTGTAATGCACGAAGCTTTTGGTGATTCTACTGACGTTTATGCATTTTGGACCAGGGGATACGGAGAAAATTATATAGAAAAGTCTACTAATTCTATTCTAAAGTTTTAAACAAATGAAATGATTTTTAATAAAAGATATAAATTAAAACCTTTTTTATTAAAACTGCTTCCAAATTGTTTATAACATCAAAATTAGTTTAGTACTGCTCTTATTCTATTATTTGACAAACCCACTTACCATTCTTCAAAACCCACTAATTAGCAACGAACAGATGACACACTAATGTAATTACCTTTAAATTCAATGAACACAGTTGAAAACAGTAACTCTAGTAACGCAACACCACAACGAACCAGTACACTAGAATCAAGCCGAGTTGGGATCTAGATTATAAATCTTGCGAATCTCCTGCGCTGTCTTGCCCATCATCGTTTTTTCAAACACCGCCTTGCAGGTCAGGTCCAGAAGGTCCGGAACGTCCAAAAAGTTGGCAGCCTAAAATACAATTAGAAACTGTCTTAATAATTCCATTAAGTGAAATGTCTTAATTCACAACACTTACTCGGACCAGATCAAACAAGGTGTCCTTGCCCACGTCCAGAAACTTGTCGTTCCATTCCTTCGTCATCTTAGAAGCTTGACCCTGGACGACCCGAGAAACCAACAGTACAGAATTTAACACGCCATTAAGCTAGCTGTTCAAGCAACTCAATTTTAAAAACTTCAAGGTTCTCTTTCCTTACCTTATGGTGATGCTCCGCCCAGAACAGCACCTTCTCCAGAACATTGCCGGCGACACGTGACAGGAGCACCGGTTCCTCTGCATTAATATCACAATTTTCCAGCATTGACATAATCGTTTGCGAGCACTTGGCCACATCCACGGACACGCTAAACTCCCGCTCGTCACTGCTTTTTAGTTTGATCAAGGAGGACATCCTGACTGTTACTAATCACACCGATAATTAACTGCTTTCAAACCAAAATTACCAAGCTTACTTCAAGAAATTTGACAAACAAAGGCTTTTACTGAACGCGGAACTGAATGCAGAGCTTGTTCAACAAAGTCAAAGCATCTGTTCTTCTCGGTTCACCTTTTCCTGCAAACGCGACGACTGCGACTCGACTCGATTACTAAACTTGTGAATTATGATCCAACAAAGTTATGAATTATGAACGACGTCGAATCAAGCAGCACAAGTTTAGAACGGTTTTTGTGTAGATATTGGATAATGTTTCATTTAAAGTTTAGTTGTTATGAAGAAAATGATGAGGATGATGGCGGGTTTTTTGGAGTATGGGTGGCGGCCGCAGGCCGACTGATTGTGATGTGCGGAAATACAAAAGTTATGTAATGAATCTAAGAAGGTGAAATAGGATAAAAAGTTGAAGTGAATGGTAATAACAATTTTAAAAAATAATATAAACTATATAGTGTTGGTGTCTAATGTGTGCGGAAATTAAATCAATGAATTTAAGGTTAGGTTTGCTAAATTACAGAATAAGAAAGACTTTATAATCACATTTTAACCATTTAGGACCCTTTTGATCCATTCTGGCCCTTTTGGGCCCTTTAGGACCCTTTTGATACATTTTGGCCCTTTTGGGCCCTTTAGGACCCTTTTGATACATTTTGGCCATTTGGGGCCTTTTAGGACCCTTTTGATCCATTTTGACCCTTTTGGGCCCTTGCGGACCCTTTAAACCCATCTAGGCCCTTTGGGGCCCTTTAAACCCATTTTGGCCCTTTGGGGCCCTTGCGGACCCTTTAAACCCATTTAGGCCCTTTAGGACCCTTTAAACCCATTTAGGCCCTTTGGAGCCCTTTAGGACCCTTTAAACCCATTTAGGCCCTTTGGGGCCCTTTAAACCCATTTAGGACCTTTGGGGCCCTTTAGGACCCTTTTGACCCATTCTGGCCCTTTAAACCCATTTAGGCCCTTTGGGGCCCTTTAGGACCCTTTTGACCTATTCTGGCCCTTTGGGGCCTTTTAGGACCCTTTAAACCCATTTAGGCCCTTTAGGACCCTTTAAACCCATTTAGGCCCTTTAGGACCCTTTAAACCCATTTAGGCCCTTTAAACCCATTTTGGCCCTTTGGGGCCCTTGCGGACCCTTTAAACCCATTTAGGCCCTTTGGGGCCCTTTAAACCCATTTAGGCCCTTTGGGGCCCTTTAAACCCATTTTGGCCCTTTGGGGCCCTTGCGGACCCTTTAAACCCATTTAGGCCCTTTGGGGCCCTTTAAACCCATTCTGGCCCTTGCGGACCCTTTAAACCCATTTAGGCCCTTTTGGGCCTTTTAGGACCCTTTAAACCCATTTAGGCCATTTGGGGCCCTTTAGGACCCTTTGTAACAATATAGGCCCTTTGGGGCCCTTTAGGACCCTTTGTAACAATATAGGCCCTTTGGGGCCCTTTGTAACAATATAGGAACCTTTAGCGCAAAAATTTTCTAATGTACTTTAACTTACACAACATGGCTGTGCTGACCGCCGAAAATTTTGGTCGCACCCATTTAAAATACATGGGAAATCGTTTAACATGGGAAGTAAATGGGTGCGACCTTAGGTCGCACCCATTTAAAAAGCATGGGGAAGGTCGCACCCATTTAAAAATACATTGTAGGTCGCACCCATTTAAAAAGCATTGGAAAGGTCGCACCCATTTAAATATATGGGGAAGAGGTCGCACCCATTTAAAAAGCATGGGGAAGGTCGCACCCATTTAAAAAGCATGGGGAGAGTTCTCCGCTGACAGCTGATCGAAAATAGCCTTCGGCTATCTTGATCTGCTGCGCCCAAAATTTTCGCCGGCCCGCACAGCCATGTTGTGTAAGTTAAAGTACATTAGAAAATTTTTGCGCAGCAAAAGCAAAGCTTTTGCTGCGCAAAAATTATGGAAAATTAATGCAAAATTATAGAAAAAAGTCAAATTTTCGAAAAATCATGTTTTTTGGTCCCCTCAACCTCCCCTTCGCCCAGACAAACGAGGGTTCAAATTTTTTTCGGGATATGCCATATTAGGCGCTCCAGTTACACTGGGCGCAGTTCTGTGAAGCCCACCCACACACGCGAGCTACTAATGATTACTCTACAAGCTCTACTCGTTTCACTGCTACACAGGAAACTGTTCCAGGATAAATTTTGTTTGCAGCGATAGCACACTCGAGCGCAACGCTAGAAAATGACTCTTCCGTGTCCGAAACTGATGTCAATGCAGCTTTCTGGATAACAGTATACTGGAGAGTTTGTGACTCCCGATTTATTTCTGCGGCTGTTCTAGTAACCTACTGAGTATCTTCAGTAAAAATGCTATGAAATCGAGTACCAACGACTGCGAGCATTTTCCGAACATTCTGGACTGAAGAATGGGGGAAAGGTGTAAAGTCCACTGCAGAAAATGAATTTACATTGACACCAACAGGTCTTCCAGGGACAGAGACAACAATGACCGTTTTCTTGGCTTCTTTTGCAACCATTGTTTTAATTGTGGTAATTACTGTTCGGTTACTAGTGTGAACTACTTCGGTCATTTTAACGTAAACACCACCCATATCGCTGGGTTTTGCATGGGGAACATGGTTTTAGGAAAAACATTTTGTATGTTATATGCAGTAAAAATTGCTTGCACTTCTTCTGTCTAAGGAATGAACGCTTCGAGAACCGAATTTATTTAATTTAAATCTCATACACTCTGCCCTGCATCAGCTTGAAATTCATACTTGAAAGTTTTCTGACTTTCTAAGTACGTAATGAAGTAATTACAAACTTTTACTTTGTCTCTTGCGTTTTCTCATAATATGAAAACGACTCCGTTATTATTTGTAGCTATTTACTTTCATCAAATTTTTAGCACGTCACCATACAATGTTCCCATATACTGGAATCCACGGATTCAAAATTTAGAGTACTCAGATGAAATCATTAAAACTGTGGCTAACTGTAATTGTGTTTGTAATTCCATTGGTTGGAGTTGGATGTAACATTAAGGTGCTCAAGTACTACAGACCCTGTATTTCTCAGCCCTATACCTAGAGGTCAACACATTTCAGTGATTTGCTATGCTAGGACAATTTCTAGAATGAGTACTGCTTCTGAATTATTGATTGGCATTCTGATATAAGACTTATTGCAATGCAACATCTACAAATACGAAAGCTTTATTGGTGAAGGGGGGTGTGGAGGCAATGTAAAAGGTAGGGTGGAGCTCCCTTTACAAAACTTTGGTCCCCTCAACCTCCCCTTCGCCCAGACAAACGTGGGGTCAAATTTTTTTCCACAGAAGTGGTTAATGGCGCTCCAGTTACACTGGGCGCAGTTCTGTAACGCGAGCTACTAATGATTATTCTACAAGCACTACTGGTTCCACTGCTACACAGGAAACTGTTCCAGGATAAATTTTGTTTGCAGCGACAGCACAATCGAGTGCAACGCTAGACAATGACTGTTGTTTCGATTCTGAAATTGATGTCACTGCAGCTTTTTGGTAAACGGTATACTGGAGGGTTTGTGACTCCCGATTTATTTCTGCGGCCGTTCTAGTGACCAATTGATTATCTTCAGTAGAAATGGTATGAAATCGAGTATCAACGATAAGAATTTTCTTAATATTTTGTGCTGAAGAATGCAATGGGGGAAAGGTGTAAAGTCCACCACCGAAAGGGAATTTACATTGGCACCAATTGGTCTTCCAGGGACAGAGATAACAATGACCATTTTCTTGGCTTCCTTTGCAACCATGGTTTTAATTGTGATAATTACTGTTCCGTTGCTAGTGTGAACTACTTCGGTCATTTTAACGTGAACACCACCCATATCGCTGGGAATATCTCCATATTTGAAAGATGTCACAGTCACCAGAAGAAGAGAAAGAAACATGGTTTTAGTAGTAGGAAAAACATTTTGTATGCTTTATGCAATAAAAATTGCTTTCACTGCTTCTGTCTAAGGAATGAACGCTGCGAGAACCGAATTTATTTCATTTAAATCTCATTAATTCTGCCCTGCATCAGCATGTATGATGATAAAAATGTGGTTCTTAATATACCTATTTACCACCAGGTTTCCAGCAAAGTACATTGAAAATTATATATTATGTGGTTTAAAATGCCGACTTAAATACTTTAAAGTTTTCTGACTTTCTAAGTACGTAATGAAGTAATTACAAACTTTTACTTTGTCTCTTGCGCTTTCTCATATGAAAACGACTCCGTTATTATTTGTAGCTATTTACTTTCATCAAATTTTTAGCACGTCACCATACAATGTTCCTATATACTGGAATCCGCGGATTTAAAAGTTTGAGTACGTAAATGAAATCATTAAGACTGTGGCTAGCTATAACTGTTGCTGTAATTCCATTGGTTGGAGTTGGATGTAACATTATGGTGCTCAGGTACTATTTCTCAGCTCTATACCTCGAGGTTAACACATTTCAGTTATTTGCTTTGCTAGGACAATTACGTATTTCTAGAATGAGTACTGTTTCTGAATTATTGGTTGTCATTCTGATATTTTGGCAAAACCAAATTATAAACTACAGAGTTCAAAATTTGAAAGAGTTATTGCAATGCTACATCTACAAATACGAAAGCTTTATTGGTTTTGGAATGATCTTTGCAGTTCAGCGAAAACATACATTTTCAGATTTCTTCTGATCTTATTTGTAATTTCAAACTTCTTCATTCAACAATACCACCATTTCCATTTACTATACATGCTTTCTTTATCATTGCTTCAAATATTGTTTCCACAACTAGCAATATTATTATTTTTTATTCATTGAAGTACTCGGGTTTCTTTGTTTAGTTTAATGTTGATTTCTTGTCATTTTGTCGACTTTGAAATTGCACCGCACCGGATGCCACAACCCACTGTTTTTAATCGTTTCCAGGAAAGCATGCATAATGAGGATTTTTAATGGCAAAGAAAACATTAGAATAACTCGCATCTTTTTATTACTATTCGTGATAATTTTTCTTTAAAAAAATTGATTAATTGTGAATTGACTCTGAACACACTTTCAACCTTGTGACCCATAGGGATTTTTTCTTTGAGATTACTTGGTTGTCAATGAGACAACTTGTCATGGTCATTGACAAAATTAGGTACGAATCGCACAGAAAATATCATACATATTTGAAAAAGGCTATACTCTTAACAAACAGTGCTAGTGTACGTGATGTACAGTTAGACAATGTAAATATAGTAGAATGCACAAGTGTTCAAATATTTTGGAATTTAGATCCGTCTGTCATTTTGGAATAGGATCAATAGACCCCACGCAAACGACATCATATATTATCACTGTATCATTTTAAAAATTAACTTTGACGCGTTTGGATATTTGTTACCAAGTTTCAAGTGCCGATATGTAAATCAATGCTAAAACGTCTAAAACATCAATGCTATTGATTGACGCAAATATCTGTTAATACCGAATTGCATGCACATCAACAATACAGCATAAACGTGTGGGCATTAGAATTTTGCCATCTTCCTGATTTTACTTTCAGAGTTTTCTGCGCTGAAATAAATGATACTCTTTAAACCATTTTATTTTCTATTTCTACTTGGTAATCGATAAGCGTTCCTCCATCACGAATCACAAAAGTCAAAATGCTTAGATGAAATTTGGATTAAGCTTAAACTACTACACTATATAAACTACTTCTAATGATACATTACCAATGTATACTATTTAAAAAGTATGCGAAACCATAACATCCCTTATATATTTGGTTTTAACATGAAAATCTGGCGTGCATACTTGCGATATTGTAATATTTAACTAACTTTATTGAAATAACTGGTATTGTAGTGCAGTTGGGATTTGTTATGCTTATTCTAGAATGAGTTCCGGGCTGAAAATGTAGTTTCAGCAACATCTACTCGGGTTTGTTGACAGTGTTTTAAATATTACATGCTGCTTTCCATTTTCCAAACTTTGTGTGTTTCAGTTAGTTCAAGTGTTTGGTCTAAGCAAACATTTCCTTTGCAGTTTCAATTGGTGAGCAAACGGTGTAATTTTGCTTTGTTATATCTTTGTTGTAGCTCTTCGGTTCACGTTTATTCCAAAGTAGTTGTAATAAGATTTCAAATGAATTTTCCAGCAAAAAGCGTCATTGCATTATCTATGCACGTCGTCGTCTACGTCATTGTATTAAAAACTACTTGACTAACACCGGTCATATACTAATAAATTCAACTTCATTAAACTGTGACATTTGATTTCTATTCAAAGTCAAAATGCCAAGTACAATGTTTCTGGAAAGTGAAATCGACGTGAGTAGCAACTATAAACGTTCTTCAACTAGTCATTATACAAAATGTGTTTTGCTAATAGTATTTATTTCCATAAGCATTACTTATTATTATGTAAGTACAGTTAAGCTGGACCTAAACAATTTTATCGGAGCGTAAGTTTTAAATATAATTATTTATTTGAAATAACTAACGCTCATACTTTAACCTAGGGTTAACTATATGATGCATAAACTAACGTTCTGTTTCGAAATTTAGGCAATCAAAAATTATCGTGGACCTGAAGAAAAACTCAATTCGTATAGGTATAATTACCATATATTGTAGTAAAAAGTACTGTTTTTTAATGTTGTGACATCATTGATGTCTCATGTCTTTTAAAGGGAATTGCTCTGATTCTAAATCTGGACTAACTTTCACGGATGTAATGAAAGCGTTCCCGTGGCAGGATCTCAACTCCACAGATCTCTCTAAAATACAACATTACTCAACATTGTTAGCACAAAGATTGTTGCCATACCTAACAATGCCTCCGACCGTTCCAATTAACAAATCTTGCATTGCCCCACCCCTCCAAATGCCATCAAATTCGTCCTGCAAAAGACTTGCGAAGCCACGCAAAGTTGGTATGCTCCTGCAATTTGGATTTGACATAAACGCTCTTGAAATCCACCTTCACGAGCTGAATGCCGTGGTAGACAAATTCTTTCTTATTGAGGCCGTCCAGTCACACAGCATTTACACTTCTACTAAGTCTCTGGTATGGGAGTCAGTAAAGAACCAGGAAAGATTTGCTAACTTTTCAGAAAAGGTGGTCCATTTTGTCGTCGATGACGCCAGCCTTTCAGAAACCAACCCAAAGAAAAGTATATGGGAAAGGGAATCACAACAAGAGCGTCTTCGATGGAAAAAGTTTTTACAATGGAACCATGCAACTCAATACTTCAGCAATGAGGATATACTCGGCTTTGGAGACACTGATGAGATTCCCAATCGCAATAATGTATACTTTTTGAAAAATTGTCAGCTTCCTTCTGATCCTATTGATATTGGATTGTGGTTTCCTATGGATGGTCTGGACAGCATTTTTGCTTCTGATTTTCCTATAAAAGGGCATCCATTTACAATCGCGAATCCAAGTTTTTGGACTATTAGTAAAGGTCTTCAGGTCAGTAGTGCTAACGAAAGCAAATACCCAAACAGATTACGTGGTCGCAGCCAAGCATTCCTATTAGGCGGAGTTCACTTATCTAGAAATACTTATCCACCCCATTATCTGATAAGACTGTTAACTGCCACGGAAGCAGGAACGGTAAATATTAAAAGGTGCATGAAGATTGGAATGTTGTATGCTACAAATCAAAACGAAGAAGCAAATGATTTGATTAACGACTCTTGGAGTAGCTTACAACGTAGAATTATTACACTGGAACAATTTAGGGCGCAAAACATGCAGGAAGCAGAACTCATTGTAAAAATACCGTGGTTATTGTCATGTAATTTAAGACGATACCCAAGTTACAACAAACAATATGACGAAAGGCTTAATGTTTCTTTGCCTATATGATAAACAATTTTCTAAACTTGGGAGAAGAAAGCGCTTAAAAAATTCATTTCCGAGACTAATTAATAATAAGTTGTAAATATTCTTTTGTACATTACATTACATTTAAGGTCAGTATTTGAAAATAAAACAAAGTCAATACGAATGAGACAACAATTTTAGTACACGTTTTGAATTTCGAATTGTGGTATCCGATTTAATTCAAATGGTAAGCCAGATCGTGAGCATTTTGTAATTTAGCTTAGCAAAATGTCCTAAATGTTTCTTTGGTTGCTACTCTTTTTCCCCATTTTTGTTTGAAATTGTCAACGCAACAATAAATTTATAGCTTTTCACACAACTGTCCACTTTGTTCCAGGCCATGCAGGTATGAATTTTCTTTGTTTACATCATATCGAATGTAGAATAGTATAATAGTTCGCAAGATTTTTCGCTGAACATTACTTCAAACTACCTTTGACTTCTGTTCATTCAACTTGATTAGAAGTAAAAATGTCAACTAGGAAATGCATTTTGCTACTTGTGATTATTTCCACCAGCGTTTTGTACTATTATGTGGGTTTTGCTAAAATGGACCTGAAGAACGTTTTCGGAGCGTAAGTCATAAAAAATTTGGTTGCATGGATTATAATATAATTATGTGAATGTACCATTTCTTGAATATTCTCAGGCGATCCAGTCCTATTGTTGGCTTGAATAGAATTTCAATTCGTCGAGGTAACTAACAACGTTTCTTAGTTTCTTGTTCAAAAACTAACCTTCATTCAAACGTTAAAATATATGTTGCACAGGAAAAGGAAACCGTTCTTTTGAATCAGGACAAACTTTCATGGAGACAATGAAAGCCTTTCCTTGGAAGGAATTCCAGTCTGCAGTTGATGCCAAAAATATGTCAAAAATTCAAGATTACTGCACAATGCTGGAACTAAGAATGCTGCCATACATAACCATGCCTCCCACTGTTGTGATTAATGAATCATGTATTGCTCCACCCCTCCAAATTCCTACAACTCCATTTACTCCAGTCTGCAAAAGATTACAGAGACCTCGCAAAGTTGGCATGCTCATACAGTTTGGATTCGATGTAAACGCTTTGGAAATTCATCTTCACGAGCTGAATGCTGTGGTGGACAAGTTTTTTCTCATTGAAGCAGTCCAGTCTCACAGCAAACACACTTCTACAAAGCCTCTAGTGTGGGAATCAGTCAGAGATCAGGATAGATTCGCCAGATTTTTAGAGAAAGTGGTTCATCTTATTATGGACGATGCCAGTATTTTCTTGGGGGAAGGTACTTGGGGACGAGAAACTCGTCAAGAGCGTGTTCGCTGGAACAAATTTTTACAATGGAATAGTGCAACAAAATATTTTAACAGTAACGATGTACTAGGATTTGGAGACACGGATGAGATACCCAACCGAAATAACGTCTACTTTTTGAAAAACTGTGAGCTTCCCTCTGATCCCGTTGACATTGGGCTTTGGTTTCCGCTGGATGGCTTGAACAGCGTTTTTCCCTCCGATTGGCCTATCAAGGAACACCCATACACGATTGCAAATCCCACGTTTTGGACTCTTGGAAAAGGACTTGTCAAAGGCAGTCAGGAGGACAAGTTTCCAAACAGATTGCGTGGTGCAAGCGAAGCTTTCTTGTTGGGTGGTATTCACTTATCAAGGAATACGTATCCACCCCATTTTCTAGTCAGATTGTTTACACATTCAGAGGCACAAATGTACCATATTCAAAAATGTGTGGAGATTGGGATGCTGTATGCCGAAAATAAAATTGAGAAAGCAACGAAAGTGAGCAACGAAGCTTGGAATTATCCTTTTGAAAGAGTCATTCGACTGAATCAATTTAGAAAAACTTACAAGGCAGAGGCAGAAGCCATTGTAAAAATGCCATGGTTTTTAGGGTGTAACTTAAAAAGATATCCTAGTTTCAATTTACAGTTTGATGAAAGATTAAATGCTGCATTGCCAACTTGAAAGTTGTAAACCCGAAAAATTAAACTGGTAACAAAAAGTATTAATTAATGCATAGAAATTAAGATGTTCATGTAGTTTGTGTACAATTATATTTAAGCTTTCAAGTTAGATACAGAATTTCATTTATATTAAAATTAAATTAATAAAAGTAAATAAAAATGTAGATTTGAGTATTTATAGTACTAATTTCTATACTCTATTCTATGAATTCTACATCCTATAAGTTGGAAGTTGCACATATGACCTATGACCTCTGGTCATTGACCTCAATATAGTTCAAAATATATTATGTTATTGCACATACTTTGCAAGATTTCAGGTTGAAATTGACAAAAGTCATCCTAGTTAATATCAATACCAATTTTGTAACTAGTAAATTATTGAACAAACCATCTCCTTTAAGTTGTGCCCATTTTAATATTTAAAAATCGAGTAGTAATCCAAACCGAGATGTCAAATACGAAAATTATTTTGCCCCTTGTTCTTATTTCCATCAGCATTTTGTACTACAGTTTGTACAACGCTGATCATTTGAACCTGACCAAGTATTTTAGAGGTTTAAAGTAAGTTTTAAAGTAACCGATGATAATTTGCGAATTCGAATAATTATTTTGCTTACAGAAACTTGTATTGTTCTCAGGCAATCCAAAACTGTTTTTGGTGTGAAGAAAACTGCACTTCGTCAAGGTAAGGTCAAGAAACGTTATTTTAAGTGAACATGCTTTTTAGCCTCTTACCTTTTAAAACCTTTTGAAAAGCTTGACTTTTATTTTGCATGTGAAAAGGAAACTACTCTTCTAAATCAGGACTAACGTTCCTAGAAGAAATGAAAGTTTTTCCGTGGAATGATTTCAAGTCTGCAGTTGATGCCGAAAATATGTCAAGAATTCAACATTATTGCACAATGCTGGAACTGAGGATGCTGCCATATATAACCATGCCTCCCACTGGTGCGATTAAGGAATCGTGTATTGCTCCTCCCCTCCAAATTCCATCAACTCCATTTACTCCAGCTTGCAGAAGATTACAGAAGCCTCGCAAAGTTGGTATGCTCATACAGTTTGGATTCGACGTAAACGCCCTAGAAATTCATCTTCACGAGCTGAATGATGTGGTGGACAAGTTCTTTCTCATTGAAGCCCTTCAATCTCACGGCAGATTCACTTCTACTAAGCCTCTAGTGTGGGAGTCAGTAAAAGATCATGATAGATTCGCCAGCTTTTCAGATAAAGTGGTCCACTTTGTAGTGGATGACGCGAGTCTGTCAGAAACCAGAAATCCGGGAAATGATATATGGGCAAGGGAATATCAGCAGGAGCGTCTTCGATGGGAAAAGTTTGTACAATGGAATCAAGCAACACAGTATTTTAAGAAACACGATATTCTGGGTTTTAGTGACGCGGATATGATAGCTAATCGGAATAATGTCTACTTTCTAAAAAATTGTGAGCTACCCTCTGATTCCGTTGACATTGGACTTTGGTTTCCTGTGAATGGTCTGAACAGCATTTTTGCATCCGATTGGCCAGTTAAAGGGCATAGGAGACCCGACTTTTTGGACTCTTGGGAAAGGTCTTGAGTTTAGCAAGCAGGGCAAATACCCAAATAGATTGCGTGGTGCCAGCGAAGCGTTTTTGTTAGGTGGAGCTCACTTATCAAGAAATACTTATCCACCACATGTTATAGTAAGATTGTTTACCCAGTCAGAGGCACAACTGAACCACGTTAGAGATTGTGTAAACATTGGAATATTATTTGCCACAAATACAATGGAGAAAGCAATTACAGCGAGTAACAATGCTTGGATTTTTCCAGCGCACAGAGTTATCAGCCTAAATGAATTTAGAAGAAAGAACAAGTCAGAGGCAGATGCAATTGTCAAGATGCCGTGGTTTTTAGCATGCAATTTAAAAAGATATCCGAGTTTCAATATAAAGTATGATAAAAGGTAGAATGTTGCCTTGCCACATTTAAGATGAAAGTTGGAAGCCCAGGAATGAAATAACCGAGTTAAAATATTTAAAGTGTAAAGTTTAAGAAATTCATGTTTGTTTTGTTAAAAAGTCTATGTACTTTAATAGTCAATTGTATTTAATATTTTGGATTGTAATAAAGTCAATAAACATGACAGCATAATTTATCAAATGACAACTTTTCTAGTATATTTTACGAAATCTGCATAGTAGTATTAGCACCAGAAACAGATCCATATCCACCATTGGCAGCAGCCCATCCGGACTGACCAACTTGAATATCCAAGCCTTGTGCAGACACAGCAAGACCTTCACTAGACTCTGCTCCCTGGGCCACGTTAACTGCGTTTACACTGGAGGCGGAATCGGAATCAATGTTGCTGCCTTGAACTCCAGTTCCTTCTTGAAATAGCTGGGATTCTCCACTAGCTGCTAGTCCAAGATCTGCGGGATGGCTGACATCCCCGGAAACGTGTATGTCTTCAGCATGACCTTCACCCGCCCATCCGTGGCCCGCACCAGCGAGCTCACCAGATAAGGAAATGTTAACGTTTGGATGTGGTGCACCTAAAGAAGGATTACAAATTATTTGGTTAGTTTACACGAATATAAAAGACAATGCTTTACCACCACCTTCTATAAGAAATCAGTAACGTTTGAAAAACAAAACTTACCCCAGCCTGGGGGAGGAGGTATAGCTGTACGGTCATCAGCATCTGACTCGGCTTCGGCCTTAACCATTACGATAATGGCCATGAAAACTATACTAGATATCCTGCGCATTTTGAAGGTTTAGAGTAAAAAATTATCTTTGTTCTTGTTTTTTCAAGCTTCTGCACGATAATACGAAGCGATTTTTTCAAGAGAGGCGTTTTTATACCTGCTAAACGTTTAGCAATTCTTCCTGTGAAAGGAAAATTTAAAATGAAAAAATGATGTGATATGTGGTTTAATGTTACATTAATATAGCTTGCTTACAGTTTACATAATATATGGTAATATTGAAAGTTCCTAGGTACATAAAGCAGAATTTACTAGTTTGACAGGATGTAAATCTAAATTTGAGTCAGTCACCATACTGATTTATAACCCTTTCTGAATTTTTAGCAAGAACAAAACGTGCAGGTATAGGACGCGTTTTTTAAACCTCTTAATTTATTTTAGTACATCGTAAATACACTTTTTCACTCGGTAGGGAAATATTGACAGGTAGTTAATCCTTTTTGACTGGTGTATCCAAACTTTGAACTTTCTACATAGAAATTTCCCAACAATCTGTGGCAATGACTAGAACAGCCTAAAAAGCTCTTGTCTCTTGTTTTAAACTTTGAAAAGTATAAAAATATTAAATGTATAATCCCTTATGAAACCAACTAAATTTGCCTTTGTCTTCTTGTTCAATGCATGCACACATTCGGCATGGAAGCTTATTGCCTTATGCCTTTTGATCTCCCTTTTTATGGGTTTTAACGAGAAAATTTTCCCTTCTCGGATTTGCGTGCATGCTGCTTGTGGCCAGTTGTACTTGATCATTTCAAATGTTTTTTCATGCACATTGGACATCATTTCAACACATGTTAGCAGTAAGTATTGGCATATGATTGCTGTGGGGGAAATCATAGCATAAATTTTAAAACCAAATATTTTCCATCCCAGCAATAAGCCGCAATTTCCAAGAACACAGCCCAGAAAGCCGCCGCCTAAAATGAAGGACGTAATCCCACGAAAAAAATAGTCGCCACTTTGAAAAATTACACGAATTTGAGCATGCATGTTTGTAGCTGAGTGTCCAAAAGTTTGTCGCCGGACGAGTCCGACAAGCTTATTGTAAATATTAAGATGACAAAAAACCCACATGCCGTAAAACGTGTTGTTTCTTACTGACTCTAGACAAAAGAGTTGGGCAAATAACCAGCGAATTAACAATAGAATGATTTTCTGAAACCCGGGTACATTTTTTACTTCAATTAATACACCCAGAGAGTCCAAGCCAGAAACAACCATAACGATTGGACCTACATATGTAAGAAAGAAGCAATTTATAACGTTTGAAGAATTAACAATGCCAATCAAGTCAGCAGACTTGTCACCGCAAACTAGCTTAATAATTTCTGCGTTATGAAGACGAAAATGATTTTGAAGTAAAATTATGGAGTTGTTAGAGCATTCAAATGATTCATTTGTACTATGCAAAAAATGTTGATCGTATTTGTACAAATCATTAATGTATTTGGTTAACTGTGGTCCTGTAACTAGTTCAGGAATCAAACAACCAATATTTAAAATGAAAGACGTTATCAAACATAGATTAAGAAGAATAACGGTTTTGTCGATTGGAGTCAATCCAATAAGGTATTTCCAAGTTTGAAAAAGCGTTGGTAAAACAAAGCACAGAGTCGAAATGCCTAAAACAATTAATCCTCTAATCCTCTTTGATCCCGTATCATTTGCTTCAATTTTAAGTGTCTGAGCATTGAATCTGAAGATGAAAGGGGTAATTGGAGTATTAAAAAGTTTATCAAACAGAGCGTATGAGCTCCACACTAAAGGGTTACACATTTTTGGCTATAAAGCACAATTTCTCAGCAGTTTGTAAAAAAAGTGTTTCCAGTTGAAATCAATTCAAATTTTACAAATTTTGGAAACACTTAAATAACACTTGCTTGTATACCTAGTTCAACGAATTTAATGCAATGTACAAAGTAAAAAGCATAATATGTTACTGAGAAGTGTAAGTGTATGGGTCAAACCAAATGTTATGTTGTTACGCAAGTCAAATTACATGAACTCATATGTACGTAGATATGTACGCATTACTACATGTACGCATGTGGTATGTAAGCATTACTGAAAATTAAGCATCTCTATATGGACATAAGTAAAATATAGCTTACAAACTCATAATTTACAATCTAGTAGATTCGTAAATAGGGAGTTTGCGCTAAGCAATTTGTAGCACAATATTGTAAGTGTAAGTGTAGCAAAATATTGTAGAATTTTTTTACTGCGTATTTCTACAGTGTATTTTCCGAAAATTGTACTCCGTCTCTCAGCTGCACTGTAGTGTGGAAACGCGTAGTAATCGTTTGTTGTCATGAGTTTTAAAGATGACAACAAGACCAAATGAGACGCAACGACAATTTTCAGTTTGTTTGTTGTCATGCGTAAACATTTTCCATGACAACAATTAAAAATATTCCCACAAATTCTACAATTACACTTACAGTTACACTTTCTTTTGCGCAAACTAAAAGGCTACACTTTTTGATTGTAATTGTAACTGTGCTACACTTACACTTACAGTTACAATATTGCATTTGCGCATACTCCCTAAATGATTCTACTCAAACGTTATACATCTAAACTACTGGCTTCGTTAAGCGTTTTATTAGAAAGCATATTTTGTTCACAATTTTAAGCAAAGTCATATATTATAAATTCATTAAAAACTATTAATAGTATAAAGTATCATAAAAATAGGGAAAGAATTCAGACCTTGTCTGCCGAATTAATTGCGAGGCATTGTTAAAAACGCTTAAAATATCGCTATCGGTTTTGAAAACTTTTGATTATCTAAAATTTATCAATCTGACTTTTAGCTACTAATATTTAATTTTTATCAAATGCTCGTGTTTCCATCTGTATAAGTTGGTTAAACTGAAAAAGGTTAATTCCAGATAGTTTTATGTTTATTCCCCGCATTTTCTGAAAAAATTCCATGTACGTACATATAAAACACATAGAAATCCAAAAATCTGTGGCAATTTTTACATAGGTGGAACATGCTTACATTATAACAAGTACTGCAACATATCAGAAAATGGGTGTCTCCACTCAGTATTTGTTTAGATAATCGGATTATCTAAAGGTGGGGTTCCTTAAAAATGATATTCTCATGCTACCTGAACCATTTAAGGGTGTATCTGTACTTTAAAGAAGTCGAAACCTTATATTATAAACATGAAACATGTTTCAGCAATAAAAGTTTTAAAAGTATTACATTCTTAGGACCCATAAAATAATAAAAAAAAACGGTTAAGTAGAAACTAAAATGAAAAATATAAAAACGACTCGACTTTCTTGGTTTTCCCATTATTTACAAAAACACTCAACTGAAGCACTTCTAGCTTTCATAAAGTACTTTCTCCACAATAATTGTCTAGCCGTTCTTTACAAAATAAATTTTTAATTTGGATTTTCCAATTCTTTAAACAATGGCAGCATTCAAATTGCCTTTGATTGTAGCTGTAATAGCGATAGTAGGTAGTTCCTTGACACTCAAAGTTGCATCTGAATCTCTTCAGGAGCCAAAAGCCGAGGTAACTATTAAACATTTTACATAAAGAAATTTCATTTAGTTTGAATTGAATTAAGCTTCCTAAACTCATATCTGACAATTATTGAAACATGTTTGCAGCACCATCACACCATAGGAAGTGGACAGCCCAACGTATTTGAAATTGGCCAGGCCATCACCAACGCGGACGAAGAAAGAGACACAGAATCCGTAGTAGCACCGGCAGCAGTAGCAGTAGAGCTTCCACACAATAAACCAGAAAATCTTGGAATTCAGAAGTGTGTTCCCACAGGTCAACCTTGCTCTATTGGTCAGCAGTGCTGTACAAAGGAAATGTGCCCTCATCCACCTTTCAAAATGATTTGCAATGACAAATCATACACACCATAAACCGGCATTTGACTACAGATTTTGTATTTACTACTACCGTTTGCAAATGTTTACATCAGTTATATTTATTGATAAATTATGTCATGCATGTGTTGTGAGTCGAAAATAAATTTTCTTGACGAAACAACATCTTATTAATAAATATTACTTCCTTGCCTGTTAGAAAAAACTTCATGAATCTTTAAACTGTCATTAAATTCATAAATTTTAACCCAAATCCAAAGTAAAGAATGGAAACATCAGAACTATAACATTTCTTTCATAATTTGAATTCCAAGAAAATCTGCATAAAATTATTCGTAAAATCGTAAATGAAATATAATAGAAACATAACATAATAGAAAATTTAATAATACATGGAATAGTTCATTAGATAGTAAACATATAACTCATAAATTCCAATAAAGTTGAGAATATGTCTCCACTCTGGGCATTTTTTTTTCATGCTAACATTTACTGGTTCAACATTAGAAAAACAAAGCCGAGCCTATCGAGCTGCATTTGATGAAATGACAGAGTATAAAATTTATAACTTACCTGCCTCTGTGTTACAATATCTTCGTATTGCGTCTCCCCGTGTAAGTATTAATTTTTAGCAAGGGTAAAAGTGTTACCGTTCGTGTAACAGCAAGCAGGGCTTTCACTTTCGTAACTTACTATTTAGATGTACCATTGGGAAGATATTACCTCATCAAAGGACACGATAGTTACCTTTGTGTGGATACCAAGTTCAGAAAAGAAAAGTCTTGACAAATTATTGCATGCTAGGAAAGTAAAATATCAAGAAATCAAAGAAGAAATCATTTGGTAAGCATACTACTAAGGAACCTTTACTAGAAATAGGTTTTTGTTTTGAGAAATAGAATAACAAACGTAAATCAAGATTAATGTGTTTTATGTAGGACTGCCAGAAAAGAAGCAATTAAAACAAAGAAAAAGCGTGATGAGGACTTATTACCCGACCTATCATTTTCTGGACTGGTATCGGTAAAGCCATTTGGAGTAGGTGACAACCGCCTGCCAAAGCCATTCAAAATCCCTAGCTACCTAAAGGACACCAAGCTAACCGATTTTTCTCGAGTGGAACTTTGGTAATTTGCCTTACAAAAGCAGAATCCTTGAATGTTATATACACATATACGTATATGAATGAACAGATTAAAGTACGTGGAGATCTGCATAATATATATTTAATTATTTTTGTTCTTATGCCGAATTTCAAGAATCTTACATAAGCATACACCGGCTGCATTTAATGTCCAACCGATTAGGTACAAAGTGCCAAGAACTTTGCAAAAACATTTTTGCTAAGCGTTATGTAGCGAGAACGTGAGAAAAATGTGTGATCAGCAGCAGTAGAGATTAGTACCTACTAAGCGAATTCTGCATTTTTACTAGCAGATCGCTACCAACGTAAGAGAGAGAAAGCAAACACCCACACAATTTCTGTTAAGAGCAAATACTTAGTATGCCGTGCTTTCTCTGCTTACAAAATAAACCATGCAGAACGCAGAAAGCTAGCAGCGGTGAAAGAGAGAACAGAGTTTATTTAGAGTGCACGCCAAGGTCACCTTCCCATTTTTTCTCTTTGATTGTAGTGTAGCATTGCAGTGAAATCTGGAGTAGCCAAGCTAGCTACTGGACTGCCTTAATTTCCCTGTTTTCTTTTTTGCATTGCTTATTACGCATTTGATCTGTACATTTGCTTGATTGTTACCATGATCTCGTACAGACTGGTAATTAAACGATAAATTACAGTTTAGCAAGAAACATATATCAAAAGGTAAAGTAAATAGCCATGAAGGATAAATCAAATCCGGTTGACGAGTCAAATAGGTTGCTACAACAACTAAATACCGTGCTTGTAAGCGATTTGAATGGCAATGCCTTTAGCAAAACGAGTGGAGATTGGAATCAAGTAAAGATTGATTTAGGTAGCGGTGGTCTGCTAAGCGAGTTTCATGATGAAACTAAAAACTTAGAGGGGTTTAGAAGAGAAAGTAGTGCCAGTGAAGAAAACTGCAATGGGAACTACGAGGAGCTAAATGATCCTGCAAAAACGATTGGGCGTGTGGGAGAGGAGCACATGAAGAATGTGCTCTTCTTTCTGGGTTTTGTGGCAAAGTTTTTGCAGTTGGTTGTGGCATCTGCACTACTGATATTGGCAATCGAGTGGTAAGTAAAATATTACAGAATGATTCATTTACACTAATCAAGTCCCGTTGAACAATTTTTTTTTCGTTTGAAACTTTAGGTTGCCACTGCACAGCTTCCTGGAAGAACATGTAGACAACATCTTCTTTAGCTTGTAAGATTTGAATTAACCTTTAATGAAGAAATAAATATTCAAGTAAGTGGCTTGATGTGTGTTTTATTTTCTGAACAGCTTGGCATTGGGTCTGCTTTGTGCCGGGTTACTGCTCATAAGATTTAAAGGGAGATTCCTTGTGGTGTTGTTGGTCAACGTAAGACGGAGATTATTAAATGTTTGCAAAATTAGCATTTTGAAAAAAGGAATAGTATCTGTACTATTGATGGTTTTAATTTAGATGCTTTTCATGATCAACTTCTTCTGGTACATGGCTGCTACATCTTTTGACTTTCTCGTGTTTTCTCCATACTGGATTGTTTTGTGTGCTATTACGCAAACTGCGGCTTGCCTCTTTCTCAGCGTTTTGGTTTACTTTCAAAAGGCTACGTATAAAGGGTGCGGAATTTACGGGTATGCTACTGTGGTCCCTATGCTGTTTCTGATTTTAAGTCAGCCTTACTACTTTTGGTGGTACATTAAACTAACCGGGGGAGAAGATTTGGGAGCAATGCAGCCACATTCGGAACCACTAAAATTCACAGATATCGACACATTTTCCACATTATTACCGGAAAATTTTGCGAGCACAACAGGCACATTAACCATTGAACATAATCATGATGATCAGACAAAACAGGAAATGCTAATGTCATATCCGTACTACATGATCAATGTTTGCTCTGGAATAGGACTGGCTTTGGTGATGACTTTTGTAAGTGTAAATTCCAAGCAGGGAATTGTTTATAAATAACGTTTCTATAGCAATGCTTGATTTTTATTGCAGGAAATGGTTGCATGGTCACAATACTCAGTGAAAGGACTTCGCTTCAAAGCTGGCACTGGAATACTCTCTGGATCCTTCACAGCTCTTAATGGGGACGGTGAGGATTCAGGAAATGTGCCCCCAGTAAACTTGTAAACTGGTTTTGTGGAAGGAAAGGAAGGAAAATAATGTTTTAGTGTCAACTTAGAAAATTTATCAATTTAAGGGAACACAGACTCTGAATTGTTTTTGAAGAGATTGGGAGCACTTATTATTTGCCTTGCGTGCGACAATAAGGAAAGGGTCAAATTTTAACGCACACCATTCAATATTATTTCTCTAAAACTTTTAAAGATTAATAAACCGATTTAATGATCATTTGAAATACGTAGCTGAGCAAAGTGGATGTCTGTCTGTCTGATTCCATGACTCCACCATACCCCAGGGGGATGAGAAATCAGGCTCAAAATCAATAGGGTTATTACCCATAACCCAATGAATCACTGTACCAAATTTGGTGTGATTCTGACAAGTTTTTTGGTCAGGGGGTTACCTCCCCCTACTACCCCAGGGGGATGACCAATCTGGCTCAAAGCCAACACGGTTCATTACTATGACCCAATAAACCACGATACCAAATGTGGTGCGATTCTGACAAACTATATGGTCAGGAGGGTTACCTCCCCCTATTACCCCAGGGGGATGACCGATCATGCTCAAAATCAATAGGGTTCCTTCTGATGACCCAATGAATCACTGTACCAAGTTTGGTGTCATTCTGACAAACCGTCTGGCCTGTATCGTGCTCACACACACACACACACACACACACACACACACACGGACAGACAGACAGACAAATATGACAATCTCAATACTAGCTTCACTATGCTCAGCTACGTAATAATGTTTTGTAGAGATGTTACCCACATCAACACCTCACAAATAAAATTTTAATGAATAAATCAATAATTTATGATCAATCATATTCATTTGAACTGTTAACTTATCATGATTACGCTGTTGACATGAATCTTTTGAGATTTTTTCATGGAGAAATGGAATTATTTATTAAAATTATTCAAAAGTTATTCTTCTGACAGAGTATTTCGAAGCTTTTTAACGACTTGCCAGCATGAAACTATACCAAGAAATCCAGGAATATGTGTTTTAACTGGATAGAAAACTTACCTTTCTAGTCTTTAAGTTTGCATATCATTCTTAAATAAAGCAGGACACAACTCCATAGAAGGAATTTCCGCGTATCCGCTTGAAAAGTAGGGCTCCAGTTCAACTGCATAAGCTGCTTCTTCCAGTTCGTCAATAAATTTGTAGACAATGTACATCATACTACCACGAAAGATGGATCCAACAAAGAGAGCGATAAAGTTCCCAATAAACATGTTGAACATGATGCACACGAGGAGGAATGCAGAACATAGGTTCTTCCAAACTTGAGCTTTATTTAAAGCTTTTTCTGGGTCGACTTCCTATAATGTATACAAAAATGTCAAAGACAGTTTTTAGATAAATGTTATTTCACGGTATTTAATTATAAGTGAACATAACTGGTTTTGTAGCTTTAAGTAAGAGAACTGCAGCCCACAGGTCCAGGCAGAGAAGAATCATTGAGACAATGAGCAACACTCCGGCCACCATAAAATCTGAAAATTATATTGCCATATTCTTAAAACCCCAAATTGAGTAAAAATATCTCCTCAAGCACATTTCCTTCTTAATAGCGTTATTACTATCCTATTTGCTTGCTACCTTTATTATCCGTCCCTCTGTAGTCAAAATCCGGGTTTTCCACAGCAATTAAAATCATGGCAAGCAGCATGAAAACAGACAGACAAAGTGCAAGACAGGCGAAAATCTGTTTAAAAAATGTCATGATGTAAATCATATATATTTATTTCACAAACTACAAGATTTTTTTGAATTATAGTTTAAATAAAAGAATAATCAAACAATTGAGTTTGTATGATTTTGTGATATTATGTTTCATATTATTTAAAACTTGATTGATTTACTTACCAAGTGAACGTAGGCCACGTACCTAGATTTTCCTCGCCACTTGAAATCGCCCATTGTCAATGCACATTAAGACAAGAAAATGACCTAAAAATTTGTTTCTGGACATACAGAAATTTTGCGTCGCAATTTGGTAATAATAAAGTGAATGCTTGCTTGATTTTTCCTAGTAAACAAGATTGCATTTCACCCACACAGAGCTGTCATATTTCTTTCAAGCCCGTCGTGTTTCAAGACTAGCATATGACGAACTGCTTCAAAACGTTCCCGTTTCCAAACCTAAACGATACTGTGGTTCCAAGAAAAATGATAGATAAACCCAAAAATTACAACACATCATAGGTTCACTACGTTGCAAAATGTGTACATATTAACATGAGAGGACCACGAATTCAAAACGGGTTTAGGTTTATTTGAAGGTGGTGTTTCCCCAGGCGGATAAAACACCGGGAACAAATAACAGGTGGTTACGAAACACAGGTGCGGACAAAAAGCAGGCGGGAATTTGTACAGGTTGCAAAGAAAACAGGCGACTATTTTACAGGTGAATGAATTTCCATGTCTTGAACAAATGTTCATAGTACACTTGCAACATCGTTTCTCCGCAACATGCAAAAATGCTAAGACAACTGATGTACGAACGCTACACGCTTACTATATAATACCTTAAAATTGCAAGTAACTTTAAACTTATTTCTAAATTATTTTTAATTTTTACGATAGACAAGGGAGCTGTAATAAGTCTAGAGTAGAAAAGATGAGAGCTTTGTAAAGGACCCTATGAAGCCTATGTTATTGAGTGGTTAGGTACTCTGTATCAATAGATACGCAAAATCATCATAAAATTATTGGTGGCATATCGTCAGTCTTAAAATAAAATTTTGCAGTCTTTCAGTGAAAAGAAGAGAGCTCCCTTGTGAAAATTTACATTTTTTGAAACGTCAAGGAAATATTACGGACATAAGAAATATTTCCTGCATCAAGCATCCTATTCTTCTCCTACTCTAGACTTTTTCCAGCTTCCTTCGATAGACTGTAACCAAATTAGTTCAAGATGTGCTAGAATTATCTACGGAAGCAAAACGTTACCAAGTGAATACTTTAAGTGGTACACGATTTCACTTTATTTTACTGCAAATATAATATACATGCATGATGCTTGGGCGTTTAATTTAACTTTCAGCATTGTTAGAAACATTTATGCGCGATTATTTACTTTTCATAGTTCGACTTCTGACGGCTGAACGTTTTCTTTGGGTTAACCCGTTTTACCCAACAGAAAACGCAATTTTAGGAGTTTGTATTGCATGCTATTGCAAATACTAAGTACGGTGAAGAAGCAGTCTTCATATCTGATTTTTAAAGGTCTGTCGCTTTCAAGTCTTTATTGTGAAATTTGAAAGGTCCCTAAAAACAGTACAACGTGGACAGAGATTTCACTTTGTTCATTAAGGTCATTATCATTTTTGAGCTTCTAAACAAACAAAATTTAAGTGTTAAAGAGGTAAATTTACATTTCTTGATGTTGAAATGAACCCAAGTTTAGGAGTAGTCAGACCGATTTGAATAGCAGTATAGTACAGCTCCGGGTACGACTAATCTAGGGCTTTTTAAGTGTTGATATTTGACAATTTGTATTTGAAATTTGAATCACATTGATGCACCTGTAACTGCCAACCAATCGCCTGTGCAATTTTTCACCTGTGTAAATTACCACCTGCGTTTTGTCCGCACCTGTGTTTCGTGACAACCTGTTTTTTGTTCCCGGTGTTTTATCCGCATGTGAAAACGCCACCGTCAAATTAACCGCGACCCATTCAAAACAATTCAGGGCAATGAGACTTTGAGCAAGAAAGTGGCAGTCCAGGTATGAGGTCATAATTCATGTCATCGTTTAGTGTTTCAACATGTATATAAATTTGTGTTCACAAGTGATAGGTTTACATTTTCAGTTCAGAAAAGATACTTTCTGCGGTGAATAAAAACATGGCATGTAATTTTTCGTCTGCAAAAAATCATTGGTTTGCTGCATTTTTTAGGCAATCCTTCGCAAATGAAAAATAATTGTAGAATTTCCGGAAATGAATGATTTTTTGAAGTAAAGGCATGATTTAGTGTAAATATAGGAAATTTTGTCATTCGCTAATGCATAATATAGTGTGCAGTAAAGCAAGTTTCCTACAATTACTTTTAGAAAGTGTATTTTGTCACAGAGTTAGACAAAAGTCAGTCAGCTTGTGCTAGAATCAGAAGCCAACTGCTGAGATCTTCAACTAGTGATTAGGATTTAGTGTTTGAGTTTATGATGCTCATAGCAGAGTAAAGTGGAAAGAAACACCAGCTTCCGAAAAAGACATTTCACACGATTGACGAGTATAGAAAAATATTGAGTGCTCGCACGCACTGCAATTCCGAGTTGACGAAATTTATCCATCTAAACCTTTTTAGCAACTGTTCACAGGGCATCATGGACTGGACAATTAGTTTGTCTTAACACCCTTGCAAACGCATTTATGAAAAAGCGTGAGTGTTTGAGGGTTACGCGGCGGCATGGTCGACTTCCATTTAACATTTTAATGGCACTCAGGTCAAAACAATTAAACAAAATATGTAAAGCACTTAGTAAGTTATTAAAAAAGCACCACCGAAACCTAATAGAAATACAAACCAACATGGATTTTAGGTGTAATTTTATGAGTCAAGTACAAAACTACTGAAATTTCAGGATACAATATTTGACATGCCTTCAGATACCAACCACACATTGACTGATTTTCTGTGACAAGATACACTTTTCTACAAGTAGTATGGAATGCATGTAATGTAGGAAACTCGCTTTACTGCACACTGCATAAGCGAATGACAAAATCCTATATTTACACTAAATCATGCCTTTACTTCAAAAAATCATTCATTTCCGGAAATTCTACAATTATTTTTCATTTGCGAAGGATTGCCTAAAATACGCAGCAAACCAAAGATTTTTTGCAGACAAATAAAATATTGCCTAAAAACATACACTCAAAGCAAACGCTTGAATTGCGGCATTGAGGATCGAACCCATTATTTGTCATAACATTATTTTTCTAACCGTCATGAATAAGGCCGGCCGTCATGGATGATCCATGATGGATCCTATTCCCCATACTCATATCTTTATACGAGAAAGCCCAGCATGCCCTACGTGCATGTTAATATGTCCTAGAAGAAAGATTGTATTAAACATTTTGTACAAACAATGAACCATTTTTAGTAGAAAGTGTCCTACGCAAAGGCTAAAATCCTGGTCTCTCATCTAAAACACATGCTACTGGCTAATTTCTTTCATTCAACTTTAAAACCCGTTGAAAACCGGAACTTTTCTTTAAAATACATCTATTTGTTCATGAAAAATGATAATTTTTTAGCGATACCAAGGTCATTATATCTAAATATAATCTGAAAAATTAGGGTATAAAATCGTAGAATAGAAAATCCTGCTTTTCTTTTTTATGTCCCTTTAATATTTTCTAAGCAAATTATTTTTGCTACTGTTGACATCCTCAACTGTAGTAATAAACACCGTAATTGCCATATTATGTTAATCTATTGCTGTCTTGCACAGACATGGTTTGCTCAAAAACCCCGTTATTACATTCATTGTTACCATCATTATTCATGAAATGATGACCTTTAGTTTCTACAATAACTCCCGGTTTAATGATAAGCGTCGGTTTTTAAGTTTTAAAAAATTAGGTCACTTCTTCTCTAAAGCGTCTAAGAGAGTTTCAGTGTAGGCATCGTAAATCATAATAAGCATATCGCACTAAAAGCGTCTAATTACTAAATGCACGATAGTATGCGATTATTATCATTTGGATTTTTCTAAACAACGGGGTTTTCAAAAACAATATTTGATAGTCACCGAAACAATTTTGCAACGCTTTGGAAACAGTTTATGTTCTTACATATAGTACATACAAGCTACTTCATGCATGGTCATTGCACGCAGTGAAAGCGTTTGGAAATGCGACAGGCTGACTTTATAGTTATTTAGATGTTCTACCAACGGAAATTCTGTCAAATATGTAGATAACACCTTCATCCTTCTGTCAAATATTGAAAAATGGTGTGCTTAATACCATTCACATGTTAACACGTTGGCGAGTGACGAACTGCATAATTATGCACAATATCCCTCAAACGCTTTGTTTATTTTTATTTCTGGTCAGCCAAGTTCAAATTCAAATCTTTAAATTTTATGCTGCTCATATAAGAGAACTCAGCCAAGATATTGTAAATCAGATTTTAGAAAACAAGATACTAGTGATGCTATGTTTTATGAGTTCTAGAAACTACATTAGACATAACATCCATAACAAGACATTCATTTACACACTCATTCACAAACGGCTTAATATAACACTTTATAAAGATTTTTATGATTATATTATGGCGAAAATTCACAAAGCAGAAAGGATTAAATTTAGATGCTACAAAAATAATGTAAAACTACATTACTGGGTAGTCCCTGCTATAAATATCATTATGTTTCCATTTTACGCAATACGTGTACTTACTGGTAAAAGGCATTTTAAATACTGAATTATAATGCTATTTTAATATAATGTTAAAATTTCAATCCTACTCAGTCAGTTAGTTAGTTAACTTTCTAAATTGTCAAAGAATATACTTTATACCTACAACACACTTTTGTACATAAATAAGCTGTAGCTGTGTGCATTTTTTTCATTTTGCATAAAAAAAGGATGTGAAAACATGCAATTTGAATGTAGTACTGAAATCCTAAAACATGACTATATATCATTGGATTAAATTGGATATTATATTTAACTATTTCTCTGGAATCGTTATGATTTGTTTTAGACGGATGATTCGGATTCGTATTCGCTTTGTGTTCAAATTCAAAATGCTTGTTTTGTGACGTAATAGAACAATGATCTTCCAAATACATACGACATACATGAAGCTTGCATAGGGAAAAATGTGAGCAGAAGGGCAACAGCTGGATGATAGTCTATCATTGCTTCTTGCCAGTTTGCTTACTGTCATGGTGTCTATTTCTACTTCATATGATAATATCGATTAAAACTCAAGTAAAAAGCAAGTAACTTAAAGTTAAAAGTTGCGCCTTGATCTTCTTGACATGGCTCAACTAAATAGGAGGTAGAGGTACAAACAAAAACAGAGGTAGTAATGATAGCAATGAATCATCATCATCTTTTGCACTTTCACAATGGGAATTCCGTTGTATGGAAACATTCGGGAGGCTATTCGGGCTTCCACGAAATCATCCTAACATGGGCAAGTTGTTCCCAGATGAAGACCCGTTCGAAAAATTATGTAGCCAGTATTTTGGAGACTTTAGTAACGTCCACTACACATTCTGGTAATTACACACTTTAGAATTCAAGCTTTTACAACTACAGCAGTTAATTTTGAAGCGGTTAGGATTTAATGAAACAGTGCATTATTCAAGTGACATTTTATCAAAAGGGGCATATCAGGATAAAGTTTGTTGAAAGGTTAGCTTAGGATCATATAATATATATATATAACATATATATGATCTACTATATCCGATGATATAATATGTATGATCTACTAATCATGAGCATTGAATTGTCTGAATTTAGGAATAAGCCTGAGAAAATAATCTTGGTTTCAACCCACCGTGTACAGTACTAGATGGAAAGAAGTTTGTCAAACGCACATTAAAATGGAAACAAGCGAAAGTTTGCAATTTGATCAAAGTGACGATGGCTTGGGTGATATCAATTGTGATGGTTTGGGTGATATCAATTGCGATGGTTTGGGTGATATCAATTGCGATGGTTTGGATGATATCGATTTCGATGGTTTGGGTGATATCAATTTCGTTGCTTTTGAAAGTAACGATATCCTCGACTGGAACATTCCTATTGAAGAATTGATTACAACACAAGAACATTCCACGCCTACGCTGGTTGCCAAGAGATCCGAATCTTTAGCAACTGAATGCCCTGCAACTGCAACTGTCAGTAACCAAATGGATGGGTTTTATTTGTGTATGGAGGACCCTGATATTTGTTGCAGAACATACAAAAAAATGAAAGAGCTGAATCTGCACATCAAACAGTTTCACAAAAGTAAGAACTATTGTGGTGATTACTAATAGCGAAGATGAGTACTCTTTATAATTTACGCATTTTCATAATTTGATAGATCGAAATCATGTTTGTGACAAGGAAGGCTGCGCCCAAAAATTTTTGTCTGAAGTAAAGTTGCGTCAGCACAAGATTAAGGATCATGGAGAAAAATTATTTCCCTGTTTAGAAGATGTGGCTATTTGTACCAGACAATATTCTTCCCAAAAGCAGCTTACGTCTCACATCAAGCAATTTCATAAAGGTATGTGTACTCATAATTCGTTTATAGAAAAGAATTCGTTCAAGCTAATGTGGTTTTAAAATCTAGGACGCACTTTCCACTGCGACTATGAAGGCTGTTCTGAAAAATTTCTCAGTGAACTCATGCTAATCGGTCATAAGACTAAAGCTCACAACTTTGTCAAGGTTACGAAAGAACGTCGCATAGTCTGTGAAATTTGTGGCGTTCCCGTAACGCGACTATCACAGCACTTTCGAACGTATCACCTCGGTCAGGACAGCTTTTCCTGTGAGCAGTGTACAATGACTTTGGATACCCCAGAGGAGCTTCAAAACCACGAACAACTGCATAGTAACATATCCGAAAAATTTCCATTTGCTTGTGTAATTCCAGAATGTGAAAAAATTTGGGGAAGTTCGATGGCTTTAAAGAATCATGTTAAAATTTGCCATTTGAAAAGCTGGCTAAATTGTCCAATTTGTCATGTTAAGAAACCAAACGAGTTCCTCTTGAAAAGGCATGTAAAATTGCAACATGAAAGAGAAAAAACTGTGAAATTTTGTGACCAGTGTCCAAAATCATTCAACTGTGAGCAGCATCTGCAAACTCATAAGAGAAATTACCACTTGGGAATTAAATTTGTTTGCCAAATATGTAGCCAGGATTTTACAGTAAAGAGGAGTTTGGAGCGTCATATGAGGACCCATCTTGGAGTAAAGCCTTTTAAATGCAAAGTATGTCCCAAGGCGTTTACTGACAACGACGGATTGAAAAGACACGAGGAAATTCATTCCGGCAAAAACAATTATGAATGTCAGCTCTGTGGTAAATGGTTTAAACAAGTGCAGAGTTTGAGGCTACATTTGAAAAAACAAGATCATGGATGAACAAAAACGACAGCCAAATCACCTAGGCTAGAGCTAGTAAACCATAATTAATAGACGATTTTGAAAGTGTGACTTTATTTTTTGTGGAATTTAAAAAAGAAATTACAAAAAAAAATTAACATAAAAAAGATTCCCTGCCTCAAATTAAAAACTAGTCATCATAGTCATCCTCCGAATCTTCTGGTTCCTCTAATCGACACCTACATACCGGATTTATTTTATCAGGCACTGTAACAACCATGCAGTTTGGTGAGGGACAGTGACCAGGTCCGATAGAGGGATTTGGGTGGTAATTATCTCGCAAACAACTTAAGCAATCCTGTCCCCAGCAACCTGGTGGACAGTTTATATCAATTATGGGTCGGTCAGGATCCGATGAGTCAGATCGAACGATAGAAATTCCAAATGGCAGAGGAAAGGGTAACGCGGATAGAGAAATTGGTCGATTTTTCTTCCTTTTCTTTTTGTCCCCCTCACTTATCCCTTCTTCAATTTTCTCATGATTCTCAGATGAGCCTACTCCTTGACCAAATTGTACTCCAGTTTCTCCTGAGCTACCAGTTTGTTCGTCTGGCACATTTATATTTCCTCCGCTTATACCCTCTGCAACCTTGATTCCCATAGAGCCTTCTCCTTGCCCACCAGTTTCATCAATTTCATTTGAATCTCCAGAACTATCATCCCTTTTGTGCTTTGCTACGGATTTAAGATTTAAATGTTTTAGCATATTAAAGTTATATAAATGTTTAAATACCATTTTAAAACTTACGAAAACCACTAATTAATGTCAAGAAGCAAATTCCAGCAATTGTCTTCAACAAACATATTTTCATGTTTGGACTGTGTTGTCAGAGAAAATGACACTGGTATTGACGTAGATTTACTTAGAAAAGTGTGGAAACTACTAAAATAAGGTAACCTCTTAAGATTAAGTATTGGGTTTCTCTAATATTTTAGTTGCATGCATTATGTGATCACATAAATGGGAAGTTGTTTACGACAAACGGAAAAGGAAACAATTACGGCAGATCACAGTGGGCATTAACAATAGGAAAGAATCATATTACGTGAATGTCATATTATACAAATACAAAACGCGCAATACTATTGTACCCAGTTTCTAGGTACATTATGTAATGGAAGTCCGAATGCAAATTCATTTGTCATTACTACTTTTGGAAACAGTTATTGGGTTGTGCACCTAGAGCACATAGAGTTATGCAAAAAAAAAAGATAAAAAATGGAAATTGTAAAAAAAAATTACCTAAGTAATACATTTAAATGTGGTTATAAACCACATGAATGACCCATAGCAACTCATTAATCGATAAACCAGTCATTTTGTCTTCTATTCTTAAAAACTATGCACAGTTAAAATTAAAGGATACCATGATAGTTATAAAACAATTGCACGTATATTTTGCTTTTCATATCACTAAAGATACCATGATTACATGAACTTGTTTACTAAAATTCACAGCAATTATAATTTGACACAGTACAGCCCAATGCATGGGGCAATAAGTATAAATTGACAATTTTAAATACAGAGTAGCTTATTATTTTATGTATTATGTTTTGCCACACAGCAAATATTTATTTTTAAATATTAAATATAAAGTAGATCTTAGCAAAGGATTGTTTGCTATTAAGAAGTATTAATTAAACTAATTTATACTTGTGGTAAATTTTAATATTTGACTTTCTATAATAGAAACTTTATGTAAACTTATTAAATTAAGTAAATTGTATATTAGTTTACATTGAAAATAAACTCTAATCGTGCTATTGCGTTCTCCCTGAAATAAGGTAATTCTCGCAAGATTTTTATAATATTTAAGCCATGTTCAGTGAAAAGTTTTTGCCGATTTTTATCCAATCCAATCAAATACGTAAGTATATCGGTGGAACTATAGTAAAATTTCATCACGACGATAAGCATCACTTTGAATCCCGTGTTTCGAATGGTTATTTTCTGCGCTGTAATTTCATGATCTTACTTTCCATCGCTGCCATATTGAGACTAGCAACGATTTTCTTTCAAGACGAATCATTGAATGAACATAACCAGGTTACGAGTAGTGTTTTTGTGGTCATGACTCTGGGAATAACTACAGCAGTCGGGGGTTATTACTTTATTCGGGCTAAAAATCCTGAACACTATGTTTGCTTTCTAAATGGACTTATTCAGTCAGACACGATATGGACAAAAATGATAAGAGTAAACACAAAAGGAAGAGTGGCAATTTCCGTTTCAAGATTTAATGAAAACGTGGTTGTTGGAATGTTTCCTTTCTGTGCAGGCTTGTCAACTTCGTTAATACCATCAATTCCTATTAACATTCTACAACTAATTTATTGGCCCATTCCTGAAACACTTGTAGCTCCTACAAATACAGTCTTTTGGCTTTTAGAAAACATTGTGAAAACATGTGCAATATTTATTGGCAATTATGCTCTTTGGGCTGTCATATCCTCCGCGGGTCACCGAATGATCACGGATATTCTTGTTGGTACAATTTCCGTTTCTGATATTTTACAAACGACCATAAGGTAAAATATAAGTAAAAATTTCTTACATTATCGTGAAAAAATGTAATATTATTATGATTTTCATTCCCTTGGTTTTAGGGAGTGTGAGCTCGGAAAGTATGTCGTTAATGGACAGAGGATAAATATTGCAGTAAGAAAGTACAAGGCGCTTCAAATATTAGTCACACTCTACAGCAATTGTATGCATGAAATACTTACTCTTACCATGGCAACGGCTGGAATGGTACAAGTTACTACTACATTCATTTTAATTAAATCTGGTTTTCTTCTTCTACCAGTAAAACTTTTCATTGGCTTGATATCTGTCGAAATGGCATTCTTGGTTGTTGTTGTGTTCAGTTTCGTTGGAGATCTTAACTTGGAGTCAAGAAAGTTAATACATGTTCTAGTTAGACAAGGGCGTTTGAGAAGAGATGTAAACTCATTAATGCCATTGCAGATACAGTGTGGTATTTCGAACTATGTTGAGAAAACCACGCCTCTGATTGTTGAGTCTTTCTATATAAGTAGATTGATGGATTTACTTCTTTTGAGCAAATAACCAGAAAAAAATTTGTTGAATAGCCATATACGTGTAATAGATGATTTTGCGAGGTTTGCCGAAGGCAAACCGAAGCAAAATCGAGATTGTATGAGTCTTCCGTAATCGGAAGACACGAGTTTGAATGACTAGATGTAGTATTGTTGCGAAGACCGGGAGAAGTGCTTCTCTTTCAAAGCTTAGAGCATGAAAAAAGTAAAAACGGCTCATGTGGCATCTCGCAGCACCGCTTCTGGTTCATTATTTTTAAAGCTTCGAGCGTCTCGTAATATAATATCAACATAACTCGCTATATTATTGGTGTTGAATCAGCAATTAATTTACCACTTAGGGTTACCAATCTGGCGTGGGTAGGGTGGGAACTCGTGTCTTCCGATTACGGAAGACTCATACAATCTCGATTTTGCTTCGGTTTGCCTTCGGCAAACCTCGCAAAATCATCTATTGCATTTCATCTTCCTCCATCTGTCGACACGAGTTTGAATGACTAGATGTAGTCTTTTAAAGCTACGAGACGCGAGATTCCCAAACCCTCGTAATAAATTTTTGCATGATTCAAAGTATGTACACCTTAATTTAAGGTAACTTTTTTATTGGACATTATAGGTTGTATTTCTGTCTTAAGACACTTTAGTATTTCACTAAAGTTTAGTAACTAAACTATGTAATGTATCACTGATACCAATCACAATCACCATTCTAATAGAAATTTGTGACCCAATACAGAATTATTATATGGGTTTCATTACAATATTTTACAGTTGTAAAAACATATCGTGACTGTCATTTCAAAGCACTTCCGCTTAATTATTCTCAGTCGGCAAATAATTCTTAGATGCATATTATGCATTGCTTTGTACTTGAATCTCACTTTACTGCTAGAAAGCTTTATAGAAAAACAGAATCAATGATCTTTAGTGTTTTGTTTGATCATCACTGGATCATCTCGCATTTCAAATATGTATCAAATCATCACAATTTAAAACACAATAACACAAATAACAAAAAGTTACACGTCTTCATAAGACACAACCATAATGTTCATATTTTATTTTTATCCCTTGACACGCCCTAATGTCTAATACTTGTCGGCAAGTTTAGTAACCACGGTACTTGATAAGGTACACAATAATATTGAACATCGGTTATCATGTTTTTAAATAATTAGACTTCTCTTTTTGAATGATTCAACGCGCAAGCAGTCACATCTTTCTTTGAAATGGTTTCAGAAGTATTATTATTTATGCATTCCTCATACACGTTCTGTCTACTAAATTAAAATTTAAAACATCAGTTGTCATAAAGCTTGTATCTTATAGACACTTTTCTATCGCCTCTTCACATATTTGGGTTACAGTTTTAATAGCTTAACTAACTTAATATATCAGTTCTCTCTGTGTATGTGTATGAAATTTATAAATTTTAAGATGTAATCTCCGCTTTTGCGAGATACTTTTCATTCTTGAGCATATTTCTTGAATATTCATTACAAAAATACAGACATTATTAATAGTTTTAAAATTTTCAATAAATCAATTAGGCATTTTTATTCGTTAAAGTTTATATCATTACATTACACGTACCATTTTAACTTGTGAACTTGTTGCCGCTTTATTGTAACTTTGCAAATTGTATTCAACAGAATTGTTACTGCGTTGCTTGAAAATTAATGAAATCATATCTGCTTCTGAAAAGTCAGATCCATTAGTATTTTTGTCTTTTGACATATCTGAATGTTTTTTTATAATTTATCAATCAGTACAATATGTACACTCGGTTGTTTCATCTTTTATTTCAATTTACGTTAGGCCAATATCTTAATTGGTAAGGCCATTTATGTATTCAACTTGCTCACTAGTTTATCTTCTTGAACATTTAATAGATTTTTATAACCTTGTTTTCTGACTCAGAGATTAAGTTTTCTACGATTGACCTTATCTTATTTGAGCCAAATCTTTCATAAAATATATTGCTGTGTCAAGATAATTCTTCAATTATCGTTTTTAAATACATTGAAAATTTCAATTTTGGAATCTACATACTTGGTACTTCATCATACTTTCATAATAAATACATACTAATAATACATACTAGCAGACAGCTTGTGTTCCTGTATAATCTTCGTGATACCTTTTTATTTCACCTTTTATTTTACTCAAAGCATAAGTTGATGCAAACTGGCTAACCAAGTTGATATATTTTTATTAAAGCCTGTTTCGTACTCTTTGCCGATTTTTATCGTCCCGTTCCTTGTTTTAACTGATTTTAACAAAAATTACAACTAAACTAATTCCAAAAGTAAATTTGAAAAAAGAACTACTCTGCCACTCTAAAATCATCTTTTCGATTCTATAATCACTCAAAATAACTTCCAGCTATGTTAAATAACTGTTGCTTTAGGGATCGTGGATGGATGTATTCTTCAAATATGTTTTGCTTGTCAATCGTTGTCATTTTTAACTGATTTATCTGCGTAATTTGCCTAAGCTTGTTTTAATTTCTTGTGGCCAACTAAAACATTCAACGTCTACAATTATAACTAATAATTAGCTATATACTAGGTTTTAAGCCTGATGGCTGATATTTCTGATCCTAATTTCTCATTGCCATTCTCAGAAGTGGATATTAGTTTCTACTAGGCCATTCAGTGATGTATGGACATATTGACCACACCAGTAAATTTTAAACCAACGTATTCAGAACTTGGATATGCATGACCCTGTCATTTAATTCATTTTAATTTTGGAAGAATTAATAGAATCTTTAATTAGAAGAAGTTTTGACTGATCATATAACTTTCTCATTTTGTCCATATACTGTATCCCACAAACCTATCGTGTTCATACGCATAATCATTTTAATTTTCTACATCATGCTAAACCATTGTTAAATTTTTTAGTTCATGGTTATTATCGACAATTATGGATCCTTGGTCATTATTGTCAACTTTTCTGATGATCAATTCAATTTTATATTTAATTGTATATAAATTGCCTTTACGGCTTCCAGTATATGGAGCCGGCTGATACAAATCATTTTGATACTGTTTATTTTTCCTAATTCAACTTCTTTTCGTTAAACTCCAATTAATGCATTTAACTGTCTATCGTTATTTTTGGTCTATTTGGCCATTAGATTTTTTAAAATGATTTTAAAGTCTTTAGGCAGTCTCCATTAAAAGGAGCTGGCGGTTTATGATTCTTTTGGGTTCTGAAGCCATTTAATTCATTTTTTTTTTTAAATATTAAATTCTTATTGACAATCTCCAGTGATGAAGCTGGCTGCATATTATGCTCTTTAAATTTATGACCATTATTATTTTTAACAACTGATATTGAATTTCTTTTTGGTCGTCTCCAATTCATGGAGCTAGCAGCTTATCAATCATTTGGCATCTCTGGCGATGGAGTTCTTTTAACTGATATTAAATTCTTTTTGCACATTCAAAATTCGTCAAGCCTGCAGTTTTATTATTTTCTTGGCATCTTTGGCATTTTCTGACAATTAATTTCTTTGTGGCAGTGTGTTTTATTTGAAAACTGGTATTAAAATTCTTTTTGGCATTCTCCAGTTCATTAAGTCAGCTGCTTATCATTCTTTTGGCATCATTGACCTTTTTATTCTAAAACTGACCTTTAATTCTTTTGGCAGTCTGCAGTTCATAAAGTTGGCTGCTTATCATTTTCTTGGCATCTTTGGCCATTTCAATTTTTGACTGATATTAAAATTCTTTGGCAGTCTTCAGTTCATGGAGTCGGCTGCTTTTGATTCTTTGTTTATCTGTTGGCTTTTTATATTTTGAAATTGAAATTAAGTGTTTTTTGGCAGTTTCCAGTTCATGGAGTCTGCTGCTTATCATTCTTTTGGCATCATTGGCCTTTATTCTAAAACTGATATTTAATTGTTTTGGCAGTCTCCAGTTCATGGAGTCGGCTGCTTATCATTCTTTGGCATCTTTGGCCATTTAATCTTTTAAAAATTTATATTAATTATTTTGGCAGTCTCCAGTTCATGGAGTCGGCTGCTTATCATTCTTTGGCATCTTTGGCCATTTAATCTTTTAAAATTTATATTAATTATTTTGGCAGTCTCCAGTTCATGGAGTCGGCTGCTTATCATTCTTTGGCATCTTTGGCCATTTAATCTTTTAAAATTTATATTAATTATTTTGGCAGTCTCCAGTTCATGGAGTCGGCTGCTTATCATTCTTTGGCATCTTTGGCCATTTAATCTTTTAAAATTTATATTAATTGTTGTTGGCTGCTTTAGATTCTTTTGGCATCGTTGGCCTTTTATTATTTTAAAAACTGATATTAAATTGCTTTGGCAGTCTCCATTTCATGGAGTCGGCTGCTTATCATTCTTTGGCATCTTTGGCCTTTAAATCTTTTAAAATTTATATTAATTGTTGTTGGCATTCTCCAGTTCATGGAGTTGGCTGCTTACGATTCTTTTGGCATCCTTGGCCTTTTATTATTTTAGAAACTGATATTTAAATGATTTGGCAGTGTCCACTTCATGGAGTCGGCTGCTTAACATTCGTTGGCATCTTTGGCCTTTTTTAAACTGATATTAAAATTCCTTGACACAGTTTCCAGCTTTTGGAGTTTCCTGCTAATCGTGCTCTTTAAAAAATTGATTGCCACTGTCATGATTGACTATTATCATCGTTAAACACCTTTGATTAGTTAGCTGAGGTAATCGTCATTGGTGCATCTACTAGCTGCTTGGCTACCTTTCTAAAGCCGTCAATGTACCATGTATAATGTTTGCTGATTAAACGTACTAAACCGATAATTAAAAAATGCTAGTTAAGGTTTTATTGAAGAGGCACACTTGCCTTAATATTTGCACTTACTTGTGCGTTTAATCTATGTTGTTATCAACAGATAATCATAGTGGTCCCCGTTCGTGGGCTGGACTTGTGGAACCAAAGTTCTACTTAAAATGCCATTTTAATAGCTTATTCCGACATAAAAAATGTTTCCCCTTTAAAACCGGGTGGCAATTTTGCCTTATGGCTATTATACTTGCTTTAATCATTCAAAAAATTAATTAAATTCTGACAAAACCTGAATCCTCATGCGCGGACCGCAATGCACCGCACGCTGATTACATACCGCACCGTCGGCTTGCACTGGCCACGGGATTTTATCCGATTTTGATAATTTTCAGCAAACATACCGTGTAAAAAGTAATTTGGACTAACTATTACTCTTTCTTGGTGATAATCACCAAAAATTAACCACAATAACTGTTAAAAATTATAATAAAATCCGTCAAAAACTTAATGGTGCTGCACTACACACTTCTCCCATGGCTTCTCAAACAATAATGAACCAGAAGCGGTGCTGCGAGATGCCACATGAGCCGTTTTTACTTTTTTCATGCTCTAAGCTTTGAAAGAGAAGCACTTCTCCCGGTCTTCGCAACAATACTACATCTAGTCATTCAAACTCGTGTCGACAGATGGAGGAAGATGAAATGCAATTATTTTAAAATCAGGTACAAAGTTTTAAGTGTAAAAAGTGTTGTAGTGAATTATAAGCATGCATTAATTATGCCAACGTTTATAAATTTAGTTTAAGTAAGTATATAATGTTATAAACGTTACAAATTGTATAAATAAAAGATGAAAATTCATTATCTGAAAAAAGTTACGGAAAACGCTTCAATAGCATTTATTACTATTTTTTGGCAATTTGTTGTAGTATCCAATCTAAATAACTTCCCACGTTAGTAATTATACCAGGAACACGGGGTTTCCCACAACTTCCAGCATCTAATTTAATACAAACACAGTCAATGCGTGTGAATACTTTAAAAATTGTCAAGCAAAAATATTTACCATCGCTTACCTGCATTATGGCTCATTACCCCTGCCAAACACCAAACTTGTCCAGCAGTATTATATGCCAACGCTGGTCCACCTTGGTCACCATCGCAAAATCCTTTGTCTCCGGACCCATCTGAAACGACGCAGAATTGTCGTTCGTCTGTATCATATATGGAGCAAAGCCTTTCGTCCATTAATGGCAAGGTTACTTGATGCAGTATTGCTGCATGACCTTGTCCATATTCTAG
Organism: Entomobrya proxima; assembly: GCA_029691765.1. Classification (NCBI taxonomy): domain Eukaryota; kingdom Metazoa; phylum Arthropoda; class Collembola; order Entomobryomorpha; family Entomobryidae; genus Entomobrya; species Entomobrya proxima. Next base: position 15,700,954 of record CM056169.1, read on the forward strand.
GGATCCCCAGCCACTAATAAGAACCTCATTTGGAAGAGCGTATCCTGGCCCAGGGAGAACAGTAGGGAAAAAACTTTCGGGAATAGCATCAAAATCTCCAAGTGGAAATATAATTGCTATATCGCTGACCAGTCTGATTGGATCAAACTCTGGATGAATAACAATTTTCTGCGCAAATCTTTCCTCATATCCGTCATCATCCACTCGACTGACTGTGTTTCCTCGCAAGATAATTTCTACGGGATTAATTGTTTCCACAGAAGATGCAGCGTTTCCTGTCCATACACACGCGGCTGAAGTTAAAGCGAATTGAACTCTGTTAATTTCAACTAGACTAGCTCCGCAACGAAAATCAGAATTGTGGAATAGAGCGAGCTGATAGTGAATGGGACGATTTACTTCTACTCCATCAATAATTCTTCCAGATAAATCCTCATAAATATCATCTACTGGATAAATATTTTAAAATAAATAAAATAGAACTCTTCAATGCAAAAAATTTTGGTTTACCTGACTCGTACCATTGAAATCCAACAGCACAGTCGAACAACACATTTGAGCATATTAGCACAATCAAATTGACCATTTTAAAGCTATTCATGTGCATAATTTTGCAAAATGTTTACGCTACATTTATAAGTGCAATGATATGATATATTAAACGGTGCAATAAAATATGCTAAATTACTATATTAAACGGTTCATAAAATTGGCAAAATTTTAGTCGTACCCGGGAAATAGAAACTTTGTCACCGGTTTTATGATGCTTTTATCCGAGAAAAAAAATCCCCTATAATTTTTTATCACCAAGTGTAAATGCCTTCATTTTCTGGTGTAAAAGCATCATTTTTTACATTTGTATTGCAGACGTCTATGGTTGTGCATATAAAATGATTAGCATAATACTAATTTTAAATACATTAGAGAATTTCATTCTGAAGAGCGTTATTTAGTAAACACCTAGGCATTGAGTACAGGCTAATCAGAACAAAATTAGCAATATGCTACCAACATGACACACAAACGTAACCACCAAGGCTACTACTTGTTGGTAGGTGGAAGTGCCAATTCGTTTCGTAATTGCTGCATTCTGGAGTTCCAAGAATAGTTTGTATTAGTAACCACTCCCCCTTACGTTATGGATAACTGTTCAGATACAATAGGCGCAAGGGACGCGTTGTTCACGATTTTAAAAGGGCTAACAGATATGTGCATTTGACTCTGCATAAATAAAATATTTGTGAAAAATAAATTATCCTATTTTTATACTTATCTATATAGTAAATAAAATTGTGAAGGACATAGTTAAGCAGAAACTGTGTAGTAAAACTAGAACGAAAGTGGAACCAACGTTTATTAAAAAGAGAACCAACTTGAAAGGGTGTAAGGCTGTCCAGCAAATAATACAGAAAAAAACTTCCGGTGTTTTTGTCCAACCAAGTATCAAAAAAAGTCTTCATGCATGCTTATCTCTAAAATTTTCGATTCATTTACATCACGTTTGTAATATGAATATGAAGTCCCTGCAAAACCGACTTTACTTCTGCAATTTTCGAAGTTTATATTCTGTATGTTTGACAGCCTTGCGTCCTTTCGTAAAGTTTCTCCTTGTATAAGTGTTGGGTGACACCTTCCTTATACAATTGTTGTACTAAAAGTTACTTTTATAGACAAACTTTATATATCAACATAAATACATGGACCAATTTTAAATTAAATATCCTACATGGGACAATTACGGGGAAAGTATATACGGAAAATTTTCTAGGCCGTCAAAGAAATATGCCAAAGGGCAGGTGAAATAGTGAAACAGTTAACACACGTCAAGATATTCCATTTTAACATTGTAGTATTACATAACGAATATACAAAATATTGCATTTACACCATAAAATCATAACATTTCCACCTGGTGATAAAAAATTATAGGGGATTTTTTTCTCGGATAAAAGCATTATAATAGCGGCGATGAAACCTCTAAATTATGGTGATGATAAATTGTATGCCCATAAAATTCTGTAATACCTTTGTAACGAATGTAAATCAAAGCCTCTAATTAAACTAAACAATATGTAGTTTGCATTAAAATATTTTACCATACCGTAACCTTTAAAACATATTAAATTAGTACGGTAAAACCATCAATAAGAATAAGGCTATACCCACCATAATTAACTTTAGCTTCTCCTGAAAATATATACTTGCAAATTGTTATCTAGTTTTTTCCAAAAGTTAAAGTACCATTAATGAAAGCTTGTACGCTGTTACAACACAATCCAAGATGTTATACAACAGAACTATTTAGAACTATCAAGTGGTCACAAAGCCACTTTTATAATTTTAAATATTTTATTCACAAAAGTCTCTAAGAAATGCCTGGATATCAGTATATGACCTACATATAAGCATGAAAACAACTCTGAGGTCTAGTACAGCCACTTAAATTTACTTTAATAATTCATTATTGCCACACAACTATACGTTCATCGCCCACGTTGTTTTACCAGACTTTTTAAAATTTAATTGTTTACCAGGTTGCATTATTGCTCTTTAACTCTATTTATTTATTAAACCACAGTTTTGTAAGGGTGAAGCATGGTATGGAAATGGGTTAGATGGAGAGATTCGGATGCAAACCCTAGCTTAGCACGAGATTTGCAAGCAATTCATGATACAAATGCATATATGTTATCTTACGATACCACGATCTCTCCTTTCCATCCTTTGACTGTCTGCGCAACAACGCTCCAAGTTAGGATCCCTTCTGCTGAGCTGGATGGCAAATGCATGATAAACAAATGAGCGACAAAGGAGTAAGCACAAACTACGCAGCGTATAATATAGCACTATTCAGTAGGGTTTATTTAAGCAAAATAATAATCAATTAAACTACAAATTCAATGCACAAAATATTTACAGCGATAAAGAGAGATAAGAAAATGGCAGCAACTTTGCTGCGCTGTTTGGTTGGCCGTAGCCACTATCGGAATGAAGTTCCTCTCTCTTTCTTCTCATTTCTTCCAGCATTTCTCATTTACCTTTTTAAGGTCCAAACGGACCAACATTGAATATTATAATTTTATGCAGATTAACCTCTGCTGACTACCAACTGCACAGCTCCTCAAATCCTGAGTTGGAATTTATGTGCATATACTGCCCTGTGCTACATGGCTACCTCCAAAACGCCCCCGGTGCGGACTCTCCCCTCACGGACTTAAAATACACTCTTCCATTAAATAAAACAAGTTATACAATAAAATTAAGTTCCGTAATTAAAATACTTACAATTGGGGAAAACATAATATACAATACCATAAAACATAACCATTTGTTGCTGACTCATTAATATATTTAACAATTAGTAACTTATAAGTTAACATACATCTTAAAGTTATTTCATACAGACATACATTATTCAATTATTAAATAATTACATAGAAATATCTTAATACAATCACAATTAGTTAAAATATAAAATAATGACTTATTGACTTATATTCGATAAAATTATCCTTCTGCTCTCCATGGATTCCACCGGGATCCTAATCCTCACGAACTGTCTCGAGCCACCAGGCTTCACTCAGCATCCGAACTGTCCCGTGTCAAGTTCCCATCGTACCATGGTCACATCTACTCGTCTATTGATTCCTCTGGAGACCAAGACTGCACACTTCCACAGCTAACCTGTGTAATCGCATACCGTCTTGACTCTCACTTCCTGGTATTGACAAGAATTGACTCCGAGTTTATTAGTCACCCATTCCTCAACTTGTCAAGTTCTGGGGACTTATGCCATAGACGTCTGAGGTCAGCTTCATGGTCTCTATCAGCTTTCTTCCACCTTGGCACTAATCCATTTGGGACTAGCCTTGGACTCAATGACTACCGACGACCATTTGGAGTTTCATGAATGTTGACTCTATCTCCTTGCTTCAGCAACGTAATTTGGTTTTCCGGTGAGCTTAAGGAGTTTCCATTAGAGCTGTAGCTCTCTTGCCAATTTAGGAGTCATCCCGGACTCGAAATTGTTTTCAGGGAAGCACTATTTGATGTGACTTCCATTTGTGACTTGATCATTCAAGTCCGTAGCGTTTCACGTTCGACGCTTGCTTATACATTTCACTTGACTGCCCGAGTAAATTTATTAGTTGAGCTTCTTTCTCTGCTTACTCAGAGTAGCATGGCTTAATTAGCGTATCTGCGCATGTTTACGTTAACCGTTCCTCCTTTTGACGGCGTGAATTTATGCTAAGAGACATTCTTGTCCATTACATGTCTCCTTATCGCCTCTTTGGGCGTTGTTGGGATCCACATATACTCGACTGCCCGAGTTATTTATAATGTGGTCCGTTATATAGTTCCTGCTTCTAAGATTGCAGGTTCATCCCGGTCCTCAGGGATGTAATAAATTAGTTTCAGCGGACTTCTCAGCAATCCTCTTCAATATGGAGCTTCCAATGTTTCCATGTCCGCTCGTCCCAACATTTCGATTTCAACGGTGACCTCACGGGATTCTTTCGGTTGCATTTTTGGGATTTCTTTAGTTCTTTCCACTTGTACGAGGATATAGCTGAGAGTCAGATTGAACGTGTAAGTGTCTTGGTAAATTTCTGTTATTTTCCTGCATGCAGTTTCTCCATTGACTCTATACGTTTCTATTCTGCAGCTCCTGCTATTGACTTCCCTCTACAGATCTCCCTTCTATATTTTTCTTCCACCGATATCTCCAATGTGGTTGACCAGCTCTATTAACAGATTATCGGTGTTCCGAGTAATCCTTCTTCTGGAGATTGATCTCGACTTAGTCCTGCCGCTTGAATTTTGGGAAGACATTTGGGCCAACTGGACTCTGTGTCCATTAATATTTATTTTTATTTCCACCTCCTGTTCCCAAGGCCCTTGAATTAATTAAGATTAGTTATTTTGGGAAATAACTTCTAGGATGGTGGTTCTCCGGAGTTAAGCTTAATTTTCCGTACGGTTTCTTTATTCTGGAGTCATCCACTCCAGACATTAATGTTGTTTGCTAGCATTTGTCAGTCCGTATTCCTGTTTTTCTTGTTTGAACACGGTGTCTGGACTTTGTTGTATCCAGATTTGTGGAGTTGGAGGTTCCTCTTTGAAGTGATATGGGAATCACTGGAATCCAATACTCCAAGTTTTCGACGTCTTTCTCTCGAACGTCTTAATATTGAGGATGATGGCTTCCATAGTGGTAGTTCCGGCGACTTCATAATCGCTTGACGCTGAACATGTTCAATGTTTTCCTTCTGGAAATTCGTTCATTTGGACCCACTCCTAAGTCCATATGTGTCATTTTAGACAATCTTGACATGTTGCATCTTTATGTAAAAGACAATTTTGGAACATATCGTAGCCATCCTCATTTTTACTTGCGCGTTTCCTTCTTAGGAAACCTGGACATCACTTCAGTGTGCCCTGCTTGTTGGGGAGTCTGGAACGTCTTGAGGATTCTCTTGCTGGAACCCTCCGTTCCTCATAATATTGTTCCTGGTTCCGGTTTAAGGGAAAACCGTCCAGTCTGTAGCCATTCTCGATCTTGATCCTCATCATCTTAATTTTTCTTTTCTGTGGACATCTATGTTGCTGCTGAACTGGCCAGGTCCAGTCTTACGTCTTGAGCGCTCTTTATATATCGGGTAGTGTCACGCACATCCCGTGAGCCGTGCTTAGTACAGTCTTTGCTGACTTTTGCGTGTGAATCAAACCTTCAGGTTGTATCCACCAGCTCAATCTTTTCATATAGATCCACCCTCGACTCCCCGAGGATTTGATGGATCGTGTGTCCACTCGTACTGAATAAGGGTATCCAGTACTTATTATTTCTCCGCATTCACTTGGAACGCGGGTGTTGCATTGGACTAGAGTAGTCCATAAATTTCTGCAGATAGTGGGATATCTGCTGCTCAGCTTTATATAATTCCTCCCTCTTTGGTCGACAAGATATCATTTAGGCTCGCAGGTCCTTGCAATATTCAATTTTTTTTTTCTCTGAGGTTGAGACATTACTCGTAAGAGAACGTCCTCTTAGTCTTGTCTTGCTCTTCAGTCTTGGTTTGGCGACGTTTTGTTTCTTTTTGGGTCGGGATTCAAGCTTATATTGACTTGAATTCCTCTGACAACTCGTAAGTTCTTTGCGACTTGGATTTACTTCCGCGCAGACAAATTGTCCAAGTGGTCTGTTCTGTGACAGGCATTTACGACGGTGGTACCTTCCATCTGCCGCTGTTTCTTAGATTGACGTTACCATGGCCGATTATCCGACGATGGTTTATGCAGCTTGTCAATCATCTGATGTCTTGGGGGCTGCGGTATGAGTCTGCAAACCGATGTTTCCGCTTGCATTGAACAAGGCTGCAACCGCCTTTTATGTTCAATGTCTTGGGATCTTCTTTTATTTAGTCCACAATTTCAACTTGACTTGGTTTGACTCAGACAACGAGTGGTTTTACATCGTCAGATCGCCTTGGCTTCTACTGACTTCTGCGGGACGCATCATATGTCTGGAGTATCTCATCTTTAGCTGGGTGGAAAGACTTTCCTAGAAATTGTATTAGAGCTCATTTTAGTCCTTCCATCACCATGGTGAGGTACTAGAGACTTCTGACATTGTCCTCGATTCTGAATGTCGTTTTGTCCGTGCAGGTTCTCCACTCATCTGTCAGTTGATTGTAGACTCAATTGCTGTACTAGGCTCGAGCCTATACGTCAAGCCTTTGATATCCATTTCTAGGGTTTCAGATTTCTTCTCACGGCACCCTCCCCCGCGTTTTGTACTGTTGCGCTGGGGTATCCTTAATCGTTTGAAATAATCTTCCTGGATTATTTTCTTCCATATCTCGAAAGTTTTCTGTGCTTTGGTTAGCGTTTCTGTCCAAGTCTGTGACTATTATTCGAGTTCAGAACATGGACTCCTGTAACTGTCTAGAACCAGAACTACCACTGTTATCAAGACAATATTTCTGTTGTCGTCGCCAATTCCAATGACTTAGTTTTTTTTTCAGCTCTCGTTTCCTTCAATGGGAATTTCCGGAACGTCTTCCATTTGACGGCTGGGTGTGTGCCTTTAAAACTTCCAATGTTAATTAAGAGGCATTTTCCTTAAAGTGGTTCCATTTCCGCTGGAACTTTGGGAGTACTTGCTGAGTTGTACTTTAACTGCTCGATGAGGGATCGGAAGGCATCTTTGTTTGTAGTGTTTTCATGTTCATTTTTCTTCTTTGTTGAGAGTTTATCTCTCCGTAGGTGGTGGCTTGGTTTTAATGATGATTGGACACTAGAATTCTTCAAGCGTCCGTGTACGAATATTTGAATCTTCATATTTCTTGTCCAGACGTGCTGCCAAGAGTTGAGATTCATCAAGGAATGCTGCTTTTAATTACTCGTGAGTATCATTTTGTGTTATTGGCCAAGTCTGTGTAGGAGTCTCATCGTTGTGATTACTTGCTGGATCTGCCTAGCAATCTAGAGTACTAATAGCATAGCTATTTTGGTAGCCATCACGTCTGCGCGTGGATAGGAGTCTCTATGGACTTTCTTTGGTACAGCTTTACTGGAGCTTCAACTACATCACGGCTACCCGTGGTTGTTGAGCTTCTTTGGTTAAGCTTGATACTCGCCGCCTCCTCATACAATCTTGGTGGTTCAAAGTGGTTCCAGCGTTTTCCGTCCAAGGTTGATACTATTTTTGGTTCGAAATTTTCTCAGCTGTTAAGTGGTGACAGGTCTCTTTTTCATTCATCTAAGGTTTCTTCGGTTCGCCATTTGTTATTCTTAGCTGCCTTTGGTCACTCGGTTGATCGGTCTTCGTTGAATCGGTTGCTGCAACAAGTGCAATGTATTTCTTCAAGTTCCCAACCTCTGGCCTGGCCGCTATTTTCTTTCTGAGTCCTTTGTCTTCCACTTCTCAACAGACATGGACTTCGTCCAAGATTTAATCAGCTGGTGGTCCTTATTTTGACGTAATCCCGACTTCCATCATTTTAGATTTCTAATACCGCCTGGTATCTATGCTTCGCATCGATATTTTCTCCAGACGTAATATTCAGTAATCACCTTTTGGACGTCTCAACATCGTGGGTGGAGGCGTTGGTCTTTATCGTTCGGTTGCTTAAGACGTGCGGCAGACAGTAGCTCTTGTACTCAACCGCGGACTGCCCGCGTATTGTGAGTACGGCTAACCATCATCTTAATTTGTTTCTGAGATCTCTATTTCCTTTAACAGAGTGAGTTACAGAGCTACCTCTGTTTTTCTCACTGCCCAGTAGGGTTGCATATAGTAGGACTTGGCTTCCTCCAATAATATTACTTTGCAGTAATATTTTGTGTACTCTCCTATTGATTAGGGGGATGTATTGTAAGGTACTTGTACAATTTCCAGATCTGCTCTGTCTTTGATGCATTCCCGTTAAAACTAGTAGTTGACTAGTATTTTGCTCCGGGGGGAATGTAATGTATGGTACTAGTACTATTTCCAGATCTGAACTGGTCTATGTAACATTTCCCATTAACACTAGTAATAGATTACGTATCCTTTTGCGGGAAGGTGTAGTGTAAGGTACTTGTACTATTTCCAGATCTGCACTGGTCTATGTACGTTTCCCTTCAACTGTAGTGGTTGAGTTGACTCACAAGTCAACTTCCCGCATTTACATAATGTAGTGATCCTCCAGGCACTACTGTTTTTACCTGCAGCTTGACTTCTTGGTTCCTTGGGTTGGTAGACGTTACCAGTCTACATTGTACTCTCAGTCTTTGAGAGTTAATATAATATCCACCACCACATGCAGTCATATAATAAGCACACTACAAGCTTTTGTATAATATGACATGCGTACATGAGTTTGATTCCGATTCTTTGACTTAACCTTTGTGTGAACTGAATTTATTTAGCAATTCTTTTTAAGCTATATAAGAGGGCTTTTTCTTGAATATTTAGGAGTGATTTCATATAATATGTTCCTATAAAGCACTGTCTATGTGTTTTATAACTAGTGTGCACACTATAGGACATATAAGAAAACTCTCTACTTAAAATACTTCAGTTTATCACAGTAAGGTTGTTTGTCTTTGTTCTCTCTCGCTTTTTTTTTGCTTTTTTAAGATGCATAGGTACATGAGAGCAGTATTGGCTTTTTAAAATATTTTGGGGTCTCTAAAATGGTAATTTACAAGTAAGCTTCGATATTTTACAAGTTAAAATCTAAAACGTTGGTCTACATAAGCAGTTACCAACACAATTTAAAATGCATGGATATGTATGCCATAACCACGCTAGACTGCATCCAACTTCTCGACAACCCGAGATTTTTCCATTTGCAGCAATTTTTCTGGCCTACTTTTGCACAAAAGCTTTGTTTTACGCATCTTTCTTTACCCCAAATATCTTTTAAAATACTTAAAATTCTTAAATTTCTAGCCAAGCTTTTCACTTCTATGCAATTTCTACAGCATCTATATATTATGCCGCTTTTTGCTTCATAACTCATGATTTTTGTGCATTTAAACCCGTTCAGTTGACTCACAACCGAGTTCCCTGAACATAATATTCAAACGTGCTATGCTGCCAAAATAGTAAAAGATGTGCATTTACTGCTAGATCTCACTTGCCGAGTTCAAGTCAGTATAATGCACTAAAGCTTATAGATTTATAGAAGGCTTAATATTATGCACATTGTCACTAAATTTGACTATCTCACTGCTCACTCAAAAACAGAAGAAAAGGCATGGTTCTGCCATGTAAGGGTGAAGCAAGGTATGGAAATGGGTTTTATGGAGAGATTCAGATGCACACACTAGCTTTGCACGAGATTGGCAAGCAACACACAATTAAAATGCATATTATAATGATAGCTTACTACCAAGATCTCTCCTTTTCCATCCTTTGACTGTCTGCGCAACAACGCTCCAAGTTAGATCCCTTCTGCTGAGCTGGATGCAATGCTTGATAAACAAATGAGCGACAAAAGGAGTAAGCACAAACTACGCAGCGTATTATATAGCACTATTCACTAGGGTTTTATTAAGCGAAAATAATAATCATTAAAACTACAAAAATTCAATGCACAAAATATTTACAGCAAATTTGAGAGAGATAAGAAAATGGCAGCAGCTTAGCTGCGCTGTTTAGTTGGCCGTAGCCACTATCGGAATCCAGTCCCTATCTCTTTCTTTCTCATTCCTCCAGCATTCTCATTTACCTTTTTAAGGTCCAAACGGACCAACATTGAATATTAAAATTTTATGCAGATTAACCTATGCCCACTTTACCAACTGCACAGCTCCTCAAATCCTGAGTTGGAGTTTGTGTGCATATCTGCCCTGTGCTCGACGGCTGTCAAGCCAAATGGATATATTCATATTTCATTTTGATTCAAAAGAACCCAAATTTTAGATCAAAGTACGCAGAGTAACAAGCTTAACCACTCCATTGATTTTCCCAAAAAACGCACGCGGTATCCCTATTTGAAATTTAATTATTTTGGCACAATTAGGTATGTACAACCCAACCAGAGCATAATTAGGCATATATTGCATTTAAAATCTGAATGTGCTGAAAGAGAGGAACCGGTTCACGTTTTGAATTTTCGAAAAATCTCAATTATTACTTTAATTACATGTTAAATTAATTAGTAATTATCTCAAGGTACCGGCGGCGTTATGACAATTAGATGATACAGGGCCATTGAGCACATCTTGGACAAAAAAATCCGTTGGAGTTATGTTGTAACGCCGCCGGTACCAAAAGATATGGCCTTAATTATCAAGCATATTAAGTAAACAATTAAGGAATGGGGATCATTCAGACACGACGTTGTGTATTTTGTACTGCCAAAGTTTCCACATCAGCTTATGCTATGCATAAAACCAAGCATGAGTATATTCAGAGGGAAAAGGATTGTAGGCAAAATGAAAATTTGCATAAATTAGATAAGCTTCTGATAGCAAGTACGCTCCTTCACTTCTTCCAACAAATTGTCCACTTATTATCATTAAGTCTTTCTTTGTATTAAAATGCTTTTCTTATCTCGTATGCAAAGTGACCATGGCCTTATCTCTTTCCTCATCGGAGTACATGCATTTTAGGAGCTGCCATTCTTTTCAACTCATATACTTCTAAACGGCAGAAATTAACTTACAAAATTATATTTGTCGACTTAAAAAATGCACAGACCCCCAGGGAAAAATGCATTCCAGCTTCTCATTTGGTGCCACAAGATGGCGGGCCAGATGAGTCTGCCCTGTTGCTATCATTTGGCGTGATCTTCGTCTGACCTACATATAAGCATGAAAACAACTCTGAGGTCTAGTACAGCCACTTAAATTTACTTTAATAATTCATTATTGCCACACAACTATACGTTCATCGCCCACGCAGTTTTACCAGACTTTTTAAAATTTAATTGTTTACCAGGTTGCATTATTGCTCTTTAACTCTATTTATTTATTAAACCACAGTTTAAATGTAATTTCGATGTTTATAACCACGCCATTCTTAAAACTAGCGGAAAAGTCTCGATAATTAGAAATTAATTTCAAGACAATGAATGGATGAAAACTCTGAACAAACTTTTGTTCATTTCGAAACCGACTGTTATTGGAAAACGTCAGTAACGAAAATGGCAAATCATTGCACCGTTCTTGCGATAATATACATTAGCATTTTTTCCGTTTCATTAACATCCTGCCAAACCACAATATTATTCAACAACAAAGCAGAGGTGTTAAGCGCATTAATAGAGCCAGCATTTTCAAACTGTGCTATAGTTTTCCTTTTCCAAAGCAACAGTTATGAAAGCATAGCAAATGAACTTTTGCATAGCTATTTACCTTATTCTAGCAAAATATTAAAATCATTTCATTTTACCGAAAACGATTACGCTAACCAAACCGATATTGTATCAAAACCCATTGCAAATTTTACTGCCAAAAAACGATTTTGCAAAGTTGTTATTACACAAACTTTCAATCCTGTCCAACTCCTTTCACCGGGAAAAATATTATTCAAGTGGTTGCAAAACACGACAGATATTGTTAGTTTCTTACACGACTACTTCATAATTTACTCTACAACTCAAACTGCTATTTTAGAATCCGCTTTGAATGAGGATCTCGTGTCGCAAAATGTGAAACATATTTTAGGGATACAATTTTCACGGAGGGGCAAAATCAACACGCTTCATACACATTTTATTTCCATTTGTGTGTTTTGTGAACCATCGAAACGCTTAGTGATCCGTACACAAGATGAAGTTTTTGCAAATGTTTTCCCAGACATGCTTAACAACTTTCATCACAAGAACTTTCGAATCAGTACCATTATGACCACCAAAGTACTCATTGACATTCGGAAGGATTCCACAGGAAGGTGGAATCCTGTCCGAGGCGTTAGCAAATATGCGATCGCTCATCTCATGGAAAGATTCAATTTCACTGGGGAATACTTGCCAGCAAATAGAGGTGGCGGACCAGGGCTTTTGATGCCGAATGGGACATGGCTTGGGGAAACTGGAGACATTCATGAAGGCAGAGCAGAACTTGGAGTTCTAATATTCAATACATTTTTTCGAAATCAATATGTTAGCTTTACCATTCCAGTGAAATATGTGAATGTCATGTTTGTTGCTGGGGAACCTCAAAAGTTCTACTCCTGGCGATCCATTTACTGGCCACTGGAACCCATAGTTTGGTACCTGGTCATTACATCTTTCTTTGTAATGTTTGCCGCTTTGAAAATACTACTGTATTTAAACGGAGCTAAACTACAAAACTGTAATCAGAGAGTATGTGACTATTTATTTACAACATTAATGAGTCAAGATGGACAAGAGGTGGATACAAAGAGCTCGACACGAATGCTAGCCGCGTTCTGGTTAGTATTTGGGATTTTAGTAGTAACAGCGTACTGCTCAAAACTGGTAAATCTTTTGTCCTTTCCAGTTTTAGAAAACACTCCAAAAACATGGAAAGAGCTTTCAGAAACGTCTCCTAGTGAATATCGTGTAGCAGTGCAGTACAACAAGGGTGCTGTTCTAACCATTTTCAAAACAACCACGAATCCAGTTTTCTTAAAAATACTACCTAGATTACTACTTGAAGAGGACTCACTAAAATGTTTTCAGAGCTCAATAGAATCATCAAAACATGTCTGCATTTGCATTGATTTGATTGTTGACTACATTGTGAAAAGGAATCTGAGTGACAAGAGTGGAAGTGTGCCAATGGTTACGGCTCCAGACAAGCTCAATTTTTATCCAATGGCTCTTGTGGTAAGGAAGGGAGCCCTGTTTCTGGAAAAGTTTGACTTCATATTAGGAACTGCTGCTGCAATGGGCATGCCTGAAAAATGGAGTCGATTTGATGATGAGGTCATTCGAAGTGAAAGGCTGGAGTGGGAAAAGCAGAAGGGCCAAAAGGGTGCATCATATGAAGACCAAACTGGAACAAGCCCACTAACACTGCAGAATTATTCTGGAACATTTTACATTCTCATTTGTGGCACTATTATTTCATTAGTAACCTTTGTTGTAGAGCTTCGTAAAAGAAGACCACTCCGGTTGAACGATGAGTCCAGTGACCAGCTTGATGCCCCGCCTGAAGTAAACGTTATACCAATTATAAAAGATTCATTAATATCAAAAGCGCTGAGTTTGGTACATCAAGTTAGGGAGTCTGACATGGAGGCAAGATCCGTAGAAAACATTCCACGGCTTAGAAAATCTAGTAATGGAACAGAAATATATGAACGGTCATTTTCCTTACAAAAGTGGCTAAGAAAGCATAAAAAATTGCTGTGGTCTGTTCCAGTATATCTTGACGACGAATGAAGGATTCATGAATACTGTTTGAAGCTCTAAATTACATTGCACTTGTCATATAAATGTTTATGATAATGCGCTTTAAATGTACCTATTACAAAGAATTAATACAAATTATTTTGGTAAAGTAAAATAATGCTACTACCGAATAAAGTTTATTTTTATTCACTTAATTTAAAATCGCGTAATGTGAAAATATTTCGCTTTTGGAAACAACGCAAATGTTAGAATGTTGAAGTGATTTATATAAGCGAACTTATTAGAAAATACGATTTGAATCCAATCGTTATCGGCCAATCTTGTAATGAAATGTTTATAAGCAGGGAAAGTATTAGCTTTGTTTGGTTTATATGAAGATAAATTGTCAAGAATAATTGTTTGTCTGTCAAAATTGTTTATTAGCTATTTCTTCGGTTTTAGCCTTCCTAGCTGTTCCTAAGTAAGAAAATACATTACGGTTGGTTATAGAAAATACTGTATAAATTAAGTTTTATAAAATTTGTGGCCTTGTTTGTTCATTATTTGACAAGTTATTATGGATTTATAAACTTTTCCTAAAAACAACGGTCTCCGAAAACAATAACCATATCTAGGTATAAAAATCCGCGGATTGAATTGAGACTTTTTGTCAAGGTCACTAACACACGCTTATATTTTTGAGCTCACAAGTACCTAGATACTGTAAAACCTATTGACTTATAGCAACTGGACCTGACCAACTTAAACTTTCGGAATTTTATATGTCAAGGGATTAAAATAAAATTGAATCTTTTGTGATATTCTGATAATGAGGATTCTGTTTTCTACGAATTTTACCAATTACCTATTTACAATCTTTCTTAAATTTTTATCTTTTTATGATGTAAACTCAACTGCACTTTTCTTCAAGCTTATTATGTTTGTGCTGTATGAAACTTTTTCCATTTGTGCCGTAACATTCAATTTTATGTTGACCATTATGTTGTGACAGTTATGTATTAATTAAAGAGTATTAGCGATGCAACCATTTTCAAAAGTAGTAGACTTATAGATAAAGAAACGAGAGATTTTTCATATTCTAACCCCACCCACATTATGTAGCTATATTTTTACTCCAGAAACGATCACTTGAATTTGTACGAACATTAATCATCAATACTAAAGGCAGAACAGAAAACGACGAAACATATTTTAGTTCGGTTGACAACCTATGTTATGGTTCTGTTAAAAATTTAACGTATGTTCGTGGTATTTTTAAGCGACTAACATTTTAGCATTTCTTTTTTACTCTAACCTTTCGCACATAGAACCAACCACCCGCTACGGCAGACCGAGAATGTCGGTCCGGTAAAAGGTTACATTATTTACTAGGTTTGCAATTTTTATTGTATTGCCAAACAGAGGCTACTCTGGATTTGCGTTTATAACTAGTCTTGTTTACACAAATAATAGGCGATGGCTTCCGTGTGTCATGAGGGAACCTCACACATCTAATGTACTAGAATGAAAATTGTTGCAATGAATGCGAAATAACATGTTTATTTGTAGTGTTCAATTTTCGTGACGGAACAACTCAATTTCAACGACAACGTGGTACACAATGATTTTGTTTCCATCAACAAAAAAAGCCAAAAAAGTAATGTTTCCACAAGCCCACCGTTCAAGTATTAGTTGTCATTCAATAGTGGTGCGTTTGGAATACAAGATTTGCTAAAGTTAGTATGCAAAAATCAATACGGATTGATGAAATATTTAGAATCTGAATCTATTCATAACGTTTGCTTCTTAGTAAAAGCATCCAATTTCAGACAAAATTGTGTATGACAGTTGAAAAAGTATTGTTGTTCTTCTAAAAATATTATACTTATAGTTAATAAAACATGTAGCTATTAATTCTTTAATAAATTTCCAAAATAAGTTCATAAATTTAAATAGCCATAGTTACATGACAAAATTCTGTTTCAGTGTGATTGAAAATGCCATTCCTGATTTATAAAAACTCTTTTTGTGGTTGAGTGTTAGACGTTTTTGGTGAACAAACTTAGCAAACGCATAAATTTTGCAATTATATTAACTTTAACTATTTTTAATTTTTACAACAAAATGGATAAAAGCCTAAATTTACTCAAGCAACTGGATAATCAAGTTCTTCATCATTGCAAAGTCGATGTGGAGGAAAACCCCTCTAAAAAGGAGGAGAATGAAGGAATCAATCTTACCCACATTCTGAGACAATACTTGTCGTTGGGTTACTTTACTTGTGTTATTCCCTTCAAGCCCGTCCAAAATGGCGACACTAATAGTTTCCAATTAAAACAAGGACGCTACCAAAAGGTTTGTTTTAAAACCATTGTATCATATTCCAGTATTTCAAACTCGTTGATAATTAAAGAAAATTATAACATAAAACTAAATTATAACTATTTCAGATCATTTGTGCATTGCTGTGGGTTATTTACTGGTTCATTGTGATAACAGAAACTATAAGGAAATATGCTGAGGGATTTCAATCAAAGAAAAACTTTACGGCTAAATCATATTTTATTTTACTCAATGACATCGAACACGATTTGGTTTCCTTTATGTACTTTAAAATTATATGGAAACACAGAGAAAAATTCGAAGCTATTGTAAATTACGCCATGAACTTGGAGTTTATTAACCAAAGATTATTTAAAAAGTCCCAAATGTATATATATTTCGTTTACACCATTCTATTTAGTTTTTCAATGTTGCTACTGCCTTTCAGTAATGACGTTTATGTAGGACAGTTGAAAAGTCCAAAGCAAGCATTTCATCAGTATGTTAAAAAGGGGCGAGACAGGTTCTTTATAGAGGAAGACTTTGGAAGTTATTCTATTGGTAATATTTTATTTGGAGTAACAGAATTTCTGGGCACGGCATGCTGGTCGCAAGTCACATGGGTAGTGAATGCTGGTTTTTCAGGTCCATTGCCAGTAGTTATGTGGTTGGCAGTTAGAGAATTTGAAATGTTTACAAATGCTATCATTTCCAGCAATGAAATTGCGCATAAAAGCAAACTACAGGAAATCAAAACGAAATATGAAAACTTAAAGAGATTTTCTGCTACAATTAATGAGATATGGTCGGTTGCGGCCCTTGTTTGGATACTGGAAACGGTTGTAAGAGCGGTGATGATAATGAATCAGTTAGTAAGCTCTAGAAATGTTGTAAATATTATTAGTGTGGTTGTATGGATTTTAAGCATAGCAGCAGTATTAATACTTTCAGGGGAAACTTATAGAAAGGTAAGATGAAAGCTTTTTAATAATATGTTGTATGTGTACATTCATTTGAGCTTGCTTCTTAAAACTGTATGGAAATGTTGTACAGATTGACGGTTTCAAAACGCAACTGCTGGAAGAAGGAAGCTTTCAAGCATTCTATGAACATGATAAGTTGCTATTGAAACGTTTGTTGAAAGAACTGGATGGTGGACCGATTGGAATTGGGGCGGCTGGAATGTACAAATTGGATTATGGATTTACGGCACAGGTACAATAAAAATTAACCTTTAAAATTGCCATTTGTACAAGATATTGAGCCGCGTTAAAATGAATAAAATATTTTTGTTTTAGCTGTTGATTGCTGTTGTCACAATATTTCTTCTTAGTTTTGAAAAGGACTGAAACCCACAGGGCCTAAACCGTAATGACCAACAAGGCATAATATCATGAATGATTTGTACAGTGCACTATTGTATCCAGTAATGTAATGAGGAAATTTGTGTTTTTAACCATGTCGTTGCATAACTTTTAATACCGTTAGCCTATGTATTCTTATTAGTAAATATACCACATAACATAACACATCAAAAATACTATACGGAGGAGTTCAGTATTTATTAATTAGTACTTGGAAAAAATGTGTGTAGTAAGATTTAATGTTAATAGTACTAGAATTGAATTCGTTTCCCTGATCATATTTCTGCAAAGTTGCACAAAAAAATTTAGAATGCTTAAGTCAGCTTTTATAACTGTTTGGGAACTCAATGCAGCTACGGTAAGAGGCTATAACTATAAGCTTCACTATAATATCTTGATTTAACACTTCAAAAGAAAAAGATATAATGGTACAAGAATTTTATATGATTGACTTGCAAAAATAAAAACAGTTCTGGTGTATGTATACAATTTACTTTTCCCACTTGATAACTTTCCGAGACATATTGTAACCCTGGAATTATCAATGTCATAATCGTTACTCTAGTCTTGTCTCTAACTGGAAGGCCAACAAAATGTGTAGTTTTTTGCGTTATCATCAATTTGCAAAATATTGAGGGCATTACATAGTTTTCTTTCCTCCCACTTTAATTGAAAAATATGAATGTTAGCATATTTGATTAGTTTTGATCAGCTATTGCTTGCTAGGCTTTTACATCGTGACCAAACAAGCATGGAATGTACAGACGTTCTAAAAATTGAAGTTGTCGAAAAACCAGCAATTATTATGTAAAACCAGTTCAACTTTCTCGATATCAGTAAATAACTAACTCACATGGTCATGTTAAATTGGGGTAACCGACACTAGAGTTATGGGGAAACCTTATCCGATTTATTTAAATAATTTATTGTGACAGCTTTTGTGTGACTACTTTTCACCAGACTTTGATGCTTAAACTTTAAAATGCAAACGTTTGGAAAGTTGCTTTTTTGTTCTTAGATCTTATTAATGTATTTATTTGTAATTTAGATGCTTTATATATCCATTACTTTCTTACATCTCTACAAGCAACTCGTTTCTAAGGTATTTTTCATGTAGGCGTGGATAAGCTGAACATCGTTAAACTCATATTCTTCAGTTTAAAATGTTCAAAATACTTCGTGGCAAAGAAAATGACGTGTACTTCCACCGTTTTTGCATTGCACATTAGCATTTTTTCCATTTCATTTACATTCGGCCAAACCACAATGGTATTTAACAGCGAAGTAGAAGTGTTAAGCACATTAATTCAGCTAACATTAAATAAACATTTTTCAACCTGTGCTATAATTTTCCTTTTTGAACGCAACAGTTATGAAAGCATGGCAGATGAACTTTTGCATAGCTATTTACCTTATTCTAGCAAAATACTAAAATCATTTCATATTACCGAAAACGATTACGCTAACCAAACCGATATTGTATCAAGGCCTATTGCAAATTTTACTGCCAAAAAACGATTTTGCAAAGTTGTTATTAAACAAACTTTCAATCCTGTCCAACACGTTTCACCGGGAAAAATATTATTCAAGTGGTTGCAAAACACGACAGATATTGTTAGTTTCTTACACGACTACTTCATAATTTACTCTACAACTCACAATGCTATTTTAGAATCCGCTTTGAATGAGGATCTCGTGTCGCAAAATGTGAAACATATTTTAGGGATACAATTTTCAATGGAACGGAGGGGCAAAATCAACACGCTTCATACACATTTTATTTCCATTTGTGTATTTTGTGAACCATTGAAACGACTAGTGATCCGTACGCAAGATAAAGTTTTCGCAAATATTTTCCCAGACATGCTCAACAACTTTCATCGAAAGAACTTCCGAATCAGTACCATTATGACCACCAAAGTACTCATTGACATTCGTAAGGATTCCACAGGGAAATGGAACCCTGTACGAGGCGTCAGCAAATATGCTATTGCTCATCTCATGGAAAGATTCAATTTCACTGGGGAATACTTGCCAGCGAATAGAGGTGGCGGACCAGGGCTTTTGATGCCGAATGGGACATGGCTTGGGGAAACTGGAGACATTCATGAAGGCAGAGCAGAACTTGGAGTTCTAATATTCAATACATTTTTTCGAAATCAATATGTTAGCTTTACCATTCCTGTGAAATACGTAAATGTCATGTTTGTTGCTGGGGAACCTCAGAAAATTTACACATGGAAATCTATTTATTGGCCCTTGGAACCTGTAATTTGGTATTTGGTGATTGCGTTTTTCTTTGTATTTTTTGCAGTTTTAAGACTTATGTTGTACTTATATGGAACAAAATTGCAAAACTGTAATCAAAAAGTATGTGCTTATTTATTTACAACACTAATGAGTCAAGATGGCCAAGAAGTTGATATAAAAAGTTCCACAAGAATTTTGGCTGCGTTTTGGTTAGTGTTTGGAATTATAGTAGTAACAGCGTATTGCTCAAAGTTGGTTAGTCTTCTGTCCTTTCCAGTTTTAGAAAACACTCCAAAAACATGGAAAGAGTTGTCAGAGACTTCTCCAAGCGAATATCGTGTAGCAGTGCAGTACAACAAGGGTGCTGTGCTAACCATTTTTAAAACAACGACGAATCCAGTTTTCTTAAAAATACTACCTAGATTACTCCTGGAGGAGGACTCACTTAAATGTTTTCAAAGCTCAATAGAATCTTCAAAACATGTCTGCATTTGCATTGATTTGATTGTCGACTACATTGTGAAAAGAAATCTGAGTGACAAGAGTGGAAATGTTCCAATGGTTACGGCTCCAGACAAACTCAATTTTTATCCAATGGCTCTTGTGGTTAGGAAGGGAGCCCTATTCCTAGAAAAGTTTGACTTTATATTAGGAACCGGGGTTGCAATGGGCATGCCTGAAAAGTGGAGTCGATTTGATGATGAGGTCATTCGTAAGGAACGATTAGAATGGGAAAAACAAAAGGGCCAAAAGGGTGCATCATATGAAGACCAAACTGGAATGAGCCCGCTAACACTGCAGAATTACTCTGGAACATTTTACATTCTCATTTGTGGCACTATTATTTCATCAGTTACCTTTGTTATAGAGCTTCGTAGAAGAAGACCACTCAATTTGAATACAAATGATGATGGAGAACGTGAACACGGGAGTTAATGTTCTGGAAAACAACTTTCAGCTTAGACATGTGTATTAATGCAAAGAAATTAATAAACGCCTGACCGTGGCTTGTCGCGTGCTTAGCGCTTATAGGCAAACAGAAATGACAAAGTCTATACCAGCTTCATTGTCCTAAGCTCAGCTAATCGAAATGATATAGTATTGGTTACGATTATTTTATACTTTAGGGGTTTTGTACTCCGTTAGATATGATGGTGAAACTATTTTTCAACCTTTGTAAACCTTACTACACCAATCACAATGAAATTTCGTTTTAGATTTACCCAATATAGCTCATGATAGAAATGTGTAGAATGTTTGCTGAATTAATTTGGAAAGCTCATTACATACAGGATGAACTACAATAATAGCACTGTAAACAAATTTATTTCAAGCATTTGATAATAAATAGTAAAAGCATAAATAATACACTGGTCGTGTACAATATGTCTGTTTGTATGGTCGGATAACACACACTTGATTGAACATTGAATTGCAATAATATTCAACTTTTCATTTTAAACGCGTTTCAGTGTCACATTAGTCGAAAGAATTTACATAAATCATGTAATATGTTATCATAAATGCACTTGTGCGAGGGAATTCGAGAAAGTACTGAACTCAGCTACTTGTTAGAGCAACTTTGACAATATATTTTCTTGTGTAGTCAGCGCAAAGCCGGAAGTTCACATTTGTTGTGTTTGGTATTGTGCGTAAGTATATATTTGTTTCATATATACGTCTGATGAGTTTTGAATTTTTACGTAGTTTATTTTCCACAGTAGACGTATGTACTCTCTCATTTTTACCAAGAAGCCACAATGAATAATAAGAATGTAATGCTGTTTGATCGTGACATAAAGAATCACTTCAATATTTTGGTTAATCAGAAATCAGGGGAAAAGGATGAACAACAGCAAGAGCAAACACTCCGAGACATTCTAAGAAATTATTTTAACTTAGGATACTATTGTGGAGTAGTACCCTACAAACCTTATTACGACCATGATAGTCATACTTGGCGACTGAAAAGTGTGAAATTGCAGCAGGTTGGAATTTTTAATGAACCTTACATTATAATAGTGTATATAATATTATTGTCATAGGCTCAACCAATACGTTGATGTGGTATATGTTTTATTTTAGATTATTTGCTTATTAATATGGACGCTGCACTGGCTAATGTGCTTGACAGAAGCCTTGAGAAGTTTCTTCGAAGGATATCAATCAGATAAGCCCTTTACGGCTAAAGTATATTTTACATTGTTAAACACTTTGATTGCCCATATATTGACGCTACTGTATTTAAAGATTTTACTAAAGGATAAACAAAAACTAGAAGATTGTCTCAATCAAGTCGTGACGTTAAGTAACATAAACCCTGAAACTAGAAAAGGTTTAAAAATTTACCTTTGCGGATTGTATGTAACTATTGGTTTTATCAGCATCGTACCGATCCCATTTACTACAAGCTTTTATGGAGACCCGTTAAAAACTCCGGCTAAAAATTTCAAAAAATACATAGAGCTTGGTCGGCACCGGTATTTTATGGTAAAGTCGTTTTCCAAAATGACGGCTGGAAATATCATAATAGGTTTACTATAGCTTATTGGTAGACTCTGTTGGTCGCAAGGAATGGGAATTCTCAGTGTATTCTTCTCTGGACCATTACCTGGAATTATGTGGTTAATGGTTAGGGACTTTGAAAGTTATGCTGCTATTGGACTGACTACGGGCCAGACAAATGGAAGTGGATTTTGGAAAATAAAGGAAAAATATGAAGCTATGAAACGATTTAGCAATTCAGTCAACAAGGTTTGGTCAACGGCAGCATTCTTGTGGATATTGCTATCAACATTACAAACCATGATGCTTTTTAATCGAATGGTTAGCTCCAAGAGCATTGTAAGCATGATAGGTGCAGCAGTAGGGACATCGAGTATTATAGCTTCGTTAATAATGTCGGGGGAGACTTACAGGAAAGTAAGAGTCAATGTTAAAATGTTATCTTTCATTTTTAAGGGATTTGGATTTCATGGATTGCATATTCTTAATCTTAACATTAATCTATAACTTCAGATGGAATGCTTCAGAGCTAAGCTGTTAGAAGAAGAGACATTTGAGACGCTTCATAAACAGAATAAACTGATACTCAAGCGAATCATAAAGGAACTGGATGGAGGACCGGTAGGAATTGGGTCAACTGGTTTGTATAAGCTAGATTTCGGGTTTGCTGCACAGGTAACCATTTACATGCAATTAAGAAAAATTAAATGAGATTGTTACTAATTGCCGTTCTCATTTTTCAGCTACTGACCGCCGCAGTGACAATATTTCTTGTTAGTTTTGACAACGAGTAACGGAGATTTTGCACATTATGTGACTTCAATATTCGTAATAACATTAATTAATTCATAAAATTATGCAAATTTCATTGAATCCCATTAACACATTTACTCATTAATATTTATGAACAATATTAAATTGGATGTTCCAAAATTCAAAACAAAAATATGTATGCATGAACGATTTATTAAGTGCTAGATATTTTGCATTTAAAATTTTCGAATACGAAAAAATAACGAATAAGGAGGTACAATGAAGGAGGTACGTGTAAAATATCATATCCTATGCTCTTACTTGAACTGAAAGTTTACCATCCAGTCGAAGAAATCCCCACATTTTATCATCATATCCGTCTTTAGTAAGCCAGATAAAGCACGAATTATATTTCAGACAAATACATTTTGGTAATAATATTCTTATCATCAAAGCAGTTTTAGCAGAGATACTCAGGACGGCAAATTGTTCGTATTTTTTGCAGCTGCCACTAGACATTCGTTAACAGTACTTATGACTACATATTTCTACTCTCCATTCACGTCTTGCTTGATTCCTGTATTTTAAAATATGAAAACTTGAGCTCGTAAATTTTTCTTAGCGATCGCTCTTATAATGTCCGTACTTTGGATTATGAAGTTTTTTAAGACAAGCATTAAAAAACTATTGAAGTGTGGAAAAGATGTACGAATGACTTGAACACTAGTTCTGTTGTTTTTTCAGAAAAATATTACGACTTAATTTTAGTATGTGCTAAGATTCTCTTGCACCAAACTCCTTTTACGTCATTCTTATTCGAAACAGAAGAACTAACGGGATTAGGCAAATGCTTACGTGTGGAGTATGAATACCCTATGATATTTAGTTTGGTTTACTTTTACATTCCTCAATACTTTTTTAATATTGAATGTTCTGATTCGGAGTCGCATTTATATACAAAAGTGTCCATGTATGCAATAAAAAAACAGTATAGAGTTCTATTTTGCATGTTAGGCTAAATTCCAAGCTAAAAAATAACGCTTTCTATTCCTCGAGCTTTTGGATTATGGCCTTTTAAGAGATGCTGGGGCATAAGTGAATATGCCTAAAAGTCCTGATTCGCTTTTGGTTAACGAATCTTCAGTGAAACATTATTAGTATCACTAAACTTGTTAAAAGCGTTTTTGACGACGATGAGGATCTACCTATATAATATCATAAAGCCATACAGAAAGCAAGTGACAAAATCCAGTAGCCCAGTAACAAAGGAACATAAGGTACACTGTCGCTTGAATGAAAAGAGACAGATCTTTGTTAGTCTATGCACGCAATCTCTACCTTGTATGCAGAAGCAATGATATTCTAAATCTATACGGGGAATTCATTCTTAATTTACATATAATGATTAAAATAAAGAACGGCGACAGAAGGATCTAATACACTGATGTATAGCTACTTCATTCGGATAATACCAACGCAAATCTTACCAGTTAATGTCCAAAGGATAATATTATAAGCAATCTCAATACTACCAAGAAATCTCAGTCAGTTAGAAAGCCTGCCAAACTTTGGATAACAAGTAGAAGTAACAACGCTTGGACAAAATCATTTTTACAAATTTGCAGTTCCACAGAAAACAAGTTTTTAAACCTTTCGAAAGTAACTTTGGTGATTTTCTTGGTCATCATGAGTAACAAAAAGTCGAAGGAAAAGAAGCAAAGCGGTGTTGATAAGAAGGATGAAGAAGTAAAGGAGAAAGCGAAACGTGGAGGTGACAAGGAGGTGGAAAAAGCAACAAATAGCTACAAGGGTTGCTTGTACACTGTGGGGTAATTCGAAATATCTAATTATTATAATTAGTAAATGTTTTAAGTGTGTTTTATCTAGTGTGATATCAATGAGAAAAGAGTTGTAGAAAGCATTTACCTACAAGGGCTTAGGATAAAATATTTTGTCAATTTATAGATTCAAGGTCAGTCATCCAATCCTTCTATCTGCTATCGATTTTTTCGGTCCGGCCAAGGAAGATGGAGCTGCCTACAAAGTTCGAGTATTGCTCTGCCGCACGGAAGAAGTTTGGCGTTCACGCTTTTTCCGGCGTCTTGGACTTGGTAGTTGCAAGTATCGAATTATCGAGATTATGCCAGAGTGCATTGTCAACGTCCCGCGTACTCAAAAGGGAAAGAACTTCACGGTTCAACTTCCAAAACCAGTGTACATCTCTCCCAACGTGTGGACCGATATCAAATTTGAATTAGTGGTACGTGGAAATAGCATCTGAGCACCGTATTTTTACAGTTAAAGGGAGTTACATAAATTGTTATCCGATAAGACTTGTCAGAGTTTGTATGTGTTTCTCATTTAGGGTCCGGAGACCGAGTGTGCCAAGTACGGCTTTGCCATTGGAGCCAACGAGCACGACGGAGTCGAATTTGACTTCCTAGCGGGGTCCCGTCAACTCCCAAAGCTCCACTGGATGCCATTGCCTGGGAGTTTGAAAAAGTGATTCAGTTCCTATTTTTCCACTTTTTAATTCAGCAACAAATATTGCTGAGTCGTTTGCATTAATATTTTGAAAATTGTCTTGTTTGAGTGAACTTATACATGAAATAAATGTAACGATACCTTGCTTATATTCAATTTCCTTGGAACAATTTGTAATTTGTCTCAAGCACTGATTTATTTTTTAAATTCTCCATTCTGCAATTGTTAAAATGCTGACAAAAATATTCCATATACTGATTACTGAGAAAAAGTATGCTCACGTCATGAACATGGCCATTTACCAGATTTGAAGTAAAAAAAACATTCCTGATCATACTCCTCCATCTTCATGCAACTTTTTATTCTTTAGTCGAACCGTGTATTTTCTTTATAATGATCAAGTATTTGAAAACCTTGTGCACTAGATTTATAAATGTGTTTGAGTCAGCAATCATATTTTCCCCCATTTTATTTTTGTGGAACATTAAGTTAGGGCTGTGTATAACAAGCTTATTGTAGATGAAGTATAGATGCACGATTTACCAAAAGTTCTCATCATAAGAAATAAGAGGTTTATAAATTATAAGAACGAAAAAAGACCTTCTCGGAACTCCTCAATCTTATCATTAGCATAATAATAATATTAAGACTACATACCTAAACAACTTCACATTAGACGCCAGTCGTATAGTCGTATGTTCATGATGCGATGCAGTTTACATACGAAATAAATTGTAGTTAAATGCCCGTTCTCAACTTGAGATGACAAAATTTATTTAGGTAACAATTAATGATTAAGACATTAGTTTCTACTTTGCTAGTTAGACATAAGCAACGAGTCCACCAGCCTTTGTATTAGAAATTGTTCACTCACAAATGGAGTTGTTTTCTCAATAAAATTGGTAGAGCCACATTTCACCTTGACAATAGCAAATGTTCTTATACTTCTTTGACATGATTTGATCGCTGTCCAGGTAATACTCTTTTGCAAGCCTACCAAAACTTTACGAGATTCTTCGTGAACTCCTGCACAAAATGAATACCCAACAAGTATGACAATCAAACTAGTAATCATTATACATGCCAAATAAATATCGTAGAATATATCATTTCTCGAAGGACCGTTTTTGATCATCTCGAAAAGAAATACAAACTGACAGAGCATAGCGATAACCAACAAGGTTGCCAATGTATTGGATACCAACTCATTGTATACCTTTGCCAAAATTTGAATTTCTCTGTAAATCAGAACTGGTCCGCTGCAAAATAATTTGTCGCTTTTATTTCCATAGTTGACTAGACTTAATTGTCTGTAAATAAAATAGATCTCATGCTAGTGGAATTGTGATTTTCTTAACTTTATTTTTAGCACTTACCTCTTGAAAACCTTCAAAGCTTCAATGATGCAAGTAGCCCCACAAATAATCAAGTCGCAATGGATCACTGCTACGGAGAATATTGCTGCTGGAATATACACGTTAATTAATATTGTCACGCAAGTTACAATTCCACACCAGACATGTGGAATGTTTGTTTCAACACCTAATATAGCTTTATTTTGGAACAAGTTTGCTATTGAAATTATATAACTTCCTGGGGGATAAGAGAAAATATTAGTGGGCAATGTTGGAATTAGTAGGGAACACAAACCAAGTATTATGGGTTCCATGCCGCCACCCATTACGCGTATTGTTTGACACGACAGTTTTGCTATGCGGGTGTTTCTTTTAACTGCAATAAAACAAAAATAATAATATGGTATTTATCCGAAAAAATGTAAAGGTTAATTTGGTTCAAACCGTACCATTTGAATCTCCTTCACGCGTAATTTTACGAACCGCTTTTTCGAAATTCACAAGTCCAGTGATAAGGTTTGTAACTCCAGTAGCATTTCTGGAAATGGAATACGCTGAGTGACAAGTGTACAAGGAAATACCACCTAACGCCATATGTATGATTAAATTGATTCGATTGAAATTGGAGGAAAAGTAAAACAAATTAGCTGCGTTTATAAATTGTAACAATGAAAAAAGGAGAGCAAATATAAGTATAATTTTGAAAGGTTTTGCGGAAAGTGTCAGGACATTTGTGGACTCGTTCCATGTACATACATGGGTTCTTAATACAAAGCGACATGACCTCGTTGCCAAGAAAAATTCCTGAAGGAGTCCGGATTGCAGAATCATATTTGACGTAGCGATAAAATACTGTAACTGTAAGGTATAATATCTACATTGAATAAAGTCACAAATGAAACGCAAACTTTTACTAAGAACTTTTACGTAAGTTATTTTAAGATGTCAGGTAAAGAAATATACTTTAACTTGAAATTTATGTTGACACGTGAGCTAAAGATAACGAAAACATTATGCCGGAAAATACTGATTGATATTTTGATTGTTGCTAGACTTGCTAGTCTGATATATCACGACATAACGGTAGGCTGACCATTGACATCGTCAAGTTTTACTGTTTTGAATTATTGGTTTCTAATATGAAAATTTTAGGATTCTGATTAATTGAAAAATTACATGACCAAAAACCAAAACCTCTGGACAAGAATAGGAATTTTAAATTTGGTGATCATGTTTTTGTGAGAAGGAGTGTCATGTACAATACAACATGAAAATTGAAACTCCACCTTGTATTTTGAAAGTCCCTTGTAAACATATTAAATTTGACATACCTACATGGCTTATATTAGACATCATAATTATATTGACGTATTCTAAATAAACTTTTTATTTGTATTCCAACGAAAAAGGACTATTAATGAAAGATATATGATTAATAGGTATAACAATTAGCTACAAAGGAAATAATTTGTTAACAAAAACATTAGTTTTTGTCAAACTCTGTTGAGAAACTATGTTGTTTGCTATTTTTGGAGCATTGGTTTTAAACACTTTGTTTTTAGGACTTTCTTCTAAATAATATCTAAAAACACGACAATACATGATTTTGTAGTCTGAAGATCGGTTCATCGACATTTTAATGATTAATAGGTAAAATCGATAGTAACAATGCAAGTATTATAAAAGTTTTCAATTAATTTCCTTAGAACATTCTTATCAAACAATTCACATTGATTTTGCATAGCATTCTCTATGCTAACAAATCGCTTACGAACAAATCTAGAAAGACGCGGTTAGTAGCTGCTGCCCAAGTATTTCCGTATCCCAACAATATTCTGAATGGGTGCAGAATCTGACAGCTGAGTGAAATGGTTGCACAATCTCACATTCGTGTATTTATGCAGCTTAAAATACCTAAGTCTTTCGATCGTGTTCTCTACAAAACTTGCGAAACATTCATAAGAAAAGAAATAGGTAATTTGCTAATTACACACACAATTAGTGTACTTAAATCTTATTACATTCAGTAAACCAATACCAAAAAGCAGCATGAGTGCAAGTTTTAACAAAATTGACAAAAGCTGGAAGTCTGGGACAATGTTGGTCAACACCGAAAACAAGTGTTTCTTCTGTCTAAATATAATCCAGGAAAATTACAAAGCAACAATTAAAGGTCACGGGAGGAATTCTCAATTTCTCCAGCTTAGTCGTTTTCTAGGCATCAAACTGGATGATAACCTTGAGGAAGAAAATTCCATAGTAATTTGTCAAGAATGTGAGGAGGTAACGGAAAAGTTGGCCAGTTTTTGGGTCAAGCTGGAGGAGACACGTATGTGGATACAACATTTTCTAAAGCGGTTGGCGGAAGTTATGTCTAAAGAATTGCAAACCTCTGAGGGTCCGGATGGTGCGTTGCGTGTATTATTTAAGGAAAAATGTAAGTACAGATAGTTTTGAATCAACTAATCACTTTTTATCAAACTTATTATAAAAAGACTAAAAACGGGAATGATAACTATTATGAATTGCTTCATTTTAGGCATTTCGAGGCTGAAGAAGGAAGAGGGTCCTCAAGTCAAGCTTTGTAAGGCTGAGAAAATTATAGAAGCCGAATCTTTGTCATCCACAAAAATGATGTCTCAACCAGAGTTTCTAAGATCCTCATGTCCGTTTTGCGACAAAACGTTAATGTCTAGTCAAGAACTCAACTTTCATACCATTAATGTTCATCCAGAACAATTGCTTTCTTCTGCCAAATGTGTTGACCTGTCTGACGACAAGTTTCAAACTTTATGCCAAAAGCTATTTACCAAAGAATGTCAACTGGGAATGTTAAATGGGCAACTGTCTTGTTCGTATTGTCCAACAACGTACTCGCATGAAAATGTTTTGAAAGCTCATCTTTATGACTCCCATCTTTACATTTTAACACGAAAGTTGGAGCGACAGCAAAAGGTTGGCTCGGAAACTCCAAAAATTAAAAAGACCGATGGTGTGTCAAAAGTTTCAAAGAAACTAAGTAATAAGCAAGTCTACCAGAATGTTCTTGTGGTTGATGTGACAATGTCGGGAAAATCACGCCTATTTGCCTGCGAATCTTGTCCTAAAAGGTTTCGTAACCCAAAGGTACTTAAGAAACATGTACTGAAAGTACACAAATCGCCATTTAAACCATTGCCATCATCATGTTCAACTTCTGCTGCTGCAGCACTTCCAAATAAAATCAAGAAAACTTGTGAATATTGTGGAAAATGTTATGCTGATGGAAACAAGCATAACTGCAAACAACCCAGAATGTTAAATTCAGTTAAACCTTCAGAGGAATTAGCACAAATAAGTATAAATGAAGACGAAGACACAGGGGCTATTTGCAGTATTACTTCCGTAATTTCAAAGAGCGAATATGCGCCTGGAAACTCTACAAATGTTCATCTACCTGCCAGTATCCCTGGAAATAATCCTAAGCAGGATATTCGTACAATGAAAAGGGCTTCAACGGTACCATCCGTTCCAAAAGTGGCGCCACCGACTCCTGTTTCTGTTCGTAATGATAGCCTGCCAGTTGACATGATCTCTTGGGAGTGTTTGGAATGTGGGCAAGCTTTTGCCACCCCTGACGACTTGGATTTGCACAAAAACGTAAGTTGCACGAGAACCCGACCAAAACCTAATGACAGGATGAAAGGCAAGACACATGTATGCCCTATTTGCAAAAATGCTGCTTACAGGCTTCATCAGAGTTTAGTACGACACATGAAGGAATGCGGTAAAACCATAACTTGCACACGTTGTGGAAATACATACAGTTCCTTTTCAACTCTTCAGCGACACCAGAAGTTATACTGCAAAGGGTTAAATAACGAAACTCCAGACGAATCAGTATCTTACGTGGTGGTGCCACAAAATGAAGATGCCGAAGCTTTATACTACGACGAAGGAAATGAAGACATTACAATGTCACTTCCAGAACATGACCCACTCTCGTTTTAATTTATTATTAGGTGATTGTAAATTGTAACCATGCTTTCATAAAGAAAATAAATGAAATAAGTCAAGTTTACATCATTTTAAATGAATTATGTTCCAGCTATATTTTGTTACTTTATCATTTCCTTCTCAATTACATAACGGCAGCATACACCGGATCACCCACTCGAATAATGCTTCCTTCTCCTTGAAATACTCCAAAATGAGCTCCCATGACGGCAGATTTTGAAACTAGTTTTGTGACCTTCTCATCGCCGACAGGTCTCTTTAGTCTACATTAAAACAAGGAAAGAGAGTAAATTTAGAGATTGATAAGTGTTAGTCGTTATATACTGGTTTACTTGTATAGCGTTCTTAATGGCTCTCCATCAGTTCGAAAAGTTCCCGTTTCCGGATCCACTGTTGTCATATTACACCTTTTTACCACAAAATATAATTATATATTTAACGTGCTTGAAACTTTTGACTATTGTTATATTTTCTCCCACAAAAATATTTAACCTGAGGCAGGGAAGAGATGTTTTCATGATTGGAGCATTGTCTTGTTTACCAATTTTTATGTAACCCCAAAAGTCTTCTGCAAATGGTTCAGGCACCCCGCTTAACACTATAGTTGGACGAAAATTGTCGTGGGACGCTGGCTTCTCAAGATGAGCATTCAAAGCTGCAACTGACTCATCTGTCATTAGCATGTACGAAGTCTCATCCTGGAACGCTCCCTGAATCCACCAAGAAATAAAGTGTTATTATTGTAGCTCGCCAAAACGCACATTTCG
Source organism: Entomobrya proxima (assembly GCA_029691765.1). Classification (NCBI taxonomy): domain Eukaryota; kingdom Metazoa; phylum Arthropoda; class Collembola; order Entomobryomorpha; family Entomobryidae; genus Entomobrya; species Entomobrya proxima. The sequence goes on from CM056169.1 coordinate 15,732,546, forward strand.
GATTGGAAATGAGAACGTTTTTATATTGGAATTGCATACAGCGTCACTTTTCCCTCGGTAAGTGGGAAAGCGAAGGTTTCGTTTCACCGGGCCACGTTGCGTTCTTTCTTCAACGTGATATAGCATCCGCAAATCTGGAGTGCCAGTTATTTTTGTAAGCCAGTCTGCAATTTCATCTCCACAGTCAACACCTCTTACGTTTTCACCATATAAGCTGCATGCATAAATTAGAAACTCAATAATAATATGTCGGCTTGAATGAATGAATGAATGAATTGGTATTGCTTCAAAACAATAATTTTCAATGAAACGACTCACGTTACGACTTTTGTTGACGATGCATCTTTAGCAGTGGTAGGAATCTGAACGGTTATGTCCAGATTGGGGTCATTAACATGAGACAAATGTAATTTGTTGCCTTCGATTTGAACTCGTGTCAATGCGAGCATTGGGAACTTTCCTTGTGAAAATGCTTTCCTCTGCGGGTTAACTATTACGAAGACTCTGTCTCTTAATAGTGGACTATCCCCCACACCTTAACAAGGAATCATTGTAATTTATGACTCTACAAAGCAGTTTAAACAAATTGGTTTTCTTTCAGTATGAATGAATACCTTTTAGTCCAAGATTTGCTAAGACAGCTTCTTTCACTAATATTCCCGGTAATCCTTTTACAGGGTAAATTCGAAGCTCTTTCAGCTCGCCCACTTTCACCCATTTTTCTGGTGGTGTATCAGCAACAGCTTTAGAGCTAATTACTTTCTTCACTACAAGTCCACCAATTAAACCGCCAATTATGCTTGCTCCAGCAGACACAGCAAAAGTGTTACTGGTGGGCACTTTGATTCCTTCTAAAATTCCCATCTTTTAAAGTAAAAACTTACTGATTCAAACCTCTCAATCAATTTTTCTTATTTAATTTGAATGTTACAATGTACTATGTGACAGAATGAAGTTATGAAACAAGTCAGTTGTGGCTTTTTGACAATCAACTGTGCATGCGGCTAAGTTGTCTGTAGTCAACAGCATCCATGTGAATGTGAACAGCTCAAGGTCATCAAGTAAAATGAGTGATGCAGGTAATGAAATGCAGCATTGAAACAAGAACGACAATTTTGAATAAGATTTAAGCTACATTTATTATCGTTTATTGATCCGAATGCAATTATTATATCTGTACAGCAATCTTATCAAAGCGAGTGTCAATGTAAAACTGAATGAATTTGGATGGTTCAGGACGGAAGCAATGCAACCATTTTTCCAAAGGTGACACATGCGTGATAGTGATATAAGTAATCTAGTACACAAAAAATTTTATTTATACTAAATTTTTTGCAATAAAACATTTTGAAATTTGCTTGCATGAGAAAAAGAAGTTCGTAACGTTTCGCACGATTCATTGGGTTACAAAAGGGCGGCATAAACCGGATCACCAACTCGAACAATGCTTCCAGCTCCTTTAAACACACCGAAATGAGCGCCCATCACTGCAGATTTTGAAACAAGCTTTGTGATTTTTTCGTCTCCAACAGGTCGCTTCAACCTGATAAAAAACAAAAAAATATAGAATTCATGTTATGAAAACAGTTACAAAACGTGTGTATTATTCTTTCATAAGACCCACTAGATAATACACACGTTTTGTAACTGTTTTCGGTCTTATGAAAGAATCCCCAACGAAAAAATCCCCAACGATAGAATCCACAATTTTTTTGCCCCAAACGAAAACATCCCCAAGGCGTAAAAATACCCAACGAACTTTTCCCCAACTTATATAAAAATTCAACGGAGTATAATATTGCAAATTATGCAAATTGCCCCAATACAATGTCCTGAAATATGCATGAAAAAGATCATGGTTTTTTCAGGTCATTATACTCCTGACTCAAAGACTCGGCAAATGAAAACTTCATTCATTTGAAGGTTTGTTAAGGAACAGTAAGCATCACAACCAAGTTTTATTCCAGTTTTAACCAAGTCAAGCAAAGCCACAACAATAGCAAGTGAATTAATTCATCAGGGGCGGATTTGCAAATCATTGCAATTTCAAAAAAAAGCTTTATCTGCCAATTGAATCATAAGTCAAAATTATGGTAATATTTCAAATGTAGTCTCGGAAACTCACATGGTTGCTCCGCTGGCGCAATTTTATACAAATACAGGGTAATAAGTGCACATACAGTAAGTCTAAAACTATGAGTACCTAACATTTAGAGTGTGCACTGTAGCTTACTGGTTTGACTACATCGATAAGGTTGTTATGTCTTAGCTAATGTTGCTACAGAAATTTTTTCTCATCCGAACATGGTTGATAAGCACCTCTCCTCCTTGCATAACAAAGGGGTTCAACCAAAATCGCGGACTTTATGATCTTACTGTCCGTTCTACTACAAAACGGGGTATTGATTGAGTTTGGCTTCGTCAGGTTCGTCACTGTAAACTTTGCAGGCGCATGATCCCTATAAAATCCAAATAAGACTATTACTGGAATTTGGAACCTTACTGGTGAAGCCAACTTTGGAACTTCTATAATATAAGGTCTAAAATGTCTGCAGAAGATCATAACGACTTACCTAACCCATACATAATTTTCAAATATCAACTAGCTACTGATGCCAGAGACATTGTACATAGTACAAAATGAGTTTTCGTTGGGGATTTTTTCGTATTGGGGATTTTTTCGTTGGGGATTTTTTCACATTGGGGATTTTTTCGTTTGGGTCAAAAAATTTGGGGATTCTTTCGTTGGGGATTTTTTCGTTGGGGATTCTTTCGGGACACGATCTAGTGATGACACCTTTTTGTTATTATTATTTATAGCTCACTTATATAGCGTCCTTAATGGTTCTCCATCAGTTCGAAAGGTTCCAGTTTCCGGATCCACCGATGTTATTTTGCATCTGCATAATGAAACATGAACAAGCTTGACATGAAATGTATAGAAGCTTCTATATACATTAAAATGTTTCCAATGCTACTACTAAACCAAATAAAACTTTGCCTACGACAAGGAAGAGAAGTTTTCATGATGGGTGCGTTGTCCTGCTGTCCAATTTGTATTTGCATTTCATCTTCCTCCATCTGTCGACACGAGTTTGAATGACTAGATGTAGTATTGTTGCGAAGACCGGGAGAAGTGCTTCTCTTTCAAAGCTTAGAGCATGAAAAATAAAAACGGCTCATGTGGCAGCTCGCAGCACCGCTTCTGGTTCATTATTGTTTGAGAAGCCGTGGGAGAAGTGTGTAGTGCAGCACCATTTAGTTTTTGACGGATTTTATTTTAATTTTTAACAGTAATTGTGGTTATTTTTGGTGATTATCACCAAGAAAGAGTAATAGTTAGTTTAAATTATATTTTACACGGTATGTTTGCTGAAAATTATCAAAATCGGATAAAATCCCGTGGCCAGTGCAAGCCGACGGTGCGGTGTGTCATCAGCGTGCAGTAGTGCATTGCGGTCCGCGCATGAGGATTCAGGTTTTGTCAGAATTTAATTAATTTTTTGAATGATTAAAGCAAGTATAATAGCCATAAGGCAAAATTGCCACCCGATTTTAAAGGGGAAACATTTTTTACCTCGGAATAAGCGATTAAAATGGCATTTTAAGTAGAACTTTGGTTCCATAAGTCTAGATGTCCAGCCCACGAACGGGGGACTACTATGATCATCTGTTGATTACAACAAAGATTAAACGCACAAGAAAGTGCAAGTATTAAGGCTAGTGTGCCTATTCAATAAAACCTTCATTAGCATTTTTTTAAAATATCTGTTTAGTACGTTTAATGGGCAAACATTATACATAGTACATTGACGGCCCTAGAAAGGTAGCCAATCAGCTAGTAGATGCACCAATGACGATTACCTCAGCTAACTAATTAAAGGTGTTTAACGATGATAATAGTCAATCATGGCAGTGGCAATCAATTATTTGAAGAGCAAGGTATTTTAATATCAGTTAAAAAAGGCCAAAGATGCCAACGAATGTTAAGCAGCCGATTCCAATGTAATGGACCTTGCCAAAACTATTTAATATCGGTTTTTAAAATAGTAAAAGGCCAAAGATGCCAAAAGAATCGTAAGCAGCCAACCCCATGATCTAGAGACAGCCAACAACAATTAATATAAATTTTAAAAGATTAGTAGGCCAAAGATGCCAAAGAATGATAAGCAGTTGACTCCATGAAATGGAGACTGCCAAAACAATTTAATATCAGTTTTTTTAAATAATAAAAGGCCAAGGATGCCAAAAGAATCGTAAACAGCCTACTCCATGAACTGGAGATTGGCGAGAACAATTTATATAATTTTTTTTTAAATATTAAAAGGCCAAAGATGTCCAAATAATGATAAGCAGCCGACTCCATGAACTGGAGACTGCCAAAATAATTTAATATCAGTTTTAAAATAAAAATGGCCAAAAATGCCAAGAATATGATAAGCAGCCGACTCCATGAACTGGAGACTGCCAAAATAATTTAATATCAGTTTTAAAATAAAAATGGCCAAAAATGCCAAGAATATGATAAGCAGCCGACTCCATGAACTGGAGACTGCCAAAATAATTTAATATCAGTTTTAAAATAAAAATGGCCAAAAATGACAAGAATATGATAAGCAGCCGACTCCATGAACTGGAGACTGCCAAAATAATTTAATATCAGTTTTAAAATAAAAATGGCCAAAAATGGCAAGAATATGATAAGCAGCCGACTCCATGAACTGGAAACTGCCAAAAATAAATATCAATTTTAAAATATAAAAAGGCAAAAGATGAAAAGCAGCCGACTCCATGAACTGGAGACTGCCAAAGAATTTTAATATCAGTTAGAAATAGAAATGGCCAAAGATGCCAAGAAAATGATAAGCAGCTAACTTATGAACTGCAGACTGCCAAAAGAATTGAATACCAGCTTTAGAATAATAAAGCCCAATGATGCCAAAAGAATTATAAGCAGCTGACTTCATGAACTGGAGACTGCCAAAAATAATTTTAATTTAAAACCAGTTTTTCAGAAAACGCCAAAGATGCCAAGAAAATAATAAAACTGCAAGCTTTATGAATGTTGAAAGCGAAAAAAGAATTTATAGTCAGTTAAAAGAATTCCATCGCCAGAGATGCCAAATGATTGATAAGCTACTAGTCTATGAATTGGAGACAACCAGAAAGAAATTTAATATCAGTTTTAAAAATATAAATGGTCATAGATAAAAAATTGAATTAAATGGCTTAAGAAGCCACAAGAATCATAAATCGCCAGCTCCTTGACATGGAGACTGTCTAAAGAATTTAATATAAATTAAAAAAGAAAATGACTCGAGAATAAAAAAAAAATAAATAAATATTGATAAGCAGCCCCTTGATTCGGGGACAGCCGCAAATTATTTTACTATCAGTTAAAAGAATGACGATAGTCAGTCAACTGCATTAATTGGAGTTTAACGAAAAGTTGAATCAGGCAAAAGAAACAGTATCAAGATGATTTTTAGCAACCGGATCCATATACTGGAAGCCGTAAATGCAATTTATATACAATTGGAATATAGAATTGAATTGAACATCAATTAAAGTTGACAAAATGACTAAGGATCCATAATTGTCGATAAGAACCATGAACTTGGTGAACTAAAAATTCTAATAATGGTTTAGCATGATGTAGAAAAATAAATTGATTATGCGTATGACCACGATAGGTTTGTGAGATACAGTGTATGGACAAAAGGAGGAAGTTATATAACCAGTCCAAACTTCTTCTATTTAAGATTTGTTTAATTCTTCAAGATTAAAATGAATTAAATGACATACATACATATACTAGTTCTGAATACGTTGGTTTAAAAATTTACTGACGTGGTCAATATGTCCATGCATCACCGATTGGCCTAGTAGCAACTAATTTCCACTTATGAGAATTGCAATGAGAAATTAGGATCAGAAATTTCAGCCATCAGGCTAAAAACCTAGTATATGGCTAATTATTAGCTATAGTTGTGGACGTCGTATGTTTCTAGTTGGCCACAAGAAATTAAAACAAACTTGGGCAAATTACGCAAATAAATCAGTTAAAAATGACAACAATTGACAAGCAAAATGTGTTTGAAGAATATCCACGATTCCTAGAGCAACAGTTATTTAACATAACTTTGTTATAACTAACTGTAGTAACTAATAAGTTATTTTGAGTGATTATAGAATCAAAAAAATGATTGAAATGAATCAAGCTAGGTAGTTCTATTTTCAAATTTACTTTACTTTAATTTTTGTTAAAATCAGTCAAAACAAGGCCATCGGGACGATATAAATCGATCAAGAGTACGAAACAAGTTTTAATATAAAAAATATATGAACTTGGTTGGCAAGTTTGCATCAACTTATGCTTTGAGTAAAATAAAAGATGAAATAAAAAGGTAACATGAATATTATACAGAAATACAAGCTATCTGCTAATTTATTTTGAAAGTACGATGAAGTACATTTCCAAAAGTTGAAATTTTCAATGTATTTAAAAAAACGATAATTGAAGAAGTATCTTTTTTTGAAAGATTTGGCTCAAATAAGAAAATGTCAATAGAAGAAGACTCTGAGTCAGAAAAACAAGATTTTAAAAATCTAGTGAGCAAGTTGGATACATAAATGGCGTTACCGTTTAAGACAGGAGCCTAACATAAATTGAAATAAAAGATGGATGAGCGATAAAGACACGAAAAAAACGATGAAACTACCGTGTATACATAGTACTATAGTACTGATTGATAAATTTAAAAGAAGAATACAGATATGTCAAAAGACAATAATATTATTGGATCTGACTTTACAGAAGCAGATATGATTCCATTAATTTTCAAGTAACGCAGAAACAATTCTGTTGAATACAATTTGCAAAGTTGCAATAAAGCGGCAAAAAGCTCACAAGTAAAAATGGTACGTTTTAAGGTAATGATTTAAACTATAACGAATAAAAATGCCTAATTGATCCATTGACAATTTTAATGCTAATAGTAATGAAATGTATGTATTTTGAAACGAATATTCGATAAAAATGCTCAAGAAAAGTATCTCGCATAAGCGGAGATTACATCTTAAAACATATTAATTTCATACATATACACAGTAACATTTTAAACAAGAGAACTGACATATTAAGCTATTAAATTTAAACCCAAATATGTGAAGAGACGAGAGAAAAGTGTCTACAAATTACAGGCTTTATGACAGCTGAAGTTTTAAATGATTTTAATTTAGTAGAAATAACGTGTATGCGGAATGCATAAATAGTAATACTTCTGAAACCATTTCGTGAAACCAAGAAAGGTGTGACTACTTGCGCGTTGAATCATTCAAAAAGAGAAGCCTATTTATTTAAAACACGATAATCGAGGCTCAATATTATTGTGTGCTTTATCAAGTAGCATGGTTATTAAACTTGCAGACAATCATTAGACATTAGGGCGTGTCAAGGGATAAAAATAAAATATGAAAATTATAGTTGTGTCTTATGAAGACGTGTAGTAACATTTTGTTAGTTGTGTATTCTGTTTTTAAATTGTCTTGATTTGATTCATATTTGAAATGCAAGTTGATCTATTGGTTGATCCAAACAAAGCACTAAAGATCATTGATTCTGTGTTTTTATAAAGCTATCTAGCAGAATGAGATTCAAGTACAAAGGAATGCATAATATGCATCTAAGAATTATTTGCCAACTGAGCTTAATTAAGCGGAAGTGCTTTGAAATGACAATCACGATAGGTTTTTTACAACTGTAAAATATAACATTGAAACCCATATAATAATTCTGTATGGGGTCCCAAATTTCTAATAGAATGGTGATTGTAATTGGTATCAGTACTTAGTTTAGTTCTAAACTTGAGTGCAATGTTACATTGTCGTAAGACAGAAATACAACCTATAAGGTCAAGTAAAAAAGCTAACTTAAATTAAGGTGTACATATTTTGAATCATGCAAAAATTTATTACAAGGGTTTGGGAATCTCGCGTCTCGTAGCTTTAAAAGACTACATCTAGTCATTCAAACTCGTGTCGACAGATGGAGGAAGATGAAATGCAATAGATGATTTTGCGAGGTTTGCCGAAGGCAAACCGAAGCAAAATCGAGATTGTATGAGTCTTCCGTAATCGGAAGACACGAGTTCCCACCCTACCCACGCCAGATTGGTAAACCTAAGTGGTAAATTAATTGCTGATTCAACACCAATAATATAGCTATGTTATGTTGATATTTATTACGAGACGCTCGAAGCTTTAAAAATAATGAACCAGAAGCGGTGCTGCGAGCTGCCACATGAGCCGTTTTTATTTTTCATGCTCTAAGCTTTGAAAGAGAAGCACTTCTCCCGGTCTTCGCAACAATACTACATCTAGTCATTCAAACTCGTGTCTTCCGATTACGGAAGACTCATACAATCTCGATTTTGCTTCGGTTTGCCTTCGGCAAACCTCGCAAAA